>OY987221.1:5380209-6586411 GCA_963920805.1 Primula vulgaris | reverse complement strand
TTTTATATATAATTAGCAAATACCGAGCCTCCTAGATGAACTTTTAAGGAATTATATAAAAAAGCTAACTTGTGGTAACTATTACACGAGTTTGTTCCGATATAATATCATGGTATATTCATTTTTGGTTTCATCATTGCTCAACAGGTTTCCACAATTGGCCGATGAGAAGACTGCTAGGGAAGACACAGAACGACGTCTGCATGCATCGGAAAGAATGACATACGCGTTAGCAAAATCTTTTTACAGTCAAGGTTTTACACTTCCGAAAGAAGGGTTCGAAAAAATTGTAGAGGATAAGCACGATGATGACAGTACATCTACATGATAGATTTTCATGTTTTTATGATTTAGAATTTATATTTAGAATTATTCATTTTTATTACTCGTTTTGTAAATATGTGTTGTTTGGATCTTTAATATGGAATTTATTTTATTGATTGTTTTCATAATATTGATCTTAATATTCGTTTAATTAATTATTAGATAAAAATATATTTTGTAATGATTAATTTTAATAATATACTATAGATAGACTAAATTATCGCCGACAAATCATTTCTCCAAAATCGAAGTGAAATGTTACATAATAAGAATTGTGCCGACAATTTTTTTTTCAAACAATGAGTTAGATTCATCGTTAAGATCTTTCTGTCGACGCAGTATTTGTCGGTAAGTCAATTCTTCGTGACCTTATGATTCACATATAGCGACGAAATTTTTCGTCGGAACAAATCTAGCGATGAACATTTTTTATCGCCCAATTCGTCGGCAAAAATTAAACTTGCCCGACGAAAAAGTTTTTGTTGCCCAATTCGTCTGTAAAAGTGAAACTTGCCCGACGAATTTTTGTCGTCCAATTCGTCGGCAAAAATTAAACTTGCCCGACGAAACAGTTTTTGTCGCCCAATTCGTCGGCAAAAGAGAAACTTGCCCGACGAATATAGTTTTCGTCGCGAGGTTCCCGCCCGACAGTACATGCGCGACGGAGTCTTAGCGACGAAATTTTTGTCGCCTAAATGTTTAGGCGACGAAATATCATGTTTAGCGACGAATTTTTTTTGTCGGGCTAGAGTATTTTTCTTGTAGTATCTTAAAAAAACTAGACAAAAATAATAATTAAAGTAGTGGTTAGTGCAAACAAAATTTATAAAATAATTTTTAATGGTTTGTATTTTAATTGAAGTGAGTATACTGAAATTGTGTAATACATATTTAATTGTTCGTATATATCTATTATTTAAGATACGTTTGAGGTTTCAGGATTTTTTTTAATATTTTTTAACCTTCGTTTCTTAATCTTTTTACTTGTTATAACTTGATTTTTTAAATTTAATTTTTGTATCATTTTGATTTCTATTTTATTTACTTTTTAGTCAATTTTGAAACGCTGAAACTTTCGATACATGACTGCACGCGACATTACTGTTATGGATTTTTTTGGAAGTTTGAAAAAAAAGTCGAAATTGAGTGAAAATGAAAAAAATAAAAATAAAATAGATCGTAAAAAAGTTACAAAAAATCGGTTTTCTTTTTTTTTTAAATTAAAAAATATTATTCGTTTTTATTAATGTTGATAAGTTCTTTGTTGAAATGTTTATGATTTCGCCCTTGTTAACGATGGTATGCAGGTGATTTTGACCATGCTTATCATGTGGTGGTACCGTCTCTTTCCTGCATTGTCTAACATTTACACCCTTGAAGACAAGTAAACTTATACAAGTCAAATGAAAATATGAAAATGTATATAGTATTATTGACACCTATTTAAAGAAAAATCACACAGTTTTAACACTACAAAAAAATACTCAAATAACGACGGGATTAGTGATGGTATTTTTTGTTACGAGCTTATTAACGACGGTTTTTGTGACGGTTTTGTTACAGTTTAGTCAATTTGCGACAGATTTGTGACAAGTTTTTTAATTATTGACAGGCTTGTGACAGCTTTTTACTCTCACTAAATCAAACATTATTTTGTAGTGTAATGAATAATAAATATCTTACATGATTGTATTTCTTTTTGCTTTGTTTTTAAATTTGACGCTCAATGATTACATTTTATGTACAAAATAAATAATAGTGAAGAACAAGGGTGGAGACAACATTAGTATATGAGTGGGACTGGATTTTTAAAAAATCAATTGAGGGATTAAATCGTTATTTTTGTTTAAAAAAATTTACACTACAAAAAAATGGAGTAGCTTTCTAGAGATCAAGGGTATCAATGATTCTCTCACCTTACACAAATCATTGCAAAAAGAAAATATTAAGCAAGTTTAACTTTGACTAGAATTTGAGACCTGAACAATTTAAATGCGAATCATTGTGAATGAATAAGTTTTGTAGTATTTGTTTAATTTCCTTGCAGTACCTGTCGCTTTTCGCATGTTCTTTCTGGTAGAAATATAAGTTAATTAAGTATTGATTTATAAAAACAAAACAATTTAAAAATTAGTTATTTTATAAAATTTAATTAATAATTGGTAAATTATTCATAAAACTAATTAATAATTGATCACCTACCTAATTACCTAATAAAAATAAAAATAAAATGGAAAAAATTGGGAAAACTCAAAAAATGGAAAAAAAATTAGAAAAAGAAAAAATCAAAATATCAAAAAAAAAAACCTTTAAAAAAGTCGGAAACCCAAAAAAAGAGTAAAAAACACAAGAAAAACAAAAAAAAAACAAAATCATAAAGAAAAAACAAAAAGAAATGAAAAACAATCGGGAACCCGAAAAAACTAAAAAATAGTAAAAAAAAACTAAAAAAAACCCATACAAAAATCCAAAATCACAAAACATTTTAAAATGGTCCAAAAAAGTCGGTAATCCAAAAAAAAACCCTGAAAAATGGTAAAAAAAATCCAAGAAAAATCAAAAAATCAAAATTCACAAAAAAAATGAAAAAAAATGAAAAAAAAAGTTGAAAAGTCCAAAAAAATGTTAAAAACTTTAAAATAACTTGCAATTGTTTTCAAATGACTCAAAATGACTTAAACTGACTCAGACTGTTTTTAAAATTATTCGAGCTGTTTTTTAAAATGACTCAGACTATTTTTAAAATGGCTCGGGAAATTTTTAAAATTACTTAACATGACTCAAATTGTTTTTAAAATGACTTAAAATAGGCCAGACTGTTTTTAAAACAACTCTGACTATTTTTAAACTGACTCAAAATAACTCAGACTATTTTTAAAATTATTCACATTGTTTTTAAATTACTCAGACTCTTTTTAAAATGACTGAAAATAACTCAAACTGTTTTTAAAATGACTGAAAATGACTCAAACTGCTTTTAAAATGACTTAAAACGAGTCAAACTGTTTTTAAAATGATTTAAAATTACCCAGACTATTTTTAAAATTACTCAGACTATTTTTAAAATAACTTAAAATGGCTCAAACTGTGTTTAAAATGACTCAAACTGTTTTTAAAAGTACTAAGTATGTTTTTAAAATGATTTAAAACGGCTCACATTGGTTTTCAAATGATTTAAAACGACTCACACTGATTTTAAAATGACTTAAAACAACTTAGACTGTTTTTAAAATTACTCAGATTGTTTTTATCATGACTTAAACGACTCAAACTGTTTTTAAAATAACTTAAAACGACTCAGACTGTTTTTAAAATGACTTAAAATGAGTCAGATTGTTTTTAAAATGACTCGGACTATTTTTAAAATGAATTAAGACGACTCAGACTGTTTTTGTTTTTGCGTTTTTGGAATTTCGTTGATTTTAGATTTTTTGGGTTTTTTTTCCAGATTTTTTTGACTTTTTTCATTTTTCCATTTTTATTTTCTGGAATTTTTCCATTTTTTTCTTATTTTTTAGATTTTTATTGGTTAGTTATGAGAAATTGTTTAGTTTCCTAAAAAAAGTAAATCTTAATCCTAAGCGAAGTGTGAACATATTGGAGATAATCTAATTAGTTAAAATGGTCTTTACCTTAAAGTCTAAAAGAAATATGGATTTTTGCTCAATAACTTAAAATCTAATTGGATTTTTACACTCAAGCAAATCTCTTATTAAGTTTCAAGTGAACACTGACACTTGAGAATGAACTCATTAAAGATTTAAAATAAAATGTGAAAAAGTCTATCTGAAAGACTGAAAAAGGGATTCAGTGTATATTACCAACTTTATAAATTATCTAGTTTTATATTATATTATTGGGTCTGTTTATATATATATATAAAAAATACATATTATTATTGGGTCTGATACTTTATCTAGTTTTATATCTAAAATTTAATCCATACCACTAAGATAAATTCATAGGAAAGGCTTATAACAGATTCACTGTTAAGAATTTTGAACCAAAATTCAATATGAATAGATGGTACCGACCATCTTGATCATAATTGTTCAAGAAATAGTTCCCATGCCACCAACTCATCAGTCAATGTAGCTTCGTATTTTTTTGAATTTAATTTTGCCAACTTTTTAATTTGATTTTGTTATCCTTTTAGATCGTTGTCCAAGTCTTTCATTGATACTCACTTCTATTGAGTTGTTTCATTGATCTTTGCCTAGGTTTGAAGCAACGTTCTATTATTGAGAGTACTGATAATTAAGAACAACATATTCAATCAAACATTGGTCTTTTTATTTCATAACTCGATATTTGTTTTACTAAATATAACATCAAATTTATTTTAGGGGCTTTTTACCAATACAAATTTGTTGCCGGGGGAGAAAAAGTTTTGCTAAATAAGGACCGTGATAACAAATATACAATGGATTTCATAGATGCTGAGGATATCTAGTATTCCCTATATGAATGTGCTGTTACATTATTTTCTTAAAAGCTGTAGCTTTAGCGAACACATAGATCGTGTATGGGAATATTATTATCAGACTTAACCATATCGTTAATGACAAAGATAACAAGATAGAAATCCAGTAGTTAAAAGAAAATACAAGATTATAAAGATTGCGAAGTAAGCATGGGCGGAACATCACTATGACCGAGGGTTGCCATCGCAACCCCACAATTTTTAGATTTTTTTTATTTATTATTAGTGTTTTTTAAAATAATTTACATATAATGTATTCTGCCAATCACTTAAATATATTTTTTGGCAACTCATTTAAAAATTATATATTATTACTGTAATAACATACTATTATTTTTTATGTGCTGTTAATAGTACTAATTTAAAAACAAATAACAAACAATTGAATACACTATAACACCAACTTATATACCATATTAATATGTGACATATTTTTAGAAAAATTTAAACTATAATAATAAAAATAATAATAACATATAGTGGTGGTGTAAATATTATTAAAAGTAACTTTTGGTAGTTTTGTATGCAAAGTACCTATAATGAAATTGTGTAACATATTTGGTTGCTCATTTATATCTATACAAAGTGAGTAACTTGAGTATTTAATAGAATAAGTTTGTCTTTTTCGAGCTTTTTTAATAGTTTTATACATTTGTTTGTTCATATTTTTCCTTTTAATAGCCAAGTTTCTTACTTTTACCTTAGTATATCTTCGTTTCTTTATACTTTTTCTTTTCGTACCAATTTTTTCTTAATTTTAACTTATTTTATCTTGGTTTATAATTTTTATTTTGTTTTTGGTCAATTTTCAAATGGTGAAACTTTCGGTACATGACTCAACGTGGCTTATTGATGCGGCTTTTTTTTTTAGAATTTTAAAAATATGTTAAATTGACAAAAAGGAAAAAAAGCGGATACATTTTTTTTTAAGAAATCGGGGTAATTTTTTTTTAAAATCCGGCTTTTGCTTTATCTTTACAATTAGAAAAATATTATGTGTTTCTATTTTTGCAGCCCCAAACATTTAGTTCTGGTTCTGCCATCGGAAGTAAGGGTAAAACGGTTTATGCGTCTTTCAGATGTATCATCTTAAATTGCAACTACCGTTTATTATATTTGGCAAGGGAGGAGTGCTAGAATTTACAGAGACACTAAACTTTCTCCCAGTAAAGTTATCAAGGAAATTGCGCAATTGGCTATGTCGAGTTTGAATAGATTATCAAATTTAACTAGCTAGTAGCGATATTTACCGAGGAAAAAAAAACATTAGTAGCAACATTGTTTTAACAAGCGCACTATAGTTTGCGAAATAGCATTTTTTCGAAAAATGTTATGATAAACCGCTATTTGGATAGAAAACGCTAATTCGTGCTATAGGGACTAATAGCGCAAATATCATAAAATAGTAGACCGTGTAGCGTAAATAGCGGATGCAGTCCAATTTTATTTATTTTTTTGCAATCAAAATTTTAATTAAATTAATTGAGGTTAAACAGAATGAGAACCCCAAACTTTTTACAAACAAAGTAAGTGCTATAGCATCTCAACTATAATCATTTTGTGATTATTAGTTACAAATTTTTATATATATGTAGTTAATTTTTATTAGATGTTCTGAATTTAGTGTTATATTTATATATATTTAGGCAAAAAAAAAAGTATACCGCAAAGCGCTATTTAACAACACTATTTGCGCTTTTAGCGTTTCTCTCGAAAAACACTACGCTAACGATAACGCTATTTAAAACATTGATAGCAATATGAATGTTTTTATCTTCAATGTTTGGAGATTATGACCACACTTCCTTGGATGAAGTTCTAATCATCCTAAGTATTTGTTTGTAGCTTTTGGGCACAGTTTTGAAAGTTTCAGCTTGCCAATATATCACTTAATTTCCAAAAAAAAAAAATGAATGATCAGTATTTGTCTTGCTTATCTCCGAAGCAATTTAGCTGAGTTGTTTGACGTTGAGAAAGCCCTAGGCAGGGCTTATCCAACTTAAAAAAAAATTAACATATGCTAGAAAAACATTAATATACCTTTTGCTGAGCAATTACATGGGAATTTTCTATTAATATTCCACACTTACAAGTTACGGCTTGTTTGACCAAAAGCATAAATATTAAAACACCATATATAGAGCTGGTCACTCAAGGTTGTGCTCTCTCTATCTCTCTCATTGTCTCTGGCTCTTTCGAGATTCAACATCTATGGATACGGCATCTGCAAGATGGTTGTTTGATCTGGTAGGTCTCTACTCTCAAAAAAGCTTTTTCCGTGTTGTTCTCGCATGTTTGAAGATAATTTTTTTAATTTTTGCAGAGAACAGTTTTATTATTATGCAGTTTGAAGATAATTTTGAATATAGTACTTCTTTTAAGTTTTTTTCTACATGATTTGTTTTTTTGGTAGAGAGAGAAAAGTACTTTGATCTTAAAAAATATTCATGTAGCTTTGTTTGCTATCATTTTATGTTTCTCAAAGACAAAGGTTGTATATAAAATATCTGTCGATTTTGGAAAAGATAACATTTCATTGTGTAAATCATGAAATTGTTTTCTTCGATATCATGTGGGCTTAAAAAATAACATTTCATTGTGTGAATCACGAGGTTGAGGCTATCTAGCACCTCCTAAAACGTTTTTGGACTTGAAAATTTGCAGGAAATGGAACATTCGGATACAATCAATGCCCAAGTTCAAGCGTCACTTCATGGTCATCCTGTTAATGTATCCCATGGTATAAAGCCTTATGATTGTCGATCTGTGGCAATCCAAAAATCTTTGAGACAGGATAATTCTTCAATTACTTCCTCCAAAATTATTTCTTTCGGTGATTTAAATATGAAGATTGAGCAAAATAATGACGAAAGCATGGGGGAAGGACGGGTCTCTATGCATGCTCCCTCAAGGATCCCTGCTAGAGCTAGGGAACATGTTCTAGCGGAAAGGAAACGCCGTGAAAGGCTTACACAGCACTTTATTTCGTTGTCTTCACTCATCCCCAGCCTCAAGAAGGTAGGCTTTATATTTTATGTCAATATCACTCGCTAAATTTGAACGGAAAAGATAGTCAATAAAGCTGTTATTAACTATAAGATCTAGGGTTCCAGGAACTGTTTAAAACATTAGGCAGGTAACTTTTAGTGACAAAATTAGTTAAGGAAACTGTAATTTGTTATATTTATAAATATCATTAATGAAGTTGGTATTCTATGACAGTTGGATAAAAGTTCTGTACTTGGAGATGCTATCAAGTACATAAAACACCTTCAAGATCGTAAAAGGATACTTGAAAAAGAAACCGTAAAAGGTTCAACTCAATCATTTGTATGCGTAAAGAAATCAGTGATATCAGGTGATGAAGACAGTTCATTTCAAACACTCCCAGAGATCGAAGTTAGGGCTTTAAACTCAAACCTTCTTATCAGGATCCACTGCGAGAGAGATGCTGGAATCATGGGCAAAATAATAAGTGAAATAGATAAATTTCATCTTACTATGATCAATTCTGTTTGCATTCCATTTGGTAATACCACTCTTGACATAACAATTATTGCTCAGGTAAATCTACTTTACCAAAGTGAAATCCTCATTCTGCTTAAGTCTCTAATTTGGAATTTTCCTTTCCCAAAAAACTATCCTTTTGTTGAATATACTAGTCTCTCTTTCATTTTTACAAAAAAACTTCTTAAATTTTATTCGTTTAAATTATTTTAAGCATATCGCTTCATTTTGTTTGCATTTGGTTTGTACTTTCTTTCGAGCTCATATTTTTCTAATTACAATTTCCAAAAAATGATCGAGGTATTGAAAAAATGGACCCAACAGTACTGTGTATATGACTACATCTATGGGTCGTTACTTGTGAAAGCTATAAGGTTTAAACTTTCACGCTGAATGGACTAAGTTTTCTAGCTATTTTATGCTTTAAAACAGTTGCAGCAAAGAGGTCCTAAATATTAGAACGCGCATAATTATATTACAGAGAGTTTTTTCCTCAAGTTGTCACCTAATCTGGGTTATGCATGGACGGTATCAGTGAACCCTGCTTTCTAACTATTAATGATTTTGTTGCTTTACTTTGTTTTGTTTCCCAGGTAGACATGAAGTTCAATCTCTCAGCAGAGGATCTCGTCCAGAAACTGCGATCAGCAATTCTTAACATCGTGTAAAAAGTTTATACATAAGAAGTCTGTCTTCTTAATATATGTTTCACTAGAATACTGTGTTATATGGCCTAATTATGTATACATATGCATTTCTTCTTTTGAAGTCTGTCTTCTGGATAATTTAATGCAGGCTTGTTCGATTGGATTTTTTTCTATAGATGTTGCTTTAAGGCTTGCCTCTTTTCAAAATCCTTCGTGAGCAGTTGCCAAAGTTTGGGTGTGGGATATCCTACGGGATTCACAGATTTTATAAGGTGTATGCGCGATCTCATTTCTTTTTACCATTTTTGCCTTTAAAACATTAAAATTGTTTGCGTTTTTGTGTGTGTGTGTTTTGTTTGTGAAACCCTACCTTTTGTTATTGGAAAAATAGAATGAGGGATTACCCCCACAAAACAAATATGGTTCAATACTTCAATATCAGAATACACAAGTCCCAAATGAACAAAAAGGAAAATTGATGGGCTGAAATGAATAACCGACAATTAACACGAGGCTGGAAAAAATGATATTGCTTCTAGTTTGCGCTCTTTAGCTTCAACCCTGCCTTCATCATCATCACTGACGATATGTTCTTCGATTGGAATATTGTTTACATTTTTTGTTGATTTCACATTTTCTAACTAAAAGTATAATAAATGGAAGTGTCAAATTACATCGAAACCCTAATGGACGTTAAAATATATCAAATAAACAAGAGCAAAAAAAAAAAAAAACCGAAGCTGCAATTGTCCTCAGGGTGAATTTTTAGAGTTACGAGGTATAATACGTGCAGAAGATGGGATATTAATACAGAACAAAGGAGAGGCTGCCATTTATTGAGCACTAATATTAGTTCTTCAATTAGTCTTGCAAGCATGATAATCATTTTGAATACTATTGTGGCAGAGTCAATGAAGCTTTAAATTGATCGACACTAATTTTCACTAGTACTCATACTTATTATTTTGATAAATTGTTGATTTGATAAAGTGAAGCTCTAAAATACCCCAAGAGCATGGGAAATTTTTCGTTTAGTCAAAAGCTTGATTTAAAGGAAATAAAGTCCAAAATATAGAGTTTTCACTATATAAGTACAAAAAATGTACCTAGCTAGAGCTAATTTTCTTTACTTTTGTTTGCCTTCGGTACCTCTCCTCCTTTCGGACCAGGGTTCACTTCTTCTTTTTTTTGGCTTATCTTCCTCTCCACAAAAGTATCATGATAGGATTATACGTAAATCATATGGACTATACCCTCACCTCCTCCACTATAAAGAAAAAAAAAACTAAAGTTTTAAGCACAAAATAAATTTTGAGAGAAAATCAAATTGTGTTTCCAAATAGTAACTTTTCGGGACAAAAATAATGTTTAGACACAAAAATAAATTTTTTGTCACCAAATCTAACTTTTAGGCACATAATTATACAAAAAATTATCTCCAAAGATAATCTCGTACGAACATAAGCAGACAATTAAAAAATTTCTTCAAATACCTTTTGAAACGAAATTAAATTATCTCTTTATATCCGTATGCGATTGTTTTTTGAGACAAAAAAACAATTATTTTTTGTCCCTAAAAGTTAGATTTGAGCAAAAAAATTATTTTTATGTTTAAAATATTATTTTTGTGTCTAAAAGTTATCATTTATAGACAAATTTTGATTGTCTCTAGATAGAGAAATTATCCATAATGCTTAAATTTGTTGCATTGCTCTTAGCTTTAAAAGTTTGTATGGTAGTGACCCTGGATGGCCTGCTAGCTTGATACCCGTAGCCGGGGCAAAAAAAAGACGGTGGGTTCCCTAATGGCAAAAAATCTTTGTTTTGATCATTCATAAAAAAACATAGTATAAATTTAAATTGTTTTAAATTATTTGATTTTTGGGGTGGGATTCTCAATCCACTCGGATTGTTGGCATACCTTTTAGACCAACTATTTTGATACCCTTAGTAACCGGTTTTAACTTTTCCTTTGATTTGGCGATTTGGAGGCTCTGGGTCAAATCAGGTAAATCTGTAATTTTGTGTGTTACTCTCTTCATTCCAATTTAATTGATCTTTACAAGTCTAATGTAGAATTTTGACCATACTACTACTTATATCAAAACTATCAAAATAGCAATTTTAAAAAAATTAATCATTGACTTAAACATTTAAATTTTACTATTAACTTGTAAAAATTTCATTTTTATTAATTTAAACGAGACATGAATTCTTACCCGTCAAAATTACACTCATCGCGTAGAACACAAATTAAATAGAATTAGATATAATGGGTGACCGTTGATAGGAAAAAGAGAAGAAAACCGAGTCGAGATTATGGAAGCAAGGGGGCTGCTCCACATGTTGCAAGTGGAACTTGACTCCAGAGGACAAAGCGACACCCTTACTAACATCTCCCTTGCTAAGGAAGGCCTTGTACTCCTTCTTAGTAGAGAGGAGAGTGAGAAGAGACAAAAAAGCCGAATTCAATGGCTAGAGGAGGGGGATAAAAACTCCGCTTTTTTCCATCATTGCATAAATAAGCACAACAATTCGAATAGAATTACTTCATTGCAAATCAACGAAACCACCACCGTTTCCGACCCTCCGTCCGTTAGCATTGCGGTGGTAGATTTCTATAAAAATCTGTTGGGGCGAAGATCCACCATTTTGTACCCTGGAAAAGTAGCCGTCGACACTGTAGTCTCGAAAATAATAACTCGTCCCATGGCCGCTTTTTTATCGGCCCCGTTCTCCGACAAAGAAATAAAAGATTGCATGTTTAGCCTACACCCAAATAAGGCTTCGGGTCCCGATGGTTTCAATGCGACTTTCTTTAGGACGGCATGGAATATAGTAGGGAGCGATATCATAGAAGCTATTAAGGAGTTTTTACGCTCGGGTTCGTTGTTAAGGCAAGCGAATGCCACTATTTTAACCTTAGCTCCTAAAACACCAAACCCGACATCCCTCAAGGATTTTAGGCCGATTTCGTGTTGCAATACGATATACAAGTGCATCTCTAAACTCCTAGCGAATAGGCTAAAGCCACTACTTCCCGAGATTATTGAGGAGAATCAATCCGCTTTTGTTAAAGGGAGGTGAATAAGCGATAATATCTTTCTTGCCCAAGAACTCCTCCAAGGCTACCACCTCAAAGGAGGCCCTCCAAGACTAGCGGTTAAAGTCGACATTATGAAAGCATACGATTCGGTGAGATGGGAGTTCATATGGGACACACTTCGAGCGTTTGGCTTTCCGAACTCTTATATTCGTTGGGTTAAAGAATGTGTCACAACCCCGTCATTCTCCATCTCGTTGAATGGAGGACTTGTGGGATTCTTTAAGGGAGCGAGAGGGTTGCGCCAAGGAGACCCTGTCTCTTCATACCTCTTCGTTATATGTATGAATGTCCTCACCCGGATTTTATCTATTCAAACTACCTCTCCCGATTTTAGATATCATGTCGAATGCGATAAATTGAACTTGACGCATCTTTGCTTTGCCAACGATTTATTTCTATTTTCTATGGGTGACTTCACCTCCGCATCTATTTTGAATTCGTCCTTAAATGATTTCTCTATCTTCTCCGGAATGGTCCCTAACGGCGAAAAAAGTGAGGTGTTTACCGCGGGTATAGATGACGAGCTAGCTTACTATATTTCGGCTAGGTTAGGATTCAAACCGGGAATCCTTCCTATAAAGTATCTTGGGGTCCCTCTTGTGTCGACGAGACTTAAATCCGGTGATTGTGCGAATTTAGTGGATAGAATTACTAGGAGAGTGACTTCTTGGACCGTTCGGTTCCTTTCCTTTGCGGGTAGGCTCCAACTTATCAAATCGGTATTGCTTAGTATCCAAGTCTATTGGAGTACCCACTTTATTCTCCCCACATTAGTCGTCAATTCCATAGAGAGAGTCTTACGGAGGGTCCTTTGGCCGGGGATGGAGCTTTCTAGTAAAGGAGCAAAGGTTTCTTGGGATAAGGTTACGAAACCATTTTGTGAAGGGAGCTTGGGCATTAAAAAAATCAATGAGTAGAACAAAGCGTTGGTTTGCAAACACATTTGATTCCTTTTGAACCCAATATACTCTTCCATTTGGAAAACTTGGGTGGTAATCTATAGATTGAAGGGTCGCGAGTTTTGGTCTCTTAGAGCTCCCTCTAAGTGTGGATGGTCTTGGCGCAACATTTTACTCATAAGACCGGTGTTTGAAAATTATTTTGTGTGTGATTTTAAAAAATGTGTGTGTTGAGTGTGAACTATTTTTGTGTGCGTGTGTGTTGAACCCTATTCCCGGGTCACCCTTTTTCCCGTCTCTGTCCCAGAGACATCATTTTGACATACCCCGAACTCTCATTAGCCACCGAAATGACCCACCACTAATGGACTCCTCTTTTAGTGTTAATTCCCATACCCAATGCCTTAGCCAAATTTTGCCCAGTAACTTCTCTCCTTTTTCCCCATGTCTTAGCCAAATTTCTTCACCTATAGCAAATAGTGACTCACTGACTAACAAAAACACACCTTCTAATTTCACAGCACTACAACCTCCCTCTCATCTCAGTACCACCATCAATGGACCCATTTCGTCGACCCGGTTCCCCCGAACCCATCTACACCTCCATCGGAGCACGACAATCTCGTCGGAGCTCCGTCCACCCCCTTCGCCGGAGCCAATGTCCTACCTACCACCCCTAACCACCTCCAATCGACGAGCTCTCATACCTCCTACCCTTAGCCATCTCCAAAGCCACCGCCAAATGCCGGAACAACACCGTCCATCATCGCCGGAAAACCCATCTCCGTCACCACTATCAAACCCAATACCCTACTTGTCAGCCCATTCCCCACCTCCAAATAATAATACTAATCGGTCTAATACTCCAACCCCTCTTGTCCCCTTCTCCGGTCCGAACCTAAAACCGTCCATTGTGTGGTCTCCGGACCCGGTTCATGGTTTCACCGTCAAATCCGCTTGGGACTTGATTCGTTTGACAAGTCCAAATGTGGACAGGTATTGTATTGTTTGGTCTAGTTACATTCCTCCGAAGTGTAGTTTTATTTTGTGGCTTGTTATTTTGAATCGTCTAGCAACATTGGATAGACTTCAAAAGATGAATATCATAGGCGTTAACGGTTGTCCTCTTTGTCTCAAGCAAGCAGAAAGTATCGATCACTTATTCTTCAAATGCGAATTTTCGAAAAGGGTTTGAGCATTAGGAAGAGCCAAATCCGGGTTTATTGGATCGAGGAATTTGTGGTCACAATGGTTAGAATGGGCTACCGACATGTTCAAAGGAGAGTCGGCTTCGGCTAGACTCGGAAATATTTTATTTGCTTCAACGGTTTATTGGATTTGGAAAGAAAGAAATAATAGGATGTTTGGGAATGCAAAGTCGAGTCCCGGCAATACTTTTCGTTTGATTGAATTTTTTGTAGTGAATTGTATGAATAGATATGGAAAATTTAGTAATTCTTATCGAGATAGGTTTTTGATTAGAGTGTGGAGACTAAGCCCCAAACTTGTTGTAAGCTAGCTCTGATTTTTCTCATGATCGTGTAATTGTTTCGCGTTCGGGCAAGACACCCCTTTTTATTATTAATATAGTTGGTCCATTTAATTTTATTTTTTTTAAAAACTATTAAGAAATGAATTAAATGACCCTCTCAGGTAAATATATATATATGATTAAAGTGAACGAGTGAGAGCCGCGTAAGATGTGTGTGGGGTCTCTACACGTGTTTGTTTTGCTTATGAGAAAATTCATTTTTCTAATTTTGTGAACCAGCTTTAGAAAAACGTACACAGGAGAGCAAGGATGTAAAATAGTACTGTATATATATATATATATATATATATATATATATATATATATATATGCGAATAAAAGGTTTACTTTTTGCGTTTATATATATATAATATATATACGTGGTGGGTCAAAAAAAAAGGCAATGGAAGCTTCTAATAACTTATAGCCTTGTCACGGGTTACTAGATATTTGTTGTTCTAATTTCTATAGATCAGTAACATTTTGTTGCTCAACACATTAAACAAAATTCTGAATATTCTTCGTTAGCGAGCTTTTACACCAAGGTCGGTGAATTCATGCAAAATCTAAAATTAATAGTATTCAAAATTATAATCATTAAATGCAAATTCTCACTTTGTAATATCAACAATATATATATATATATGTATGTATGTATATATATATATATATTATTAATACTATATGTAATAAAATAATTAATTTAATTAATAATTTAAGTTTAGGATAGACCCTGACTAGGGTTTTATATTTTAATTTGAGTTTTTATTGGGTTGGATAGTTAATTTTTAGTTTATCATATTATAATTTGTATTTTAAATAATTCAAAAATAAATTAAAAAATAAATTATAGATAAATTTTATTTTAATTAATATTTAAGTTTAGAGTATACCACAGCTAGAGTTTTATATTTTTATTTGAGTTTTTATTAGGTTGTTTAGTTAGTTTTTACTTTACCAAATTATAATTTGTGGTTTCAATAATTAAAAAATATAAAATATAAAACTGGTAAATGTAAATATTTTGTAAACTAAGTACCTATTATAAGTAACTTTTTAGTATGTAAATGCAGAACGAGCGCCGTATATAGTATAATGATAGAGTAGTGATATAAAAAAAGACTTTTTGACACATACTATCGCAGAGACTCAATGTGTACCATCAGATCATTTATATGAGGATAAATCAATAATTGACATTCGGTATCTCGAGATTATCTATTAAAAAGTCTTTATTTACAAATAAAGGTAGACTCATATAATTGTTAAACATTGCCCTAGGGGCACCGGATAACAGAAACGTTTGACATTTGCTATTCATAACTTAAAGAATTAAGACTTTTTATAAGGAACTTGGAACTTGCAATCACAAATGACAGACTTTAAGAAAAAAATAGCTCCATAAGAAAATCCATTAAGAGTTTGATCATTTATATTCTCCCTTGGCAAGCTTATTTTGTTAATATGTACTTCGTTTGCATTTGCTATTTTGGCTGATGTTTCAAATCGGATTTTGAATAATAATTTTTTGTAAGTAGTCTTTAATTAAATTGATTTGTTCTGTTGTTAGGCGCTATTCCTAACACACTCAATTTAAAGCCCCTCCATATGTACATCGAGTAGTTTAAGTTTTGATAGCTCATGGATTAACGTTACGACCTAGTGGCGGAACCATGATCAGTATATGGGGGGCTGGATTTAAAAAAATAAATATAGAGGGTGGGAGGGTTAAATCGTTGTTTTCATTATATTAAAAAAAAATTACACCGTACAAAAATTATTTTTAAAAAATATGGAGTGTGTGTAGCACTGGCAGCTCCCATCTAATTCCTCCGGTTACAACCTCTTTAGAACAACAAGCCAAAGAATTGTGCAACATTTAGGGTCATTATCGTTTGCCCACACCCAAGAAGCTTCTTTTCTTATTTCTATAATTTTCATTCATGAGATTTACTGAAAATTCACCATTAGAGAGCGACCAAGCAATGACATCATCATTAACGTGGATAGTAGGTTGGTTGATCCTCCTTATACTAATGATTTCCAGATTAGTTGTGAGTTATCAGTGATAATAAAGGAGACTTTCTCATCAAGAGAAGAACCATATCTACAAAACATGCATTTAGTATCATGTTTAGGTAAACTAGGACCAATTTGCAACCAATTATTGCCAGACCAAATTGTAATATTTCTACCATTACCAACCTTATAAAATAAAATTTTCTCAAGAACATGCCTAGTACTATACATGACTTTCTTCCAAGCATAGCTGCATTTAGAAGGAAATCCAAACATTAGAATTTCTCTAAATATTAGTAATTAAAGGCCCAAATTTTCGAAAGAGAATTATTATTTTTGGTCAAGTTACTCTAGCATTATTAGAGCTCAGAGATGAGTCGTACTAGAGGAAACTAAAAAGAATCTTATCAATCTTGGTAACGATTGTCGTATGCAAAATAAAATGTTAGCACAAAAAAATATCGATATTAAATTTGAGCGCCTGTTTGTTTTTTTATAAGATGACAAAAAATTACTAGTCCAACTTGTGATTTTTTGAGGGATTTAGTCAACAAGAATTTTGCAATGAATGAATTTTAGCATAGGAGTAGAGTAATCAAAGAAAAACATTGATACTTAATACGTAAAAATTCATTATTGTATATAAGCAAAACATTGATCTCATCTAGCCCAGCGTACGTTGTTGTGCAAACATGCTACTTTTTAAAAGATTTGTTGCTAAACTAGATAATTTAGAGTGTAATATATAGTAGTATTTGAAACAATTTAAAGTGATTTAGAATACATTACAAGAGAATAACAAATCCTTAACAGAACAAATGTGACATTATTTGAGTTTTTTCACTAAGAATTAAATTTTAATCCTTGTAATCATAAAAATTATGAGAACCGGGATAGTATTCTTGCAAATAACAAACATGTAAGAAGAAAGGGGATTTCCTCACCTAATACATTTAGGCCATGTTTGTTTAAATTATTAAAAGGGGTATATGATTAATTATCCCATTTGGCCCGCTTAATACTTTGTTTGGGAGATAATTTATTAATTGGTATTAAAAATGGTATTGGCCTATTTTATGTATAATATACGAGATTAGTTATAACAATTTATAAGTGGTATTATTAGTATCTATGGTTTGGACTATTTATAGTATGTTACTAATAATATCTCCTTATCGTATCGTACAAACAAACATCGTCTTAGCTCACTTGAAACACCTCTCCAGTTCACCACTTATCATCACAAAGAGTACTACTACAAGACTTGATCCATTCCCTAATATCCATAGGAAACCTCGTAAAATCAAGCACATATTTTTGAGAATTTTCTTTTAACTATACCAAATTCCCCCATCTAAGAATTCCTGCTCCATATAGTACTAGAAGAAGGAAAAGAAGAAAATAGCCCCCAATCCTGCGTTCCTGGTTCCGTTTCTGACTACAACGTGACAACCGCAACATCATTTGCAATAGATGTTGCATGAATCTCACCAACAATTATCGTCTCTTCGTTGTGTGTTCGATATCTTTTCTCATTCTAGAACTCGTGATCATTATGTTGAAAATCCATACCCGATCCCTTTGCTAGATATAAACATGCAGGTCATAATCTTCAATCCCAGTGATCTACTGATTATGGTTAAATCGTTATATATATTAGTAACATCTTATCAGAGTGACACTCGGGTGATGCAAGATTATATCATTAATTCTTTATGATTAGTTGCATTTAGCAACCTATCATGGGAATTTTCAATAGATAGAGTGGCCTACTCCTATAGAAAACATAAAAAGAAATAAGAAAACAACAGAAGGATAGAGAGAGGAAACACATCCTTCTATTCACACGTTGTAGATTGAAAATTAAAAACAATATTTTCTACCATACCAACTTTGACCTTGTGCAGCAAGCTCTATATAAGGAAACAATTACTTCTCCATTTCTGAAAAAAAGAAGAGAAAAAAGTGAAGCTCCAAAGGGAAACGAGAAAACAAGGTGAAGCTTCAATAACATTAGCAACTTTCATAAAATTTTCCAAGAATTTCTAATCTGTTGATATTTATTTTTCTTACACTATTTGGTACACGTTCTATAGATATATTTATGAAATAAAAATTCCACAAGGGAAACATACACCATCTAGATTTAATTTTATGCTTTCAAATGCGCTCTAAGTTATCCGTATAATTAACTCAACTCAACTTTATGAAGCACTTTGTTAGATTTAAGCAACACAGTCTTGGATTATTTGTTTCTTATTTATGCATTTATTTATTTACTTTGCCTTGCAGAATTAGTGAGCAAAGAAGAACAATCATTCATGGATGTTTCAGCAGCCAAATGGTTATCTGAAATGGTTTGTCGATGTCTCCTACTTTTGCTATACATACAGATAATTATGAAAATAAAAATATAAGCTTAGAATAATTATAGGTTAGAAGCAAAGGAAAATCCTAATTGCCCCATGCCCTTAATGACAAACAATAGTGTTTCTGGTTAATACATTTCGTTTAAGAAGGATTAGCAATGTTCATGTTGTATATAATATTACATATATGTACGATCTTTTTCGGTAGACTAACCTTTTTTCTGTAAAAAAAAATTAGGAAATGGAAGATCCTTCACTTCTTTACCAGAGTCACATGGATTTTCTTCATGACCCAATCCCTCAATTTACTTCTAATCTCACTCCCCAAACACCAAACCTAAATCCTTCTTCTTTCTTTTCCACTCCAAATTTGAGTGATTCGGCAAATTTGGATTCCTACTCTTCCCAAACTCGGACAGAAATACCAGCCAAACAACAAAAAACAGACCATTGGAATTTGAATACTATAAGCCAAAAATCAGCTCCCAAATCTATTCCACCATCCTTTTCAAACGTTATTTCGTTTGGGAATCATTCGAACATGGAACAAGAATTTCCTAAGATGTTTATTGGGAATATCATTAATAGCTCCGTGAAAAGTAAAGAAGAGCCTGTTTCTCCCACAGATATGGAGTCCCTATTCGACTATCAAAGCGTAGGATTTGTTGAAGAGAGCAAGAGGGTCAATATTACAAGATCTCCACTACAAGCTAAAGACCATGTTATTGCTGAGAGAAAACGTCGAGAAAAGCTCAACCAAAGCTTCCTTTCTCTATCAACACTTCTTCCAGGCCTCAAGAAGGTAGCAAATTTAATGTTCAATGTTTTAATTTTTGTTTCTTAGTGTAAATTGTTTCATACATATTTTACATTCAATGATGATGAATAGTTCGTTTCGGCATCTACAGAGTACAGACTACAATAGAATGAGATGAATCACATGGAGTGTTTTTATTGAATAACTGTTACAAGTTGGCTGTTGAAAATTTTCATTAATTTGAAATAACTTTAGGTCTTTGCATAAGTGTGTGATTGGCTGATACTATTACAGATAGACACCGAATCGTGAAAATGCAATGCATAAATCTAAGACTTTTATTAAATTTGTAGCTTAGATCCCCAAAATATAAAACCTCCAAGCCTTACTCATTATTCATAGGTATTAGGTACTGTTTTAAAATAAAATAAATACTTGAAGGATTTAAGCAAACATATATCGAAATATAATGCTAATCTCGGAAGAACTTTTCCGCCTTATATGTTTGCTATATATAATATATGTTTTAACTTCATAAAGTTCTGGTTTTTCTTGTCATGCATTTCTTACCAAGAGCAATAACACATTAACACTCACTGAGAAGAGACCTTGTGTTACTTACTTATCAATACCAATATTCCTAGCCTAGTGCGAACCCCTTTTTAATAAGAAATCAATAAGAAAAATAATTCCTGATTTACTTATAGTTGGACAAGGCTACCATTCTTGGAAATGCTATTCAACACATAAAAGAATTGCAACAAAAAGAAAGGGTTCTCGAGGAAGAGGCAATGCGGAAAAACCATTTCTACCCAGCTTTTGACCGTGTGACTAAATCTTGCACTTCTAGTGATGATGACACGTCATCATCGGTCGATAACTTCAACAAGGACATCTTTCCTAAACAAGATGTCGAAGTTGAAGTAAGGGTTCGGGATAAGGATGTGCTGATTCGGGTCAACTGTGAGAAAGAAAATGGAAGAATGGGGAAAATATTCGGAGAAATAGAGAAATTCAATATGATTGTCATCAATAGTAATGCCATGCCATTTGGTCTTACCTCCCTTGCCATAAGCATTGTTGCTCAGGTACTGGCTCTATTTATTTCTCTTATTCTTTAAACTTTGAGCAACTCTGTTAATTAGTGCACTTCCAAAAGTAAAATATTCAACAAACATTTAATTAAAAACTATTAATCAAATGATTGTCGTTAAATTTTAGCAATAGTTTAACAACATAATTAGTTAGTTGATATTTTGTTACTAAATTCAATTTACCTACTATTTTCAAAAATATATATGTTGCTATATCTCGATATTCTCTTGTAAATTTTTTTTGTTAGCAGTACTCCTATTTGTTAGCACTTAGCATAAATTATTTGGCAATAATAATTAATTATATATTTTCAATTTTATATCCAGCAGGTAGAAGGCACCTTTCCCACGTCAGCAAAAGATCTTGCAAATAATCTAAGATCGGCGCTTCGCAATTAAACTAAGATCTTGCAAAAAAAACCGTTTCTTGTTCATTTTTCATTTATTTTTGGGGACCCATTTACTTCTTTTAATTATCTCCTCAAAACAAGCGGAACCATTTACAACATTACAAAACCTTTTTTGGCTGCTGATCAAAATTCTTCTAGGAAAGTACGTGGTTTTTTAGCTCAATTTTTTTTCGTGGTTACCACGATTAATTACCAATGTACTTTTTCTATTCAATTAACCTCTTTTATTACTCTCTATTTTTTGGTTTTTTTTAATGTAAAATGGTTCCCCAAATTTTAAGAGGAGAGATATGTGTACTTTGTTTAGAATTATTGGGTCTTGTCAGTCTTGTACTTGGATTTATAGATTGTGAGATGTAATTTCAAAAGTTTTTGTTTTTCACATTTTCATGTGGAAAATGTGTATGGTTTACATTTTATCATTAATAAAATAATGTCCGTGATACACTCTTATCATACAATGTTATGATTTAACTCGACTCTGAAATTATCGTAATTGTTTTCTTGTATAGTCGGAGTATTAATTAATGAAGTGATCATGGGGTAATCAAGACTAATCTTTTGATCAATTAACAGCCAAAACTCTTCAAGATTAAGTAGAAAAAAGTATTTGATCAATACTTTAATCAAAAATTCTATTCACCAAAACTTTAAAAATGGCTATTATTCAACAGTAAAATGTTGTACAAGAGACATAATAGATTCTTATATCAAAATATATCTCTGTTTATGTACTACTTTATGACAGTATATATGAGACCCTGTTTACCGGGAACCTTTATTTTCCTTTCACAAGACTTGTTTTCCGTTTAGCGCTTCCAGGTTCTCGTCTCTCGTTTTCTGTATTTCATGTAAATATTCGATGTGTTGCATTTTTTCCGCGTTTCTGTTTCTCGTTTCACTTCCAGCTTTCATTTTCATCCCGACAACTATGTATACGGTACTTACCGGGAAAAAAAAACATGTATACGACTCTACATTACATTGATCAGTATTGTGCTCATTTTAAAAACATTATACGAGTGGACAAACTAGCTTTCCACTACGAACACTGTACTCTACCTGCAAGATTTTCATCTTTTCTTGCTCTTTGTGAATGAACAGAACATATTTGTCCCGAGGACCGTAGGCGAAGCCAAAATTTTGGATACTAATTAACCCTTATAAATACCACTCATGTATACATCAAATTTACAAGTCTATTATTGTATACGAACACAAGTTTTCTACTCCTAGCCCATGATTTGCACCCTTGCTTTTTTCTTTATGGCTCAAATATGTCTCCTAAATTTAATACTTAACCCTAGTTACATCTTCTAATATGGATACTTTTGCCGTTGAATCACCTAGCATAAAGATGAGGTTCATGCTATTAGAAATCAAAGCAATTATTGAACAGTACTATTAGTCCACACAAATATAATGCTCTTTTTACCCACAAATTGTTTGTGAAAATACTTGCTTGATTTTAATATTTTTTCCCACTAAGTTTTTTTTGCAATGTTTTTATCGACACACGTTCTCATAATATCTCATTTAAAATTGCCGAAATTAAGGAGAGTATTCTGTTGTATACTTCTTACCACTGTGCACTTTTGTCTTTCGACTAAAGGTTTTTCCTATTGGGTTCTAACAAGATTTTGATGAGTCACCTGTTTTGTGGTTGATTCCATATTACTACCACTGTTGCACTCTTTTTACTTCGATCAGAAATTTTTCCATTGGGTTTTGATGAGGCACACCGTTTTATGGTTAGTTAATTACATGAAATTTCGGCTTATATCATTCGGCTACACAGTTTCTTCTAGATACCGGTTTTGTCCCACACTGGGTTTTTCGGCCCTAAGGTTATATGTGTTTAGCACTGTGAATGAACTCGACTCAGATCGACAGTATGAAGACGAATAAATCAAGACGTCCAAATGGGGAGTGTTGTAGTATATTATTGGTCATCTTGGATCTTAGTGTATTGTGCATATATTGAACTTTGCTAGCATATGTAACCATACCATCTATTATATAAAGAGTGTTAGTGGTCTCTTGATTTATCTTTCGTACATTCATATTAATAAATAAACACTTCGTATGTTGTCTCTCTCTATATCTATATACATATATATGTGAGCTAATATGTCACATAACAATTTTGAAATCGTAAGAGCATGTGAAGAAGAGGAAAAAGAAACACGTATTTCGAGAAACACCTCATGTGCACAAATAATAGCACCATCAAATACGATTTACTTAATAAACTTAACTTTACACGACATACAAATTCATAGGTAATATGTTCTTATACTAGAACAATAGTATATATGTTTCCTGTAGAATAAATGAGCTTTGATTTTTTTTGTCTAGTAGTTTGCTCGTAAAAATAAATATGTGGTAAAAATATCATATAGCATGTATTTTTTCACGTACAACTATTCTTTTGTGTATTTTTCTTTGTTTAAGAAGATTATAATGAAAAGGCGTGAAACTATTTGTTTTTTATGGATATAAAATATATAACTAACATTTAGGAGTATCATTTTCAGGGTCTATTTTTATTTTGATTGTGACCCTGCCGGACAATGAGAGTATCTAAATATATTTTTTGTTCCAAAAGCACTTGCTGAATTTGTATATTCAGTAAGATTATAGAAAGAAAACCACAGGCAAGTTGCTGAATTTGTAATGGCTTTAATTAGTTGCTTAAAAATATAGTATTGATAGGTCTCTGATATGGGCAAAGTTTGCAAACTCAGAAACAGCTCAATTTAATCTAACTTTATTTATGAGTTAAATAGCCAACTTGTGTATTCATACAGTCTAACTAGTAATAGTAGTAATTAAACCGATAACATTAATAAATAACCCTTGACCACAACCACTTAACATGTCTGGCTATCTTGCATTATTTGGGTGTACTATTGCCAAATTGGCATATATTTTGTTGATGGGTGTTATTCTCACTTTCAAAATCAATTCGATCACGTAGATTTTTCTAATCACACACTTTATAGGCTAGACCCATAACTCATACACTTCATAGGATAATAAAATACATATTTATCTCTCCAAATATACATAAAATTCTATAATTTGATAAATCAAATATAAATATTTAACATAATAAAAACTCACTCTGCTAAAAACTCAAATAAAAATATACTATAATCCTAGTTAAGCCTACCATAAATTTAAATATTGATTAAAAAAAGTTAATCTAAAAATCCAAACTATTAAAAATTCAAATAAAAATATATTAGAACCTTTTGAGTGTATCCTAAATTTAAATATTAATTAAAAATATAAAAAAATTATTAAATCTACTATTAATAACAATCAAAACTCTTGATGAGTTGTATATGTTATGTAATGTGACAAATCAACAGGTTGATTTTTTTGCTATGAAAAATATGTGAGTAAAATCATTTAACATATTTTTTACATCGTATTTATAAAAACTCAAATACAATTGGTTTTCAACTTAACAACCTATCGATAATTGTGAAAGAATTCATCTGGTCATGAAAATAAATTTGATGTTCCCCATCATATGTGGATAGCCATTTAGTCTTTTATATTTTCTTCAACGCTCATCACCCCAACTCTCTATTTTTATTATGTCACTTTCTCACGATAACTATTGTTAACAAGTTGATGCATAAACTAAATAAATTTCTTATCACAATAATAGGATTATAGGAATAATATCTACAGACAAATATATATAAAAGAATACAATAAACTTTGAAGTTTGAAACACGCTAGCTAAGTAATATTTTAGTAAAGTTTTATGTGTAGAAGAACAAAGAGGCTTGTGAACTCAAAAGTTTTGTGATGATCAAGACAAAACTAATTTCATCATTATAAGTGCCCTTAATAAATTACTTAAAATTGGGACAAACCTTCACTTATTTGTTGGTCGCCACACTTCTTATTAATGTCATGCACAATAGAAAATACTCCTCCAATCCAAATTATAAATCCATGTTTTTATTTTTGGTTATTCCACTTTTAAAGGTTCATTTTTTTTATAAATAGAAACAGTTTATTAGTTTGTTTTGCATATTTGTTCAAATGGTCGAAAATTTAATAAGAGGGGGAAATAATGTGTTGTCCATAGATAACATTGTTACTCTGCACCATTGTTTACTTCTTCTTTCACAGTTATCCTAGTTGTAAAAATTAACCAATCTACACAAATATTCTTATCAAGTTATCATTACTCCACAGTATGTTATATCTCACTGGAAACGCAAGTGGTTTAATCATAAATCATGTTCTCCAGCATTCAGCTAATTACAATCTATAAGATAAACTAACCGGTTCATGGTTCACAGGTTAATTAACATGTCCAGAAAGAAAAAAATTGGGTCAATGGCAATATACTAGTTTTCCGGTCATTTTTTAAGCTAACACTACAACAATATTGCAACCTACAAAATTGAATATGCTACTAACATAGTTCTTCACTGGCTCAATGTAGAGCTTGTTTGGCTGCAAAAGTTTAAGAGAAAAACATGCAAATCTTTTCTTTTTACCTTGACACCCAACTTCTGAGTCGCTTGTGATCTCTAAATACAATTTTTTTTAACATATTGACCCCTAGTTAATGTATCTTGTTACGAACCCACAAAAAATGGTACATGTATACAATATATATACATAACATAACATAACATAAAGTATTTACTCATAGATACGATACTATAACTTGATTTTATTTTTCTCCGAACTGTAAACTTTCATGATGGAACACAGATCGATGGAGATGGAGAAACTTGTTCTAGGCTGACAATAATCATGTGTTTAACCACCTGACATTTAAGATTTTCTACTTCACAATAAAAATAAAAATAAAAACCACTAAGCTGTTCAATAAAATGCATTATAGACTTAAAAGTAGTACATCTGTAAAAGGAGAACACGCCAAGTAGCTAAGCTGAAAAACTGCAACCAAAGCAGAACCAAGAAGAGAGCAAGCAGAGACCAAAAGTTCGAATCCACAACCCGTAACATCGAATTGGCCACATGACCCGAGTCAAATAAAAAAGTTAGATTTCTTTCTTGTGTACCCACAAAATGATTTGTACAACAAAAATTGAATATCACTTGGTTCGCCCAGACTGGTTTATCGTAGGATTTATGTAAATTAGCAATGGTACAAACCAGTATAAAATTCCACATAAGACCTCTCTCTATTTTACTGTCAGAGTACAATACATAAACTACGTATACCGAGACTCTTAAGTTCTACTTTGTTTTAACTACCAACCTTCCATCAATTTTTGAAAATCTGTACGCACACGAAAACAAGTAAACATACTCAAAGAAATGGGTCCAGATTTGGTTTAATTCCTACTTCATGCATTGAGTCTAGCTTCACACTCAACTCTACGAGTTTTGATGGTACCAATTTAGTTCTTTAGTTTGTATAACTTTTACGAGAACTATACAAGTCTGGTTTCTCAGAAATTTTGTATTGTTTAAGAAGAAACCATCAGTCCATTATGAGAAAAGGGCAATTTGTTATGACTTATGACCAGTGAGCTATCTTGAAGACTTGTAACTATTTTTATTAAAAAAATAAATAAATTAGTGAGTTCACATTAACTCAGAAGACTAAAACTGATACCATAATAACTTGAAGATGAAAATAAAGTTAGAGCCGAATTATAATACCTATAAAACTAATATCATTTTCGCCTAGGTAAAGCCTTGAAGGAAAATCATCAACTCATTTTCGGATAAAAGAAACGCCCTTCTCTATTCTTCCAGCTAACTCTTTCTTCGCTTTCTCCAATCCAGCCCTGCGGCAGAAAAAAGTAGTGAAGGAATATAAATTTATAGGGTCTCTCCCAGGGAGAACTTGAAAGGGTAAAGAAAAATCAATCATGTGAAAAGGATGCAAGCCAAGAACATTAAATGGAACACTCGGTGGTGGGATTTAGCAACCTCTCATATTCACTCATAGGACCGAGGGAATATATCTTTTCAACTCCTGTACGACCAAGTAGTACTTTGGATGCGAAGAAAGGAAGCTCAGTTATCTACAGTAAAATCACCAATAAAAGTAAACATCAAGGTATACTAAAATTATCTAGTGTCAATTGTTAGTACTTGAAGAGAACTAGAGAGTTGTGTATCTACCTGAGAAGCAACAAAAGCACATGCAACGACATTAGCGTCTCCCCTCAAGCCACGCAGGCATGCATCAGCAAGTTTAACCGCAGCGTATGCCTAAATGTTACTTAAAATCGTGAATTTAGCTTAAAAAGCCTTTAGACATGCACTTGTGGATGATTTTGTTTGGTGTTACATATATTATCATAAATTATAATGTAAAGTAGTACTCGCCATGGATAGGGTTGCAGTTGCTGCCCCAGCTTTGGCCTGCCAACATGAAACAATTCAAACAGTATTTAGAAAGACAATAAAGGGAGACCAAGAAAGAAGAAATTGTGACTTTTATAACTTTAAGATTGAAGGGAAGAAAAGAACTAATAAAGTACAGTAATACTTAACCTGAGATCTTCCTAATCAGTACTTTCCTAACATTACAGAATAAAATAATTTGGATACTGTGACCTAAAGCTTCGCCCAGGTTTCTGATAAACACATCGACAAATCCATAATTAAGAAGTACAGCCTAGAGCCATTTGTTTAGAATAAGAAGGACTCACTGACAGAAACAAAACATATATAAACGGGTGAATAGTTAGATGAAACAATAATATTAAGAACATAAACCTTGAGAACTTCAAGTCCACCAAACTGAATTCGAGATGTCAGATATTTAGTCTCTTTTACAGTGAAAGAGCATGGGGGTTTAACCTGTATAGGAGAAAACAGAATTCACACACAGACGACTAATTTCCATGAAGGGTAGAGAAATACTTACTCATATCATATACTACCCCCGGCCGAAAACAACAGTCCCTTTCTTAAACATATGCGAGGTATATAATAATGAAAGTGGACAATAAAACTCTTAATTTCCAAAAAGAAACTCAGATTTAGAAGAATATGAGTTCAAGAACTAGTTCTAATACCTGGGACAAAAGAGGTAAAATTGTGACCCCTGCATGACCCCCAACAACAGGAACATTAACATCCCTTGGATCAAGTCCCAAAACTTCTGCCTTTAAAACATTGAGAATAAATCAAGTAATGTGTTACACAAAACATAAGGTAGCCAACCTATACATTAATACATACAAATAGATCAGATCAGAATAAGAGCAATCCAAGAGTATAAAACCTTAACTTTAAAAATAAAAGAGAATTTTAAAGAAAATGTTTGTTTGGATCAAGTGCATCTTGTAAGTTTTATCAAATATAAACCTGTTCGGAATTTGTTGTGATAGAAATGCACTGGCTTTTTAACCAGCTTTGATGTTTAATTCTTATTTGTTCGAATGAAAAAAAAAGATCATATAAACAAGTCCTTTTATCACTTATTATCCTCAGAAAAAAAGATGTTAAAGTTTGTTTAAACAAATACAAGACTGAAGCATAACCAATCTTATTTTTAACTTTTAAGCAAACCAACAACTTCCTAGAACAAAAAACTCTAATGCACTTGTCCTAACAAACAATGCTGTTAGAAGACACCTAGGGCTTATTCTGTTGCAGCTCTTAAGCAACTAAGCTGAATATTTGAGATTAAGGTTTCCAGCTTAAAGCTTCAAGCATATTCAGGACATAACAAAAAAAATAATAAATAAAAAAAATCACAGTTTTATTAAACCAATCAAACAAATGAGATCCAGCTTTTTAGAGCAATCAAACAAGAAAATACTAAGCGGTGACATGATCAAAACATTAAATCAACTTTTTTACTTCTAGCTAAAAAGAAATCATTACAATAAGCAGGCATACCACGAAAGTATTAGCCCTGGCAACGTCTAACGTTGTGACACCCAACAAGAGCTTCGGATCATAACGGCCGGCTTTTTTCAACACCTCAGCGGCGACCGGAACCATTGAATTCACAGGATTACTAATTATATTTATGATAGCTTTTGGGCAACATTTAGCTATACCTTCAGAAAGAGTTTGAATAATATTGGCGTTGAGGTTGAAAAAATCATCCCTTGTCATTCCTGGTTTTCTCGGGACGCTAGCTGGAATTATGACAAGATCCATCCCAGTAAGGGCATCTTCCAATTGATTTGGTCCTAGAAAACCTCGTGCCTATACATCAAATGTTGTGTCAAAAATACTAACATGAATTATATTGAAGGACTAGGATCCTTCACACCTGTAGGGTCACAGTTTTTCCGCAAATAAGATGATTTTTAGGCTTTTGAGGCTTGGTTCATCCAGCTTAAGATTTCTAGCAATTAAGTCAGAAAACCAGAAAATGCTCAGCTTCTAATCTGCGCAATCAAACATAATCCAGTTTATAAGCAAAAAAACGAGCTTATAAGGTGAAGGTGCAACCAAACAGGGACTCAGTCATCCTTTCTTCCAAAGGTAATTAGGAAAACTTCTTAAATTGCCAAGACATTCTATAGAAAATAACTGTTTGGGCCTTATGATAAGTTGTTTCGGGTTTCAACAGTACAGCTCTCTTTGTCTTGTCATTTTTGAACATCAATGGTAAATTCGTCATTATTACAATTTACATGTATCAAGAGCCTAAAAGACGGTAATGACAATGCTGAAACTAATAGAAACTGAAGTATGCGGTTACGCCAAGGCAATCATTTATTAATCTAAATAGGATATGCACAAGCTTGGTCAGGACAAACCGACAAAGTCCTTGTTTTACCTTTCTCACATTACGAATGCCACTTTCTTAAAGTTGCGATCAAAAGTATAATAGCACCAACTTTATCAAAAATACACATCAATATTTCAAATGGTAAATAAGAGGATGAATATATAAATTAAAAAAAATTAAAAATTACCACAGCACTGGTATCCATATGACTGATATCTGAGGTCACACCAGTAGTGGTGGCAAAACCGTACAAATGAAGAATCGAAACCAAAGGACTCATCTTCATTAGCATAGCCAAAGGTTGTCCTATACCACCAGCAGCTCCCAATATAGCAACTTTAAAACCAGATGTTCCACCTTTAACCCGACAATTTTCTCGTACCAATCCAGATTTTATCTCCATCTCTTGACCCTATTAGTTTTGCAATAACTTCACTAACTTCGAATTAACATCAAAGGCAACAGATTATATTGGTTGAATTTCCTTCCATATGTTGGTTAAACATAGAAACACTATGATGTCGCAAATAATTGCGACATCATATTGCTTCTAAGTTAATGGCGGTTGATAATTGCGACAGTTACACTATAAGTATATATCATCCAAACACAAATACTGCATAGTGTAAAGGTAACACTTGGTAATTTTCCCATTCCACTTGGCTAAAAGTTACTTTTAACAAATGCTAATAATAAAATAGGGCCTACAATCCAAATAGCTGAAACTAGGGGGGAAAGGAAAATGCAAGAATAGACAGGGGCGGAACCAGGGAATGGCAAAGGGGTGCCGCCACCCCACAAATTTTTTTTAAAAATATATATAGAAAAATTCGGAGATTTAAGGTTTTATACATTAATAACCCTCAAATGAACAAATAGTAACTTATTTCAAATGGTAAACATAAAATTTTTGTGTCACAAGGTCCCTAGTTGGAATCTTGTGGTTATTTTTTACTCTTCATTTAATTAACATCAGCATACTCTTTGACTTCTCCATTAATTAATTGCATTTTTAAGGTATTATTACAAGATTTTATAAATAAATGTTTCTGTGTAGTTTCATAATCATATTACAACAAAGTTTAAACTAATAAATTCATATTTATAGTTAATTTTTCTGTATCGTTTGAAATTTTAGATCAATGGACAAGTTAGCTAAGTTTTAAACTCTAGTTTTTTTTTGGTTTTTTATACCGTTTATTGTTATTGTACTAACAAAAAAAATTCAACTTTTTAAATTTTTAGATCAATGGACAATTCAGCTAAGTTTTAAACTCCAGGTTTTTTTGTTTTTTTATACCGTTTATTGTTATTGTACTAACAAAAAAAAATGACGTCCCCCAAGAATTGAATTCTGGTTCCGCCACTGAGAATAGAAACCCCTTGAAATAATCTTCAAGTTTAATTTTATGCTTAATTTCAAAAATAAGGACGTGAAAATAACAGTTTTGTAATGGTGAGGCTAAATGTATTCGACTGTTCCGTAATTTCAATTTCTTACACTAGAAATTACCAAAATTTGAGTTAGTAAAGAACAACCGTTTCTTTCAATTTACACATCAGCATCAATTTTGTATATCCTAAATTTAACACAAATTATTTTCTATCTTCTAACTTAACTAGTACAAGATATTTTTACACAAAATAATAATACTCTTGGGAAATGAAAAATCTTTTTAAATTTCTCGAAAATTGTTGTTCAATACTCCGAATTGTTATTTAAGTAGCCTAGTTATTAATTTCAAATTATGTACTAATAATTAATAGTGTTCCTAATCCTAATAACAATATAAACAGTACAAATAATTTCTTATAAACCCATAGTAATTAAAATGATCACTAACTTTTTTCCTGGAGACTTTACAAATAAAAAATATAGATAAGTAAACAATTACAGAATTATGGTAATTAATTAGTATATATATACCTGGAGATTAATAGGATTTATATGAGCAGAGATTCTAGCTATCCGTTGATTCACATCAATTCTCGACATTTTATTTTAATTTATTTTTGCAGAATTAATAGTGAACACCTATTTTATTATCAGTGATTTATTTATATATAATCGATAGAAGACCAAAAAAAATACATTTAGATTGCGTGTTTAAGCGATCAACAAAAAATCAAGTGATGTTTAAACCAAATGAGGGGAGCCAGACTCCCGGTATAATAAAAAAATATTATAAAATTTAAAAATACTATATTAAAACTATTTTTGCCCTTTGTTCCATATTATTTTTAACCTTTTCTATTTAATATTATTTAAGTTAAGGTTAAAAATTTACTTTAATTATTATTTAAGTTTAGTATAGTTATAATTAGGATTCAATATTTTTTTTTTGGGTTTTTATTGTGTTATATTGGAAATATATATATATATATATATATATATATATTATTATTATTTAAGTTTAGGGTACTTAGAACTAGGTTCTATATTTTTTTATTTGAGTTTTTATTGTGTTATATTGAAAACATATATATATATATATATATATATTATTTTAATTATTATTTAATTTTAGGATAGTTACCACTAGGGTTCTATATTATTATTTTTTGAGTTTTTATTATGTTATATTAAAAATATATAAATATAAGTTTTTTTTAAGTTATAAAATAATTAAATCTCATTCATTGATATTACATAAAATCATTCAATTCAAGAGTACATAAGGTAGGAGTCGGCTATAATATTTTAATCACACGTATATAAAAAAAACTTTTGGTATCATGTTATACTTGTATAAGTTGTATTCCATGAAGGTAGCTTGTTTGGTTGAGAGTACTTAATTGTTTTTTTTTTACTTATACTTATCAAAACCAAAAATGCTGTTTGGTTGATGCATAAAAAGTAGAATTATTCGTGTTTTCGATATAGAAAAGTATACTTAATTTCAAGTAAAAGTTTCATATTATTATTTTTCCAAGTATATTTTTCAACAAAACACTAATACCAATTAATTTTCACCTCTCTCGCTATACTTTTCACACTTTTACCAAACAAAATTACAAACACTTGTAACTTTATGAGTATATTAAATTAGTATACTTTTAGACTTCCATATAAAAAATGGAGTACTTTTATACTTATAAAATACGACCAACAAGGATGATGCAAGTTCTCACATATTCGTTGCTAAGCCACAATCATGGAGCGGTCTGTTTGCTTGGTTACTTTTGGACACAAGAATGTAATTTCTCTCGACTTTGATGGAAATTAAGAGCTTGGAGAAATAGTTGTATTGAAATTCGATCCTTAGATAGTAGTTTTTTCTTATTTTATCCCAAAAAAAAAGTTATTTCTTATTTCAAATGAAGAACAATGTCACTTTGAAAATTTTGTTGAACTCGGAGCTTCATATTTATGGTAGAAAAATTTGTGATCATACAAAAAATGGCTTCCTGAAATGGGATATAAAAAGCAAGATTTTACCTGCAGTTAGCATGCATATAAAGCAAAATCATTACCAGTTTGAATACATAGGTTAATTTTTATGATGTTCGTCTTGATATGTAGACGGACAAGGGACTTGGATATATTTCGAGTTGTTTTCGAACTCCTTCACATTTACTTGGATGAACAGACGAAGGACAAAATCAGTTACGTTTATGCTCGTGTCTGATTGGATATTCAGGCAGGTTACAAATTTAAAAAAAAAGTTTCAATTAACCTTTGGTTATGGTGCACCAACTGAAATTCGAATAAAGATTTATTCGATAGGGGTAACAGAATATCGCGTCTTAGCCTTGCGTGACCAATTGTGTCTCTTTTGTACAACGACTTGGTTTAGTAAAACTACCCCATCTTCAGAAATAAGGGGGAAGGTGCTTTCGGAAGTGATGAAATGAATAAAACCAGAGAGAGTAAGAAAAAGGCACCTGGTTCACCAATACTCGTTCTAATATTAAACACTGTAGAAACCATTATATAAATAAAAAAAACCAGAACACCTTTATTTTAATGTCGGAATACAATATATCAACTATGTTATGTATACCGAGTCTCTGGAGTCCTAACTGATTTTCAACTACCCGACCCTCCATTTATTTTGGAAACTTTGATCACTGGAAAACAAGAAAAAGATTTGAAAAATTGGGTCCAGAGTGAGTCATCGTTATTTATGTAATTTGAGTCTAGTTTCACACTCAACTCCTCGAGTTGTAATGGAACAAATTTGGTCCTCTAGTTTTTAACACTTCAAAGGCTAGTCTTATTTCTGAAAATGGTTTTGTACTCTTAAAGACAGTCGATCATGAAAAATTGTCAATTTCTCATGATCGAGCTTATCGTAGAAATTAATCTTCGGAAAAGGACTTGTCATGAAAGTTCACAACGAGTCGAGGACTAAATTTGAGACTATAACAACTAGAGAAAGAAAGTTAAACCAGATCCAAAGTGCAATACCTCTCAAACAATCTAACTTGATATCATGCCGATCCAAGTATTTAAGGTAGATGCCCGCCAACTCATTTCCGGATAAAAGAAACACCCTTCTCTATGCTCCCAGCTAACTCTTTCTTTGCTTTCTCCAATCCAGCTCTGCAGGAAAAAAAAGTAGCATAAAAATAAATATAGAAATTAAATATGCTATCATATGGACTCTGGAGGAAAAGAACAAGAAAACTAATCAAACAAGTAAAAGGAAACTCTACGTGAATCCTCAGTTATGAGCTTTACGAACCTCTCATATTCGTTCATAGGACCGAGGGAGTATATTTCCTCAACTCCTGTACGGCCAAGGCGTACTTTGGATGCAAAGAAAGGAAGCTCAGTTGTCTACATTTTAATCACATATAAAAGCAAGTAAATGAAAATTACATTTTCGTGTTTCATCTCACTACTCATCAGTATAAGAAAAGAGTGATTTGTGTAACTGGAGAGTAATATCATACCTGAGAAGCCACAAAAGCACATTCAACAACATTGGCATCTCCTCTCAAGGCACGTAGGCATGCATCGGCAAATTTAACGGCGGCATATGCCTATTTTTATGAAAACTGTGAATTAAGCTTTAAACATGCACTTTGGATGATTTTTTACTGGTGTTACATAGATAATCATTCTCATAGTGATGTAAAATAGTACTCACCATTGACAGTGTTGCAGATCCAGCCCCAGCTTTCGCCTGCCAACAAAAAGCAATTCCAAAGACAATTGGAGAAACAAAAGTAAGACTACATCCGAATATATGCATAACGATACCAATCTACCATTAATAGCAAACAGAATTTTGACACGATGGACTTGAGGTAAAGCAACATGATTTAAATGCAAGAAGACAACTCCTTTAACTAATCATGACTCATTCTCAAATAAACTATATAAAAAAATGAGCTCTATATAATGTAATCAACTCCATGAATTGGTTATTCAATATTATGTTATTTTGGAATAATTGAGCAAAACAGAACATGAAAGGAATTAAAAACAGATGCTATAAAATAAAAATCATACAAAATTTCTACCTCGACAACTTCAGTTCCACCATTCTGAATACGAGAAGTCAGATAGTTGATCTCCTCTGAAGTGAAAGAGCATGGGGGTTTAACCTGCATAGGAGGAAAACAAACTTGAAACACAGATGACTAATTTTCCGTTTACCAATATTTATTTATTGAGAAGTTTCAGATTAAAGAGAAAATTCGATTCGGAAGCCAGTTATAGTACCTGAGACAAAAGAGGTAGTATCGTGATCCCTGCATGACCCCCAACAACTGGAACTTCAACCTCCCTTGGATCAAGTCCCAAAACTTCAGCCTAAGTAAAGGAGAACAGAAAATTTAATGCCTTGTACAGAAACGCAATAATGAATATTGCATACACGCAAATATATCATACTGAAAAGGACCAACAAGAGAGTATAATAGCTTAACAGCTTTTACAATGGTTATTGGAAATAGAGAGCTTGTCACACAAAAAAACACTGATTCTAAAATGTGTCCACTTGTAGGTTCCATTAACACACCTTGCAATCAGTTATCTCTAAAGATGCTTTTGCTTTTTAACAAGCTGTAGAGTTGAATTATCGCATTTGTTACGAAAAACATAAAGCGACTATTAAGTTTTGTTAATCACCAACATGTAAAAACCAAGTTAAATACATGTTTAGAAGATCAAAGAGTCAACCCGATAAACTAGCAAGGTGTACCAACAAAACAAAGCAAATGTTACCAAGACTTGAACCAATAACTTCCTAGATCAAAAAACATTCACACCACGTCAAAGAAAAACTTGTCAAAACAGACAACACTGTTGCAAGATGGAACTTAAGCAAGGCTTTAAGAGCGACATGATCAATACAAAAACGTAACTCTTCAACTTCTGACCTTGGCATCGTTTACTTGCATCTTATATTTATAAAAGTCTACTTTTCTGGTGAAGGTAAAAATAAAATTTTAATTTTTTTGTATTAGAATATACTCAATATAGTAACAGAGTAGTTGGTAATAGTGTAATAGAACTGAAATGTAAACACTTAAGAAAGGGCAAAAATCCCTTACTTTTCAAAAGTATAATTTTCCAAACCTTTAAAGCAGAAAAAGAGCTATTTTTTTTAAAACGCGCATACAAAAGTACAGTGCTCGATGAACAAGCTCATTGTATTAAAAAAATCAAATGTTATTGTAGTAAGAGAAAGCATACCACAAAAGTATTTGCCCTGACAACATCTAGCATTGTAACTCCCAAAAGAAGCTTCGGATCGTAAGTGCCAGCTTTTCTAAACACCTCGGCAGCAATGGGAACCGTGGAGTTCACAGGATTACTAATCACGTTAACAATAGCTTTTGGGCAACACTTAGCTATTCCTTCACAAAGTGTCTTAACGATACCAGCATTAATGTTGAATAGATCATCCCGTGTCATTCCTGGTTTTCTCGGGACGCCAGCTGGAATGATGACGAGGTCCATTCCAGTAAGGGCGCCTTCCAATTGATTTGGTCCTAGAAAACCTCGTACCTGAAGATCAAAGTTTGGCTTAAATATATACATTCATAGAAATTACTATATTTTAGAGTCTTTGGTTGTCACTTTTGTCACTACAAATCAATCCTCCAACAACAATTAAAAAATTATCTGAATTGATATGATTATTTCGAGGAACCCCGCTACGAGGAGCTTTTTTTATTTATGGTTCCTACTCTTTCATTTGTTTATAGACTTGGAACGTAAAAGAAGATGTAAGAGAAATGGTTTAAGAATGATAATTAAGAAACTAATAGAATATCAATTACTCCAAGGCCAAGAGTAAAAAACTTTTGGGGAAACGTAAGAAGTAAAACGGGTCGGAGAAAGGGTATGCATTGAAGTCAAAGATCGCAAGTCTCATATCTCAAATACCTCAAGCCGAAGAGTTGAACAGTTATTTTAGATAACTACAAGCTAGTCACGAAAAAGTCCTAGTTCCCTTTTTTCACATTATCGAAAGCATATTTCTTAAAGTAGTGCGGCAAAGGATTAAGGTAAAAGGTTAATACTACCAAAGGGAAAGACCTTCTCAAAGCACATCACAAGTTACAATTTCACAAAATAAATAAGCGGTTAATTAGATAGATAAAAAAGTTACCACAGCACCGGTGTCCATGTGACTAATATCCGAGGTTACACCAGGAGTATTGACAACATCGTACAAATGAAGAACCGAGACCAAAGAATTCATCTTCATTAGCATAGCCAAAGGCTGTCCTATACCACCAGCGGCTCCCAAGATAGCAACTTTAAAACCAGAAGCTCCACCTTTTGCCCGACAATTCACTCGTGTCAACCCAGAATCTATCTCCATTTCTTGATTCTGTAATTTTTTTGTAAAAGTAATAAATAGCATACATTTCAGTACTTTCCAACTAGGAATTATAATCACAAAAAGTGAAAAAGTGAAGTTGAACTTTTTTGTATATGGCTTTCATCTAAGCCACTATGCTTGTTCTGATTTCCTGTAATTTGCTGGTTAAACTTAGATGCTGTTTGGCTACAGCTTTTAAGCTCTGTTTTCTTTTTCTTTTTAGCTTAAAAGAGACAGCATTTGGTCAATCATCATAAAAGCTGAGCTATTCTTCGTTTTTTCCATAAAAAGCTTGAAGCTTTTTTAGGTTGATGAACTCATCTTTTCACCAAACAAAAAATTTCCAAGTTTTTTTTTTAAGTCTTCACATCATATACTGACATTCGACTTTTTAATATAAGCTAAAAACTTGCAAACCACGACAAGTTTTTTAAACAACAAATAACATACAATTTCATATCATACAATTGATATAAATGAGAATATTTAGTAAATGATATCCAAAGCTTTTTAGGGTTTTTTGAGATTCAATAAACTCAACAAAGTACCTAACTTCAATTCTATTTAACTTCAATTCTGTATACCAGTAAATAAATTTTTTGATTTATTAATTAGTAGTATTCAGTTTTCTATACTCAACTTAAATATTTTTTTCCCGATTTCTTAAGATTAAATATTAAGTTTTTGACAACTATTGAAAAATTATAATTTTCATATCTTAAAATATTAATAACTCCTTAAAAGTAAATAATACTAAAACTTCTTAAACCCAAAATAATCAAATCAATGACTAACAAGTAACAACAACGTTATTGATTATTAGACTTATTTCCCAAATTCACAACAAATAATACTAATAATTATATATATATATATAGATAAGTAAACAGTAACATAATTATGGTAATTACTAATTAGTATATTATTATTATTATATATATATATATATACCTGAAGATTGGGTGGATTTAAATGAGCAGAGATTCTAGCTATGCGTTGATTCACATCAATACTCGACATTTTATCTTTCTTTTTTTTATTTTTGCAAATTTAATTTCGCATCAATATATATATATATATATATATATATATATATATATATATATATATATATATAGTCAGAGGAAGACAAAATATGGCATGGGAATTGCCTGTTCTTTAGCTAATTGTTTTAAAGGGTTATAATTACAATATAGGCTACTTAGATTCATGGAATATTCTTTATGGTCATATTTATTTTAAATTATAAAAAATTGATAAAATGTGATCAATTGTCACTTCTTTTACTATTCGAAGTTGTTTTTTTCTTTAAAATCACATTTCGGTCACCTGACATTCAGTTATCACCTAAGCTCAATGGCTGATATGGGTGGGGGCAGAGCTGTAAATGAGCTAAGTCGAGTTGGGTTATGTTTGATTTCCGCTCGTTTACTAGAGGAGATCTAAAATTCTGTTATTATTCGGCTCGTTTATAGACGAGCCCATGTACTTAAATGGAAGATTCTTTATGGTTACATTTATTTATATTTTATATAAAATTATATAATGTGTTGAGGATGGACATTATACTAACTTAACTACAAATATAATTCATTGTAGATTGAGATTGTTACGATGGTTTATCATGTAGAAACTAGCAGTGTGTAGAAAGGGGTTACAATACCTAAAAAAAGAAATCAACTTTTTACCCCATAATTTAGCAGGATGTTAAACGTGAAATTCAACATATCATGTACTAGGATCACGGTGCCATCGTTGGTTCATCCTTTCAACTTATTGGAGGGAATGTTCAGTTTTAACGGAAACATCAATTGTTTATTAATGTGTAATTTCTTTTAACTTTTAGGAACTTATATCTATCTATTATATTTATCGTGCTTTGTTAGAGAATTAAAAGGAAATGGATATGTTGATGTTTATTTCTCTAGAAAGTGAAATTGAAACAAGGAAATTATGAAACAAGTAAATTATGAAATTAATATAATAGACAGAAAGAGTAAATATTAATTTTAATGCAAGTCAGTTCTTAACCAGGATTGTTATATTGAAATTATGAAACAAGGAAACCAACCAATTATTATACCAACTCTTTCTGAAGTTAAACTATGATAAACAAATAGAATGTACAAGCAACGTCCTATCACCATTCGTGTAAATACTCGCTATTTTTAATTGGGATGCGGTTGGAGATGAACATGTTATGTAAGCCGGAATTGGGAAGTGTGACAAATCGTAGGATAATCTTAAGAAAGTACTAATAAAAGAAAGAGAAAAGGTCGTCCTACTTGTTTAAAATAATTAGCTTCGTGATTTATAAACCACTCTACCAATGCATTTTATTACTCGCTTGTCATTCATTTCCAGTATAATCATTTCATAATAATTTAATAATAATAAGCTCAACTCCTATACACTTAACATTTACACGAGAATTTCCTGAATGAACTATTTGTGTAAGTTTAGAAATTATATTTTTAGAAGAAACATTATATTGACAAGCTAAAGAAATAAACACCCATAGTCTACAAGCAAAAAGAAAAAAAAAACGAATTAAACACCCATGTCCAGGGTTGTTAATTTTGGCATATCTACAAATTTATTAATACAAAATTACATCACTGCTACAATAATATATATATATATATATATATATATATCAAGCCATTGACAAGATTAGCGACGGTTTTTCCGTCACGGGCTGGCGGTTTTGTCTTCCTTATGATTTTGACAGGGCTATATATATAGTTTCAGTACGGGAATATCTGAAATTACATTTCGTGACACCTTATTTGTTACTAATTTTTTCCCCATATTTCTTCCTTCTAGATAGAAAGGGAAAAGATTATAGTTGGGTAAGAGAATTACTTGTAAAAAAGGGCATAGGTAATATACCTCGAGTTAGGCTGATATATATGCTTCTGTGTTACATGGTTTTGTTGGATCTAGACATCAAAGTACAATTAGTCAAATATATTTCTTCAAAATCTGGATTAAAAAACCAAATAAGGTGACAACAGTGTTGTTCAATCACCATAAAATAGTCATAACCAGACGATTTCGGTAACCCGTAAATAACATCCGTCGAAGTATCGCCCATCATGTACTGAGAATCGATAATTGCTCAAGAAGGCCCGTATTTCCTTTTTTTTTTTGGGACAAATATCGCACAATTGTACATAGAGGTTAACTTCAGTTAGCATACAATCTCATTTAAAAATTTGCCCAAACGGCAAACAGTCAGTAGGCTTCCCGAAGGCCCCAAACTGCAGTATCATGGAAATCGTATAAGAGTCTTTTTGGCAAATTTTTCCGAAGGAACTTAACGTCCCGTAGTATCAACACTACCAAATCCGTTTAGGAACACTAGGGGATGAAAAAGAAAGCTCAATGCTTTTTTTTATGAGTGATATATAATCCAAAGGGAAAATTTGAAACATGTAACCTGAAAACGTGCCAAAACATCCCAATCACGACCCTCGACACGTAGTCACATCGGTGACCTGTTCGTTTCATGTGACCGCTTGCCTCGTCGAATCCCGTATCCATCGACACGTGTAGACACATATTTAATGTTACTTTTTCTATCATTGTAAACAACATTATACTGTAACACAATTGTACGGAGTGGAGTGTAAACAAGGTTATCATTGTTCCCTGACGAAAGGCGGCGGCCGGATAACTTAGTAATATTACTTTTAGTTTTTTAATCATTTTTTTGGTAATCAATTTAGTTTTCTAATCATAATCACATAAAACTTCACCTAATTGTATAAACAAATACCGAAAAGAAAATAATAGTCACCTTGTATTTTAAATTGCCAAATGTCAAATGTTCAATGCTGGACGGCAACAAACCTTAAGCATGATGCCGAAAAATTGCAGTTTTAAGGGCAGAAATTCATGAGCTGTTCGATTTTGTCTTTAAAATTCATTGTAGTTACGTCTTATGTGTGGAAAAAGTAATCCCATCTTACAGAAAACATAAGCCTAATTTAGGCGGCCTAAAGTGGTAACTAAGCTAGCTAGTAGTATATGTTACTTTTTTTGGTGTATTTTTTTTTTTGTAATGGAAGGATTTGGGCGGACGCGAATATGAGTAGAAGGATTCTGAACGCCTTTAGCGATTTTGTATTTTGTATTTTACTTAACCTTATGGATTCTTTTGGAGTGACATCTGAATTCTGTATTCTCGCCCGTTATTTACAATAATAATGAGATTTTACTAAGGAAAATAAATTACTTCAGTTCAGTGTTATTGCGGTAATAAACGTTTGAGCCTTTTCTTGCAAGTTGCAAGGTGGGTTAATTTGATCAATTTAATAGTTTTTCATTTAAAGTTTAAATTAACATGCATATATATATATATATGATATACCCCTGTTAATGTTTATCCTTTCTCTCTGTGTATATACTGTGATTCAGAATAAAATATTTACACCATACAATTTTTTTTTGCTAGTGGCCTGGGCTAGCTTGTTCGATTTGTTTTTACTTTCAAGGTAAAAAAAACTAGTTTTTTTTTTTAGTTTGAGAAGTAAAATGCCGTTTTTTAGTTCGAAACCTCAAAGCTTTAAACCTTCTAATTTTTTTTTAATCAACATAGGCATGCTCATTATTATTATAAATGTGTGCAAATAGTACAATTATCATTAATTTAGAATAAACAATCAAAATTGAAACCTTTAGTTTCTAAATAAGAAAACAAAAATGAGGTTAATAATTGCGGTTTACTCACATTGTCTAGAGTTTCATCTAACGAATTAAATTAAAACAATTCAATTGTTTAGATTTATGCGTGTGCTTTCTAATTTTATTTTTATATAATTTTAATATATAAAATAAGATATATTAAAATCATTGATATCTTTTACTAATTTTAAATAATACTTAAATTTTGTATAGTATCAACTAGGGTTTTATAATTTTGTTTGAGTTTTTATTGTGTTGTAAAATTAGTTTTTAATTTATAAAATCATAATTTGTATTTTATATATTAAAAAAAATTACAAAGCTCACGCATCAATCTAAATCATTGAATTATTTGAATACATTGAGCAAGATCTTAATTTGTCGAGTAATAAAGTTAGTGTAAGATAAGTTTGTCGAGTAATAAAGTTAGTATAAGATAAATTTGTCGAGTAATAAATACTAGTATTATATAATACACGTGTTACCACTTTACCATCGTTAAACATGATGTAATTATCTACCATTCACGTTCGAGACGAAAGCTACATATTCCTAAAATTTAATAAGCCCCTAAAACTGGTTCAGTTAATAAACCCATATGTTTAGGAGTATTATTAATCAGTCAAACTTTTTAAGCATAAAATTATGCATGCGACCAGGACGTTATCCTCCATGACCAATCTTATCTCTATATCAAATCTCTCCCAAAACTATTGTCTTTTGAATTCATTTATCACCACAACCTTAATACTCCCCAAAACTTGCCCTTAAAATCTTACCCAAATTTAACCACCCTTATAAATACCCAAATGTACCCTCAATTCTCACACTGATCACTTATTTTGTTAAGAGTTTTTAATCGCAAGTATAGTGTAGCATTTGCTTGTTCAGTTTTATAACCTTCCTTTTTTTCCCACAATTCTTGGAAGTTTTTATTCGTGCAACTAGGCTTATCAAGCTAGTTTTTGGCTTTCTTAGTGCACCATTTCTTTTTCGTTCCCCTTACAAATCTTGAATTTTGGTTACTTCTTGATCCTCACAAAAGCTAATTCTTGTCCATTAATTTTCAAACCCAAAATGACCACTGCTAGTGTAACTACTTCACCACGAAACGAAAACCCTAGGCCAAGTGTCTGCTTCTCATTCGCCGCTTACTCAAAAAAAGTGATCAGAGATTTTAAGTCTGCCAACATCCCAGTAGGTCCAGGCCTCTCGGACGAAGAATTTCATGCAGTCGAATCTATTTTCAACTTTACATTCCCACCAGACCTCCGGGCCTTTCTCCGAGAGGGCCTCCCATTAGGTCCGGGCTTCACAAACTGGCGAAGCTCCTCGGCCCAACAGTTACAAATCCTAGTAAACCTTCCCGTACTAGGCTTGTTAAAAGAAGTGTCCAAGGACCGGTTCTGGGCAAGTTCTTGGCCAGAAAAGCCTGATAGCATTGGAGACTCATTAACGTTAACTAAGAAATTGTTACAAAAGGCTCCGGTTTTGTTACCTGTCTATCGATACTGTTACCTACCATGCTCCCCGAATACGGCAGGGAATCCGATTTTCTATATCAACGGCAGCGAAATTAGGGTTTTAAGTTTCGACCTGACCGGATTTTTCCACCAGGTGGACTTTAGGGTTAAGGACTCGGTGGTAAATAGGCGACCAAGTTTGTCTAGTTTGTTCCGGCTGCCGGCATGGGCGGCGGAGGAGGCTAGGGGTGTTGAGTTTTGGTCTGAGGTGGCAGCGTGTGACCTGAGCACGGCGGCATGTAACCGGAGTATGGTGGAGCATGACCGGAGTACGGCGGCACGTGGGGAGCTGGTGGGGTACATGGAGGGTGTGTGGGGGAGGCTGCGAGACGGGGGGTGGAAGGAGGAGGAGGTGAGGGAGATGATGATGGAAATGGATGGCGAAGATTGCGTGTTGGAGAGTAGAGAGGAGGTTGATGGGCATGTGAGGGGGTTGTCAGTGAGGCTATTGAGCGCGGGGTGGAGTACAGAGGATGTGGTGGAGTCGCTCGGGTGTGAGGTGTTTAAGAGTGGTGAGATCGAGCCTACTTCGTGGTGTGACTTTCAGCATATGCCTAGTCGGTTTTTGGAGGTCGTTTGATTAAGTTGGCGATCATCGGAGTATATTAATAGTAGGTCTAAAATCGCACTTTTTAACAGTTACGAATACTAGTGAAATCGAGCCTATTGTTGTGTGATTTTCATCATATGCCTAGACGTCGGGTTTAGAGGTTGTGTAATTAATATGAGTAAAGTGGAGATCATGGGAGCATATCGATAGTAGGTCTAAAATAGCATTTTGGAACAGTTACAAACACTAGTGAAGCTTGCTATAGTCGGTATTTGCTGGTCGTGTGATGGAATATGAGTGTCATGGGCGATCATCTGGTGATATTGATAATTGGTCTCGATAGCATTTTTTTGTGCATATCATGAGGTGATGAAGATGATGATAAATAACTAAATGTGTAGGAAAAGTGTATTTACATAAACAGGATTTTGAAGTTTTCGATTTGTAGATTTTTGTTATCCTTTTAATGGCAAGATTTTATTGGGATGATTATACTGTGAGCTATTAGTAGTTATAGTAACTTTGTTACGATTTTCTTTTAATTACTAATGACAATTCATCATAAGTTATCAACTTATCATTTCCAAACAGAACCCCTACAGGAGTAATAAGTTTTGATTTTCCAGTAAAATTTTACTGGTGTTTAAATAAGGATTTTGGCGATATCTTGTCCTTGCTTAATGGTCTAAAACCATTCAGTTAGAATGATTGGAAGTTGGAATGTTGGAAAATTGCTCGAATGTGCAACCACCATTAGATGAGAAAAGTAAAAATAATGACTCGAAAAATGCAGAAACTTGCTACTCAATCGCTTGATGTTACAATGTTCATTCCCTTGACAGAGTCCAAAGGTAAGCAGGAAATGTACAGTGAAAATGCGATCGAAACTGGGGTGCTTTCGGCGATAATGTAATCTGTATATAGTACTGCAGAAATGAGTGAACTTTTAAGTTTGTCACATATTCTAAAATAATAAATATATTTTCCATCCCATAAAATAATGTACACATTCAACTCTCGTGTATCATCGTTAAAAATGGCGAAGTGCTTTTGTTTGGTGTCGTGTTATATTTCTCTCTTACAAGTTAACTTATATTTAATCTTTCTTGAGATTTCGTTTGCATCATCAAAATTTCTAAAAATAATTAATAATTTAATATTTGAATGTATTCTGATAGCAATACATGCGTTTTCCCTTGGTTTCCCTAGGTGTTTTATTTCGTACTATATTGATCATGTTTCCAAAGATATGCATATATTACTCCGAAGTCGAGTATGTAGCAATTATAGTCCAACCCCATAATAAGACGGGTACAGGGGTCGTCTCACACTAAAAAGTGGCAATTTTAACAAGGTTTTCAACCCGGAACGAACTCAGGGATTGAGCTTGACGACCTGGGTGGACATACCTCTTTTAACTCTCAAGGTTGCACACAGTCCGGGTTGAAATGCTTTTGATCAAACCTAAATACGGACTATGCTGTAACGGGTCGGATACAAAGAACCGATAGACCAATGTTATTTTTGAGCCCAAACAAGACCAATGACCCGGTTGAGTTTTGGGTTGGTTTAAAGTTCAACAGTCCGGTTCGGTTTTGGTTTAGTTTCAGATTGTTGCGCTTCCACAATATTGACGACTTACAATTCTACGAGAAAAACAAAATGTCAACATAAAGTTCAATGTTATTCATCGAAAAAGTTATAATTACTCCATCCGTTCCCAATTAATTGTCTACTACGAAACTACGTGCAATTTCGATCGGGCAATAACTTGTATCAAAATTGTCGGGATGAAAATTTTCAAAAGTTATATGATTAGTTTTGAAATTTTTAATTTCGACAATTTTGATACATGTTATAAACCGATCAAAATTGCACGTAATTTTGTAAATGACAATTAGTTGGAAACAGATGAAGTATTAAATAGTAGCAGAGAACACTGAAAACAAAGTAAACCCTTGAACTACATTTGCATAATTCATCGTTGTAAAAAATGCATAAATTAAGTAGCTCATGTCAAATAAGTGTTATAGACTTGTAGTTGCAACCAAAATAAAAAAAAAATATCATCACAAGTAGAATTAATAATCAAATTGGAATAGTAGAATTAATAATCAAATTGGAATAAATATACTTTATTCGGTAGAATTTAATAGTTTTACCTAAGAAGATTTATAGGACTAATTAAACCAATTAGACGGTCCGGTTTCAACGAGAAAATAACGTTTCATTGATTTGGTCTAGTTTGCTTCGATCTTGATCAATCTAACCTATCCTAAACTATCAAGAATGGTTTTCTATTTTTTGAACTGATCCCAAAACATGTGTTAAGACCCAAAACCAGACCAAACCACCATTAAATCCGAGTTTCGTGAATTCCTTCTACACCCTTATTATTATACGAAGTATGAGCCGAAAGATTGAATTAAATTTAAAACAGTAAACATATCTGATACCCGACATGCATTGGAGTAACATATTTAGTTTTCGTGTCACTCTGTAAAAACTTACTTGACATGCATGCCGAGGTTTTTTTCCCTAGATAATGTTACTGACAAAACTAATTCTCATTATAGCGCTCCACCAAAGCTAAAATTATAATAGCATTATAATTGATATAAGTTTTGGAAGACCACTGTAGTGAGAATTAGTTTGATGAATACCAGTATTAAGGTAAAAAGAACTCCATGCATAGCAATCAATTGATTGAATATAAGAATTAAAAAGTTAACCAAAATACCATCGAGCATAAATGCATATCATTTAAAAATTTACGCTGGGTGTTAATTGCATAAGTTTTTTTTTTTGGAAGGAATTCATAAGTTAGATGGTTAATAGGGACCAATTGCATAATTTTATGGGGGCAATCTGCAAATCAACATGGATTTAATTAGGGCAGACGGAAAACCGAAAAAACCGAACCGGATCGATAACCGAACCGAAAAAGATCGAAACCGAAAAATCAAAATTTTTTTGGGTCGGTTTCAGTTTTCAATAAAACAGAACCGAAAAAGACCGAAACCGAAAAAGACTGAAAAAAACCGAAAAAGATAAAAAAACCGAAAAAGACCGAAAATAACAGAAAAACCGAAAAAAACCGAAACTGGACCGAAAAAACCCGGTCCGGTTCGATCCAAAAAATAAAAAGACCGAAACCGAAACCGAAAAAAACCGAACCAAAAAATACGTTCGATTTCGGTTTCGATTTTGCTAAAAAACGAACCGAATCGGATCGAACTCATCCTTAAATTTAATGGGATATTGGCATTTTATCCTTCATATATTTCATTTTTTTTAAGAAAAATGTTAAATTGGTACACAACATATATTAGTATACCAATTTAGTACCCAATCTACATGTTTTTCTAAATTACTACCCATGTTTTGTGCTTAACATCCAATCAAGTCACTCATGTCCATTTAAACATTATAGATTGGTATCAAATTGGTTAAATTTGATAAGCCTTGGTACTAGTTTGGTGACATGTACACTACTTTGGATACCAAATTATTAAAAGATGATATTATATCAAACAATGTTTTTTCAAATAGAAAATAAAGCGGAAACAAGTAAGAGTACCGGTTGCCAACCCGTCGATGACAATAGAACCGCTAAAACCACTACCCGAATACCCAAAAATCGTTGGGTCGGGTCGGATAAAATTGACGCCACATTCTGTACCAATTTAGAAAAATTGGGAAATTGAGTGCTAAATCGCTCAAATATCATAGATTGGGTACCAATTTATCATTCTTACTTTTTTTTTTGACTGACTTAATACTAAAATTTCTATATTACTAGTACTAATATATAAGTATCAGAGAGAGAGAGAGAGATGACGACGGCGATGGCGATGAGATCTGCACTCCGAACGGCCCTCCGCCGCACTCCGGCTTCAAAGAGGACTTTCTCTTCTTCCGCCGGACACGACGATGCTTGTATATATATATTCTCTCTCTATATATCTATATATATATCCATATATATATATATATATTTATTTGTTACATAATTACTTATCTTTATCTTCATATGTATTGGACCAATCTACATAATAATATCAGGATTAGTCTTTTCGGATAATTAACTATTTGAAGTCATTTGGATTTAATAATTATTAATTATTTGTTGTTGTTGTTTGATCACTTATATATATACATGTGTGTGTGTGTGTTAATACATAATTATGTCTTTATCGGCTTATTTATCCGCATCTGTATTTAAAGTTTTATCTTCATATGTAATTGGACTAATCTATATAATGTGCCTGCCTGACAACATTTTTTTTTCTAAGTTTTGTTAGCTTTTTGATTTGAAAAAGTTATGGGTGTTTGGCATGTTACCTTTTTAAGTTTTTCAAAAGCTAGCTTTTGGGTCAAAAAAGCTAAAAAAGCTCCAAAAGGGGAAAAGCTAGGATTTTTTTAATAGCTTTTTTTACATAAAAATGATCAAAAACAGTAATTTTCCAATTAAATAATTTTTTATATTAAAAAATCACTTATAAGTTAAAATAAGTAACAAATGACTTGTCGACCAAATAAGTTATAAGGCGCTTATATAAAAAAAAAAGCCAAGGTGGTGCCAAAAATTAACTGTAGTTTCTTTTAAGCAAGCTTTATTGTCATATGTTTTTTTAAAGTAGCTTTTTGACAAAAAAAGGCGATGCCAAACGCACCCAATATCAGGATTAAGCTGTTTTGGATAATTAACAATTTGAAGTGATTTGTATTTAACTCACTGTTGTGAATTCTAGGGTTTCTTGTCGTTTTACTCTTTAAAAAATTCAATTATGTGTAGTTGTTGTTTGATCACTCATGTATATACATATGTACATGTGTATATATGTGTGTGTGTTTGCGTGTGTATGTTATATAGTTATTTGTCTTTATCAGCTTATGTTTAGGAGTATTTATATATGTATCTTCATATGTATTGGACCAATCTACATACTAATATCAGGATTAGGCTTTTCGGATAACTAAAAATTTGAAGTGATTTGGATTTAACTCACTATTGTGAATTCTAGAGTTTCTTTTCCTTTTGGTATTTTAACAATTAAATTACTAGTTAACTGTGACTTTTGCTATTTATTCCTTTTAATTCCCCAGCTGCATTTGTATAAATCATTATATACGTATGTATTTAGCCGATTTACATTATATCAAGATTAACAGATTTGTTTTCTTCCGCTGGACACGATAATGCTTGTTTCTATTCTCTCTCTCTATGTATGTATGTATGTATGTATGTATGTATGTGTGTGTATGTGAGATAATTATTTGTCTTTATCGGCTTTTGTTTAGTAGTAATGTTTATTTATCTGCATCTTTATCTTTGTATTTGTGTTTCTCTATGGGAATTAGATAATTCTTTATCTGTTTTTGTGTGCAACTTTACCTGCAAGCAAAAGTGGGGTGCGTTTGGCATCGCCTTTTTTTTCTCATAAGGCTGCTTTTAAAAAGCTATGAGAAAAAAACTTTTCTTAGCGTTTTTACATATAAGTGGCTTATAACTTTTTTTTTTTACTTATTTTGTCTTATTAGTGACTTATTAGCATACAAAATCATTTATTTGGAAACTTACTACTTTTGGCATTTTTTATGTGAAAAAGCTAAAAAAATCCCGAATTCCCACTTCAAAGAGGACTTCCGCTGGACACGACGATGCTTATATCTATTCCCTCTCTCTATATATGTGTGTGTGTGTGTGTGTGTATGTTACATAATTAGCTGTCTTTATCGGCTTATGTTTAAGAGTGGTGTTTTGAATAACTAACAATTTGAATTGATTTGGATTTAAGTCACTGTTGTGAATTCTAGTGTTTCTCTTCTTTTTGCTATTTAAAAAATCCAATTAATTGTAGTTGTTGTTTGATCACTCATGCATATACATATGTATATGTGTGTGTGTGTGTATGTTACATACTTATTTGTATTTATTGGCTTTTGGTTAGGAGTAGTGTTTATTTATCTGCATTTGTATTTAAATCTTTATCTTCATAGGTATTGGATCAATCTACATACTATCAGGATTAGGCTTTTCGGATAATTAACAATTTGAAGTGATTTATATTTAACTCACTGTTGTGAATTCTAGGGCTTCTTTTCTTTTTGCTATTTCAACAATTCAATTATTTGTAGTTGTTGTTTGCTCACTCATATTTAACACATCTGGGTAATTTTGAGAAGCCTTTTCTATAGGTTATATTGAAATTTTGGGTTAAATTTTTGCGCAAACTAAATCCGACAGTGAGGTTATATGTTTCTTTATGGGGAATAGATAATTCTTTAGCTGCATTTGTGTAAAACTTTACCTGCAAATGTAGGTCGCGCTTGCCATCGCCTTTTTGTCTCGCTGTCTTTCCTTTCTTGTAAAAAAGTTGCTTTCAAAAAGCAATGAGAAAAATTCTTTCTTAGAAGAAGCTACACTGTACTGTTTGGCACCACCTTAGCCTTTTTTTCTTATAAGCTACTTATAACTATTTTTGTTAATAATTTTTTTACTTGACTTGTAAATTTACAAAATGATTTAATTGGAAAATTACAACTTTTGGTAATTTTTATGTGAAAAAGCTAAGAAAATCCCAAATTCCCAGCTTCTCTGCTTTTGAGCCTTTTAGCTTTTTTGACCCAAAAGCTAGCTTTTGAAAAGCTTAAAAAGCTAACATGCCAAACAAACTTATAGCTTTTTTATATAAAATAGCTAAAAAAGCTTGGAAAAAGTTGCCAAACAGGTACCAAGGTGCACAATATCAGGATTATCCTTCCGATTAAATTAATTGACAATTCGACATGCCTGAATTTAAGTTACTGTTGTGAATTCTAGTGTTTCATTTCCTTTTGGTATTTTAACAATTAATTTACTTGTTAACCATGACTTTTGCAATTTATTCCTTATAATTCGCTAGCTGCATTTGTATAAATCATTATATACATATGTATTGAGCAGATTTACACTATATCAGGATTAACAGATTTGGTTTGTTTTCCAAATTAGAATTCGAAGTGCTTCAAATTTAATTCAATTTTCTGGCTTAAGTGTTTGCCCAAACTAAATCCAACAGTGAAGCTATTATTTTATGTTTTTCTGTATGGAAAACAGATAGATCTTTAGCTGCATTTTGTAAAACTTTACCTGCATATTTAGCTGATTTACACAATATCAGTATTATCCGTCCGATAATTCGAAGTGCCTCAAATTTAAATCACTGTTTTGAATTAGAGGGTTTCATTTCCTTTTGCAATTGCAACCATTCAATTAGTTTTACTTAATTATGCAAGCAGCAAGATTAAATATATTTTTAACTCATTTACATTGTACTTTTTGCTTATTTCCATTCTTCAGCTACATTTTTATATATCTTTATCTATACATGCGGTGAGTCGATTTATACATCATCAAAATCGTCGTTTCTGTTATTAACAATTCAAAGCATTTCGGTTTTGATTTAATTTTGGGAAATCTTGGATTTCGTTTTCTTTTGCTACAAACCATTAAATTACTTCAAGTTAATTATGCAAGATTTGAAGTCATTTTTAACTCCTTCACACTGTTACCTTTCACTAAGTGGCCCTTAATATCCTTCAGCTGCATTTTTATCAATAATTATATACATATGTATTGAGCCGATCTACACTATATCAGGATTAACCGATTTGGTTTGCATTTGAGATTAGAATTCGAAGTGCTTCGAAGTTAAATCTTTGTTGCGAATTCTGGGGTTTCATTTTTCTTTTGCCATTTCAACCATTCTATTAATTATAGTTACCGCTTTAAGTGAACTCAATTAGAGTATAACTTTGAGATGCCATTTCTCTATTAAGATCTTTTGTTTTGGGGTTAAAGTATTGATCTAAACAACAGTTATACAGTGATAGTTGCGTTGTCGACACTGTTGAAGCTGATTAACAATACACAGATCTCCGTAATTAAAATCACTGTTGCAGATGCTAAAGTTTCATTTTATTTTGCTATTTCAACCATTACATTAATTAGTAGTTGCCAGTAGTTTGGATCCCATTGGATATATTTGGGAAGCCATTTCTCTACTTTCATTCATTTTTTGGCTCAATTTTTTTGTCCAAACTAAATCTGTATACTTTATTTGTTTCTCAATGGGAAATAGATAAATTTTCATTTGCATTGTGTAAATCTTTATCTGCATATGTATTGAGCCGATTCACGCGATATCACGAGTAGTGGTTTCCGTTAATAATTCGAAGCGCTTCGACTATCAATCATTGTTGTGAATTCGAGGGTTTCATTTTTCTTTTGCCTTTTCAACCATTCAATTAAACTTAGTTAGATATGCAATATTTTAAGAGATTTTGCAACTCCTTAACACCGCACCTTTGCTAATTGGCCCTTATTCTTCGTTAGCTGCATTTTTGTAAATCATTATTTACATATATATATATATATATATATATATATATATATATATATATATATATGGAGTATATTTAGACAACCAGGATTAGCTGATTGGTTTATTTTTCTGATTAAAAATTCACAGCGAGTCGAATTTAAATCACTGTTGTGAATCCTATGGTTTCATAATTTCATTTCCTTTTGCCATTTGAACCATTCGATTATAGGAGAAGTTACCGTTTCGATTGTGAGATGCCATTTTACTGGGAAGTTTTTTCGTTTTTGGGTTAGATTATTGTTCTATCAAACTCATTGGATTACTGTAGAGGCCATTTCTGTAGGGTTTTAAGTTTTTTCCTAAACTAAAATTTACATTGATAAATCCGTACTGTGTTTTTCTATGCGAGTCCGATCTGTTTCTGAGCTTATTACCATTTTGGCATTTTAGTTTTGAATTTGGTAGCTCATTTACCTAATTTATTCTCTGAATAACCAATGATTTCAGATATGGGGACCTATTGTAGACATTCTTCATAATCTCATATTTCGTCGATGTTCAAATATGATACGGTGCATCTCTTTTATCACTTTTAAGTTTTTAGGTGTCCTGTTCGCACATCACTTAATATGTCCTACCAATCAAAAAAACGATTTGCATTTGATTGTGTTAAAACTTATGTTAGCACTGATGCTTGTGTTGCAAATACGAGTAATATTTATAAAAGCAACTTGAAAGTAGTTAGCTGAGATTTGAGTTCGCAACCACCACCCTTGTTGAAGTCTATACATTTAGAAACAAACTGTTTTATCAAGTACATTTGGAGTAGTTTCAGGTACTTCAATGTGTGCACTGAAATGAATGTCAGAATGTGTGATTTGTTGATTGTTTCTGAGGTACAAATCTGTTTTACAACTATTTCCCCTATATTTTGGCTTGATATTGAAATTTTACTTGGAATATAGATGAAACGGCAAAGTGGGAGAAGATTACTTATGCAGGTATTATTGCGTGCACTACTTTGGCGGTGTATACCCTTTCGAAAGGCCACCATCATTATGATGAGCCTCCTGTAAGTTTTTAAACTAGCACCGCACCCTGAATACTATTTTTTTAGAATGTACATTTTTATTGGTTGACATTGTATGTCAAAAGAATTCAATATTACTTGTAACACACTATGTTTTGTTATTATTGCAGGCTTACTCATACTTGCACACCCGTAACAAAGAGTTCCCTTGGGGTTTGTTCTTTGCACCTTACTTACAATTTTTCTTTCTTTCTGTTAAGGTTGCTTAAGACGCTAGATTATAAGGCTCTATGTTCTAATTTAATATCTTTCATCTCTTAGCAATCAATGTCTAATTGGGAAATGGTAGACTTCAGAGTGCATTTAGTTATAGTTCTGTCTTGTTTTATTGAGTAAGAGTAATTATCTTCAACCTTGTTTCATGGATATCTTCTATTGTTGCCATAAGATGAGGTGTGCGTGGAAGTACACCATTAAGATCAAAGTCTAAGCCATGACATTTTTCTGTAATTTATATGTGATAACGTCAAAACATATTAAACTTTGTGGCGCTCATTCAGCCTCCCACTTTTTATAAAGATTTTAGTTTGACTCTATGATAATAGCACCATAGATACTTAGGACAATTATAGTTATCTTCTTTAAACTGATAGGGTGGTTATATTCTTTTGCTAGCTACTTTGGCCATGCTATTTTGACAAGTAAAGTTGATGAATTCTGCGGCGTAAATATACCTCATTCTATTAGTTTTTATGTTTTTATTTTGTCACATATATCCATTGTAGTGATCACGTATCGATGATATGCAGGACCAAATGGCCTTTTTGAGACCAAGCATGAAGCTGAGCATCATTGATCTTCGAAGGCGACGACTTGGGATTTAATAATTGTATGTGCTTCGTTGGATCAGGACGAAGTTGGATATTATACTTTTGTTGTCTCTTCAATATTTTTTGTTCTGCATCTTTTTCACTTTGTTTATTACCTGCAAATAAGGATTAAAAATTATGTTTGAAACTCCTGTTAATTATTTTAGGGTTTATCCTTCAATTTCTGGTCTTCTTGTTCATTATATGTTCTACGGTGTCTCCTCTATTATATCCCCTTCTTGTGAACAGCACTGTTACCACTACCTCCCCACTGCCTTCACCCTGCCATATCATGCCAAAACCCCACCGGATCATGAATCGCAGCGCACGACCAACAACCACCGTGGCACCGCCCCTGCAATCACCTTATATATATATATATATATATATATGCAATTTGTTTTTGCTAGCCTCATTATGTCAATTGTTACTCATTAGTTACTATCATACACTGAAGCGATTATTTCTAATAAATTCTACCTTCTGGCATTTTTGGAAAAACCGAACACAAACAAACCGACCCTATCATGCATGGACACGACTTAGTCGTGCCCGACACAACAAAATGGGGATTTCCAAAGATTTAGTACACGACACTGTTTATAGTATATAATCGTATAGTATATTTTTATATACGAGACATTTTTTCTATTTAAATAAAAGCAATAATTTGTGATATATAGTTTTTTTATGATATTTAAAATCGTGGTAACCTGATAGTACAAGTATGTAGATTTTATAGTCGTGTTATTTTGAGAGTAATGAGACTGTTCCCACTTACAAAACAACGATGTTGCTTAACTCTAAAAGTAATTTTTTTCTTCATAATATTTAGGATCGAAACCGCGTCGTATTAAAAATAGTGTATTGAAAAAGAAATTTATTTCATTTTGATGTTGGACTCGTATTGATGTTTGGAGATTAAAGCCCCAACTTTTTGTCTTCTATTTCTATTATCGTGGAGTAATTTTTTTTGTGCTCTCAGAGGGGGATTCTTATCATTTTTTAATATTGTTGATCCGTTTAATCGGTCCTAATCTCATTTTTTGTTTGGAGAATATCTTTAACAAAAATATATCTTCCATACGTGTGTCCTCCTAAACCAATACACGACTGACTCATTTGCAGAATATCAAAATAATCACTCCCAATCTCTCTTTCTCTCTCTAAAATCCCCAAAAAAACCCACTATGGTCTCTAAGCTCATCTCCACCGCCCTCCGCCGCCGCACCACCACCCTCCGCTTCCTCTCCACCGCCGCTGCTGCAATCTCCACGTCACCCCCACCCCCTGACACAGTTGCGCTGATGAAAGGCGTAAAACTCTCGGGCCGACCGCTCTACCTAGACATGCAGGCCACGTCACCGATGGACCCGAGAGTACTGGACGCTATGCTACCGTATAATATGTATATGTACGGTAACCCTCACTCGCGTACCCATCTGTACGGTTGGGAGAGTGATGACGCAGTCGAGAAGGCCCGTGGACAGGTGGCAGAGGCAGTTGGGGCGTCTCCGAAGGAGATTGTGTTTACCTCCGGAGCTACGGAAAGTAATAATATCTCTGTTAAAGGAGTACTGCATTTTTATAAGTGAGTTGTTTTAATTATTTTAGTTTATTGCTTATTTCCCAGCTGATTGGTGACTTTAACCTGTTTTTTAAGGCTTGTTTGTCTGCTGGGATTTTAAGGTGCTTAATTTATTTAGGGCTTGTTTGGCTGCTGACTTTTTGAGGTAGATTAGTTTATTGAGGGCTTATTTAGCTTCTATAGGTAAGCTACTTGCTGATTTTCTTTTGTTATCTAGGGATTGTTTGGTTGCTGGGATTATAAGCTAGCTTTTTTGTAATCCAATTTCGCCAATCTCTCTCTCTCCATATATATATATATATATAAACCCCCTTCAAACAGCAACTGCCTCCCTCCGACCCCATCGTGATGATGAAAGGAGTCAAAACTCTCCGGCCGACCGCTGTACTTAGACATGCAGGCCACGTCACCGGTGGACCTGAGAGTACTCGACGCTATGCTCCCTTACAACATGTATTTGTACGGTAACCCTCATTCACGGACACATCTGTATGGGTGGGAGAGTGATGATGCTGTCGAGAAGGCGCGTGCACAGGTGGCGGAGGCCGTTGTTGCTTTGTCGAAGGAGATTGTGTTTACTTTGGGCGCTACGGAGAGTAGTAATATTTCTGTTAGTGGCGTCCTGTATTTTTATAGGGTGTGATTTTGTTTTTATTTGTAATTTGATAATAATTAGTACTCTGGTTCATTCAGCTTAGATATTTTCGGGAGTTTTGGCCTGTTTGGCTACTGGCTTTTTAAGCTTGCTTAATTTATTAAACGCTTATTTGGCTGCTGCCTTTTTTAGCTAGATTAATTTATGTAGGGCTTATTTGGCTTCTATAGGTAAGCTTCTTGCTGATCTTAATTTGTTATTTAGGGCTTGTTTGGTTGTTGGGTTTATAGGACAGTTTAAGTTATTTGGGGCTTATTTGGCTTTTATTGGTAGGCTTCTTGCTGATTTTAGTTTGTTATTTAGGGCTTTTTTGGCTGTTGGGTATTTTAAGTTAGCTTATTTGTTTTGAGCTGGATTAATTATTTAGGGCTTATTTAGGTTCTACAGGTAAGCTTATTGCTGATTTTAGTTTTGTTGTTTTGGGGCTTGTTTGGTTGTTGCCTGGGATTATAAGTTAGCTTATTGTAGTACATATTGCACAAAACTAATTAGAAATCGCTTAATAAGAGTTGCTCAATTAGGAATTGCTTAGTTGTATTAAGCCTCTATAGGTATAGCCAATTTAGATATAAGCCTTAAATCCCACTACAATGAAGGGGGTAAAAATCTCCGGCCTATCACTCTACCTGGACATGTAGGCCACGTCACCGATGGACCCGAGAGTGCTCGATGCTATGCTCTCGTACAACATGTATATGTACGCTAACCCTTACTCGCAAACCCATGTGATGACGCTGTTGAGAAGGTGACGGATGCTGTTGGGGCTTCGTCAAAGGAGACTGTTTACTTCGGGTGCTACAGAGTAATAATATCTTTGTTAAGGGTGTTCTGCATTTTTGTAGGTATTATTATTTGTTATTGATAATAATTAGTACTCTGGTTCATCCAGCTTAGGTTTTTTTAGAGAGTTTTGATTATTTTCGTTTCTTGTTTAGGGCCTGTTTGGCTGCCTGACTGTTTGAGCTAGCTGTATTTATTTAGGGCTCATTTGGCTTCTATAGGTAAGCTTCTTGCTAATTTTAGTTTTTATTATTTAGGGCTTGTTTGGGTGCTGACTTTTTTAGCTAGCTTAATTTATTTAGGGCGTATTTGGCTGATGCCTATTTGAGCTAGCTTAATTTATATAGGGCTTATTTGGCTGCTGCATATTTGAGCTAGATTAATATATTTAGGGCTTATTTGATTTCTATAGGTAAGCTTCTGCTGAATTTAATTTGTTATTTAGGGCTCGTTTGGTGGATGGAATTATATGCTTACTTGTACATAAAGCACGAATTCATTAGGAATCGTTTCATTAGCAATTGCATAATTAGGAATTGCTTAGTTGTATTAAGCTTCTACAGGCTGTGTAGCCAAGCTATTAAGAATTATGCCAATTTGTGGAGCTGGGTTTTAAGCTAGCTTATTTGGATTAGTAGATATAAAATTGCTTAATTTAGAAACTACATACTAATTTTTACACACAAATCTGGGGCCAACCGCTCTACCTAGACATGCAGGTCACGCCACCAATGGACCCGACGGTGCTGGACGCTATGCTGCCTTACAACATGTATATGTATGGAAACCCTTACTCGCGGACCCATCTGTATGGATGGGAGTCTGATGACGTTGTGGAGAAGGCTCGTGAACAGGTGGCGGAGGCTGTTGGGGCTTCGTTGAGGGAGGTTGTGTTTACTTCGGGTGCTACGGAGAGTAATAATATCTCTGTTAAGGGAGTCCTGCATTTTGATAGGCACTATTTGTTTAATTAATTTATTTAGGGGTTATTTGTCTGCTGCCTTTTTGAGCTAGATTAATTTATTTAGGGCTTATTTGGCTTTTATAGAGAAGCTTCTTGCTGATTTTAGTTTGTTATTTAGGGCTTGTTTGGACGCTGACTTGTTGAGCTGGATTAATATGTTTTGGGCTTATTTGCCCCTCGTGTTTTCAAGTAGTTTTGCGTTTTTATAGATAAGATGATAATGATTTTGAACTACGTTGTTGTTTGGGGCTTGTTTGGCTGTAGGGATTTTAAGCTTATTTGTTTTTGAGCTAGATTAATTTTATTAAGGGCTTATTTAGCTTCTATAGGTAAGCTTCTTGCTGATTTTAGTTTGTTATTTAGGGCTTGTTTGGCTGTTGGGATTATAAGCCGACTTATTTGTATCAGTACACATTTTCTCTTTACAGTAAATAGAGTTGGTGATACTCTTCTTTTTCTTTGGTTAACCAAAGACTTTTGCATTTTGAAGTAAAAATCATGACATGCGCACCGTTAAAAACTTCAATCTAATCTAATCCAACCCAATCAAATTGAATAATAATTCAGAGGGAGCTAGTGCTAGATTTGCACGTATGTAAGCTAAACTTTGAAAACCAAATAGCTTTGGATTCTAATAAAAAGAATGTACCAGCACCAATATATTCTTGCTTAACATTGAAACTGCAAAATAATACCATGAAGTAAGCAAAGTTGTATTGTACTTGTACAGCGGAGCTGTTAAAATAAGTTGAAATGTTAATAAATAAGCCAAGGTGTATGTCTGGTTTTTAACCTAAGCTAATTAAGAATTTTCTTACTTAGGAAAAGGTCCAATTTTAGTAATTACATTCTAAAATCTACAAAATGTTTAGAAATTAGCCTTAAATCACCACAATGGCGTCCTAACAAATCTGGGGCGACCATTTTACCAAGACATGTAGGCCACGTCACCGATGGACCCGAGGGTGCTCGACGCTGTGCTGACGTAATATATGTACATGTATGGAAACTCTTTGTCACGAACCCATCTGTGTGGATGGGATTTTGAGCTAGATTATTTTATTTGAAGCTTATTTGGCTTCTATAGGTAAGCTTCTTGCTGATTTTAGGTTGTTATCTCGGGGCTTGCTTGGCTGTTGAGATGTTAATCTAGCTTATTTAAGGTACATATTGCACAACTAATTAGGAATTGCTTAATTTGAAACTACAGAATGTTACTATTAAATAAGCCAAAGTCGTGTTACACATTTTCAGGTTGTAAAGGTGAACTTTAGTCTTCTAAGAAAGAAGCCAAAATGAAATCGTTATGAAATAAGGCAAGATGCATATCTGGGCTTAGAAGCTTGTTTATTTTAGTACAGATAAATTAGCTAATTATGAATGTGCTTAGTTTGAAAAAGATCCAAATTTTGAAATCGTATATATTTTAGCTACAAAATCTTTAGAAATAGTCTGTTATTTTGGGCTTACTTGATTGCGGTTTTAAGCTTAGTTTATTTTTGGGTGATGATTAGAAAATGGTCCAAGATGATTAGAAAATAGTCCAAGTTGGACAAATTGTTTAGCAGAAAGTCGGTTGTTTTCCTTTATTAGCAAAAGGTCCACTTTTGAAAAAAGCCACCTAACAAAATGTATTGAACATTTACGAAGTAAACTATTATACTGTATTGCACTTGTACAGTCCACGGCGACATTTGATTTTTTGCATTGCCTATGCCGAGTTAAAGCTTTAATCAAACAAAGGAGTTCAGCACTTGTATAGGTAAATGCTGCTTTCGAATTGTTGTAGAGGGCTTATATTTTTTTAAAAAAAACAATTTGTAGAGGGCTTATATGACTGCTGGTTTATTATGCTTGCTTATTTTTTGAGGGATACTCTGACAGTAGTTTTAGAAATAGTCTACACTCCTTTGCTTAGTTAGGAAAAAAAAATCCAATTTCAGAAATTAATGTAGTTAATTTAAAAAGCAAATAGTCTATTCCTTTGCTTGAGCTGCAAAAGGTTGAAATTTTATAAAACTAACATGGGATGATTTAGAAATTAGCTTTTTTGTATTGCATTTCTACAGTTCCCTGCTGCTTTCATTTTGTTATATTTGCTTCTGTTTGGCTATGGCTTTTATGCAAATAGCTGAATTTTGAAGGCTTGGGGGTAAAGCTGGTTCACCCAACTTTACCTATTTTAGATTTTTCAAGAAAAAAATTCAGAAAACTGTCTTAGTTGACCGAATTAAGTATAGCACTGAACTAAAAGGCAGCAAAGACGATTTTTAGAGCAAGCTACCGAGTCTGATAATATATTAGTTAAGGGAGTCTTGCACTTCTGTTGGTGCCTCGTCTACTGCTCCAGTTTGTTATTTAGGGCTTATCTGTTGGTGGCCTTTAAGCTGAGTTTGTTTTTATGGTAATTTGAAAATTGTTTGAATTGCACCATCTCATCAACAAATAGTTTGGTTGCTTCACTTAATTAGTAAAAAGGTCTAATAATGAGAAATCGGCATGGTAAAATGTAAGTAACATATAACAAAATAAGCTATGTCGAATAGGTTAAGGAACTCTTGCATTTATATATATTAGCTGGTTTCATTTAATATGTTTAATTTTTTGCTACAGTTTTCAAGCAAATAGGCTGAATTTTTGGAGGTTGCGAATAAAATTTAAGTTCATCCAGCTTCAAACTTTAGGTTTTTCAATCCTAAAATGGAAAAAAGTTAAATTTTACGGCTTGTCAACCAGATAAAGTCGCTTTGAAGCAAAGAAGTTTTTCGGACTTTAAAAAGCTGCAACCGGAAAAGGCTTACTGTTAGATTTTAGAGTGTATACTGAATTTAGAGAGAACATATGAATTTAGGTGCAAAATTGAGCTCACTCAAATGAGTTGCGACTCCCATCTATTTATAGGACAAAGTACATTAAATGTTCCAACATCCAACTACTAACTCATTAACTTAATTCTTACGTATTGCTACAAGCTTCTAGTAACTTATAATTCAACCTAATCTTTCTGATACATTAGACAATTAGCTAAATTATTCAATTAGCTAAAATTTAGCTGGGAAATTAGCCATTTGCCAGTATGTAATATTATCGTTGTTCTTTACTTCGTTCGAGAGATTAATCAGGAAATCTCATTATTATTGTATTTTATTTTGTTTCATGTTTGATTCATTATTTAAGTGGTATTCCCATATTCTCATTACCCAAACACAAATTGTGATAACAGGGACAAGAAGCGCCACGTCATCACCACCCAGACGGAGCACAAGTGCGTCCTTGACTCGTGCCGCCACCTTCAGCAAGAAGGCTTCGATGTCACCTACCTCCCTGTCAACTCAGACGGAATCATCAACCTTGACCAGCTCCGTGACGCGATCCGGCCTGATACAGGCCTTGTATCTATCATGATGGTCAACAATGAGATCGGCGTGATTCAGCCCATGGAAGAAATCGGACAAATCTGCAAAGAAAAAAATATTCCTTTCCACACAGACGCAGCCCAAGCCTTGGGAAAAATCCCAATCGACGTCGATAAAATGAATATAAGTTTAATGTCTTTGAGTGGGCATAAGATCTATGGTCCGAAAGGAGTTGGGGCATTATACATGAGAAGAAGGCCGAGAATTAGGGTTGAGCCGCAAATGAACGGAGGTGGTCAAGAGAGAGGAATTCGAAGTGGGACGGTTCCGACACCGCTAGTGGTGGGCTTCGGTGCCGCTTGTGAGATTGCCATGAAAGAGATGGATTACGATCATAAACGGATTACTGAGCTACAAGAGAGGTTGCTAAATGGGGTTAGGGCTAAACTCGACGGTGTTGTAATAAACGGGAGTGAGGAGAGGAGGTATGTTGGTAACTTGAATTTGTCGTTTGCTTACGTGGAAGGTGAGAGTTTGCTTATGGGATTGAAGGAGGTGGCGGTCTCTAGTGGGAGTGCATGTACGAGTGCTAGCTTAGAGCCTTCGTATGTATTGAGAGCTTTGGGTGTGGATGAGGATATGGCGCATACGTCGATTAGGTTTGGGATCGGACGGTTCACGACGGAAGAGGAGATTGATCGTGCAGTGGAACTGACGGTACAGCAGGTGGTGAAGTTGAGGGAGTTGAGCCCTTTATATGAGATGGTGAAAGAGGGGATTGATATTAAGAGCATACAATGGTCACAGCACTAAGTTATGGGTACTGTGATTGTATTTTGTATGAACGGCTGCTTAAGGTTTAGCGATGTGGAGTTGTACAACTCTTGCTTTTTTGAAGTTTTTTTTCCTTTTAATTTGAGTTGGTAATTTAGTATGGAGGCACATGGTGTCTTCACTGTAGTGTTATTTTTGTTGAACACGTATTTTGATGTAGAATAAAAGTGATTTGCTATTTTGGACTTGGAAATGTGGTGGTTTTTCAGCCAGTTGTGAAATTACGAGGCTGTTATATGTGGACAGGTTGCCAAAGCTTGAACACACGAGCTGATAGCTTATAAGTTATAATGATAATGCAGTACTCTTGTTGCTCATGTATGTGAGTCGTATTTATTTGATTTTCGGCAAACATGTGGACGCCAAACGATATGTAAAAATATAGTGGCCTACTGTAGTTTATGTGAGTGATGTCTGCCATGCCATAAAGATGTATGATGAGGGCACAATATGTATCGATTATACATCTCTCAAGTCTTCATACTATATTCTTTGTTGGTCGATTCACTTGTAGACCATTAGTGGGTCATCACTGAATTGCTTAAAGAATGAGGTTTAGCTCAGAATTTGCATTTGTCAAGAACTGTTTCTGTATACTGGTTAAGCATATCAATAAACTACAATAAGAGAATCATTGTTACTGTTTGCACTGCTATTAAGATCTAGAAGATGAGGGATACCGGAGACTAAATCAGAGTCGAAGTTCATCAGTATTCTTTACCAAGTCCATATATTCTGTACCGAGTCTATTGACGGCAAAATAGTTGCAAGAAGCTTGTTCTAGCATGACTTGTCTAGTATTCGTGCTATCTAAATGATTCTGCCTGGTATCTACACGAAGTCATCAACTGCTTACAAAAATTGGAAGACAGGGTAGGCTCTACGGCAATAATGCAATAACAATTACTCTTAAAATTCCAAAGGCAACTAGAAATTTTCTAAATTTACGACAAAGATTCTCACTTTACATCGCTCTAAACTTCTTGTAATGTATACAAACTCTCCTTTACCAAAAACCAGTGCCAACTTCTGAGTTCGAAGCCCCTCCGCTGACTCAGTTATGCAGTTTAGCGGTTCATATATCTCGTGTGAGGAGGGAGGAGGAAGATGGGTTGCACAGCTTCTCGTACCTGATGTGAGGGAGATGGGTGACAATTTTTTTCGTTTTAACTTTCAAAGCGAGTAAGATGAACTTCCAAATTTACAGGGACGTGAGAGCAAATGAATATGTTCCTGAAGACTGAACTTTCAATTGTTTACATCTCTATCTCTACTATATAAAAGCCCCTTCAGACATGCCTGCTTATGGTCGTCTTCTTCACCTTGCTCCTACGCACGTACCAAAAATTAAACTTCCTTTGGCCAGCTGCTTCCTTCACCTGCAGCTTGAGCTTAGTCAGCACCGCCTTGCTACACTTGTTACCTCATCAAACAGCCAGCTTGTCCGCAATTCAAACAAGCAGTTCAGTAATCAACTCACCCCTTTACATGCAGCTGCTCCCACAGTTCATTCATATCCAAAACTACATCTCTTCCTCATTCTCAACTCCTATATTCGACGTTACTGAGGTGGCACCCTCTCTCTTTCTCTCCCTATTGTTTTACGCCTAATTTCCATTATATTTTGTTACTCGGTCATTTGCTTCGGTTATTTACAATAACTGTGGTTGTTGTTTTCCCATTTTCATCGTTCCCCCGGTTTCGTTTGCTTAGCCCATTAGTTTTTTTACTTTTCTAAATAATCTAATTTCATAAGAGTGTGGCTTTTGTTTAAAAAAAGGAATTCTGCCACCCATTCGGTTTTTACTCATCCTTTTTGGGCTTTGTTAATTTAATCTTCTACAATGTGGATTTATGAGTAATTTGATATCTAAACACCTGTTCAGTGATATTCAGTTTACAATCAATACTTAGTTTGATTTGGAATAAATTGATAGACCTTGGTGTTTAGAATAAATTGCCTACAATCCATACATTTAGTCTTAAGCTTCAACTTTGATAGTGTTAATATGCTTGTGTCCCTATATGATTTCTCTTTTCTTCTTATCTAAGTCATAGATTTTATCTTATACTACGCAGGTTCAACGAGTGATTTCGTGTTATTTTTACGATTGGGTTTCAGTTTCTAAGTAAGTTTGGCAATGGGTTTACCATTTATTTAATTGCGTCATTCAAGAAATTGATGTTTCTTCATATCTGGTCCTTGAAATTCGAGTCCGTAATATATGTCTCTGAGTGGGATTCTCCTATGCATATGTATATCATATATGCAGAGTGGGGCATGAGGTCATGTGCCTCCCAAATTTCTGGCATATGAAATTATAATTTTAGCCCTATGAGTTTAAAAATCTACAATAATATCATATAGTGCCATATGCAGTTTATTTTTTTTATTTTTTTCTAATCCATCAGTTATTTAGTTATATGTTTTTGTCTCATTAACAGAGACGAAATGTGATATTGACAACACTTGTCACTTAGCTAAATAATTCATTGATTTTATTTTATTATCACTTATCTAGCTTGTATTTCAATTGTGTTGTCACATTTTTCTTCTCAAACGTATTTTAATGGGAATAAATGGTGTGTTAATTATTTATGTTTTATCAATACATATTTTATTTGCATATAAAAATAATCTATTTAAGTTTATACTATTTGTTATAATACTTGAGATATTTATTTGAGTGAGTTGTATTGAAATTTCTTAGTAACTGAATCTAAAATTGTTATAATATATACTTGATTGACATTGTTTGTATATAATTAGAATTGATTGTAAACTTTTTATTTAACTATGTTGAGATTATATGTATTCTCTATCAAGTTATTGCCGGAAAAACATTCATCTTTTCACACAAGCATGTTACATTGTCTCTTTCTTATTTTTTAAAAAATAAAAATTATGTCCCCACAAAGTAAAAATTCTATATCCGTCCATGAGCGTATGTGTGCATTAGAGAGAGGGAGTGTTTGTGTGGGTGCATTAACAAAATAACTTATCTCACGTGACTGTCCGTTGAGCTCATGGAGTTACGGATTTATATTGCCACGTTGGTCCCGTTTATATATGTGTGTCTTATGAAGTGGGAAATTAAGGCCTGATATATACTTGCTCGATACTTACATGTGCTCAAAAAGTAATAATTATTACTGTATTAGCTTTAACTATACAACCAACTAACAAAAAAAATCAGTTTTCTGGGCAATTTATTACGTTACTCTTGTATAATATTTTCTCTCAAGATCCTACGGCCAGATGTATTCATTTGTGATAGTATTAGCATATTCTGAATTAGGATTACGGACTTCGTGAAATGAGTACAGCGAGGGAAGGTTGATAAACTCCATAGAATCTCTTCTTAGAGAGAGAAACCGAATGAAAATTAACTGAGAATCAATAGAAAATATCTTTCATTGAAATTAACTGTAAAATCGTTACAAGTATATAAAGAACAAAGCCAATGAGCTCGCGCCAGCTCAGCGTAACTAACTAGTTTAAGCTAATTACAGAAAGACCTAGTACATTTACAGAATAAGCAGTATTAGTCCAGAATTACTTACAAAGCAGTACAAAACAGTATAGTATGTTTAGAAAACATTCAATTAAGTATCCATAAACTCTAATACACCCCCTCAAGATGGAGAGGGCTGGGATATATCACGCATTCCCATCTTGGATATGAGAAAAGAAAACAATCGCAGACCCAAAGGTTTGGTAAACAAATCTGCTAATTGGTGAGAACTGTACACATGAAGCAAATGTATCAATCCAGAGCTCACTTTTTCTCGAATGAAATGGCAATCAATTTCCACATGTTTAGTACGCTCATGATGGACTGGATTTGCAGCCAAAGCCAATGCAGAGGCACTGTCACTATAAAGCAGAGCAGGTCTAGAATGTGCAATATCAAGATCACTTAAGAGAGATAATAGCCATGTAATTTCACAGCTTGCAACAACCATGGCTCGATACTCAGCTTCAGCTGAGCTTCTAGAAACAACATTTTGTTTCTTGCTCTTCCAAGAAATAAGAGAAGAACCCAGAAACATACAAAAGCCAGACACAGATCTTCTGGTATCAATACATGCAGCAAAATCTGAATCACAATAACCTTTCAAGGTAAGTTCTTCAGCAAGAGCAGGGTAAAACAAGCCTTTACCAGGTGAGGTCTTCAAATATCTCACCACTCTTAATGCAGCATCAAAATGAGACTGACATGGTGTACACATAAATTGACTAAGTACTCCTACAGCAAAAGCTATGTCAGGACGACTAATTGTCAAATATAACAGTTTTCCCACCAATCTCCTATAGCCAGTAATATCTGAGATAGGGAGAGAATCTTCTTTAGAAAGTCTAAGAGTAGAATCCATTGGGAAAGCAACAGGTTTACAACCTAAGAGGCCAGTCTCAGCTAACAAATCCAGAGTGTATTTTCTCTGGCACATGCTAATACCATCAGGAGATCTAGCTATCTCTAACCCAAGAAAATACTTTAATTTACCCAAATCCTTGATATGAAATTTGGTATCCAGAAATTGTTTCACCTCATTAATAAGAACCATACTGGAACTCCCAAGAACTATGTCATCAACATAAACCAGGAGAACAAGAAATTCTCCTTTCTGAGCAATAGTAAATAAGGAAGTGTCTGCATAGGATTGGCTAAACCCATAGGCAATTAGAGAAGTAGAGAGTTTGGAAAACCACTGACGAGATGCTTGCTTCAGACCATAGAGAGATTTATGAAGCTTGCATACATTATTAGTCCCCTGATCATAATATCCAGGTGGTGGTAACATATATACTTCCTCTTTCAAATCACCATGCAAAAATGCATTATTGACATCCATCTGAGCTAAATGCCAGTTTTTAAAAGAAGCAATAGCTAACAAGCATCTAATAGTTGTCATTTTAGCTACTGGACTAAAAGTTTCTTCATAATCCACCCCCTCTAATTGAGTGTACCCCTTTGCTACAAGTCTAGCTTTTTACCTCTCTATTGTACCATCAGAATGGTGCTTTATTTTGTAAACTCATTTGCATCCTATGGGCTTTTTATCTGTAGGCAATTGTACTAAACTCCAAGTACTATTGGCTTGTAAAGCTTGGATTTCTTTGTCCATAGCCTCTATCCAAAGAGGGTCCAAAGAGGCTTGTTTAAAATTAGATGGTTCTACAGCAGTTGTAACTCCCATACAATAGGCTTTATAAGAAGGAGAGAATAGAGAAAAACTAACATACTTCTGTAGGTTATAAGAAGATGTTGCACTGGAACACAAATAGTCACCAAAATGTACTGGTTGTGTTTTATTTCTAGTGGATTTTCTAACCACCACCTCTTGTGGTTGTGATTGGCCAACTTCTTGAGAATCATTACCAGAATTAGAACCAGATAGTGAGGCTAAATCCTCATTATTGATGAGAGGAGAATGTAGTCTATCACCTGTACTATGATCTTCACTAGTGGCATTGCTAGGGTTAATATTAGATGACACAGTATGTGAAGGAGCAGGGAAAGCATATAAATTGGAGAAAGGAGGCGTAATAGCTACTCCTTGAAGTCCAGGAAACTGAAAATTATTATTAGGAGTAGACACGTGCTCTCGTAATTTATCAGTATATGGAAAATGGTACTCATAAAAGATGACATCTCTAGATATAAACAGTCTTCTAGTAGTTAGATCATATACTTTATAACCCTTAACTCCAAATGCATAGCCAAGAAAGATACATTTACTTGCTCTAGGATCAAACTTTGTCCTGTTCCTACTTAATGTAGACACATAGCACAAGCAACCAAAAACTCTCAAGTGACTGTATGTAGGGGGTTGACCAAACAGTACTTGGTATGGTGTATTGTTTTGCAAGAGAGGAGTAGGCAATCTATTGATCAAATAGGCAGCTGTGAGAACACATTCACCCCAGAAAAATAAGGGGAGATGAGCTTGAAATCTCAGAGCTCTTGCCATATTAAGAAGATGTTGATGTTTACGTTCAACAACACCATTTTGTTGTGGTGTGTCTACACAAGAAGTTTGATGTAAAATACCATTTGCAGAAAAGAAATCTAGCATTTGGAACTCAGAACCATTATCTGTTCTGATCACCTTTACCTTCTTATTGAACTGAGTAAAAACCATGTTATGAAAACTAGGAATCAAACTTCTAGTATCAGATTTATGCTTCATAAGATATATCCAAGTACTTCTAGAAAAATCATCAACAATAGTCAGAAAATAAGAATATCCACCAATACTTGTTTTGCAATATGGTCCCCAAATATCCATGTGTACTATATCAAATATTGCTATTGTTTTAATGCTACTAAGAGGAAAAGATTGTCTATGTTGCCTTGACAAATGACATACCTCACAAGGTGCTTTAGAAATAGAGTTCTTTATACATCCTACTGTAGTAGCCAGAACATCTAGATTCTGACCAGATAAATGTCCTAATCTTGAGTGCCACAAGCCCATATGAAAAGAGGTTGATGCAGCTCCAGAAAAATGCTTATCCTTCACCAAAGTAGTCTCTTGCAAGAAATACAATCCTTTATTTTGATGAGCTATCCCAATCACTCTCCATGAAGCTAGGTCCTGTATAGAACAATAATCATTATAGAAGATCAAACAACATGTATTATCTTTTGCTAACTTGCTTGCAGAGATAAGATTGAAGCCAAAACTTGGTACACATAGAACATTTTTCAGAGTAATCCCATTTTCAAACTCTACTGTACCAAAATGTGAAACTAGAACTTTGTTTCCATTTGGTAAAGTCACTGTAGAACCAGTAGAACTAGTAGCATTGGTAAAATAACTCAAAGAATGAACCATATGTTCACTTGCCCCTGTGTCAACTAGCCAAGTATGCTTTTCTTTATTTGAGGTATAAGCTGATAAAGCAAAGAAATCTTTATATTAGAACTGGAAAGAGAGTGTGTACTACCAGAAGCACCAGTATAAGAGAGGTTAGAGAAAGCCTCATTATTGCCTCCCATATAGTGAGTTTCTAGTTGTTTACATCCTACATTTCCACCATTCAACTGCAGCATGCTCATTAGATGTTGTATCTGCCCTTGAGTAACAGGTTTATCAAAGTCATAATTTCCAGAAACATGGCCAGGAGTCTCATTTTTAACTGTGGATCCCATGTTTTGATGCATCACAGCTCCACCAAAACCATTGTTAGATCCACCATTAGCACCTCTTGATTTCCACCCTGGAGGATATCCATGTAACTTCCAACATTTCTCTTTAGTATGCCTAGTTCCACCACAATAAGTACACTTTAAAATAGACCTAAAATCTTTATTATTCCTCTGGGCATACTGTTGCATTGGTGCTTTACCATAACTTTGCCAATTCTGTGGTGTTTTATTGAGGTTATCACCACTAGGAGGTACAGCAAAAACCATTCCCTCACTCATTTGTTTTGGTTGATGACCCACTTTTTTCTGTTTTTCCTCATGCATTACCAAATTATACACTTCATTTATAGGTGGAGATGGCTTCATCATCAGAATTTGTCCCCTTACCATAGAATATTCATCATTCAGTCCCATCAAAAATATCATTCTAAACAGCCTACATTCCCTTTCAAAAATCCTTTCCACAAATTTGCAACTACACCCTTCAAGTGCTTTGCAAGTACATATAGGGACTGGGCATGCCAAATTAAGATTGGTCCAGATAGTCTCTAATTTCATAAAAAAATCAGAAACTGTCAAATCACCTTGAGTAAGATTGTGCAGAGATTGTTGCAATTCAAAAATTCTAGCCTCATTTCCCTGTGCAAATCTAGTCTCTAAAATACCCCACATATTTGCTGCTGTATCAGTATATAATATGGACTGGCCAATTTCAGCAGAAACTGAACTAATAATCCAGGATTGTACAATTAAATTGCATCTTATCCAGGATTGATACAGAGGATCTATCATACTAGGACATTTTAGGGTTCCATTCACAAACCCCAATTTATACCTAGCACCCAAAACTATTTCCATTGCTCTTTTCCAGCTATGATAATTCAACCCATTCAATTGTTGATTTACCAAACTAACACCTGCTGTATCATTAGCACCTATATGATATGGGGAACCAGCTAAATCGAACATATTCAATCCATTTCCAATATTTCCTCTATTATTCCCACTAATAGGAGAATTCCCACTAAGAAAAACTTGAAATTCTCAGTCCTCTATATAACCAGATAAAACCCTAATCAATAGATTTCGATTCAAACACACGAAACACAGTATATGAAGACTCCGATAATCGTATGTTGAATAAAATCCCAAATTTCCAAAATTAAAACAAAGATTTGAGTAAATGAGTAAGAAACAACTCACAAAACAGAGCTAAAAACCAGTAATCGCAGCGGAAAACAGCTCTGATACCATGATAAACTCCATAGAATCTCTTCTTAGAGAGAGAAACCGAATGAAAATTAACTGAGAATCAATAGAAAATATCTTTCATTGAAATTAACTGTAAAATCGTTACAAGTATATAAAGAACAAAGCCAATGAGCTCGCGCCAGCTCAGCGTAACTAACTAGTTTAAGCTAATTACAGAAAGACCTAGTACATTTACAGAATAAGCAGTATTAGTCCAGAATTACTTACAAAGCAGTACAAAACAGTATAGTATGTTTAGAAAACATTCAATTAAGTATCCATAAACTCTAATAAAGGTAATCACGGGTTCAGCTTATGTATATGGTGTTGGAAAAATATAGGAAAACATGTATTTTATACATGGTTGTTCCAAGTGGTCAGTGACCATCTTTGAGTCAATTTTCGATGCAACTCCTCAGTTTTTCTGAGGCCATACTCAAAGTGTTTGAGTAGCTCATACGACGAGCTTCGCAACGGTATATCGCATGACCTATTCGGAGGAAGGGTGTGAATGATAATTGGACTCGAAGGTTGGTACTCGAAAGAGGAAAAAATCGAAATCTGGAAAATGGAAAAGAGAGTGGAATTAACCCATGAGGGTTATCCCACATTGTAAAATCAAGGTTGATTTTTACACTATATATACAAGTCCATCCCATGTAGTTGGTAAACTAATAAAGTCTACATACCCATGAGTGGGTTAGTGTGTACCACACGCGCTCGCTCGGGTCTCGGGACGCGAGACGCGGGATTTGGGGAATGTCTCGGGTCTCGGGTCTTGTACTAAACTGAAAAGGAACTTTTGCATATTTGCAAGAGCAGTCCCTAGAGTTCCGGAAAGTTTGAAACTCCAGCAGTAATGGAGGCGGATTCTGGGGATGTAACTCCCAGAATTAAATGACCATATTAATTCCACACACGAAATCAGTCTCTCTTCTCTCTAAAAACAGCATACATTTTTTTCTTCATAACATATTAGAAACCAGAGAGAACCACCCACTAAAAGCTCGACTTAGACTCGTCGCCAGTTTTCAGCGAGTCTTCCGAGAGACGTTGTACCTTGGGATCGAAGCGCCAACACAACCAGAAACATCAAGGTGGTTGGGCGAATATCGGTTAAGGGCATACTGTTAACAGTAGCCTCGTCTTGTTTTATTTGTATTCTGTCCATTTAATTTACGTCTTTTAATTCTGTCCATTTCATTTACGTATTTCAATTATGTCCTTTTTTATTTCAGTATTTCAATTGCCGTCCTTAGCTGTAGCTTTTAATTCTGTTTGTACCTTTATGTAATTAGTTTAAAGTTCTATTTTTTGCTGTAATTACTATTCTGTAATTTAATTCTGTAATTAGAATAGTTTCAATTCAGTCATGTACTTTCAATTCAAATCAGAACAGTCCGGCTGTTAAGTTTATACTTTTCAGTCCGGCAGTTTCTATTAATTGCAAATCAGTACATCAGATTATTAATTAATAATAATTTGATAACGTTTGCTTTAATTACGTTTCAGTACCTACATGTTGTAATCAGTTTATTCTATTCCAATTGAAAATTAATAAAGATTACACTGATTTTGTTTAATTCTTGTTTAGTCCTTTATTTATTGTTAATTGTTATTTCGTACACGGAAACCAACATATGGTGAATGAACTTAATGAACTTGCATTTATATTCACAAGCCTGCAAAACCTTACAGACGAGGAAGAAAAGAGGCTACAAAGAAATAGCATTCAAAGGAAACGAACTACGAAAACATAGTCTTACTTTCTATCATCCCCACGTTGGCTCTATAGCTACCCCAAAGCTTCGCCTATTTCGGACTTAGGAATATCTTTATGTATTCCACTTGTTGGATATAACTGACATCTTAGCACAACAACTTAGGGACTCTTCGTTCGTATCTTTCGTATAGATTATTTTACTCGGAAGGGAAAGTAAGGAAAAAGACTGATTCTAAGTTCTAAGAAGAAAGATGGGGCAAGGAAACGCTCAATTATCTGAAGAAAAAAACCCGCTACGTTACAGCAAAGTAGAAAGACGTATGCTGAGCTTCCAGATATATCATACTGGAACACCTACTATTACGGTCAAACATCTTAAATGCGAAAATAGTTACTCCCTCCGTCCTAATTTATTGGGTTACACTATGGGAAAGCAAAATAATTAAGAAGACATAATGATTGCTTTTATATTTTATGATAAATGTCCTTTTTACTCTTATTTTTTGTTGATCAATGTGATGATATATTTAAAATAAGGATAATATAGTGAGTGTAATAAAAATAGTTACTATTTTAGGTATGGGACACCTAAAATAATATAGTGCCCAAATAAAATAGGACGGAGTGAGTATGAAGTTAAGTGGGTCTCTCTGACTATTCATTTCCTTGTTAGAGGTTGATTTTTTTTTTTTGTAAAATAACAATTTAGTACATATTTAGAAACTTATTTACAAAAAGCCCGGTTGTTTTGAAATTGATGTTTCTTTTAAAAAAATACATATTTTGTGAAATTATTTATAAATAGTTACACATGCCATTAAAAAATCTAAAAAATAAAAAAAAATAAAAAAAATAAAAAAAAATAAAAACATTAAAAACCAAAACTAAAAAAACCAAAAATTTAAAAAATACATTTTTACACAAAAAATATGTGTGATCTTGTTCAATCATGTATTTCTAATTCTTTTTAATCCTGTCTAATCCTAACCAATATCTAATACTATCAAATTCTGTCAAATCTTCTATGTCTAATTGTGTTTAATCCTATATAATTATGTCCAATTATGTCTAATCATGTTTGATACTATGTACAATTTTTTTGATTTTTTTAATATTTTCGAATTTTTTTTTTTTGTATATTTTGTTATTTTTTATGATATATGTACCTAATTGTAAATAAGTATATATAACTAATTGTAAAAAAATACGCATATGTGAGTTTTTTTTGTAATTAAGTTGATTGATATGTAAATATTTATAAGTTTTTTTTTTCTTTTTCACTTTGGTACATAGAGGCCGAGAAATTGGAAAAAAGTACTAATAACTATTTTGAATAATTTGACCTAAGGTCTTACTAGATTCTGTTTGTCATTTTAAATGAGGAGCCAATCTCTCAGACTGCGTCTTTTTATTCATTTGAACTTAATTTTGTAGTTTACTACATACATAATACATCAGATAAGATCATCCATAATAGCTGTGTTAAATATTAACACATGTTCATGTTAAATGGCATATATATACAAGTGTCATATTAGTGCATTTTTTTAACAACATTATCTATTGATTTATAATAAATAATTGACTTCGGATAAAAAAATATGTTATAGTAAATAAATAATAAAAAGAGAAAGTGTTATTTTTGCTTTATTGTAGTATTTAATATAGGAGTTAGTCAACCAAATTGACATGTTATCACTTAAGAGCATATACAATAGTGTTGTTATCTCTATTGTTAACTAAAATTGTTAGCTAACAATGCAATTTTGTCTCCCCATTAGTTGTCTTAAAGTGTGTGTTAACTTTATAGATGTTAAAAATAATTGTTATTATTTGATGATATGGTAAAAAAGTCTACCCACACTCACAATTAACGGTTATTTCTCACGTATATCTTTTATATCTCTAACATACGGCTATTTATTTTCTCCCAGCAACTATTCATAGTACTATATTTTGAATAATTGATTTTTAGTTAAAATAAATAACATTGTTAAAGTTAAAACTAATGTGAGTGTTTAATTTAAGAGCATCTACAATAGTGTTGCTATCTCTATTGTTAACTAAAATAGTTAGCTAAAAATACAATTTTTTGTCTCCATTAGTTATGCTAAATCATGTGCTATCTTTATACATGTTAAAAAAATTGTTAAAGATAACAATGTTTTTAATGTTGTTAATTGATGACATGACAAACACAACCCACAATCAACGTTATTATTTCATATAAATTCTTTCCATAAAAATAGTGACCAGTAAAATAAAAGAGAGATGCCTAATTAAAAATTGATAACATTGTTAACGTGAAACTAATGTGATTATTAAATTTAAGATGCCTATATCTCATTTAACAACTTTTTAAACGATCATGTGTCATTACTTAACATTAAAAAATTAACAAAACTATTGTGGATGCTCTAATATACATATGTGTCATTTAATATATTTTTAAATGATGATGTGTCACTAGTTAACAATAAAAAGTTAACAAAACTATTACGGATGTTCTAACAATGTTAAATTTATTGTTAAATATAACAACAATTTTAACAACACTAACTATGAGTTAGTTAACAACAAAAGAAAAATATATATTAGCTAACAAGTTTATATAACAATTGGTTTAATAGAACTATCCTTGATTCATGAATGTCAACACTTGCACATTCTCACATCTTACAATTAACATAGGCAACTTATTAGAACATGATTAAGGGACGAGAATCATCTTTATTTTATTTTATTTGGGGAACAAAACCATTTTTTTGGAAAAAACATGGCAAGATTAAAAGGGAGGAAGAAAAAAAAGGGTACAGTTTAATTGAGGTTTTTCCTTTTTCCTTAATACATATATCCTATTAATATAAGCCAAACCAATAAAAGTTGAGGCTGTCCAATTTTGGTCATTTTTTTCAAAAATACCCCCACTCTATTTTAATAATTACCAATATGCATAATCTAATTAATTAACTATTTGTGTTCACTATATTTTTCTAATTACGGATGTACCATAAATTAATTAACGATTCGTTTTAACCTCCATAACTATAATAAATGATACAAAATCTGAATATTATGTTAAAAATAAAATATATTACGAGATTTATGTCATTACGGGTCGGGTAATTTTACTGATATATATATATATATATATACAGAGAGAGAGAGAAAAAGATAGATATAGAGAGAGAAACAACGGAAGGCATCCTCCCTTCAAATCCTTCCGGGCGTGATTCTCTTCCCCTTGCTTTTCATCTTCCGTTAAGGCTGAATTACCCTACTCGCGTTGCTCACCTATGGGGGAAATGGAATAACACCCGTTAAGAATACTCTTAAGATCATAAACTATTCATTCCGTTTGTTTTATATATGTATTGACTACAGCAAATTTGGAATTAAGTTTCCTCATCGAATTCCTATTTTCAGTGAAATAAAATAAATAGAAAATTAAACATCAACGACAGACGATGCGTTTGTAAAGTTGTTAAGTTTTTTTTAACTATGCTCATGTATATGATGTTAGATCTAACGACAATCATACAAAGCGACGCATGACTATTACTTTTGATTTTAGTTGTTTCATTCTCTATCGGCCTAAGAAATATCCGTAATGTTTCAATTTTTAACAACTAACAGTTGCAGGATTCTACATTGGACCTAATGTAAACAAATAGAGAAGGTAATCACAACCTTGCTCTACGCCACACATGCTAAAATAGCTCATATCTTTATATTATAAAAGCTTAGAAAACCATGCAGTCGGGGAAGAGGAGATTACAAAGAAATAGCAAGCAATGAGATGGACACGTCGAAAGAAAAGAAAGCAGCTACGTTAGGGCAGAGCAGAAAGGCATACATACACTGATGACTGTTCAGGTATAAGATACTGGGAAACCTGATTTTAGTCTTCTCGCAAACCTAAGACCGTGCGCTTATTAGATATTAAGCAAAATCGCAGGCTAAAAAAGACACAGCAATTTTTCCGCTTCGTTTTACTTCCAGCTTTGTGTTTCTGTATGTGTGTTTGTATATATAGTTTCTTTATTCTTGTTTTGTATTTTTTAATATATGCTATTAATATTGTAGCTCAAGAACAAATTTTGGGGCCAACTTATGCAAATTTAGAGGTAGTTTGATTGCAACTTTGTTATGTGCATTTGTGTAGACTGTAGACTATAGTTGTTTAAATTTTGCAGTCTGAATTTTGTGATATATGGTGTTTACTATTTACCTAAAGAACAAATTTTGGGTTGGCCAGCTGATGCAACTTTTTTTATTAGTATGGAGAAATATAATTTAAGACCTTGTTTGGCTACAACTTTTGTTTTATAGCTTAAAACTCCTACTACTTATATAGAACGCATTTCAGAGAAGTACCGGGTAAGAATACTTCAAAATATTGGAAGATCTATTACGTGAGAAAAATCAAATCACATGAACTCGGACGACATGCTCATAGTGACGACCACAACACTTTCCATTAAACTGACCAAAACGTATCATATGTCCGACACGGTGTACCATATAATCGATCCCACGCCTTGCGTGGAGCGGCTCCACTAGTTATTCAATTAAACTACCAAATTCATGTAGGCCTGTCCTACATGGATACGCTTTACACCGTCCAAGCCTATATAGATACTTATCTCACAAATATGATTATTGTGTACATGGTCTTAGTTAGGCGCGTATTAAAATTGGAAAAATGATGGCGAAATATAAATGGTTGTGCTTAAAATTGATGTTGACTGTCATTTAATTTACAGTTCTTATATATTTCATGTTAGTTTTCCTGACTGTATGATAGTGCTTACCGAATTGTAGATTCTGAAGAGTCCTAATGTGCTTGTATGCATATCATGACTCCTTTTTTTCCTTCTAGGCAGCCAAACCATTTTATTATGCATATATCAAAGTAAAAACTTATTCACGGGACAAAGCCGTCATGATGACTATAAGAAAACTAATCCGAGTGGACTTACAACAACATCAGTTACTCTCAAGACAAATCCGAGGGTAAAAAGAAGTCAGTTAAAGCTTTTCAAAAGCATCATTCCCAAGAGAAAATAAGCTCAGAAAAACACTAATTTTCTCATTATACCCCTTAATCTTATAACTTCCATTTTAACGCCAAGATCAACGTGATCAAAAGAATGATTTTTCACAATCAAAGTATGCATCATGATTCCTAAATTATTATCGACCACGAGTACTACAAGTCAATCTCGTTTCGTACTTGCATCAGAGAATGAATCAAGATCCCTCGTTGAAAAGGCAAATTGTTTTGGGTCCATATTATATAAACTCCCGAACATAAATTGATACAGCTACTCTATAAAATGAAAATTACTGCAGTTGTAAAACTAAAATGAACAACTCAAAACAAGATCCATTCATAAATATCTAGAGACTTAAATAATAATTACAGTAATGTATTTGTATGTATGTTACCTTTCCCAAACAAATTAAATATTGTTCTTTTTAAAATATGCATTTGCATTTACACTACAAAAATATGCAAGGACAAAGACCGTTATTAATCATAACATCTTGTTTAGCACCGGATTAATTGCAAAGAGATTGAGACAGTTTCAGCTTTTACTAAGGCTTGTTCAAATTGCTTTACAGCTTTAGCTCATAGCTAATATATCTTTTTTTTTATCGGTGTTAAACTTTTGTGATGAATGAAAAACATGAACATCATGTACTCATGCTCGAAAGGATTGGGAGCTCTATCAATTAAAAAAAATTGTTTGAAATTGTGATTCCTACAGCTGGATTTACATCCAGCTAAATTAGTTAAAAATAATGTTGCTGAGTTCATTGTTCTTTAGTACTACTCCCAAGTATAGAAAAATAATTTTGATGCAAATTTCGTGTGGATTGAGTTTTCGAGTATAGCTTCTTGTTTGTGACTTAAGAGGTACAAGGTATTGGTGACCCAATTCATAGTCTAGTTCTTTCACTACAATAAAATATCGGTTTATTATCATACGTTCTGTTATTAAACTGATACTAAATTGAGTGTCGTTAAATTTACCATCAGGTTTAGCAACAAAAAATGTTACTAAATTTAGCTACACTCAGTTTAAAATCAGTTTAACAACAGAGTATTCTGATGATAAACTGACATTTTGTTTTAATGTTTATTTTTATTTTGGAAATGAACGTGAATAGTATTCATGTTGTGTACTTGGGGGGTTGTTAGCACGGTTGATAATGCATAAACTCTAATGTTCTTTATGGTTTCATTTGTATCGATACAATCATATATTGTTACTTCCTTTATACGGCTTGGTTATGGTTCGAGTAAGTATATCCTTTTCTAGTTTCTTTTGTAAGAGCCATGAGTGGGGCACTTGTACACATATCAACAAAGTCTACCAAGGTACGGCCCCTTTTTTCAACAAAAAAGATATAGGAATATATATTTTCTATTGCAATTTGCAAGTATACATCAATTACGACCCATCATAAATTTTTGATGCAATGTTTAAACCCATAAACAGGCTAGTTGAACTTCCATATTTTTGGAATCAGAAATGGGAAAGAGTTTCAAATTAAACTAGCCGACCAAAACTTCAAAAGGGAAAAGTAATTTGGACGTTACTTAGATATATACTATATACTAAGCTTTTAAACCTTACATTATTACATTCCTTGAACTAGTGCAAATGTGCAAGTATATTATATATGTAAACATTTTGTTTACTTTGCCAACACGCTTGTAGCATCTTCAATCACACTTTCTTAAACCTAAACCACTATATAGAGCACCAAATAAAACACTAAAACCAGTACTGCACGTGACCCAACTACTAAAAAATGTGCATATATATAATTATATACACATTTTTTTTTGTAAATGTGTATATAACTATTTATACACACGCACTACACACAACTCTATCCTCTCAACCGACTTATCCTAAATTTTGCCTTTCCATTTCAGCGACAAAAAAGCCATATAAGATGCTTGTTTTGATGTCACTAAAGGTTAACACCCAATAACAAGCTTAATGAACTTGGATTATCTAACATTTATGATTTTAAAGTCTCTTTACACGCAATTAACCTTAAATGTACTAAACAACTTTTGCACCACTTAACACGCCCACTGAAGTAAAATTAGAATTTGAGGAAAAAAACACGTCTAAAAGTATAAAACAGAAGAAACACATTAAATAATAATATTGAATTTATAATTTACACACTTGGATGATTAATTAGGAGGATTAGATAGCTAGACTGCTCTATTTTGATGGTATCAGTCTATATGCTACACGTATGACTAGTAAATCTCACCTTACCAAACAAAAATGAAAAGGGATAATATAGGGTTTCTGTTATTACTTATTAATTACTAACATTGAACACGAAAACCTAATTGATAAGATGGGGGGAGGATTAATGAAGTTTTTTAATGAAATGAGCCTTGGGAGAAACGTTAAGTAAGGAGGCTTTAGGTGGTTTATTGTCAACACCGCCACTAATCCTCTCGCAAGAGGGGCACATAGTGATAGTAGCCGAGGGCATATGCATATATATAGGTTGAGCTAATTTCGACGCTTTGAGTTCTTGTATTTCCTTTTGTAGCCTTTGGTTCTCGTCCGACAGTGTTTCACAACATTTCTTTAGAAACTCACAGTCGACCTCAGTTTGCTTAAGCTTTGTCCTGTGCATAAAAGAAAACGCATCAATGTTAGAGTTAGATATGTAAATAACCATATCGTACATTAACACATTATTTAGAAAGAAAATAAAAGTTGAGAAAATTCTTAATTGAAAAAATTAAAACTTAATTAAATCACGCGTAACTAACTTTTTGGCCACACCCAAAAGTTGAGAAATAATCGTGACAACTTGCATGCCAACTTGGTGGCATTTAACTTTTGGAATTTTAAAGCATGTTTGCGGCTAAATCTGTAAATGTCTCCGATAATATATTTAACAAAATGATGCAACGTCTAATAAAGTGATCACATATGCAAGACAATTGTCAATGATTAATTGGACCACCAATCTTTGCAACATAATGATGTGGTGTTTTGTGTTTCTTAAATATTCACCTAAAAAGTCGATATATAATGGAATATGGATAAAGAATAAATAACGGAATATATATTCAATAAATTTTTATTGCTAATTTAACAGAAAAAGAAAGAAAAATTATCGGGAAGTATATAGTACCAAAACGGCCGGTATTCTAAGAAAATCCTAACTTCAATTTTTAATGGAATTTTTTTAAAGTAAAATAACATAACACATGAAAAAAAGGAAAAAATGAGAGGAAGAACTACTGCTAGGGTGATTGCACATAAGAGTTATTTTATTTAAGCAATCTGATATTTTTTTTGGGTACAATATAGTAATATAATTATCAGTAAGCTTTTTTGACAAAAAAATTACGTATATTTTTTGGGTAATTATTTAATATTTTTGTACTAGCAGTGGATGATGACCTATACCTTGCTCGTCGATTCTGAAACCAAACTTCAACTTGTCTTGCCCTCAGATTCAACTTCCTTGCCAGGTCTTGCTTTTGTTTCTGTAAAATAAATAAATAATAACAATAAAAACTTTAATATTTTGAAAGCAGAAAAAATATTACAAAATTAGTAAGTAGTTAACAAAAAGGAAATAAATTATTACAGGATTGAGAGTGCTATGCTGCTTAAAGCTCTCCTCTAAAACCTCAGATTGGTTTTTATTGAGCCTAAGCTTCTTCCTTGTATTACTCATATCATCATCTTCATCACTCACTCTTGAAAACACCCTTTCGGTCGTGTCCACCTCCCTTTCTCTCTTCACCACGACACCATTACAAAACGATGACGTGACACTCTCTTGCCGGTTTAGTGACCTTTGGTCCTTAACAACTTTCATATTATCTAACGGCTCGGATAATCCCAAACTTAGGCATGGCTCTAAGCTTCTTGTGACAACTCCTCGCGGTTTATCTAAATCGGCCTTAAGGGTTAACCCTAACCCTAGAACAAGGGTTGTGTCGCAAATATCATCCATACCCATTAGTTTAGATTAAGTATGTGTTTATGAAATTAGTTTTTGGGGAGAAATTTAGGGGGTTATAAGGAGTGGGGGGAGAATGAAGAAGGGGTTTCTTTGTGGAGTTTGGTGAGTGGGTGTCTATCTATGATTATTAATCAATGAAAGGAATGAGTAGGAAAAAGAATACAGTTTATCATGTGTGGTTTGTTTGGAGGAATTTATGTGAAAGACTCTTTGTCTCCTTTTTCACAGGTTGACTATTTGAAACCACTACAATTTTCTATATTATTATAATAATTTATAAAAATATATCATAGAAAAGAAAAAAGGTATGTGTTTTTAAACCATATTTGACATTTACACAATGACACCGTGATTGTTTATTGCGAGCTTTTCTATATTTTTATTCAATTTTCCTTTTTATCAATGGTGGAAAAATTACAACTATTTCTATACTTCCCAAATAATGATTCCCATTTTGATCTTTATATCTAACAAAATATTTAATAAATGAGACTACAATATGGCAGAAGATATATTTATAATTAAATATACAAAAACTAAACGACTATTTAAAAAATAACAATACTTTCCTATATACCAAATGATGAACATCGAAAGTTTTAAGATGCATCCAAACGGCTCACTGTCTTTATATATAATTTATACAGTGATGCAAATTGTACTCCTATGTGTTAAACTGTATAAAAATATTCAGTCTGATTTTCTTTTTTAAGTATATATATACGGGGATTATGTTCATGACTTAAAAATTGTACTCCTATGTGTTAAACTCCCTTACCATTAAAATACTAAACTATTGTATTGTGCTGATATTTTTATTCTAAATACAAATTTTGATGATTACCAATATTTTCCTAACAAACTAAGGTAGAAATTACCTCTCATTCTTTTCCTCTCTTCACATTCACATAAAGGATCAAAGAGAGAACAAAACTTTCTGATCCATATTAAAAAAAAAATTAAAAAAAAATGATGCACACATAGTAATGGGAAAACACATCAAGAAAACGATTCTTAGGCCTCTCGCCACCCATTAACCAGCTACCAACTTTCACTTATATGTAGCCACCACTTTTTCTTATCTTTTCTCTATTCCATGATTCCTTGATTTCTTTTTGCGTTGTATAAAAGTTATGCCTACAATATTCTTTTCAACTGAATTTAGGTACATTATGTCATCATATAGTCTAATTACAAAAGTATTAGGTACCAAATACAGTGGCTCATGCATGATTAAAAGTAATAGCAATATCTCCGTATACATTCTTTTTCCTGAACTACAATATTCTCAGTATCATAATTTATATTATCTCGTGTTTTCGAGTCAAATCTTTGTACGAGCATAATACACATGCTCAGGTAAATTTGAAAATTTCAGTATTCTCGATTTGATCTAGCTCCTTCCAAGATGTTACTCGACTGGGATTTTTATTTTTATTTTAACCTTGAATATATATGAACACTTCAAAAAACAATTTATTTTAGTAAAATTTTAGTTTCCAGTGTGTACTCTTTATTTTCCATGTAGAAATAAATGCTCTCATCGGATGCCATTAATTTATAAATATGATTCTTTTCTGCTGTGGCATGAGTCATGACTCTTTGTGCACCAAATTGTCGTGATTCTATCTCCCAACCATGACTCGTTTAACAAGATTGATAGCATAATCGTTTGCTTCATTTGTGAAGTCATTAAGCTATATATACATAATTATATTTGATATATAAATGATTTATCTGGATATATATTGATCAAATAACCTTAAGTAAGTCTGTGCATATGTGCGCCAAAAGTGTTTAGGTATATTACTGCTCATAAATGGTACTGAAAACAGGATTACAAACAATAGTAACTTCTTAAAAAGGCAACAGTAACTTCTTTGGCGTTCTTGGTAGCTAGATGTAAAAAGGGTAAAAACTAAAAAAGTAGAGTAGGTGTTAGAAACCATCGGAACTTCCATAAATAAACGAAAGACACGTATAATAATGGAGCCACACAAAATGGTTCAATAGTATATAATTAACAACACTAAAATTTTGTTTGCTTAACTAGAAAGCTGATGTGGGGGCCTATTTTCGTTACTACTGGCATATTGTACATCTCTAAATCACATTCAATTAATTATAGTATATATTGTCGGCAGTGAAGATAAGGAGTTAGGTCACAAGTTAATTAAACACGCTTACAAATTTTAGTTGTTTAGGTTGATGATCAATGAAAATATACTTCTACTAGTGGCCAAAGTTTTTAAAGATGTGTAATACAAAATCGTTTCCATAATTGAATATTAGACATAATTGAGAACGGTGTATTGCACCTATCTACACAATTTCGTAGAGGCTGCCAATTATGAGCCAGCTATTACATCTCTATCACATTTAGTGACTGCAAATGAGTGTCTTTAATAATTTACGAGTGCTAAAATTTGTTCACTCATGTTCAAGGGTTCTTGCATTGAGGAAAAGGCATAGCATACACGGTGGCGGGCAAAAAATCCGTAAACACAACCCGTACGAATTGGGGCGGGTTGAATGTCCAAAAAAAATCAATCCGTCCCGGCTCAATCGGCTATATATTTTGCGGGTCGGGTTAGGTTTGAAGTTTTCAAACCGCCGATTAATCCGTGACAACTCGTTTCAACCCGTAATATATATATAATTATAAATATGTATATTTATATATACATATAGTGTGTATTTCAAAATAGCAACATTTCATTCTTATTATATTTTAGTTTTGTTATTTGTTTATGAAGGTTCTAAACATATTTTGGTTACTTTTAATTATATTTCTCTTTGAAAAAAATCAATTTATTTTAAAATTTAGGTTAATTATCCAAACTATGAAAAATAAATGATCAAAATAAAAATTTAAGAATCAATCCCGCCCCAACCCGCAATTTATTTTGGAGGTTGAGTTGGATTGGGTCGGAGTTTTAATTGTAACGGATTGAGTTGAATTGATATTTAAATTTTATCCCCAATCGGGCTCGGCATTTATTTTGCGGGTTAAATTAGTATTGAAGTCAATCTCTCCCAATTTGCTTTGTGGCCCCTAAGCATACCGATAAGATAATCCATGAGTTTTTAATTCTAAGGATGAGCATGAGTTACCATATTGTCGAACTATGTTTTAATAATTAAGTTTTATTAGAATTGTTTAATTTAATGATTTTACTTATAGTAAACAATTTCTCTATTCAATGATATAGTTCTTGATGTTTTTCGAAAGTAGAAAATGTATAATTCCGGCTTTAAAATGATAATTCAGTCCATAACGAATCCAATGGTTTAAACACACGGAATACGAACGTGAAAGTGACACTTGTTTCAAAAAAATGAGAAAACGCTCCCACACAAGACCGGTCAGCATGTATATGTTTATTGCACTTCAAATTGAAATCAACGCCCAACATGTCAATAGGCAAAATGGGTTACAAATACATCTTTCTATCTCTCCAAGAGAATAAATCTCTATAAATAAGATAGTTTATGGGTAAAAGATGGAGAAAAAGGAAAAACGGGTTAAGAGAATCCGAGAAATAAATCGGATCCAAATAGAAGATGTGGTCGGATTATCACGGTATGTAACCCGGGGGTAAATGGGCGTCAAAGCACCACCCCCACCCCAAGACTGGCGAAGACTAGGATAAACGTAAATAGAGAGTTTTTTTAGAGAGAGAGCCGTTAAAAGGTTACTATCAAATAGTACTCTCAACAATTAAAACGTAACGACTAATAAATATATTTATTATTTATAGTCCCAATTTAAGACGTGGTCGTTAATATTAACCCACTTTGGTTACTTGCATCTAACATCTCTGTTTCAAAAGTTACTGTCTAGGTGTCTAACCCCATATCTGGCTCCTTACCGGGTTAAACGGATCATCCGGTCGGAATATGTATAAAAAAAAAAACTTATAACTACTAGTAAAAAAAATATGTTGATAATCAATCAATATTTTTACTTAAATTTTGTTTTTGTATATATGTTTATATTTATTTTAATTTATGCTCTACTATATTGTACATAAACTATTTACCTGCCATTTTCTTGAATTCTTGATAGTATATAGATAAACCAATGACGTATACATGTTTAATTCATGGTGTTTATTAAATTTACAACTTATATATGTCAAGTGAAAATCCAAAAATCTTACAAAAAATGTTAAAAATATGGTTTTTCTGCATAGCCCCGTCTAATAATTGCTTATTCATCAAGCCCCTTAAGCCCCACCTCACCTCTTTAGTACGCAACTTTTGAAAATTTGATCCAAATTGATTATGTCACAATTTTCATGTGATTAATTTTCGTTGAAGATGCGTATTGATGTTGGTTATTGAATATTTAGTAAAGTAATTATTGATAACATGTATACTTAAAAATATAAGTAAAAAAAAAATTAAAATAATTTTACAGATATGTTCACTTTCTAATTATATTTCATAAGCATTTCCTTTCAACACATCTCCATTTTATCATGTCGTTGACCACTAGCCCTCTCCATAATTAAGTGGTTGTGTGGGTTTTACACCTTGGCTATGAAATCCTTGACCGATATGATAAACTTGAATTTAAATTAATATGGAACTTTGTGATAACAAATTTTGAATTGGGGGATTTAACAATTGTAAATATTGGAGCAAATCCGTACATATCGATTAAAATGGGATGTTATTGCAATATACTAATATACATGCAGGCTTTGAGATTATTCTTAGGTCGAAGTCTCGAAGATGAATGTGTAAACAAGTATATGCTTGTAATTTTATGTAAGTGAATATCAAGGGAGAAAATTTATATCAACAAGTGAATACTTTTTCGGAAAAGTAAAATAGAAATTTTGCTTAATTTTTATTTTTCTTATTTCAATTTATATACTTTAAAAAAAAATCATGATATTATATGGAAAACATTTTAGTACTCTTTTATTTCTAACATTTTTTTTCTACATAAGCAAAAACTGTAATATAGCATATTTATTTATTTTTCTTATTTAACATTCCTATTTTTTTCTTAATAATCTTTAAAAGACTTCATGCATGCTTTTTTTGGATAAAAAAAATATATTTTGTGGCATTTTTTACTTTTTTCTATATAGTAAAAGATGGCATATGGATAAAAAATGTATATATGGCAAAAACGTAAAATGCTATAAAAGTTAGATGACGTCGATGAATTCGGATTTGATAGGCCTGGTAATTCATGTTAACAGACGCCTCCTAAAAATTGGTATAACTGTATAAGTACAATGTATTATTATTAATTGTTACTGTAATTTCTAATAGTTTATGGTACTCGGAGCCAGGAATCAAGGTTCAGCGGGGCACAACTAGTCCATAAGTTAGCGGTGTATCTTAATGAACAATATATTAAAAAACAATAAATGGTAAATGTTTTAACATGAATTATGTATGTTATTAGGATACGAAGCAAACTAAAATTTATGAACAATTTACTAACTTTGATTCGTAGAGAAGTTTTTTTTAAAATTATTTCGAGCAAGAAAGATAAAATAAATAGTAATTTGGGTGAATTTTCATGTATTGACTTACTACGCTAGAAATGAAATTTATGATAAACTCTCTCTTATATTGATTATTAACCGTATCGGTAAATAATTAAACTAAGACCAAATTGTAATTGAATGACCAAATAGTAATTGAATAAAATGATTAATTAATGTATGCTAATGGAATACAAAATGAAAACTTTTTTAGAATATTAAACAATATATAAGTAAAACAAGCGGTGTAGGATTGAACAAAATAAAATTAAACCAACCAAATAAAATATTCTATGCATATAATAAATGTTACGCTAGTGTATAAATTGTGAAGGCCAAATTGTTTAAAAAACAGTAGCAGAAACATAAAATCACACAGGTGTCACTACAAGAAAAAGTTTATTTACCATAATAATTTTTTTTTAGTTATGTTGGTAAATTGGTTGTGGCTAAATTTTAGCAACAGTTTAGCAACAAATAGCAACATAATTTGTTGTTAAACTGTTGTTAAAATTTAGCCACAACTACTTTAACAACATAACCCGGAAAAAAATTATGATACTAAATGAACTTTTTGTTGTCGTGTGCGAATTGAAAACATTAACCAATTGAACTAGGAAAGCCAGTATGTTAGAATATACAATATATAACCACACGAATCAAATTCAGTGAAGGCAGCAGCCCCCGCTAAGCCTCGGTTGGCTCCGCCCCTGATGCTACTAATTGCTTATGATTCCGGCTAAATTATAAATGGTTAATAAATAACTTATTATAATTAATTATATTCTCAAATTCAATAATAACTTGCCGCCTACTCATCTGTATAGAGTAGGTATTGGTAATGATGAAAATGTTTGGTCATGTATGTGTTATTTTCTAATCAGAGGGTAGGCACAACATAACACCTAGATTAACTACCAAGAAAGAAAGCAAGATATCCATGCATTTAATTTAATCGTTAGGTTAGAAATTTTTATTCAATTCAAAAAAATTCTTAAAAATGGAAAACGCATTGAGGTGTTAGTTATGTTTTGCCAAAGAAACAACGTGCACCATATCGTGTATGGACTCATTAGTATTTCAAAACGCACGCGACGAGAGATCAGGGGTGTAAATGGTTCAGATTAACATAGATTAGCTTGGATTCTAAACCGAACCATTATATAACGGATAAAAAAAAATCAATCTAAATCAAGCTATTTATGTTTTTAATCAAAACAGAACCAAACCTAACATATGATGCATGAGATCTGTTTGGTTCGAGTTTGCAGATTCAACAGTTCGAAGCGGATTCGAATTAGATTCGGTATTGACTATGTTTGTCATTCGTTCTGAAATCCACTTCAAAACACATAGCACTGATTTCAAATAAAAGATGCTCAACACTAAACACCTAATTGCAAACATCACTAATGAACATACTTTTAAAACATAAATGATAGAAAGCATAAATGTCAAATTTTTCATAAAAATAAAATAAAGAACTCTTGCAATACTGTAAGTTTAAATAACAAACAAAATACCAAAAAACAAAATTCAAATTGTCATATAAGACAATTTTTATTAGTATTGGGTCGGATTTAAAGAGGTCACTTTTTAGTGGGTACAACAGATCTAATTTAATGGTTCGAATCGGATTCGATCGCTCGGATTGGTTTCTTCTGTTTCAGATTAACATTAACAATAATGAACTCGTGACCAAACCATTGCAAACGGATTTGAAAATTTTGAATTTAAAATCAAACTGTTTAAAGCCTAAATCAAACCTTATAACTAGCATTGAGATCTCGGATTTATGTGATCCCATATTTAACTTGCAGCCCTAATTAAGAGGCAGCTACTTTTTAGAAATTGTTAAATTTGGTAGAACTAAATTTAGTAAATACATATTGAAAGTTAAATATTAATAGCTTGATCACTCTTCCTAAATGTGATGTTAGTTTCATAGGACTAAACATCAGCTGGCCAACCTATATATTAAAATGTGACCTGCACCAAAAATCTATACTAGAATCTATATATTAAAGGGTAACATATATATGTTAAAAGGTGAACTATGAACAAAAATGTTATTAAAATGTGACATATGAACACAAATGTTATTAAAATGTGAACTATGAACAAAAATGTTATTAAAATGTGACATATGAACACAAATGTTCTTAAAAGGTGACCGACCACCACCGGACCCATATATGACTCACTATAGTGTAATGTCTTGCATTTTAGTTTCCCTTTCATAATCATACTAATAACAGTTTAAGAACAAATAACCATTTTTATGTACGAGCAGATTGGATTAACCGGATCAGGTTGGTTAGGACTTTAATATCTTTCTGTCCAAAGTTAATTTTATTCTCGTTCAATGAAGGTTATTATTATTAGAAAATAAGTAAGCCAATGAGTGGGTAATTGTGACAGAAAATTAGTTCCCTACACTCACTCCAAGTAAATAGATGTGAGCTATGTTACCATGCACCATTCAGAAACAATGGATCAGCTATTCTTCGAGTACTCTTACTCTTGTCGTATTTGGCGAATTCTTCTCTCGAAATCTGGTTTAGTTGCTCAAAATGGTTTTTGGAGTTTTTGAGTGAAATAGGCAAATGCTATATAAAGTTAATACGGTTTCAAATTTTGATTGACATTCTCATTTCATCTACCGTTTTGTATTTGACGGAAAATGAACGCTAGAATCTATCGAGATTCTAAAGCTTCACGGGAGACGACTATTAAATAGATTGAATTTTTAGTTGTTAATAACTTGAATAGATTCGAGAATGTACAAAAATAATGCTAGAAATAGATTTTTCGAAACGCTTGAAAGTTAGGCCCATCGTTTTTGAAATGAGGCGTTATTTTTCGTTGTATTTGTTGCAGCCATCGGGTTTAGTGGCTAATAAAATTGATTAATTTTTTTAAAAAAATACATATAAAACGAAGGAAATGATTAATTCCAGTCAAAACATATACCGTAACGTCTGGCTAGCTAAAAGATAAAATCCAGTTTTCAAAAATTTGGTAAGTATAGTTAAGGTCAACAATTTATTTACACGAATTAGAAACCTTGACTAACAAAGATTTCTAAGAAAGATCTTCCCTCTTTGACGGGTTATTTGATTGCTCAACATTATAGTCAAATTTTATTTAATTACTTGACCTAATAAATAAAAGATGGGTGCCTAAGAGGAAAAAGGATAAATTTAATCATCCATTCCTAACCTCTAGGCCGCCTATACACATATATATGCTTGTGCATAGAGTACCTTTTATGTATAAAGTAGTAAATTAGTTGCAATCAAAATCAAAATGCTTTTTTAATTTGCAAGTGTTCGCTTTGGAAAAGCAGCAAACTGAAATTGGATAAGCATGCATGACTAGCCCTGTAAATGAACCGAAACGAGTCGAACATAAATCTGTTTATTTTTATGAACTGAAACACTTGATCATATTCATTTAAATACGAACGAACACGTGACGAATATGAACCGAACGTTTGACGAACATGAACCGAACGTTTGACGAGCCGAACACGATTTGTTCATGAACGTCTCTTTTCATAAATTCAAAACATATAATAATTAAAAAAATAATTTTTTCTATTTTATACATATAATTTTTAATAATTTTATCATGTATTATTATGTTGTTTATTATGATAAAGTTTTCTACAAATAAATAAAATGTTAGTTAATTAATTATTTGACATTACAACATAATATTTTCTTAGTTTTAAGTTTATATATTCTATTAATGCATAAATTCTTTTTTACATACGTATAATTAAGTAATTTAACGAGTCGATCACTTAACAATAAAATCATGACTGTATTTATAGTATTATGATATAAATTACTTTAATAAATTTGAAATAATACAAACTATCATTAATATTATTGTAGTAGAAATAAGTTTATTAATTTATAGTGATACTAGCTACTTTTTGTTAAATCATTAATAGATTTAGTTTTTTATTTAATCAAAATTTATATATAGTTACACGAACACGAGTTTAGACGAAACGAACAGAGTCGTCTTCATGTTCAGTTCAAACGTTATATTATTGTTCATTATCATATTCGTTTATAAATGAACCGAAACTTAGCCGAACCGAATACGAACGAAGGATTCCACTCATTTACAGCCCTATGCATGACTTCGACACGGTTGAAATTAAATTTGAACACTTTTTAAGAGATTAGCGACTAAATTAAAATAAATTCACCCCGCTTTATTTTTTTTGTGTGTGAGGATAACGAATAGTCTCAAGTTGTTAAATTATACCGTTCAAACCTTTAGACCCTAAAATATCATCCGAAAAAGTGAAAGAATTACTGTGTTTATATTATATTTTCATAATGCATAAAAAACCTTATCGCTCAATAATAGATATACACCATCACAGTCGTAGGCTAACACATTTGGACACGTGCTTTGTGAGATTTGTTACTCATGAAAACGATTACTATAATTCTGTACAGAATCATCACATATAATTTAAACTAATTTAATCAGATTTCTACAGAGATCAAGGAAGAGAATAAATGAATAACTAAACCAAAAACAGAAACTAGTTGATAAAAAAGCCGTCCTTTAATGTAAATAGAGTTAAAAACAAGATTGTTTTGGTAACTACGTAAGCGCGGCTGGTCTAGTAGTGCAAAGTAGCCCATGATATTTTGCTCCTTTTTTTATTTTTTATAATTAATAACTACCTGATAACCTGATTTACATGTGTTATGGATCGAACCCTGCTGATGAACGTAGTCTACTAGAGTCTCAACCATCTGGATGAACCACCTTGTTACTTTTCCCCGGTTAATTATGTGAAGATGAAGTAACTTTTTCTTTTTTATAAATAATTGGTGAAAAAAACCCAAATTTTTATTTATAACTTAGGGAACGTGACGAAAGAACTTAATGAACATTAATATGGAGAAGTTTTTATGATTTAAATTCTAACGTTCTTTTGCCTTCTTCTATTCCAAGTTATTATTTCAATTTAATAAAATGATTTTCCTTGGGAGGTATGAATAGTTCAGCTGGATAAATCAATTAACTTAGCAATATGATCAAATGAAGTACGACTTTTGTTTGAAAATTATATGTATAAAAAACCTTATAAAGGAGGACTAGTGTTGGTTAATGAAAAAGAGAGAAAAGAATGATTAGACAAGAGGAACCCACAAATGATATGGTATGATGGGCATTTGATTCCGTGGGGAATGATGATTGTGAGGTGCAGAAGTTGTCAATGATGGGAAAAAGAATAAACTAATTTGATGAAAATTATATATTAAAAAGGTACAACATTGTAGTGATAAATAAGAGTCCAAATCTTTTATCTCCTAATCTCTATCTCATTCCTGCCTCCTTAGCTATTTTCGGTCAAATTTTAATTTTTTATAACATTTTTTTGTATGTTTATAAAACGTTACAACATATTCTATACATATTTCATAATATTGTGACATCTTGTTGAGTTACATTATTTTTTTTGAATTTTATAATTAATTTACACCACTTATTATTTTAATTCCAAAATGTAACATATTTGAATTTTTTATAAGAAAAAAATTATCGGAATGTATTGATACATGTCTAATTGTAATTGTAGTAATTGTTTTAAGTTTTTTGAATAACTATTTTGGGTTAAAAAATCAATGGGGCACGGAATGGGATAGAGATTATGGGGTAGAGGATTTGGACCGATAAATAAGGGTTTTGGTGTGTTTGAGTATAAGATGTCCCTTCCCTTGCAAGTTCCTCCTTTTACGGCCATCCGACCAATTTGCTTTTCATAATTGTCTTTTTCCATGTTTTGTTCACATAATTGGTGGCCTCATTTTCTTTTGTTTTATGATTGTGTAACTAGATTTTCTGCACCTTAATTACTACTCAAGGAATGTATAACAATGGGGCACCAATATGCAGTCTGAGCTAATTTTTCTTTTTAACGGAACATATAATCATATAAATCAGAATAAAAAAGGGCTTACATACTGCAAACCAAACCCTAAGCTAAATGATTAGTTTTGCCATTTTTTTTTGGTTTTTGGCCACCAATTTTCCTAAAAGAAAAACATAGCTTTCTCCACTTTGGCATACCCTAAAAGATAAACTGGGCTTTCTGATTAATTAATGAAATCATTTATTTTGGTAGTAGTAACTAACCAAGTACTCTTAAATTTCAAAATGGTTTCACTACAATAAAATGTCGATTTACCATCACACGTTCTGTTGTTAAACTGATGACAAACTTAGTGTCGTAAAATTTACCATCAGTTACGTATCATCAACAATTTAGCAACAAAACATCTGATTGTGAACTGATATTTTGTTGTAGTGGTTGCAAAAACAACATAATATAAGTTTTTCTTTAGCGAAATCAGAAAGATATTAGTCTTAAAAATCATTGACATAAGGTTACCCTAGCTAGTGATAAGATAACATAATGATAACTTTGATAAAGATCCAATATCCCTCATTTAAATTCAACTTTTTTACTTTCGCAACTGTATGCAATAGAAGTCAGACAAAGGTAACAATTTCCATCATTGCCATGTCATTTCTCTTCACTTTTGATTAGATGACTTCTCAGGTTCATCATCAATACTGTATTTTGCATATTTATAGATAAATATACATATAGAGATAAAGAGAGAGGAGGTCCCAGTATGAGTTGAGTGGGCGGTTTGGAGCAAAGCCAGAAGTTGACAATTTAGTTAGAAATGAGGGGAATTTCTAGTTCAATGTCCTTCTTTAGTTGCCATGACAAGTATACTTATTTGCTTACTTTTACTTATAAGTCAATAACTTGTTTGGTTAGCATAATAAAAGCATACTTTTAAGTAAGTAAACCCCAAATAAGTATGCTTTTCTATAAGTAAGGTTTTTCATACTTTTCTTTAAAAGTAAGATGGAAACTAGCCCAAAATTGATTTAACTATGTTAAACTATTAGATTTAACTATGTTATACTATTTTCATAAATTATTTAATTTCTAAATTGATTTAAGATTAAAAATGCAAAATTGTTCATTAACTTTAAACTGCATCTAACGTGACTTGTTTGATGTGGAAACTTTCGTATAGGATCCTTGCTACTTTTTAATGGCTTTTTCATGCCTTTTTTTTTTTATATAACAATTGAAATAACAAAACATAGTGACATACATACTTATTTTTTTCTATTTTGAAAAAAATAATAGTAGAAAAGAATCTGCACTTATATTTACTGTGATTGTGTTGGTTTTAATTTGGTTACAAAAAGGTAATTTTGTTATATTTCAGTTATAAATATATTAGTTTCAAGAATGATTTTGAATTTAAATCGTTAAAACTTTAAAACACACATATATTAATAAATAATAATTTCTTCAAAAGTGTATTTTTATAGTGTTCATCAAACAACACTCACATTTTTAAAAGTGAATATTAAAATTTTAATTTTCTACATTTATCAAATAAATATGCTTTTATACTTATAAGATGCATACAAGGTACGCCATTTACTTGCTTCTCCTCTTATTTCAGGCACTAACGATGAGGCAATTGTCAATTAAATTTTTTTTAAAAAAAAATGAGACAATTTTGTGGGTCCTAAATTTTGAAACATTCAAGAAAGGAACTAAAATTACAGACTACTTGACAATTATATATTTTGGTAATCTGTAAATTATAGACAGTAATAAACAAACACAGTCACACAACTAACCATTATATTATGCCTATTGCAATAGCAAAATAAATTCAAGCTTCATAATACGATTCTACACCTTTTTTTTTTTGGTATATAAGAAGTTGATTGATTTTTAAGCAAGTAATTAATATGTTCAACATGATATTATATTAATGTTTTTATTTTGTTTTGTTGTAATAAATCGATGAATTTTATTGACACTAAACATGTTCCAATTTTTTTCTTGAAAAGTCACTTTTGAATTTCGCGCCAAACGTTACAGACATAAAAATAAGAACTAATTGTCCATCACACGCATTTTTTTTCTACAAGTGGTTTACCATAAGACATTTTTTTAACATCAGTTCTATAGATGCATTTTTTCAGAAGTTCTTTGTTCCCGGAAGCTATCTTAGTTATTAGTATAAAAAAAAAGATGGTAAACGAGACTTGGACCAAATTTTCTAAGCGTATCTTGGCGAATCTCGTATGAACTCGACTTGTCGTGACCATCAGGTCAAATCATTTTTTCCCTGCAAATTTCCCGTCTAGGCTCTACGGGTAAACGACCTTAATAGTCTAACCATCATAAGTTCATATGTATATTATTGCTACTTTTGCAAGAGATTCTTTCTAGAAAACATATCTAGTGGGCGCACCTAGCTAGGAGTCTGGTTGGCTAATTTCCGACCTATTTTGGTTGATATAAATTTATGTATTAATATTAATTGTAAGATTTGAATGCGGTAACAAATATATATCGGCCGGCGGCCACAATGCTTTCGAGAAAAATTAAGTATATTGTTGTGCCTAGATGTAGGAAAGCAAGATAGACATGTGCCTAAGAATAAAAATTAAACCAGGGAAACCAAACTTTATTAAGTTAGTTGGTGCTAAACTTAAAAGATAGTATAAATATAGATATATACTTATGTGCTAAGTCTAGAGGATAATACAAGTATCTAAATTATTTTTTAGATGCAAAGAGAACTCTAGGAAATGATCACCAATTTTATTTTATTTCGATACACCGAATAGTAGTATTCTGTTTTAGAAAAAGAAATTTGGAATGCATCAACTAACTAATTATCAGCATAACAGTATAACTGTAAATAAGTATGCTTCCTTCGAGTTAATTTGTTGGCTTAATACCTTACATAAATTACAATTTAAACGTATCACCAAGGAACCAAAGCATAAAAACAGTCACAATATTTGAACAGTTATCAATTAAAGTGAAACAAATTCGCATTTCTCTTAATATTTTACCAAAAAGTAACACATATAACATATTTGTGGAAGGTATTAAAAAGTAGATTGATCATTTGTCTCTAAAAAAATTGTTACGTTCTTTATAATCATATATCTTAAGCACTGTATCACTTAATTTGGCATGGAGGTAGTATGTACACATGATATTAAGGTAATAAAAACTATACGTAAGATTTTGAATTTTAAACTATATTATAACAGCTCCTAAATTTATAACCAAGCATGAGGCATATAAGTATTAATGAGCTGCACATTTTCTCATGTTACATTCATCATGTTTTCATTAGTTTATCAGTTTTTTCAAGTATATTTGTAATTATTTTTTAATTTTATTTTTTAAACCAACAGTATATATTATTTATAAAGTGTTTGTTCAAAAAATTCTGTAAATTTTGACATTTTATATATTTTTTTTGTATTTAATTGTTTGTTTGACAATTTATAAGGTATTAATATTAATAAATGACAAAATATCTATAAAAGATAAAATTTTATAGAATTTTTAGAACAACCACTTTATAAATAAAATAACCATTGATTTACAAAATAAAACCGAAAAATAATTACGAATACACTTGAAAAAACCGATAAGCTGATAAAAACCTGATTACCGTAACATGTGCACCCGGTACTAATGTTTTATGCTTACGAGTAAAATCCATTTTTCGTGTGTATCCCGTGTCCAACAGAATCTGCTACAAGAAATTATGCACTGAGCAAGAGTTTCTTCTTGTACATGTGTTGTAAAATTATCGAATACACAGATAAATTGACATGTGAATAAATATTATCAGAGACAATAGATGTTTTCACTTTTTCTTTGAAATAGCATTTTGATGACTACTTTGATAGATGAAATCACATCGGTAATCACTCTTCATTCTACTCATTTTCAGTTTTTATGTCAAATCAATATTTGGGATCATATCCTGATATACTTAGTGAACGATAACGTTCCACTTGCTTCCAAAAAATGTCAAAACACACTTTGAAAAAGTATAGTCTGATTTCAAATGATACCCTAAATTAATACATTTTTAAAGAATTTTGTAGCTTCCAATAGTACCTCAATTATCATGATCATAACTTGGATTCTCAAAGAATAATTTGATTACCATCCATACCTCAATAATTGATCAGTACTGGATTATACGGTATATGGAATATGGATTGATAGTAACATCTAATTAGAACATCGGTATATACGTACTATAAACAAGATCTCATGGAGAGATGCTTATAATGCTAATTAGAAGCAAGATCATAACTTGGATTCTCAAAGAATAATTTGATTACCATTCATACCTCAATAATTGATCAGTACTGGATTATACGGTATATGGAATATGGATTGATAGTAACATCTAATTAGAACATCGGTATATACGTACTATAAGCAAGATCTCATGGAGAGATGCTTATAATGCTAGCTTGCTAATTGACAAACCATCAAATACACTTAAGAGACTTGGTGTTTATGGCTACTTTTATGTAAAAATAGAAGTATTTTGCTTTTGTCTAATTTTATTATCAGCTAGAAACTAGAAAGTAAGAGAAGAGAAAAGGATTTACCTTCCAAATTGTAGCTGGTTAGTAAAAGAAAATATGAAAAAAAGGTTTAACGTAAAGAGAAAAATAGCAGAATTTAAGTACCAATTGTCTGGACTTTTTACATGTCGAGAGATTATAGCGATAGATAAGTCTTAATCCCAGTTTTTGTTGTTAAAATCGGATACCGGAAGACATTCGACCAATTTTCTAGATGTTGTTACAATATTGAGATAGTTTGTATCGAAGAAAAAAATCGGCCCATTACTTGCTTTAATCATTTGGTTCATTTCAGTTGGAAGTCTAGTTGATCGATAGGGTAGAGAGTCTAGAGACTTAGAGTTGGCACCTATATATATTCGGGTTTGTAGAGACTTACAGTGTAACATCTGGTTATTTTAGCAATATTTTCAGCTGCTTTTTAAGAAGTTTGTGTTTTTGTGATAGATACCAATTCAAAGTTACTTCTTGCACATTTCACTAATTAATACAGTTTAAGGGAAAATAACAGAACTATTAATTTGCCTTGGCTAGACATCAAACGGACCTTAATCGCCATATACTGCAAATGATATTGAAAATTCCCAGCAAAGTTATGCCTAGGTTTTTGCTATTTCTAAATACAGTATTATAACACATTGTGAATTTGTGACTGCACCAAGCAGCAAGAACATCGTAAAAAAAAAAGAGGAAGCATTTCCAGAAGTCGAGCAAATTTAAAAGATTATTTTGGAGTAATCTCGGTAAGGATATGAAATTTGGTTTAAGCTCTCTGTGTCTCACTCCAGCACTTTACCCTCACGACCCAGCTCACGCTTTTAGATAAGAAAATCTCTACTCTCTTTTTTTCTAATTTTCCATTTTTTTTAAACACCCTGCATCCCATATCGAGAAAATAAAGAGGGATTACGGGTTCTCCTTTTCCTTTAATAAAACAATACCGTGTTCCTTAGTTTTGAAATAAAAGAAAAACCCGGACGACACTAAAAAGCGATGCATGAAGCTCAATTACCCAGTTGTTGAATTACCTACATACCAGTTTTGAAACTACATTTGTGTGCACAATGCTCGTCTAGTAAGCACAAGAACGAAACACGTCTACAACTTTGACCCTTTTTTTTTTAAAAGAACCCCGGCAAGTATGGGTGTTTGGTGAGGAGAGTGATTGACTTCCATTCATGGTTTCGGTAATATATATAACGATAAATCTACCACAATATTTGATACAACTTTGAATTACATTTTGGCCTATGCTTAGTCAGAAATTAAGCAGGGACTCGAAGACAATTAAGACACAGCAGTGCACCACCGAGAAGTAATTTGTAAAAAGGGATACAACAATGGATTTAGATCCATAATAAGGCCGACAATCAAATGAAAACAACCTGGAAGATTTTTACAAATACAATTCTCAGATTTTAGCAAATCCATCAGTGTAGTCCAGACTTGGCAGGAATCGCAGCCTTTACTTATAAATGCATAAAACATGAGTTTACACAAGCAATGCATTTAGACTCATAAGAGTTTTCGTTGTAAAGAAATATCCACAAAACACAAAATGGAAACAAAATACTACAACACAGTTCCCAGATTAAGAGGTATGTCTTTGCATTTGCTTACTATATTTTTGCAAAGTACACAGCAATGGATACAGACCTAATAAAAGGGCGAAAATCTACTATAACAATCTGGAAAAATAATTACAAACACAATTCCCAGATTTATGCAAATTTATCACGTCTAGCCCGCCACGGTAGAAATCTCAGCCTTTACATTTAAATGCATAGAACAGGAGTATACAGAAGCAATGCATTCAGACGCTTAACAGTTTTAGTTCTAAAGAAGAGCATCTACAAAACACAATCTGGAAACAGAAGTATTCAGAGGGAACTATTTTTGCATTTACTCACAATATTCACGGAAAAGAACAGCTAAAACAGCAATGAATCCAGGCCTAAATAAGGGCGACAATCTACTAAAAAAATCTGGGAAACAATCTACAATTACAATTCCCAGATTTAAGCAAATCCATCAAGTCTAAACCGCCCCGGGAGGAATCTCAGCCTCTACTTTTAATTGCATAGAACATATACAGAATCAATGCAATTAGACACATAAGAGTTGCTGTTCTAAAGGGGACTTTCTACAAAACACAATCTGGAAACAAAAAATACTATCAACACAGCTTCCAGATTAAGCAAATCCATCAAGTCTGGCCCTCCCTAGCAGCAATCTCGGCCTCATTGGGCCTCCCCTCCACCGTAATATCACCTGGGGTCATTACCACCACAGCCCCAGCAGGTGTAATCACCACAACAAAATCGTCAAACGAGAACACCACCTCATTCCCCAATGGTGTCACCACCAATTCATCCCCAAATGCAGTCGCCACTATATCATCATCCCCAGCAGGCGGAAGCACGTTTGACCTAAAAAAATGTCAATCAGACCAAAAGAAACAATATCGTATCAACTATCAAGAAGAAAAATAACTAGTTGAAAAGATGAAAAAGTTCATTCAAGGATGTGAAACGGAAACTAATAACGAGAAATAAACAGTAACTAAGCGTTTGACAGGACACAATCAGGACCATTTGAATTTTTTTCTCATATCTCTGTTGTGTCCTTCCTGTCATTGTTACATGAACGAAGTAATTTTATATCTGAATTAAAGCCAGCTGCACATTAACAGTTCAATTTGTAAAAACTGGGCTTGGAGATGTATATCACTCAAATTTTATAAACCTGCATACGATCACCCTCGATTAAAAAACCAAACTTACCATTTTGAGGTAGTGTCATGGTTGTGCTTTTTTTTTTTCTAAAGTATTTCTCGGTGATTATCAATTTATCATGCAACCTCATATGGAGAATAAGGAAATACAAATTCAAATTTTTGTCCAAGTTCCTTCAGAATTTCGGTCTAAAGGGAACAGAACGATGTCAGAAAATATAATACTCAAAGTAAACTAATCGAGCGATGAATCAAGAGTAATAATCGATTTTCAACATGTTAAAATTCAGAGAAGGAAATGAATGTGGCTTTCAATGATAATAGAGACGAGGCCAGATCCAAGATTATATACTTAAATGAAGCCAACAAATTAGGGATAAGAGGTTCAGCTAAACAGGAAAACATATTATAAAAAAAAGAAGATGATGTAAGTCATGGATAAACAACATAGCAACGTAAGAACACAATCATATGGCCAATGAAACCACAAGGTTAATTGCTACGGACTTATTCTTTGATTATTTATTTTTTAATAAAAGTATGGAAATAAGAACTCCTATGTACAAACGCAAATCGAGGTTCTGAGTCCATCCTAACTCATGCTCTATTCAATGAACTAGTCAATTTCTAACTTATTTGTTAATAAGCAAGAAAAGGAATCTAAGACTCTTAGGATGCTTGATAAATTCTTTACTTAAGTTAGCTTTTCTTCAACTCGTAAAATCTACGGTAGACGCGCTTTTAGGCCAGTGATTATAAGGAATTTGCGTACAACCATAACTTTACACCTATTGTCACAATAAATAGTGATATCAACTCTCTAAGAATCTAGGCCGATAACATTTTATCAAAAGTATTTCCGGAGCAACTTGAAATCTATCTCCAAATCTATACTATCCAGTTTCAATGGAACTTTTTGTGTAATTTGATTTATGCATCTGCAATTTCCATGTAAATATTATTCATGTGCAGTTTCAACTTGATTTATGTTATTCCTACAGATGCATGATTTATAAAATTTTAGCCTGCACCTGATACACCAACAGTCATTAATCCTTACCAAGTTTAGGTAAAAGCAACCTCATATGCATTTATGTGACGAAACATCTAAGGAAGCAGAAAAGATGATTTTTACTGAGAAAACCAGTGGGTGTGAGGAAGGAATCTAGAAAGACATGAGAAAAATAAATGAAAAACGAAAGCATAGGTGTCTCATTGGCCAAAAAATGAAACTTCACAACTACATTGTTATATGATATCCAGAACTGGTACATAATGTATCGAGTGTATTTAATGGGAATGTAAAGCATATAAAGACTCGTAACTAAGAAAAAGAAAACCAAAAATTCTGAGAAGTTAAGGCAATGCAGTCCAAGTACCTTGACTAAAATTGTTAACCTGGCAGTTGAATGCCTTAGTTTCTCAATTACTTCCTATGGTTCAACTAAACGAACAAAAATGACAAAAAAATTAATGCAGGATAGACCAACTACTTAAGCATACAAAGGTACTTCGATGAAAAACAAACAAAGCCTCGTAAAACAAGAAAAAGAAAACCAAGAGTTGCAGTGAGTTAACCAAAAAAGTCCCAATCACCTTGACTAAAGTTGTTAACCTAGCAGTTGCAAAATAAACTTATAAAACTGTTCCATTCTATATATAAACCGACCGGCCATCAATTCTTAACCAGTTGTGAGATTCCAAGCTAATATAAACAGAATGAAATAAACTACTTTGAAAATATATATATATATACCTGGCGGAAGCAGGCGTGACCTCTACCTCAGCTCCCACAGGTGTCACCACCACAATGATTGCCTCGATATGCCTCACTACCACTACTGGAGCCCCAGCAGGCCTCACGTTCACCTTAGTCACACCAGGCGGAAGCACAACTGTCCTGAAAACAACAAATGAAAAAGAAAAAAACTTAAATCATAACAAAACTCCAAATAACAACAAACTAATATAGTATACAAAAAAGAAAAGCGTAAGATGTATGGTCCAAACAAGAAGGGTTAAATATAAATTTTTATTCTTAATCTATCCAATTTTTAAATCTAATACATCAACCTAACAAAAAATCTATATTTTTTTCATTTTTGTGCACTACTAGAAACATAATGATAGTCTTATTCTATCAACACGTGAAATTTATTATTCAATTCGGTAAAGTAAGTGTACTAAATCGTCAATGAATGCAATTTTAGGGTACTAATAAGCATATTCAAAAGGTTGTGTACCAAACTAAAAAAAATTTAGAAAAGTTAATTTAAAGAACTAGCCCAAACAAGAACAAATTAGGCACCAATATTAGTAAATATAAACCTAAAAATCCAATGTAACTACCCCAAAACAAGAACACATTAAACACTAATATCAGTAATAATACAAATAAAAATGTAATGAAACTAGCCCAAACAAAGAATACATTAAGCACTTATATCAGTAATAATATAACTAAAGATGTAATGTATCTAGACAAAACAAGTATACATTAAGCACTTATATCAGTAATAATATAATTAAAAATGTAATGTAAATAGCCCAAACAAAATTACATTAAGCACTTATATCAGTTATTATAAAACTACAATAAAATGTAACTAGCCCAAACAAGAATACATTAAGCACTTAAATCAGTAATAATACAAATAAAAATGTAATTAACCACCTCAAACAAGATTACATTAAGTTGTTATTTCATTATAAATGCAATTAAATAAAATTAACCTAGTCAGATCAGCTAGAGCGAGAAACTCCACCGTAACCGGCACCGGCACGTCAGTGCCAGGTGGCAGCACCACTGCCACATCATCCTCAAGGGTCACACCAGGCCGATACCCAAATGTCCTGAAAACAACAAATAAAAAAGGAAAATAAACTTAAATCATAACAAAACTCCAAATAACAACACAGTAATATAGTATATATAAAAAATAAATATAAAAACTGAAGATGTTAAATTCAAACAAGAAGCATTAAATATACCTTTTTATTCATAACCTATCAATTTTTCCGATCTTATAAACCAACCTAACAAAATTCTAATTTTTTCTATTCATTTTTGTGCACTGCTGTAAACATAATGATAGTCTTAGTCTACCAATGTATGATTATTTTTTTAATTCGGTAAACTAAGTGTACTAAATCGTTAACAGGTGCAATTTTAGGGTACTAATTAGCATACTCAAAAGATTGTGTACCAAATTAAAAAAAAGAAAAAAAGTTCGTCTAAAGAACTAGCTCTAAACAAGAACACATTATGCACTAATATCAGTAATTATAAAACTAAAATGTAATATAACTATCCCAAAAAAGAATACATTTAGCACTTATATCAGTAATAATATAACTAAAAAAGTAATATAACTAGCCTAAACAAGAAAAGAATACATAAGGCACTTATATCAGTAATAATACAAAAAAAAAAAAAAACGTAATTAACTACCCTCAAACAAGAACAACATTAAGTTATAATTTCATTGAAAACGCAATTAAATAAAATTAACCTCGTCAAATCAGTAAGTGAGAGTGACTCCAACGAAACCGCCACGTCATCAGCGCCAGGTGCTTCGTCATCTTCCTCGACAGCAAGGTCTTCTTCGTCGTCTTCGTAAATGATATTAAGTTCCAAACTGATAAAGAAATTAATTAAAGTAAATTACAACTACTACTATACAGTTATATTAAAGCAGAATTAACTTAACTTACATTAACTGTTTTAAAAATTATAAAGAAATTAGCAAATTTTCTACTTTACAGTTATATTAAAGCAGAATTAATTTGAATTACATTATTGTTTATCAAAATTTAAAGCAATTAAAATGTATACCAATTTTGATCAAGAACTGAATCAGGATCACGAGACATTTTTCACACAATTAAAAAGATATACAGATTATATGTATATATATAGATAGATATATATAGAGAGAGAAATAATAAAACGATTTGGTAATTGCAACTAACTTGTATCTATATATATATATATATATAAGTAAATAACTGACCTAATAGAAACAGATTTCTGTTATTCTAAACAGATAACTGATTTTCCCGCGTAAAGAGCTTAACCATGGTTAAGGGGAGTTGAGTCGGCGATTTTTAAAACGAGGAGAAACTAAGCGGCGGAGTTGGGTTTTGGGTTTTTTCATTTTATGTTTCTCTCTCTATATATGGATAATAGTTTAATACTGAACCAGGTTACATATTTACACAAGGCCTCCTTGTAAAACCAATTAGATTACCCCTTTGCCTTTTTCTTTTTTCTCTTTCGTGTTCTGTTTGTGTTCGTTAGTTATGAAATCGGTCCGTGATCCTTCTTAAAAATAAAAATTGACCGTGATCGTGATCGTGTTCGGTTCGTTCATTAACTTGATTTTTTTTATGAACCTAACAATGGTTATAGCTATTTTAAATTTGGAAAAACAAAAACATATATAATTATATATCATCGATAATGTAATAAAACTTATAGAATATGGTTAATGTTTTAAAAACATTATTTAAATACACATATGTATATCTACGTATACATATATTTCTATAAATATAAATAAAATTAACATTATATATATCTAACGAACACCAACTTTACAAGATTGTATATCTTTGTCCTTTGTTTATCATCAGAGATCTGTAATTGTTTATTGTCTATAGATGCGACATGTAAAGGTAGGACTTTTTATAAGTCATTCTTTTTACTAGGTTACGATTTTGTGCCTAATAAACATCCAATTGCAAACCGACAACGCAACTTGTGACGAAAAAGATGAGACAACCAATAATATATATTTGTATGTGAACTTGCTATTTGAGTTTCATATAAACCAGGAACGAGTTAGGTATTGAGTTAATTGATTGTCATGTTTTTCGGTTAAAATTTACTTTCTTCTTTCATTTTGGCCGCGAACAATTTGTAATTCATTTTGGCCGCCAACAATTTGTAATTGTCTTATATGAAACTAATTGTAGTTTTGACCGGTTAAGAATTTATATCAAAATAGTTGAAATGAAATTTTTAAAAGTTAACCATATACTTCAAATGTTAACTAACATGATTAAGTTTTGAATTTTTTTTATTTCGATAAGTTTGTTATAAGTTTTTTGGACGATAAAAATTGCAAACGTGAAGTACAATTGAAACGAAATGAGTAATAAATACTATCACTTGTGGTTCATATTTAATTCAGTGAACCAGTAATGGCTCCATAAACTGATAGACCAACACAAAATTATACCCGTATTAACTATATTGTGATTAAATATATGTTAGTCAAAGTTCACACCTATTTTGTTTTTGAAGTTTATACCCAATTTCTATGACTTCACACCCAATTTTACAAGTTAGTATCCCTTTTATCAAGTTTAAATTTCCTTCCAAGTTCATATCCATTACTCAAGTCCACGTCCATTTTCCCATTTATTTTAGTTAATATCCAATTTTCCGAGTTCGTACCTATATATATTTGCTGGCTCATATAGTTTTTTTTTTCAAGCAATGCCTTTTTTTTCCGAAATTCATTCCCTTTTTTCCACGACGGTAGGAAAGCGTAATATCCTATATACATTTTTTATTTCTTAATACGAGTTTTTGTGTGTATAATATGGATGTTGAAATGCTACTTTTTGAAAGTTTAATCAAAATACATAGTTTTACCTTTTTCATTAAAAAAAAATCCATAAGAAAAAGAACAAACATAACATTTATTCACTAAACCGAAATTTATTATAAATGACTCTGATGTCTCCTTTTACAACCTAAGGAAAATGTCAAGGAAAAATAAGAAGTGAACTAAAAGAAAATATGGTCACTAAACCAACATTTATTTTAACAGTAATAACTTTTTGATCATATTACGTACCTGTGATGTGATTTTGTTTTTTAATGGATGAATTGGGTCACGAACACCAAATAATCTAGGATGGGTGTAATAATCTATCAATTCACTACTAATCACTCAAAGGCTATTAGTGTTGTCTATGATTTAAAATCATTAGTTTGTGTGAATAAATTGCTATGTATAGGGCAAGTAAAGTTGAGGAAAGAATTGTGGTTATAAGAAGTGGGCCTTTTGATGATTTAAGTCTTAATTGATGTTTAAATCATTTAAATAATTAAATAACTACTTCATTAAATGGACAAATGTTTGGTGTACGGTACACAACTATTTATTTACGTAGTGGTTGCATGTTTACAATAAATAGAATCGATAATAATTATATTGCATGTTTATATTTGTTAATACGGAATAAAATACCCAACAATTAGAAATTTAAAATTAAGGCTCAAAAAGTCTCTCATTTATTATACATGAGAAAACCCTAAAAAACAAAGTCTTTAAAAGAAAGTAATTTAGTAATTAGGAAACACCCGAAGGCCCTAATCACGCATAAAAAAAAACTTAACACAAAAATAACAGTTCAACAATAATTAAAAAAAAAGGAGAAAATTAAGTCTGAGCCAAATAACGAAAGAAACAGAGAGGATGTCGGCCACATAACACCGCGAAAGCTTCTCCGATGCTCATAAGTTATACCTCTAATCCATTTTTGTTATTGCATTTTTGTTTACCTGCAAACACATCAATAACAAAACCAAGGAAAAACGAGATTCAAAATGCTGAAATTAACTACGTATATATTTTGATTTAAAAAGTTACTTACCAGTATATCACCTGCAAGACATCAAATCAATAACAAAAATCAATACCGTCACAAAAACAAAGCTGAAAGAGATTAAAAATGTTGAAATTGACTACATATATATCTTCATTAAAAAGGTTATAACTTACCAGGTGGCTAATGAGTTGGTGTGAACACGTATCTCACTGGAGTTGTCATCTGTATGAATAATTGAATCTCCTGTCTCAACATCGTAGGCCACTATGTACCTATTACTCCAGTGTCGACGTATGATAAATACAAACTTTTTGCCGTTTCTAAGCCAACCCACGGGTTTTAAAGTCCAATAGACAAACCTCTTTTTGTCGACAACTTCTTTAAACTTATAAATGTTTAGCCATTCACTGGTGATCAAATCCTTCAATACATAAAAATGAAGGTCTCCTTTATGGGTCATTCCGCAAGAGAGGTTATTTCCCATCTCATGAATCGAGTAAACCTTATCAACAAGTTCAACCGGGATTTGAACCGAGTAACCAGTTTCAAGGTTAAGGTCAATAGCTGAAATTGCACCTCTGCCTTTAGACAAATATAATACTCCTCCCACTGAAGCCGAATTTTTCTCAACTTCAATATCAAGAATAAAATCCGTTGAAGAAATTTCAAGGTTTCTCCAAGACGGGGTGTTTCCCAAAGTCCACACACGCCATTTGCGGGCCTCGCAAAAACTCACGCAATACAACACCTTGTATTGCAAACTTTGAGGAACAAATGCGATGTGGCAACTAATGAAATGCTCTTTTTGTGAGAGGGGAGAGGGCAAAGTTTCACATTGTCTAGTTAACAGATTTCCAACATACAACACGTTTCGGGGATCATTAACCTTGTAAAACAATGCCAAACCTCTAGAAATAGAAAATATATGGGCAGAGAAGAGACCATTTACATTCCCCTCCTCAAACTCTCCTTCTCTAAGATAGAGATTTTTACCACAACTTGGCATATTAGCCATTTGGAAAAATAGATCATTTTTAGAATGCTTGAATTGTTCATTTATAAAGACCGGGTCGGATATGATTTTGGCCCACGCCTTACAAACATACCTTCCGTACAAATGTAGGAAGTCTGCAGGTAGCCACATCAGAATATGAAAAAGAATATCCTCAGGCATATATGTAAATTCGGTTGGTGGATATTGCTCTCTCCTAGAACTTGAAGCACCCCTAATGGAAAAACGAAAACCCCCCGAAAAAGACTAGATTTAGCAAGTCCAGATAGTCAATATTGAATTATATTACAAGAAAGAATAAACTGTAAGTGTAAATGCAGGAATAAAAGCACACATGGTAGTAGTACTTGTATTATGTTCCATATCCTCATGGTTCTCTAATAAACATTGAAAAATGATATCTATAACCATAACATATACAAGTATCACTTTTAATAATCATTCCAAAATTATTGGCCTAAGAAGTGAAGTTTTAATAGTTAGTATTATCACATCAAAACTAGGAAGAAATTATCAAAAGAGAAGAAAACGTAACAGCAACTATACTCCAGAAATAAGAACTACGTACATAAGAGATCTTAACAAGTTCCTATTTTCATTTTGCAATCCCCATGAAAAGACTTGCTTATAGCTAGGTCAGACAACTGTATAATCAATTTAGAAGATAACTCAAAGATTAAATATTTAAATTAAACCAATTGAAGTTTGAGACCCGTAAGGATATAAGAGTGCAAGTTAGTATGACCACCATATATTAGTCTAATCGTGATTTTATGAATAGGGTGCTATTCTGCAAATTGAAAATGCAAATATACGCGTATGAAACTTTTTAGCCGTTTAACCATCATCGGCCAATCAAAAAATGAAGTTTTTTTTAATAGCATGCTCAAATCAAAGTAGAAGAAGTTTTATAAACAACAACTAATCTTCAAAAAAAAGGATCTTAATCAGAAATCTTGATCAGTTGTACAATTAGCACCCGTGAAAAGAGATAAACTTAAAGATTAAACAACTGAATAAGAGGTATAAAATGAAAATATGAAATATAAAACTTAAGGTATATGTTGATGAATTAATTGGTAGTTGTATAGTTCTATGATTCTATCGAAGTTATATGAATTTAGAGATGTTGGCATGGGGCAATTACAAACATGATTCTTAAAAGTTTTTTTTTTTAGTTTTCTTTCGGAGACAAATTGACTGACTCAAAAACCTGCAAATGTGTGTCCATCAATCGTAAAACTCAACTAGTTTTTGTTTTACAACTACTCATATATGCAGTACTTCGTAAACATAAGCTCACCTTTTTTTATAAGCTAAAACAAATTAATTTAGTACCTAGAAAAGCCAGACTGCAACCGTAAGGTCCATAATACTTAAAAGTTGGTAAGAAGTTATGAGTTACTTGTTTAATAATTAAAATAAAAAAGGAAAACTATAAGAATATTCTTAAAAGTTATTAAAATAGTTTGGACTTACGTAGTTTCAAACTATTTTAGTAACTTTTACGAATGTCCTAATAGTTAAAATGTTTATTATTCTATAGTGGTTGTGATGAACAATATTGGCTCTGCCGTACTGCTCGGGTCACTCAACGACTCACCCGCTTGGACTACTTCGTTACTTGACACTCCATTTTATTTAGTTGCCATTTATTTGAAAGAGATTAGTACATATTTCTTTTTATCATTATTATTTTATTGAGAAAATGATCATTCAGTACATAATCTGAGACTTAATTATTAAAAAACCATGATCAATATTTTTTTTGAACTTAGTTACATAAGCTAGATGATGTAAACTTTTTCAACTCTTTGTTATTCACTCCTGGCATGCATGCATTTTGCTATAACTGATTTCCATATTTTTTTCTTTCAAAAAAGAATTGTTAATGACAATTCCACTCCTGTCAATAATACATATACCACTAGTCATTTGATATCTAGCTATATAAAAGTAATCCCCTCTTACTAATTTCCTACGTGTTCATACAAGGAATTTCATAGAAGCAAAATGCATTTAACAATTTTAATAAAAGAGAAGAATTCCATTCAATTATATTGACTAATTAATAGATATGTAGATGCCAATAATAAAATAAAATGATACAGATAGATACATAGAGAAAGATAGAGTACCCGGATCTTCTTTTTGGGCTTGCCATAGTTTGCTTGCCAATAACTTGAGTTTTTTTTTGTTATTTTTTGCAAAATCTAGAGAGTTTGAAAATTGGAAAAGAGTATGTTTTTCTCCCGGTGAACTTGTATAATAGATGAATATGGAGAAAATGCTGAGAATCTTTGTAATTCAAGAGGGTCATAAATTTCATTACAGTGATTGTGAATGTAACTGACTGAAATGGAAATATTTTTCATGAGTATTGATTCATCTAAATAGAATAGTTTTTAATGTTACGTCGTAGTAATAAAGAAGATTGGCCAGGTACATACTGTACTGAGTATCATTTTAATCTCTTTTTCAATTCTTACTACATTTTATGATCTTATCCTATTTTAAATTAGACACATCTACCAACAAATAATTATACTATCATCTAAGATTATATTATTACAGTGGCTTAATTTAATTTGGAATAATTTTGATCATAGAGGACATCGCAAATAGACACAAGAATGTGCGTCTTCCCAATCTTTATCGAGCATATTTGGTACTTTTTTTCACGAAATTGTACAAATTGTAGATTATAGTCAGCAAAGTGTATAACAAATCATTTCTTCTACAACATGGACTTCACTGAGATGACTTTCATGAGAAAAAATGCTTGTTAAAATTGTACAAATTCTTTTTAACTCGTCTCCCATTTAATTATATTTTTATTACATGTAGCATGCATGCACTTCAACAAGCTGAATTTCAGTCAACAATTAATGTATCGATAATCATTTAATTTATGAATCGACGTGGTCTTCCATAAATTTATTTACTAATTCGAGCGTCTTTTATTTTCAACTAATCTAGTAGGTCATAACGTATACCGTGAAATTTGAATTTTAGGTTCGATAAATGGGGTAACCGCAGTAAATGAAACCGTAACAATGATTTCTGAACAAAACATAATTTTATTATATTTTATCTTTACAATTTTTTTACTCATATATATGCTTGTTACATTCCTTTTTTTTCTCTCTCTCTAGCAAGTTATTTATATACATCAGTGTTTTGAAAAGAAATGTCACGAGCACAACATTCTTTTAAGCACACTATGCGAAAGTGCTAATAGCCTAATAGTGTAGCAGCGAAACGTAAAGCACAAACTTCTTGCATTAAAAATATACAAATGCTTAAAAGTAGAACACTATATAGTGAAAATCAGCACATATATCTATATTAATTATGCTAGACACTTGAAACAAATGGGACCAAAAGCTAAGAACACTGTATGTATTTAAATTTTCAAGACTCTGGTTAAAAGTTTGAAGGACTACGTTGTCCTCTTGTATGTATTAAGGAAAATATTAACGCAATAATCAGAAGGGAAAAACACAAAACAAAAGAAATTTTGATCACTACACCAAAATTTATTATAGCATGAGTTTTTTTTCGCATCAGAATCACGTACTCTTTCGGTTTTGCTATACTTTATTTGACAAGTTCTCTCATATTCTATGATGAAGACGACAAGATTTCACAAATGAACATTGAATCCCAAACCAGATCGATCTTGTGAAATGTTCAATGTTCAATGTTCAATGTTCAATGTCCAGATTTACGATCCACTATCGTTCACCTGAAAGTATATCAAATAAAAATAAAAACTGTCTCAAAACTAAGACAAAAACGAAATAAAGTATTGGAATCAGGTATATATCTTTTTTAGAAAAAGGGGTGAGAATTTACCAGGAGATTAAGCTGTTCTTGTGAGCACGTATCTCCCCATAGTTGTTATCTAAATATATAATGGACTCCTTGGTGTTAACATTATAAGCAACAATGTGCCTCTGATTCAAGTACCCCCCTTTCCGAATAATAAATACAAATTTTCCTGCATTTCTAAGCCAACACACGGGTACTAAAGTCCTATACAGAAATCTCTTCTTATCCACAACTTGTTCAAGCTTATAAACCTTTAACCATTCACTGGTAATAGAATCCTTCAATATATACACATGAATATCTCCTCTTTGGTTCACTCCGCAAGAAAGATGATTTTTCATCTCCCGAAGCCAATAAAGCTTATCAGCATATTCATCCAGGATTTGAACCGAATAACCAGTTTCAAGGTTAAGGTCAACAGCGGAAATTGCACCTCTGCCTTTAGACAAATATAACACTCCCCCTGCAGAAACCGAAATCTTTTCAACTTTACTTTCAAAATTAGCCGTAAAAGGAATTTCAAGTTCTTTCCATGATTGATCCTTTCCCAAGGTCCATACACGCCATTTACGAGCCTTGCAAAAGGGCACACAATACAATACCTTGTATTGCGAACTTTGAGGAACAAATGTGATGTAGAAGCCAACGAAACGCTCCTTTTGAGACTAAACGGGTACGGAAAAAGCCATTTGCGACTCCCCCCCCTCAAATCCTCCTTCTCTAAGATGGAGATGATATTCATAATAAGGCATATCAGATATTTGAAAAAACAAACCGTCTTTCGAGCGCCTAAATTGTTCGCCGATGAAGACCGGGTTAGATATGATCACTGACCAGGCCTTACAAACAAACCTTGCATAATGATGCCGGAAGTCTGCAGGCAGCCAGATCAGGATATAAAAGAAAATATCCTCAGGCAACAATGGACATTCGCTCTTTTGATGCTTTCTTTTTGGACTCGAAGCACCATTTTAGAATTTATATTCATTTACCATTAAAAGGTCTCATAATGGTAAGGATGAATATCTTTTTATAAACCACAGACTCGATTATTATCTAGACGATGTGAGATAATTACTCTAACAATTCCTCTCGCTCGTGGCCCGACATTTCAACGGTCCTACGAGCGGACATATTAAATGGGTGGAGATGAACCCAACATCGCTAGGCCCGCTCTGATACCATTTTAGAATCCATATTCTTTTACTATTAAAATGCCTCGTAATAGTACTTTATAAACCACATGCTCGATTATTATCTAGACGATGTGTGATAATTACTCTAACACGTCCCTACAAGGAGTGAAGAGATAATAAAAAATATTTGTTTACTTATGAAAACGAAAACGAAATGCTAGTACAGTTAGAACGCTCACCAGATTTAGGTTGGTAAACATAATCAATAGTGAATTATCATCAACGAGTAAATGCAAATCAAAATTGAAAAACAATATCTTTAATTTGCATCATTTTCTAGAAGATTCATACTCGCATAATTAAATTGCATGGAAAAATAATTTCTAACCACAATAATATACAACTAAACCTCTTTTAATTATTTACGGTCATAATTAGCCTAACAATGAAAGTTTTTTTTGGTAAATAGTATTCTCATATCAAATGAGAAAGAAATTTATGGAAATAAAAGAAAACATCAATAATTCCATAAACTAGAACTACACAATAGATATTGTTCAGTGTTTTATGCAACGCCCGTGGAAAGACTTGTTAAGATCAAACAACTGTATAATCAATTAATCACTATAGAAGAGAATTCACAGATTCAATTGAACCAATTAAAGTTTCCAAGTCTCTTAGGATAAGAATACAAGTTAGTATGAACACCACATGTTATAAGACCGAAAGTAAAGTATAAACAAGAAAGCTATATTGCAAGTGAAAACGCAAATATATACAAGTATATAAACCTTTTTATAAACAAGAAAGCTATACTGCAAGTGAAAACGCAAATATATACTAGTATAAACCTTTTTATCAAAGAATCAATAGTAATCTCTCACCAAAACAATTTTCTTTTTGTTCGAAATACAATAAAAGATGAAGTAATAAGAAAAAATTAAGATACACATGAAAAGAGATAAACCAGATAACATTAAGAAACCAGATAAATCATAGAGAATGCATTAAAAAAAACAACTTCCAAATCAAGTAATATTGGAGATATTTAACAAAAAGAGAAACAAAATCGATGAACTGAATTATAATTCAGTGATTCGATAAAAGTATTATGATGGTAGAGACGTTAGAACAAGGAGCAATTATAAACATAATTCTTAAAGAACTTGAGCTTTCCTTCGGAGAGAAAATGGCCGACTCTAGAACCAATTAAGCTTGTGTAGGTCAAATGCCAAACTCAACTTTTTAGTACTTCGCTAACACAAGCTAATGTCCTTTTAAAGCTAAAACATATTAACTAAAGATGGTTAAAAAGTAAAAAGTAGGTGTTTAATAATTAAAATAGAAAAAAACTATTAAAACGGATTTGTATAATGCTTTTATAAGCTAAATCATATTAACTAAAGATACTTCCAAATGATTAACCAAATCCTTTAATAGGTTTTTTTCTATTTTAATTATTCAACACCTACTCATTCCTTTTAGCCAACTTTAGTTAATAGTACATTTTAGCTTATAAAAGACATTAGTTTGTGTTTGAGATATACGAGTAAGAAGTTAGAAAAATATGTTTACTTAGTCCAACTATCATGTATTAATAAAATACGGACCAAACTACCGACTTTAACAATTTAATGACTGAACTTATGTTTTTTCTTAAATTAGTATTTTTCGATGAAATTGATCTCAGAACGGGATCATGTGCCTGCATGTGACCTATTTTAAGGGTAAATTACTTTTATACCCTCAAATTTTCCCTCTGAAACAGAAATCGTTTTCCCCCCAATTTTCAACCACAAAAATCTTTTTCCCCTTTTTTTCCCTTTTACTGGTATACATACATACATACATACATACATACATACATACATACATACATACATACATACATACAATACTCTCTCTCACTACCTCTCACTTTCATCTAAAAACCCTAATTTCACTCTCATTTCTATAACTTGACTCTCTCTCTGTGCAAATTCACAAATTTCAAAAAATGGACATTTATAAGTGTGGTAACAACTTAACCATTCTAACATCATGGAGCTCTTTAAATCCAGGTCACATATACAAAAGTTGTGATGTTTGCAAAATGTTTATCTGGCTAGACTCAACTATGTGTGATAGGGCAAAAGAAATAATCTCATGTCTTAAAAAAAAGAACAAAATGAAGGAAGACATTAAAGAGTTAGAAGAAGAAAATAAGTCTATACCTGGTTTGCTTCAGAAAATTAGGTTGCTGGAGGAACAAATCAGTTCATTGGAAGCAAGTTCATCTGTAATTGAAGCCAGAAATGAAGAAAATAAAATGGGGAAATTGGTGTTTGTAGTTACTGTCTTTTTTAGTTTTTATTGGGTTTGTTATCTGTTTTGGGGATGAAAAATGAAGAGGAGAAATGAAAAAAAAATGTTAAGTGTATTTTGAGTTTGATTCAATGATGTAGCTGTTATCTTGTTAATGTGGATTTAGTTTTCTTTTTTTGTGATTTAGTAGTTTGATGTAACAGATTCTGTTTGGAAGTAATGAAATTAAAATTATGATGATTTAATGTTCTGTTTTCTCTTATTGATATCAGTTACGAAACACACAATTGCAAATGATCAAACACACTTTTATTGATATCAGTTACCAAACAACTACTACAACTGTTAACACGCAAAACAAACTGAGAAATTATTGGTAAAACAACACCACATTAACAAAACAGAACTCATACACAATTTAACAAACAGAAACTTTCTAACAAAACATGAAACTCCAGCTTAACATGTACACATATAGAAACTACGTGCTTATTTCAAAAGTTTTGACTGCAAAAGTTCAAAACTTAAATACATGAGGTTTTGTCCTCTTACAACCTACAAGTTACATAATCAAAACTTGCAAATTATCGCATAATAACACCATAATCACAGTCACGTTATAACTCCATCAAACTCCACATTATAACAAAAGAAATTACATCCTAATATCACCATAATTACAGTCATATTATAACAGAAATATAACCTGTAATTTTCACCTCATTACACTAAAAATAACACATTTGCAGGCATGATAAAAATAACACATTTCCAAACATGATCAAATTAACTCCAAAGTCCAAAATATAGAAATTAACATACATGACCACCATATTCTTTTACATAAATTCACCATATTAGTTGTTCACAAAATACACTTCTATTTTCATAATTCAGTTCACCAACTTAGCTTAACAAAATAAATTACATCATAAGTGAATACTAAATAACTTCTATTTAATTAACATAATAACAAGCCTACAAGTCATCTTCGTCTTCATCTTCATATTTATCTTTTATCCTTTATTTTTTTTTCTTTGTTCATTTGTGCTAGATCAGCTAGCTAGTAATGCAGCATAAGTTTTGTAAATCTTCCCTCATTTGTGAATTTTTCCTTATTTTGTTTGTTTATAAAGTTCTCTTGCATTCAAAATACCACTATACATTTTACTTGATCTTTCAACATTTTCTAAGTCCATGAATTCCACTTGCACATGTCCTTTTTTGGGGGAATTTAATATTCTTATACTCCTAATCTGTAAAAAGTAAGTTATATACAAATGAGGAAAAAACTAAACAATAAAAATTATTCAACAATTTTAATTTACTTACTGGCAGTTTTGTTGGATGACTTGAGAACACCTTTCTTGGGGGTTGAGTTTCATTTTATTGTGTGCTTCCCACCGTTTGACTGGATACCATCATTTGCTCTTTTACCAAAGTAAAACCACTTGCTTTTTTTTTTCTATTACCGCATAAGTGTGCATCAACTTTTCTACAATATTTTTCAAATGTCACATCAACATGCCTCTCAACAGGCATCCGTCTCTCTCTCATGTCCACATACCCACTCTCATCCTCACTGCTAGCACTCTCATCAAACAAACCAAATATTTCAACCCTAATGTTTATGTTTTTCTTTATAACAAGTCTACCACAAGTGCAACTATTATGGCCTGCAACTCCACACTTACTGCACTTTATTATCATTTCATTTAAATTTTCAGCAACCACACTTTCATTCAAATTTTCAGCAACCACACTTTAATTCAAATTTTCAGTTGGCACATTTACATTTTTAGTAGACACATTCATATTTTCAGGCATATTACCACCCACATTCATATTTTCCGTAGCCACATTCACATTTTCAGACACATTACCACCCACATTCACATTTTTGGTCAAAGGCACATCATCACTCTCATTGTCACTATTCTAAAAAACAAGTTGATCTCTAATTTTTCTTTTTCTTAAACCTTTTGACCTCACTTTATGAGGCTTACCACAAATTCTATTATTGTAGTTTGCTATTCCACACTTACTGCATTTCATTACAACCTCGCATTTTGGTAATTTGTTTTCACTAGTCTCACTAGGAGCTCTTCTTCTCTAAGTCTTTCTTCTAGCTAATTGTACCTCTGGTTTAGTTGGTGGTAAAAGTGTCCATTTTCCTGACTTTGACCATAAATCTCTACCAGTTATTGGGAACAAAATATTTGAGTATAAATTTTTGTATGTGTCTACATGATAGCATTGGTGGACAAAGTCCTCTGGTTCACCATTTTGGTAATAAATGCAAGCACAAGCATGTGGACAAGGAATGTCTGTAAGCTGTCATGAATTGCAAGTACAAGTTTGATTGATCACACTTACAACATGGTTAGAATTTGGCACTGATACTTCATAGTCTATATCCCCATTTGATAGTGCTCTATAACCATGACAATATAACTTCATAGTATCAACTTTTTTCCAAATTTTGCACCTCAACATAGATTGTCTTTTTCTCATGATTAGATCCATCATATACAGTCTAAGCTCTTCAAGCATAGTCAAAATTGAATTCACGCTAAACTTTTTTATAGCTGAATTAAAACTCTTACACAGATTGTTAAGTAAAATAGCAGATTTGGTGTGATGAGAGAAATGTAACCTGCGCCAATTAGTGACAGGCTTTGTAAACAACCATTTAAAACCTTTTTCATCCATTTTTTCATCCCTTCGATTGCCTTATCAAAGTAAGCCATTGTTGTACTTCTAGCAGCTTTCGCAAGCAGCTCTTTCAATGCAATTTCTTTAAAAACTTGTTGTACATATGTCTTACACAAAATGTATGCTTAACACCAGGTAACAATTCCTTTACTTCTTTTATGAAGCCCTACAACAAGTTATTATATATGTTAGTTATTATATAAGTAAATTTTAACAAAAGCATAGATCATTATATTAAGTAGACAATAAACAATAAAGCACACCTTCTGTTTGTCAGAAATCAGTGTGCACTCATCTAGATTTTAAATGTTGAGATCTCTGCATAATAAGCTCAAAAACCACTTTCATATAGAGTAATTTTCAATATCCACTATAGCATAGACAAAAAAGATACATACAATTATTTGGGTCTATGCCAACTACACTTAGTAAAATCCCTTTGTATGGACCACTCAAATGAAACTCATCTAAACCAATTAGTGGTTTACAATACTCTAAAAATCCTTTTTTAAGAGAACCCCAATAAATATAAAAACTTTTAAAAATATCTTCATCTTTAGGTCTTTTAACATCTGTCACAATCAACCCCACACCACTCACATGATTTGCCATAGTCAACTCCACACCACTCACATGATTGGTTCTTTTTAATTTTTTAATATAGTCTCAAAATGTATTATATTGTTCAGTTGTACTATCCTGAATTACTGTTCTAGCAAACTCTCTAGCTCTATAACAAGTAGGCTTCTGCACCTTACATTGTAACTCTCCTACTGCTTGAAGCTGAAAAACAGTCATATCCCATTTGGGTTTAGTTCTAATGGCCTCCATATAATGCTTAGCAAGAAAAGTAGGTTTACAAGAACTAATATCTTGAGTTCTAGGACAAGTATGGTTTGCAATTAGTGTTTTAATTTGTATTGTGATTTGGTCCGGTATGTTAGAAGCATGTATGTGAAATTCACAATATTTTTCACTCTGTTTTCCATTATTGCAGTAGCATATCATCTTTTTTGCTGAATTTTTGCTAAATTTTATGTGCTTACCATTTTAAAAACTATACATATAAACAATATTTTTGAAATCCTTAGTTGTTGAAAACTGCATACCTAGCTTGAACACCACTTTATTAATGTCTCATAAACCAAAATGTAACTCATTATCTAGCCCATCCTCATCATCACTTGATCCTACAATGCATGTGATTTCTGCATCAGAATCTATAAAACCCTCATTGACAACAATCTCATTATCTATATGAACTGCTTCTTCAACCCTTTTTTTCACAAGTTTCTTTTTTGGTTGTTTTTTGATTGTCTCTACATTCAATATACCTGAGTAGCTTGCTTCTGCATAATATTTACTTAAACTAACAGCAGTTTCATTCAGCCTCTCATCCAACCCACCATCTTCATTACTTGATGCAAACAAATTAAAGTGTTTAAACTTATCAGTATCATCAAGATTACCGTATTGGAAACCATCATATTCACCATCACTATCTTCATCAACACATTCACAATACACATCCACTAGCTTATTATTGTCAACCAATTTACCAATTCTAACAGCATCCCCATCATTTTCAATTTCAACCGATTCATCAAATGTTTCTTCTACCCTCTTAAAGAACATTTTTTTTACTTCTAACCATCCTAACTTTGCTAATATAGCATGTAGAGTTTTCATATTCATGTTCCAAGGTTCACAATAATCAATAAAATCCACATAACCATTTACATATTTTGTTCTATCTGCATCTATAGCAAACTTACCACCATGATGCATCTCGTTGGAAAATAGTAAATTGTAAATACCTGCAAAAAAACAATTTACACCCTAATTAGTACAAATACTAATTTACATATTTTACTACTACGGTGTGACTAGATTAATTATACTAAAAAAAGTTATGAATTCAAATAAAAACGAGGTATGAACATGAAAAAAAAATGTGCTATGAAGTTGAAAAAAATTGGGGTATGAAGTCGAAAAAAAAAGGTTATGAGATCGGAAAAAAAGTATGAACATGAAAAAAAAAATAGGGTGTAATGTTAGGAAAAAATTGGGGTATGAGGTCGAAAAAATTAAGGTATGAAGTCGAAAAAATTGGAGTATAGAGTAAAAAAAAAAAGGGGTATGAAATCAAAAAAGCGGGCATGAACTCGAAGCACAAAAAATCAATCAACAAATTGTATATTAATTGATATTATATTGTTTTAAAAAGAGACCAAAACTAATTTAGTTGAGAAAATAGGAACCAAATAGAACCCATTTGTTAACTAAGGTAAACCAAATCCTATCGATAAGAGCCATATTATAACTAAAATAAAGTCATTCTAAAACTATGAGGACCATATGTGATTTAAAAAAATAGAAAAAGTCATTCTCTATTACGTTACTCCCCTTCCAAGTTTAAAACCAACGCACCTACCAATATTTTAACAAAATCATCTCAACTGAATTAATGAAGTCCCAAATTCGATCACTTAAAAACGAATTAAGGATTTATAAGCCAATTTCATATATATTTTTTAAATTGATGATCATCTATTTCATTCCCAAATTTACAGCGGGAGTAAAGAGAAAGAGAGATGCATGGGAAGGAGATACACACACACACATATATATATATATAGTGCTATATTTTAGCATGATTTGCAGCTTATGTACTTCTGTCGTTTTAGAAATAGAGCGAGTTAGAATTACTAATTAGTTAGTTATTAATATTGAGGTATGTTTTTGATAATGAAACTTTTAAGGCTATGTTTTTAGTAATTTTATTTTAAAAGTGATATGTTTTGTTAATTTTTTCTTAAATTTTACATAGTAGAATGTATTAATTTGAAAAACGTATATTGTGCAGGTGTCGTGTGGTACTGTAAGTTCCGTAATGTTCAACATTGTGTTAGACTTATTATATGTAAGATAAATAGAAACTCTGATTTTGTCATGCAAATATTCTATTAGAAGTTTACTAATGCATTTGTGAACTACCTTGCACGTTATTTAGTAACACCAATCCCTTCCAGACGTAAATGTTTCATTACTTATTGTGGCAAGATATTTTTGCAATGCCTTAGTGTAGGCTTTTTGTGTAAAATATGCTAAAAAAATTCCAATCTTATTTTCTTATGCTTATCACTACAACAAATTAACTTAAAAATTATGGACAATATTTTCAGAAGCAATCAAATTTTGTTTACAAATGTTAACCTTTGGAACAAAAATAATATTTTAAACACAAATAATTTTTTTGTCTTCAAATCTAACTTTTAAGCACATAATTTGAAATTTTTTTGTCTTCAAAAACAATCTCCTACGGATATAAGGAGACAATTAAAATTTTGTTTTTGGAGACAATTTGTTTTTCAAATTATGTGCATAAAAGTTAGATTTGGGAACAAAAAAATTATTTTTTTGCCTAAAAAATTACTTTTGTCCCGAAAATTTACCATTTGAAGACAAAATTTGATTTTCTCTCAAAAAAATTATCTATAACTCTTAACTTTATTGTAGTGAAGACAGCGTACACAACCAATACCAATCAGAGATTTCCATGCTTCTTGGTCCAGGCGGATGTAAAATTATTCTGACTTCTTATACCCTTTTTCCTGTTCTTGTCTTAAATTTTAAATGGTGAAGTTTCTTAATTGTTTTACCATTTTGCACAAAATGCAGTTGAATTTGCAAATTTGAAATATTATGGTGTGGTAGGAGAACATATTGCTCTTGTGAAGGGAGGAGACTATAAGATTCTTTTGACATATTGTCTCAAAGACAATCTTGAACAATTGTTCAATTTTTGTTACAAACAATTTACTTTGAAGACTGTGGTTATATATGTTTGCAGTTCAAATGGTAAGTAATAATTCAGGAAGATATAAAAACTTGTCCTTTGTTTGTAGATTGACTACATTGAAAGAAATCTTGCCTAAGTTTCAAGAAATCTTCAAACCCATCTGACTTTCTTGAGTTATATTTCTATATTCTAGATAGATCGTATTGAGAAACTGCACTCTAGATCCCTTCTACATCAGGATATTAAGCCGGAGAACTTTCATATGGGTTTAGGAGAGTATGACAATCAGGTACTATTGTCAATAATCTAAATTTCCCATTTCTCAGTTTATTTATAAAAAAAAATCATCTGTTGTTTTTGTCTCTTTCTAGGTCTATGTTATTGACGCTGGTCCGGCTAAGATGTACCGAGATTCAGCAGGCTCACATGTTCCTTACAGGTCACAAAGACAAACTTATGTGATATCTGATGAATTGAACCTCTAAACTATGTTGTTAACTCAAAAGTAAAGCGCACAGTTTTGTGGCCCGTCATTGAAAGTAGTTTTATAGTCAAAACAACAATTTTAGTCATTCTTTGGATTTTTACTAAAATAGGGGGTTGGTTCCCTCTTAGCCTCCACCTAGTTCCTCCCATGATATATGTTATTGATTGTTGGATTAGATCAAAGTTCAAAGAGTAAAAAACATAAAACTAGGAGACACGTACCACCCTCTCACTTTGCTTCATGCTATTGGAGATCAATGGCTAATTCAGCTATGCAGATAAATGCCAGATATAATTAACTCTCCTAATTATAATGTAGTTTGAAATAGTGACAGTTCAGTCGAAAAGTGCATAAAATTTAGTGTTTAATTGGAGATCATGGCTTCTCCAAATGCTTGCTAGAACCCTTAATCTATCGGTTATGGTCATTATACATTTGTCTTTGTTTCAATATAACCCTAGAAACCCTATTTTATCAAAAGTAACTGAAAGTCATATATATTAACTAATTGAAATTATCGAGTGTTCTACTTCTGCTATAGTATGTGGGATGAGAAGAAAACTGTGTGTTCCACGGTTTGCTGTTTTTTTTTTGTACCTTTTTTTTTTGCATATCTTTAGATCTAATACTATAGCCCTTTTTGAAATGAGTGTTTCCCAACACATATCCAATAGGGCTAGCCTAGTGGCCAAAACGTACTCTCTCAAATAGAATTAGAAGGTTGAAATCCTTAATAAATAGATGATACAAACTTAGGTATCCCCCGCCATTTCGATAAAAAATGAAGAAATAGTAAGTTCCGAAATAACTTTGATTAACATCTCTAAAAAGTAGTAGTATTTTATCCTCTCACATACCAAAAAAAACATAGAACGATGTATAGATTAATTACTTGGTTCCATCCTTGTTCTGAGTTGATTTTTTGCTTAAGTAAGAGAGAGAATTTACCATTTAAAAAGCTCGACAAATCTTTCAGTATTATGTGAAATTGGTTAGTTAATTGTTCAAGAAGTACTTCCGTTCTTACTTTTTCACTGGCTCTCGGCCTTTTAAAATATACTATTACAGTAATTAAACGGTATATAATATATCTGTCTTGTGTGCCATGAAGTTTTGGTAAAATATCCCTGATTAACTATGTCTCCAGTTGTTTTTTATCGCCTGATCTAGTTGCTCTCAGGCCTTGGCTTGAGTCACTTTTTGTCCGTTTTGAATTTCTTAAATATGTGTATAAACTTGAATATGTGAATTGTTTGCAATTTCTTGACATGTGAATGTAGAGAGAAAGTGTTTTTGACTGAAACCGCAATATATTCAAGCATCAACACCCATTGTCATGGGATCGGTAAGTTTCCTAGATTGTGTTGCTCACTTGGTAGCACCTAGCAGGAGGGATGATTTGGAATCTCTTGGTTATGTTGGTTTTGATACTATTTCGAATACAATAATTGAAAAACAATAATGTAAAAGACAAAGTACTGAATGGAAATAACAATTTTATTTCTCACAATTGGAATATAAATTACAATTCCTGACTCAACAAATAAATAAAACTGTTGGACTGTTATAAAGAAACTGCCGGACTGGTTTAACACATAAACTGCCGGACTGGTTTCACATAAACTGCCGGACTGGTTTTAACAAACTGCCGGACTGGTTTTAAATAAAACTGCCGGATTGGTTTTAAATAAAAGAAACTGCCGGACTGGTTTTAAGAAACTGCCGGACTGTTTTGTAATAAAAGAAACTGCTAGACTGGTTTTTAACAAAAGAAACTGCCGGAATGGTTTTTAACAAACTGCCGGACTGGTTTTAACAAAATAAAAAACTGCCGGACTGGTTTTTAACAAATAAAAAACTGCCGGACTGGTTTTTGTAAATGCTGAAAATTACAGAACTGAAAAATAAATTACAGAATCGAAAGACTGAAAGTAAACAGTACTGAAATGTAAATATAGAAAAGAAACAGTACAGAAAAGTAAATTACAGAAATGAAATGATACTGAAATGAAATGGACAGAAAGTAAATGACTGAAAAATAAATAACAGGAAAAATAAAAGAAGAGGCAACTGCTGAGCAGTTTCCCTTAAACAATATTTCCCGAACCACCTTTAAAGGTTTCTGGTTTCGGTACTTTGTTCCCAAGGTACAACTTCTATCTCAGAGTGGCTCGTATGGAAACCGGCACCGAACCACAGGTCGAGCTGTTGGTGGTGCGGTTCTCTCTCTCTATATGATGCTTATGCTGTGAGTTGTGTGTTTTATGGTGTGTCGAAATGAGAGGGGGATGGCTGCCTTTTATAGGCTCTAATAAAACCGCAGCCATAAATGTTGGTCATCAATTCTGGGAGTTACACCCCCAGAATCCGCTCTCTTAATTCCTGAAACTGCTGCAATTTATTCTCATTTATTGCTGGCGTTTCAGTTGCTGGAAACTCTAGGGACTGCTTTTGTATTTTATACAAAACTCTCATTTCGGATTTGGACCCAAGACCCAAGACCCGAGACAAATCCCAAATCCCAAATCCCAAGCCCAAGCCCGCGTCCACGCCCGAGACACGAGACACGAGCGAGCGCGCGTGTGTGGTACACACTAATACTCTTAGGTGTATGTGGACATGTTAGTTTAATAACTACATGGGTTGGTATGGTATATATATTGTAAAATTAACTCTTAATCTTCCAATATGGGATTATACTAAATGGTTTTCCTTTACCATTTCGGTTTTCCAGATTTGAGCTTTCGAGGCACCAACTTTGAAGGCACTTTGTATTCACACCCATTCTCCGAATAGGTCATGTGATATACCGTTACGAAGCTCGTCATACGGGCTACTCAACCACGTTAAGTACGGTATAAACAACTCAGCACTGTTACATGAAATAATGACTCGAAGTTGGTCTAGTGACCATTCAGAAACACTCATGTTTTCACATGTTTTTCCAACAATCCCCCACATGAATGCAATTGGCTGAAAATAAAAATGCTCCTAAATGCATACGAGAGAACCGCAAGAGTTCACTGCATAAGGACAGGTAGCGCGCGCCTTGAACCTGCCGTAGTGACGTAAAATCTGATATGCTACTATTGGGTAGCCTTTAAGCCTTGAACCCTTTAGCGTTTGTGCATACCAGGGTAATGCGCACACAGTGTCCTCTCTACACCACTTACTAAGCCCTTTGGTTGTTGTCCATATTTGGCCATGGACTGCCTTGGCAAAATTCAACCGAGTGCTCTAGTGATTTAGCCCATGGCTCATCACATAGTATCGGCCATACACACTCGTCATAGGTGATTTCAAGTCAAGGGTGTCCTGACTCACCCCTCTCGATCTTCGAGATACTTGTTTTCATTAAGAGCCTCATGCTCACCCTTAAGATGGTCTAGGTCTATCACTCTTTCATCCTAGAAATGGGCTGGGAACTTAAGTTCCCGAGTGCTTTGTTCGGTCACCCCCATAGTTCGGTTTTCCCGTTGAACCCGACGCTGGAGAATCCAGTTCGGGTTGGGTTGCCTCTGAGGAGGTTTCCAGTTTGATGGGCTTCAACCCCATTCCCCTCGATGAAACTTCAACTCCTACCTGAGTCAAGCCTTTTGTAAATGGATCCGCTATATTGTCTTTAGATCTCACAAAATCTAATGACACCACACCGTTAGCTAACAATTCTCTTACGGATTTATGTCTTCGACGAATATGTCGGGACTTTCCATTATACATATGATTCTGCGCCCGTCCAATAACCGACTGACTATCGCAATGCATGCTTATTGCTGGGACAGGTTTCGGCCACATTGGAATTCCTTCCAGAAAGCTTCTCAGCCAATCAGCCTCTTCTGTTGCTAGATCCAACGCTATGAACTCGAATTTCATAGTTGATCTAGCTATGCACGTCTGCTTGGATGATCTCCATGAGACAGCTGCTCCTCCCATCACGAACACATATCCGCTAGTGGATCGTGTACTGTTGGAATCCGAGATCCAGTTTGCATCAGAATACCCTTCCAGTATAGCTGGATATCTGGTATAATGCAACCCTCGGTCTGCTGTGTATCTCATGTATATGAGAAGTCTCATGATGGCCTTCCAGTGTTCCTCATTGGGATTACTGATGTACCTACTCAGTCTACTCACTGAGTTGGCTATGTCTGGTCTAGTACAGTTCATGACGTACATCAGACTGCCTATTATTCGAGAATATTCCAATTGTCTCACACTCTCCCCAAAATTCTTTTTCAGGTTGGTTGAGATCTCTATCGGAGTTCTGGATGTAGCTCTACTATCTTTATCAAATTTGTCAAGCATCTGCCTGACATAGTGAGTTTGAGATAGCGCATATCCGTCTGATGTCTTGGTAATTTTCATACCAAGTATAACATCAGCGATACCCAAGTCTTTTATCTCGAATTTTTGTGACAACATTTTCTTAGTGGAGTTAATGTTATCAATACTCCCTATTATAATCATGTCATCTACGTAGAGGCAGACTACCAGGTAGTCCTTTTCATTACCTTTCATGTAGACGCATTTGTCATATTCGTTTATTCGAAAACCGTTTGATAGCATCACTCTATCAAATTTTTCGTGCCATTGTTTAGGCGCTTGTTTAAGTCCATACAAGGATTTCCCAAGTTTACACACCTTGTGAGCTTTACCTGGAACCACAAACCCTTCCGGTTGTTCCATGTAAATTTCCTCTTCCAGCTCACCATTCAAGAACGCCGTTTTAACATCTATTTGATGTATTTCCAGATCGAGCAGTGCTGCGAGAGCAATGACTATCCGGATTGACGTCTTCCTGGAGACAGGAGCATAGGTGTCGAAATAGTCGACACCTTCGGTTTGTCTAAAACCTTTTACTACAAGCCTCGCCTTGTATTTCTCGATCATTCCATCGAGCTTTCTCTTCCTCTTGAAGATCCACTTGTGTCCTAGTGGCTTACACCCGAGTGGTAAATCCACTAGTTCCCAAGTGTGATTTTGTAATATTGATTCAACCTCATTGTTGATCGCCTCCTCCAAATATTGGGCTTCCGGGGATGACATTGCTTGTTTGAATGTCGCCGGTTCGCCTTCTATCATGAAGGTTACAAAATCTGGACCGAAAGTCATTTCCTTTCTAGCCCGTTTACTACGTCGAGGCTTTTCTTCTTCTTCCTCCAACGGTTCACTTGCCCCCACATTTTCCTCACTGTTTGACTCCTCAGTCTCTACAGTTATGGAAGACTTACGGGGAAAGATCTCCTCGAAGAAAGAAGCTTCTCGAGCTTCGATGATAGTATCTACATGCACATTGGGATTATCCGACTTGTGCATGAGAAAGCGATAAGCACTACTGTTTTGTGCATATCCTATGAACACACAGTCTATCGTCTTTGGCCCTATTCTCGTTCTTTTAGGAATCGAGACAAGGACCTTCGCAAGACAACCCCAAACCCTTAAGAATTTATAGCTCAGCCGATGGCCTTTCCATAGTTCATAAGGTGGTTTATCACGCTTCTTATGCGGTAGCTTGTTCAACACATAGTTGGCGGAAAGCAGCGCTTCCCCCCACATGTTCTGGGGTAACCCAGAACTTATTAACATGGCATTCATCATTTCCTTGAGCGTTCTATTCTTACGCTCGTCAACCCCATTCTGCTCCGGAGAGTATGGGGCTGTGGTTTGATGTATAATACCATTTTCTGCGCATATCTGCGCAAACGGTGCCTCGTATTCACCGCCTCTATCACTCCTCAACATTTTAATCTTTTTATTGAGTTGATTTTCTACTTCGGCCTTATAAAGAGCGAATTTCTCTACCGCTTCGTCTTTACTTCTCATTAAGTAGACATAGCAGTATCTAGTACAGTCATCTATAAACGTGATGAAATACTTTTTCCCTCCTCGCGTTTGTATAAACTTTAAGTCGCATACATCCGTGTGTATTAGACCGAGAGGTTCAGTACTTCGTTCAACATGTTGATACGAAGACTTGGTTAATTTTGCTTCAACACAAACCTCACATTTATGTTGTTTATCAAATACAAAATTAGGTAGTAGATTCAGTGATATTAATTTCTTCATAGAATTAGCATTCACATGACCTAATCTACCATGCCATAAATTAAATGAATCGCAAGAATAAGCAAAAGACGTTTTATTAGCCACTTGGGCAACATTGACGGTTACATTATTCTTGGTACTGGCCTCAGCCTTAGTACCCACAATAGCAGACTCGGATTTAGGAGCCGGAGTACCAACATTTAATTTAAACATGCCGTTGGTCATATAGCCACGGCCTACATACATTCCATTTAAGGTGATAACAATTTTAGCAGATTCAAATACAAGTTTAAATCCTTTGTTCACCATAACAGACCCGAAAACCAGATTCTTGCGAATTTCCGTCACATGGAGCACGCCATTCAGTGTGAGCTCCTTTCCCAATGTCATCTTCAGCAGCACGGTTCCTTTTCCTTCCACCCTGGAAGTAGCCGAGTTCCCCATGAAGCAGCTCTCATTGTCCATGGCCGTATAGGTCTTGAACATCCATTTGCTGGCACAGATGTGACTAGTGGTGCCTGTGTCCAGCCACCATTCCTTTGGGTTGCTCCCCACCAGGTTCACTTCCGAGACCACAGCGCTCAGGTGCTTATAGTCCTGTCCAGCATCATCTCCTCCCTCAGCTACATTTGCCTGAGCAGGTGCCCTCTTCCTCCCTTTCCCTTGGAACTTCCTCTTTGGGGGGGGGGGGGGGGGGGCTTGTCGATGCGCATCTTACAATCCGCGGCACGATGGCCCGGTTTGTTGCACACAAAGCAATCTCCCATGAATTTCTTCTGGAGAGAAGCACCGACTACGCCGTCAAAGCGTTTCCGCTTAGACATAGCGTTCTCAACCACATGGGCCTTGGCAACCGCATTGCCTGCTCCGCCACCGCCTTTCCTTCCGGATCGGCGGTTGCTTTGCTCAACATTGAGCCTCTCAATGAGTCCCTCCAAGGTCATAGCCTTTCGCTTGTGTTTCAGGTAGTTTTGAAACTCTTTCCAAGGTGGCAGTTTCTCAATCATTAATGGCACTTGGAAAGGTTCGTTGATAACTAGCCCTTCAACCTCAAGCCTATGGTATATGAGTTGGAGTTCCTCAACCTGCTCGATGACACTCTTCCCATCAATCATCATGTACTCATGAAAGTCCATGACGACAAATTTCTTTGCGCCAGCGTTATTCACTTTGTACTTTCTTTCTAGAGACTCCCAAAACTCCTTCGCAGAAGCCTTGGGCTTGAATACACTGAAGAGAGTGTCATCCAAAGCACACAAGATGTAGTTCCGGCATAGGTAGTCGCTGTGTTTCCACGCTTCCACCGCCGAAACCGTCTGCACGTCCTCATCGTCCTCGCCAAGGACGGGTGCAGACTCCTTAAGAAACCGGGTCAGATTAAGGACAGTTAAATAAAACAGCATCTTTTGCTGCCAACGTTTGAAGTTGTTGCCCCTAAACTTTTCCGGTCTCTCCAGTTGAGAGGTTGGCAACATTGGCATCCCCGGCGTTGCCGGAGCCTTGCCCTTTGCCCTGGCCGCAGCCGCAAGCGCTTCCTTGGCTGCAGCCTTAGCAGCAGCCTGTGCTGCGGCCGCAGTCGCAGCCATAGCATCGGCCTCTGCCGCAGCAGCTTCGGCCTCAGCCTGTGCCTGAACCCCCCCACTCGTAGCGCTCGCAATGTTATGGCTACTGCCAATCACAACTGGGCCCTGCACGTCTCCCAAAGGAACGATGGGTGTTTGATCCTCATTAGTCATCTGAAATGACAAATTAAAACCGTTTAGTTTCTCGCAAGAAAACTAAAATTCTTAATCGCAAATACTAATTATAACTTAATTAGATTGCTTCAAAAGAATAAAACAATAAAAAGATATTCTAGCGTGAAAATCAAATCACTTTTGATTTCACTAAGAATTCTTTATAGTATTCTAGAATAAAAAAGATTAAAACCAATTCGGATTTATTCTATGTGCAAATTTCAATTTCTAGTAAACTAGCAATGATTTTGCGAGAATAAAAACCGAGACGTCAACAACAATAAAATAAAAAAGAAAGTCCCTTTCTTTTCGAAAATAGTAAAACCAAAAAAGATATTGTTTAAGATTGTTGGTTTTGGTACTATTTCGAATACAATAATTGAAAGACAATAATGTAAAAGACAAAGGACTGAATGGAAATAACAATTTTTTTTCTCACAATTGGAATATAAATTACAATTCCTGACTCAACAAATAAATAAAACTGCTGGACTGTTATAAAGAAACTGGCGGACTGGTTTAACACATAAACTGCCGGACTGGTTTAACAAACTGCCGGACTGGTTTTAAATAAAACTGCCGGACTGGTTTTAAATAAAACTGCCGGACTGGTTTTAAATAAAAGAAACTGCCGGACTGGTTTTAAGAAACTGCCAGACTGTTTTGTAATAAAAGAAACTGCTGGACTGGTTTTTAACAAAAGAAACTGCCGGACTGGTTTTTAACAAACTCCCGGACTGGTTTTAACAAAATAAAAAACTGTCGGACTGGTTTTTAACAAATAAAAAACTACCGGACTGGTTTTTAACAAATAAAAAACTGCCGGACTGGTTTTTGTAAATGCTGGAAATTACAGAACTGAAAAATAAATTACAGAATCGAAAGACTGAAAGTAAACAGTACTGAAATGTAAATACAGAAAAGAAACAGTACAGAAATGAAACGATACTGAAATGAAATGGACAGAAGGTAAATGACTGAAAAATAAATAACAGGAAAAATAAAAGAAGAGACAACTGCTGAACAGTTTCTCTTAAACAATATTTTCCGAACCACCTTTAAAGGTTTCTGGTTTCGGTACTTTGTTCCCAAGATACAACTTCTATCTCAGAGTGGCTCGTATGGAAACCGGCACCGAACCACAGGTCGAGCTGTTGGTGGTGCGGTTCTCTCTCTCTATATGATGCTTATGCTGTGAGTTGTGTGTTTTATGGTGTGTCGAAATGAGAGGGGGATGGCTGCCTTTTATAGGCTCTAATGAAACCGCAGTCATAAATGTTGGTCATCAATTCTGGGAGTTACACCCCCAGAATCCGCTCTCTTAATTCCTGAAACTGCTGCAATTTATTCTCATTTATTGCTGGCGTTTCAGTTGCTGGAAACTCTAGGGACTGCTTTTGTATTTTATACAAAACTCTCATTTCGGATTTGGACCCAAATCCCAAATCCCAAATCCCGCACCCGAGACACGAGCGAGCGCGCGTGTGGTACACACTAATACTCTTAGGTGTATGTGGACATGTTAGTTTAATAACTACATGGGTTGGTATGATATATATATTGTAAAATTAACTCTTAATCTTCTAATATGGGATTATACTAAATGGTTTTCCTTTACCATTTCGGTTTTCCAGATTTGAGCTTTCGAGACACCAACTTTGAAGCCACTTTGTATTCACACCCATTCTCCGAATAGGTCATGTGATATACCGTTACGAAGCTCGTCACACGGGCTACTCAACCAAGTTGAGTACGGTATAAACAACTCAGCTCTGTTACACGAAATAATGACTCGAAGTTGGTCCAGTGACCATTCGGAAACACTCATGTTTTCACATGTTTTTCCAACAGGTTATGTCCTCTTGTATTTTCTAGAAGGAAGGTATTCTTGATTTTTTTGCTATCCCTAGTTACTTTCTACCTTTTCAATATATAATAAATTGTTTTTGATACCTGTTATATGTATAGTCTCCCTTGGCAGGGATTAAAAGCAGAAACCAAGAATGATAAGGTGGAAAAGATTAAGAAGATGAAGGTTTCCACGTCTATTAAGCCATTAAGGTAATTGGGAATAGTGTGACGGTTATTGGCCGCTATATGTTTGTTTCGATGATCTGTTTATAACCTATGTTTATGTGCTTCCCCAAGAATTATGTGAAGGATTGCCACCACAATTTGTATCATATTTCCTTTACTACCGATCTCTGCAGTTCGATGAGCAGCGAGATTATGCTTATCTGACGAAACTATTCCTTGGAGTTTTAAATCGTAAAGGTTTGTTAAAATATATTGTTTTTTACTGTTGATACTTGTCTCTCGTGTAGTTTAGTTTTTTTTTTGCTGCAACAATCATAGTTGTATCTAGTCGCCTTCTAAAGAATTACTTTTACTTTTTAACAAAAGATATAATGAGTTAATTGTACACTACCTTCCATCATCTCGGTGCACAATCTTTTTCTTTATTCCATAATGCCTTTAAACTCTTATGCAGGTTTCAAGCTTGATAATCGGTTTGACTGGATCATCTTAGAGGAACAACAATCACATATTGTTTCGCCTGGAGGTGATGCTGGAACGACAACAAATAGATTCTGCAATTTTATTTGTAGTTGTTTGTTGCCCTAAGTGCAGCGATATGTTTTAATTGTATATGCCTTTCTACTTTTAGTGTTAGGGGGAAAAAGCATTTTACTCGGCATATATATTCACAGATGACCATAATTTTACTGAGAGATTGTTTTTTAAATCTCAAGAGTTTTGCAGCCTGGATCATTAACCCCTCTATATATGGCTCTATGCACAATGATTCATGCCCAGAATGTTAACTTACTTATTAACTAGTACAGTATATGATTTTGGATTTACCTATTTCCGGTGACAAGGTATACAAATTGTTTTTATATTTTGCTATCTACTATAGTTTTAAACTTGGGAAATGAAATGGGAGAAGAAAAAGATGTTTTACCTGCAGAAGTGCGAGACGTGGGGTAAAATTTTGTCGGAAACGGGAAACGCCACTAAAATTACTATAGAGAATGGATCCGGTCCGTCTAAGGAAAGGAGGCGGCCCACTAGACAACCCTATTCTTGGCTCTTTGTTGTGATTTGATAAACTCCTACTCACATTTCGAACCTCAATTTTGATCATCATTATTTTATAGATATTATTAGTTGGTTCCGTAGTTTATTACCAAACAGGGTCGATTTGAAATCCAAAACTCCTATATTTTCTATATTGATACCAGCTCTTCAACTCATGGTTTTATTACCCATAGTTACCAGAATAGGAAACGGAGACGAAAACCGACACGAGAAAAGTGTAAAACTAGAAACTAAAACGAAAATTGATACGTGAAATAATAAAAAGCGACAAACGAAAAATGGGGAAAAAGGTCTTTGAAAGAGAAATCGAGTTTCCGGGTAACTATATCGTTTTACCATAAACCAACTGCATGTTTAGTTGGGCAACTAAAGTGGCAGTACACTTTCCCCTTCTGCCCATTATTTCATTTTATTTATTTAGAACTTAGTTTTTCACTACCATCTTAATCTAGACATTTCTAGTAACTTTCTTTTATTTGTAGTATATGATTGTATTATAATAAGTCAATCCAAGTCAATTGATACTGTCTAATTTTGTTATTTTTTTTCAAAAATACTCATATATTTTTTTATTAATTACAATAATAACATGCTCACATAAAAAAATAAAAAAATAAAATAAAAAATAACAACTAGTAACACTATGTGTCACTCTTTAACAACCAAACATTCTTTTAAGTCTTATATTATTTTTTTTTGTATGATCCACGTATTTGTATCATAATTACACTTATTTTTTAAATTTTAATTGCATTACGCGTTACACACATAACGCGTGGAGCACGATTACCAGTATAAATATAAACAATCTGCCGTCGGCTGGTTAGATACTCAATATATGTTAGCTAATTTACTAATGAACAAAATATACAACTCGTATCGGGACCGTCACTACAAAAAAATACTCAAATAGCGACGGGATTAGTGACGGTATTTTTTGTTACGAGCTTATTAGCGACGGTTTTTGTGACGGTTTTGTGACGGTTTAGTCAATTTGTGACGGTTTTGTGACGGTTTTATCAATTTGCGACAGGCTTGTGACAGCTTTTGACTCTCACTAAATCAAACATTATTTTGTAGTGCGTGCTCGTTTAATTATTTCTGTATTTTTTTCCTATATAACAAGTATCTCCACACTAAGCGAATATATGTAAATAATTATAAACTATAATGAACATGATCCATTATAAACACTCATCAATATGCATAATAAGTACATTAGTTATAAACTATACAAATAGCTGTATATTGAAAATTAAAGTACTTATTTGTAAAATTCATTTTTTAGTAATTTATTTATTTAAGTAAAAATGATTTTCACGAAAAAACTGAGTTTTAGAGATTTAGACTCGTTAAAATTTAACAAGTCAGAACGAGTCGAGCTATTATTCCGCAAGCTCGTTCGCAAAAGAGATGAGTCCGAATACTAATAGAGTCGGTCTCAGCTGGTTAAAGAGAAATTAGGGGGTATAAATGGCATTTTTTTTACCAATTATTTCTTTTAAAAGCTTCAAAAATATACATATTAACCATTTTCAAATAAGATTTGTGATTTTTACCCGTTATATATTTCGTTTAAAAGCTTCAGAGAGGTATATTTAACCATTTTGAAATAAGATTTGTGAAGATATATGTATATCGACTGAAGCAAAAAAGCATTCTTGCAATTTTTACATTATACTAGTATCTTCGGGTTTCCTACAAATACGTAAATAAGTAAATATATTTACCCTAATCTTGAAAATCAAGTCTTATGAAAATTTAGCCTAAACCCTCTTGTTATTTTATTCTTTGCTGTTCCTCTGGTTGAACCAAACAGATGGTAGCGAATAAGTTTCCCCTTGGTATGTTAGTCTCGTTTGTTTGATTTTTTTTCCATTATTTTTTCAGCTTATTAGTAGTTATTTATCACTTGTAACAGGGACTGATACTGAGAGTAACGAAGAAGTTGCCATCAAACCAGTGAGTTTCCTTAGCTTAATAAATTGCTAATATATATATCTGTGTGTATATTTATACATATCTTTTTTATATATATAAAAACACACATTTTATTGATAAAATTTGGGACCCAGTCGAGTTACATCAACGATGCTTTCCTGATGTGTATATACGTACATGTGTATAAATTGTCTTATGTTAATTTTGTAAGAAAGTTGCTACTGTTATTGTTAATAATACGTAAAAACGTTAAGTAGATCAAAACAATTTTATAAGAGATATGCTAAAAACGTAGTTTTGAAGCGTAAAATTTTTTATAATATAAAAATATACATGTTAGAAATATCTACAAAATATACATGTTCAATATATATTTTGAAAACATTATTTTACGATTTTTTATATAACGAAATTTGAAATATTTCATAAATAGCAAAAAAGCAAACGAATTTTAACTTTGTTAGTACTTAAAATTTCAAATGTTTTAGTTCGTCAAAATGAACGATTAAGTATCATTAGCATATGAACAACTTATCATCTGTTTAGAAAGATATAGAGAAAAGATTTGGTTTGACCAATTTGACCGTAGTTTCCGGTGCTAATTAAATAATTCAAAAACTCGCAAGTAATCATGGAAGTAGAAGAAGAAGATGCAATGTGCCTCCCGAAATGAAGCACACAAAACTTGATATGGAAACGGCTAAGAGCCTTCGAGATACAATTGAAAAGACAGAAATCCGTATCTATTTCGGAACTCGCTTCGTTCCTCCTAAGCCAATAATACCAAGACCTGTCTCCATACCCTTTCACCAAAATAAAGGGACAAGAAATCATAAAGGAAAACATAAATCAAAGCGGTACATAAAATGTGAACAAAAATAATAAAGTAGGGGTCTTTGACGAAATAATCAAGAGTTCATCCGAAAGTTGATCAACAACGAATTCAGTCGAACTAAGCTTCCTCCCTGGGGTAGGCAATTGACGAAGTTGACCTTCCGAGGCTCACACCTATAGACTCACTACAAGGGCAAATCGGTAACTGCAGCTCCCACTTTGAGAATCAACTGACAATGGCTGACTTGAACACGGGATAGGCAAGACTTCAATTTTCGGGAGAGTCTGTAAGGTACATATTAAAGAAAGTCATGACAGAGAGTGAATACGCAAAAGTGATAGATACAAATCTTAAGGGGATAAAGGTTACGGTTTATGACAGAACAAGAAGGGATTATAAGATGAAATTTAAGATTTGGGCGAAGAAAATGCATGTTTTGTCTGAAGGGTGGAAGGAATTTGGTTCCGATAATCAGTTGGAGAAGCATTTGGATCAGGTTAGCACTTGGATGTTTCGGCATAAAGAGACTTAGAAGCTTTGTTTTGCAGTTGTCGCGAGAAGGTTTCCGACTGAAATTTTAATTGGAAAATCGCAAAAGAATGGAAACAAAAATAAGGAAGCAGAAAGTATAGGAGTAACACGATACTGATAGTTGGTTCGTTCAAATAGGCCTTTTGATTTACGGGTAACTGATTTTTAAACTAGGTCATTTTTGTGGGTTATTATCTCAGTTTTAGGAAAATTTTATCGGTTTATCGCTATTGCTTGAGAGGATCTGTAAGCCGGTTTATTTTTACTCAAAAGTAGGCTATCTTTTTTAGTTATGTGGCAAGTTCACTTGACTTTTCGTTGTTGCAGTATTCGAAACTCCATGTTTATTTAACCCAATTTTAACTGTTGAACATGATTCAATGGCTATAAAAAAAAATATCACTAGCACATGTTATAAAATTTGTTTCGAATTTTGTTTTTCGTAAAATGGCTAATTGCTAACCTTAAATCAGCGCCGTTTTCGTAGTTTTTTTGACAAATAATAATAATAAAAAACTATAAGTCCTGAAAAAACGTGATAAAGCACAAAAAGCGCACTATTAGCGTTTTACCACCCAAAAAACGAAAAAGCGTAGGCATTTTTTTTTCACAAAGAGTTTTATCGAGTTCTTGTGAAACATTGCTATTAACACTATTTCATAATATAATAACAAATTAGAACTGTTAGAAGTTGAATTCGGAAGCTCAAATATAATAACAATTTTTCATACACGTCAATAACTTTGCAAAAAATATAATCCAAAAACCACTACTGCAATAATTCAAATATGTATAAGTGTTTTTGCTGTGATTTCTTACTTCATTGGATCTGAGGGGCATATAAATAAACAAATGAGCCATTTAGTTTTAAATTTTGATCAAAATTAGTCTTCGGGACTTTCTACACAAATTTAAGACAAATGTTTAGTTTGGTCCATTCATAGTACGTTCCTAAAATCAAATGTTTAAAACTCCATGATAAGATCTTGTGAATCCATTATTTCAACAATATAATAGGTACCTGGATTCAATAGTTAATAATCAAAACCTATCTTCTTAATTTATTTAGTTCTCCCAAAGCATAAATGATTTTATTTTTTAAGTGAGGTCATAAAATAGACTCCAATATAGGTGATGATACCCCCAATTCCTATATTCGCAATGCATAATATATTAAGTCATATAGTATGGATAACACCTAATTTTCAGATATAATCTAATCGAACACTGCATGTTTAGTAGAGGTTATAGATGGGCGGGATTGGACTCATAATCCCTTTGACCCCACAAGTGCATTGTTTGGTAACAAAAATAAGAACATGACTTATAGTAAGGGTGTACACCAAATGATGGAAAAATGCATGATTTGTTATACCGCGTTTGTTTAGGGTGGGATTATGGTAGAATGTGATTAAAAATACCGGTAGGCTGATAAGTACAACGTTTGGTAGAAAAAGTGGAGGTAGCACTATTAGTAACATGTGATTAAAAATAATGAGAAATTAGAGTATTTGGAGTGAAGGGGGTGTAGTATATATATATATATTAAAATCATATATATATATATGTATGTATTTTACAAGCTTATTTATTATGAATATAAATATAAATTTATAAAATAGTTCAACCCCAATAAAAATCAAACAAACACGTCATTGATATTTATGTCTATACTGTTAATCCGGCCTTCATTTGTTATCACGTCGTAATCCGAATGTATTGTTAGTCTCATTACTACTAATACCGCAACCAAATGAGGCATTAAGGTAAAAGTCATGTATTAATTAAACCTAGTTCATCCTGATTTTAGAACTATAAAAACATGAACCCTAATATCATAATTGGATTATATGAATATTAGTGCAAAAATCAAAATCAATTACCAAAATCGACGTATTATTAACAATATTAGTATTAAAAAAAGGTATTTTAAAAAGCACTAAGTTAATCAAAGCGATTTTATAAGAGATACGCTAAAAGCGTAGCTTTAAAGCGTAAAACATAAACTTTTTATAGTAGTATAAAAATATACATGTTAGAAATATTTGAAAAATATACATGTTTATTTGAAAACATCATTTTACGATTTTTTTTATATGAAAAATTAAAATATTTCATAAATAGCAAAACACAAACGAATTTAACTCTTTTAGTACTTAATATTTTCAAATGTTGTAGTTCGTCAAAATGAACGATTAAGTATCACTAGCACATGTGGTATAATTTTTTTGGAAATTTGTTTTTCGTAAAATTGCTAAGCTTAAATCAGCACCGTTTTCGTAGTTTTTTGGACAAATAATAAAATAAGATAAAACTATATAAGACCTGAAAAAGCGTAAAATGCGTGATAAAAATGCAAAAAGCGTACTATTAGTGCTTTACCACCTAAAAACCGAAAAAAATAGACTTTTTTTTTCATAAAAAGTTTTATCGAGTTTTTAGCGTTTTAAAGCGCAGTTTTTAAAACACCATTAGAGGTGTTTTGGTGCTAAGCAGGATATACCAAGGTATAACCACATTAGGATAAACAACTTTTATAAATATATCTTTAGACTACGGTTAGTGAATATGCATTAATTCATATTTTTACCATGCATTTTATTAGGAAAAAAAACCTACAGATCCTAAACTTTCAGTATTCAACGTAATAAAAAAAAAATCACATGTAATTCAACCCCTCCCAATAGACCCTTGTTCTGCCACTAATTTGACATGAATTAATAGAAACAGTCACACCCTATATAACTTGTTCACAATCCGTTTGTATAAAAAATATCAAATGGGTAAAAAAAATTAATATTTAAATTTAGGATATGCCCCACTAGTGTTCTATATTTTTATTTGAGTTTTTAGTGTATTAGTACAATTTATTTTTAATTTATCAAATTATAATTTGTTGAAAATATAAAAAATAAATTAGTTCTTAAAAAATATCATCTAAGCATGTATTTTCTAATATAACGGTTGTTAACGTAACTGTATATAGCATAAACATTTAAATAATATAAATGTTATTCAATCAGACCCCCTAGTTTGACCTGATGAGATAGGAATCAGTTTTTTACCTATTATTGTACTAAAATTTGGGCTTAAATCCTCTCAATAAATAACTAATAGGAAACCATTTTATATTGGTTTACATGGTATCAAGAGTTTGTCAATATTTTAAGCTGATTAGCTCATTATATACTTCCGACTAAGAGATAGTTCTTGGGTTGGAGAGGAGCCTACTTAAATCCAAAAGCTAAGTGAAAATATTCTTGAAATATATATTAGCTGAAGAATTAAAAAGTTGCAGGAAAATTATTACTTTATTTCGAAGAAACAAGACTGGAAGCAAAGTTGGAATATCTGGAAACATCTTAATTATGTAAAAAGAAGAATGGACGGACTTCATTTTAATGATCCTAACATGGATTAACCAAAGAGTATTGCAATAGCCATCTAAAATACTTACCCAAAAACTTTATCTGTTAATGTGACGGACTAGTTGTACCAATTATAAATTAAATAAAAATATAATTTCAATATCGAAACAAAAATAATTGGTACACTTAACCCGCCAAATCAGCAGGTAAGGTATTTGAGCGGCTATATCATTTCTGTTAACGAAAATTTGTTTCGGTGGTATGCAAATACTGTAACTGATAAAACCATAACTTTGGTCGGTAGCGTTAGGTTTTTCAACAATGATATAATATTAACTATATAATAAACGATGAATACTTCTTGATCTTTATTACTATTCGGCAATTGCCCTTGTTCGGATTACAATTTCCTTTTAACAATTATGCTCGACTTAACTATTTGATCTCTTATCTTAGTCTTTCTCCTTCTTCTTCGGTACTCGGCTCTTTCTCTGCTCGGTTTGTTTCTTGGCGTGATAAGCTTTGACTAATTTCTCTCTTTTCTCTACTTCTCTCTATATTTTTTGGATAGATTTTCTAGTCTTTCTTTTAAGGGGGGTAGTTGGCTATTTATAGACAATTATGCCTCATAAGATGTTGACAAATGTCTCCATCTCAGGGGGGTTTTCAGATATGGGTCCCTAGTTAAGTGGGCTTGGGCTTTTAGTAGTATTCACCTTTATTCTCTATGAAAGGCATGTGATGACCCATTTAAGCATTTAATACCCATCTATGAAGTGTGGGTCGATTATTACCCGAATAGAATATTCGGGTCCAATTTTTATGTTCTATCAAGTGCTCCCTGACTTCCTCGGTGTGGTCTCCACGTCGAGGGAGTCGTGATCGGTCTGTCGAGGATATTGCTTCGGTCTTGCTGTTCCCAAGGTTACATCGAGAAATGCGATAGATTTATGATTATTTTCTGGGGCCCATTTGAGGTCTTTAAGAAGTCCTATCTTGGTATCTTTTTTCGAGGAAAACCTTTGATATTCCCACATTTATCTACTATAAAAGTGCCCCATCTCCCATTATCCCATTTATTATTACTTCGACTGTGACACAATGGCTTCTCCCAATGGTTCGACAGGAGACAACTCTTCAGATTACGTTGCTTTCTTGGAGAATGAGGTCAAGAAGGTTCGCGCCATGAAAAAGAAATTGGCGGACGTGACAAAAAGGTTATCTGATATGGATGCGGCTCATCACCTGACGATGGCTGACCTGGATTGGGCCTTTGAGCGTATAAAGAGGCTCGAGGCCTCTCTGGCTAAGCAAAAGGCCGCGAAAAGGGCCTATAAGCTTGCTTTTAAGGAGCTGCATGATCGGTCCAAGCCGGGGTCGGATGACGTTGAAGCAAGCTCTTCCTCGGAATAAATTACTTTTGTGATTTCTTTTGTATTGGATATCATCACCAAATTGTAATCGAATTATTGAAAATATTAATAAAATATTTCCTCATTCTCGTTCTTGTCTGTTTATCTTCTGATATCTCATCGGATGACTTAATTGTGTTGGTCCGTAGGTGTCTAAACCTTAGAGGGGGGTGAATAAGGTTTTGGTACGTTTTTCGCGGAATAAAATCTATGTGTTAGTAACTAAGCAAATTACTGGTTTTTATAACTTAAACAATTTCGTTAACAATAAAAGCTAATTTGATCTATGCAAGCAATGAATATAAGCAATTAATAATTTGCGAAAAGTAAAAGTTGAGAGAAAAGAAATAACGCAAGATTTATAGAGGTTCGGCAAAACGCGCCTACGTCCTCTCATCGGTAGTTTCACTTCCGAGTGTTTCACTAATATCTCGTTCCAAGGTTACAACCTAACGAGCTTAATCAACCGATTAAGCTCCCCCTCACTTAATGAGTATCCCGAATGAAAATCCTAGAACTTTTAAGCTACACTTGCTTGAAAAGCTTCTACCCGATCACTCGCTCACTAATGAGTTTATAAAATACTCTTTTACAAGATTGAATTTTAATGGATCACTCACTAACAAATGATATCTCGAAGTTTATAAAATTACAAGAATAATACTTTCGAGAATATTTATGAATACAAGTGAGATATTGGAAGTATAAGCTTGAAGAATTGCTTTGTAAGAATTGCTTAATTGTTGAGTGTTGATTTGTACCTTCTACAAAGGGTTTGTTGCCCCGTGCGGCTAACCTTAGAGGGGGGGGGGGGGGGGTGAATAAGGTTTCTAGGCGATTTTCGCCTAATTAAAAATTCTAAGCAACTAACACCCCAACTTACGCAATTCTAAGATTAAGCGTTAATAAACGTTAATAAATTCAAACGCAAGCAACCAAGAATAAATAATTGCGGAAAATAAAAGTTTAAGGGAAGAAGATGACACCGTGATTTATAGAGGTTCGGCAAAACGCGCCTACGTCCTCTCCTCGGTACTACCGAGTATTTTACTAAAAATTCTTCTTACGGATATTACAATCCTATTGAGCTAATCAACCGATTAAGCTCCCCCTCACTTTATGAGTGTCCCGAAATGAAAAGACCTAGAGCTTTTAAGCAACTCGCTTACAAAGCCTCTACCCGATCACTTGCTCAGAAATGAGTTTATAAAACACTCGTTACAATTTTGTTACAATAATGTAACTACACTCACTATTTTATTGCTTCTAAATAAGCTAATTGGTGAGAATGATGATGGTTGAGCTTTACTCTCTTTTTCTTCAATTTTCCCTCTTTTGAATATATACACCAAAATGGTGATATTTAGGGTTTTGTATATAGGGATTGAAGGATGATAATTAGTGTGTTGATTGGTGGTTTGGGAGAGAGATTTGGGTGGTTTATATATCCAGCAAACTCTGTTTTTCAGTATATAACCGTTGGCAGTGGTTGAGGCTTTTATTCAGTGGTTTAAGCAGCTTTCCAGAATAAGCTGAAAAGCTATTTTCGAAATCTGTAGAAAACGATCGGTAGTTTTCTACAGTCGATCGGTCGTTTTCCAGAAAACGATCGGTCGTTTCTGAGTTTCGATCGATCGTTTAAAAGACGAGCTCACTGGAAGAAATTGGTACAAAAACGATCGGTCGTTTTTGTACAGACGATCGGTCGTTGTTCAGTTTTCTCTGTTTTCTCGTTAATCTTCAAAAGCCCGTAACTTCTTCGTTATAGCTCCGATTCTGGTTCCGCTTGAACCTATGGCTTCGTTTTTCTGTGCTCTATCTTTCTGGAATTTACAAATTCTCTTTTTGGAAAAAGACAAGCATTATATCATCGAAATAGAGAAATCGTAAAATCATTAAAAAGATAATCAACGTTGTAATCAAAATCAATTATTGAACCCCATGGTTCAACAGGGTTTATGGCTTATAAGTAGAGCCAAAAAGGTCCATCATTAAATTCATGACCGTTGTTGGTTGTTGGGTGAATTAAATGCTGGTTATTCAGCAGTTCGCCCAATTTTCAGGAAAAGCTTAAAAGCTGGAATTTGAAATTCTTCGAGATGACCTTTGATCTACCCCTTGTTTCTTCCTATAAAAGGGAACTGTCCCTACATTCTTTGTGCAACTCATTCTTATTTAGCGAACAAATGGCTTCTCCTTGTGAAAATAGTGGTGACAACCTTCCTGAATATGTTGCCGATCTCGAGGAGGAGGTTAGGAAGGCTCGTATCCTCGAAAGGAGGGTTGCCTCTTTAACCATGGAGGCTCGCTGAGCTGCTGAGATGGACGAGCGCTTAGAGGCCATGGAGAGTGAATATCAGAGGTCTCTGATCGACAATATTTGGGCTTCTAGAGATAGGCATATTGCTTCCAAGAGGGCTTACAAACTGGTCCTGAAGGAAGTGTATGCTCGGTCTAAGAGGAAGCTGAATGACGAAGCAGACCCTTCTGAAAAATAGTTCTCTCTTTTTTTTTTTTGCTTTTTGTGATGTAGTGGTGTCCTTTTGCCGAGAAGCATCTTGTAATAAAGTTTCCCTTGATTAATGGAAATTTTTCTTTTTCTAGCTTTTCTCTGAATTATTCTCCCAATGCAATTAATTTGACTACGCACGCTTGTGGCTTCATTAATGCTTTTTCTTGGGCCTTGCGTTTGACCTTATCCATTGAACCTTCTGAATCTTTGTATCTAGGGACTGAGGGGATTTCTCGAGCCCTGTGCACAAATCTTATCCTTTATCTCTTAGCACTGTTGCACTTTCCTAGAGAGACACGTGTAAGAGCTTTTTGGGATTTACCCTCTTTAAATACGGGCGTGAATCCAAGCGTTTCTTCTTAACAGATGCATCTTTTAATAACGAATGGTTGCAACTCCCCACTTTTAATTTCTCAACAGGCGCCTCTTTTTAATTACCCATGTTTTTCAGAGTCTTTTGACGAACGGTTGCATTTCCCCACACTAAACCTTCCTTAATTTTTCTATAAATACCTTCTTAAGATATGGATTTCTTCACAATCTCACCCTTATCTCTCTTCATCATATACAGAATTTTATCCCATAACGCCCTTAAAATGGCTGGTTCTTTCACCAAATCTGCATTGGTTTTGCAAGTGGAGGCTTTTGAAGCCTCATATGGCCATGCACTAAAGCTGTTGAAGGATGCTGAAGAGGAGTTAAAGGTGATGCGTTATCACCATACCGAGATGGTTCGGGAATTAACTTGGCTAAGGTCCGAGCTGGATTATTGCCGACGTGCTCGTCAGGCTCTAGTCGAAGAGAATGAGGTGTTGAGGGGGAACCCGACGCTTAGAGACAGGAATGTCTCTGCCGGGCCCTCTCATCGATACCGATTGACCTTCCCCTAACCTCTCCATTTTCCTTTTTCTTTTTATTTTTTTTCAATTTTCTTCATTTCTTCATCTTTTCTCATCTCTTTTTCTTTTTCTTCTGCGCTTCCCCTTTCTTTTTCTTCATCTTCTTTTCCCACCACTACGATGTAACAATCAACCCCGAGTCCCTCGGGTTTTTTGTTATATTCTTCTTATGTTTCTTTTTTCTTTTCTTCTTACTCACTCTACGATGTAACAATCAACCATGTGATCCTAAGGGTTTTTTGCTACTTCTAGGGTTTTTGTCATTTTTCTTCTTTCTTTTATGTTTTGTTCCTTTTACTTTTTTCCTTTCTCTTTCTTCATCCTCGGTCTCACCACCTTCTCTTCTTCGTTTTCTTGCACTCTTCTTCTTTTCCTCCATTTGCTTTTCACCATCTTTTTTTATGTTTGTTTTCTTCGTATTTCTCTTTTCTTCTTTATGTTCCTCTTCTATTATATATATATTTTTTTATGCTTCTTTCCTTCGCGTCTCCTGTTCGCCTGATTCACTGATATAGTCGATCTTCTTTGGCTACACTGTCTCCTGCTGTAATAGATCTCCATGTAATAGATTGTCTTTTGATGTTATCATCGGATGTAATAGACCTTAATATAAGAGATTGTCTTTTGATGTAATGAACAGTGATGTATCCCATCTTTATTAATGAGAATTATCTTTGCCCCTTTATATTGCACTTCTTTTTATGTTGCACTTGTGGTTTGTCGTTTCTTCTGGAATCTGGATATTTAAATATCTTGTCTTTATTTCCTGCCGTATTGTGATATTAGATGACTGTAGACATGTCCCCAGCACTGTCGAACATAGGTGCCTGCTCCCAAGCACTTGTCAGATAATATGCATGTTTTCAAGCACTTGTCAGATAATATCATACTATCTTTGCTCTATAAGTACTCCTCCTATTTTCTTTAGTAGTTATCATCTTTCATCAATTCTTATTGTTTGCTTTTCCCTCATCCCCTATTTTCTCCTGTATTATAACAATTTCCCCAAAATGTCTGAACCTGTGGTGAGATATCATGCCCAGATGAAGGGCTTGGATACTGAGGTATCTCGGGTCCGTCGTCGAATGGCAAGGCTTGAGAAGGAGTATGGCGTTTTAGCTTTGAGTTTGTTCAGATCTTATCCCGAAGAGACAATGAAGTGGACCGAGATTTCGGGCTTGAGTCGTCAGCTCGATCATTTGTTGTTGCAGAGAAATCATCTGGCCAACTCCTGGTATGATGCCGAGGAGATTTGGGACCATGCTCAAGATGAGTTTGATAACTCCCCTCAGGGCCTAGCTAGCATGATGGTTAGGAACGCTCGACTCAAGGAGCGCGTCATGGTTCTTACTAGGGAGAAATCCGAACTTTCCAGGGAGAATGAAAATTTGGTTGCCATGAATGATTCCTACCAAGCTCGGTTGAACTGCTCTGCTCGTTTTGCTTTCTCTCGGTCTGGCAGTTCGGTTTTTCCACCCATTGATCCTTAGTTAGATTGGGCTAGTTTTCTGATGTATTTCCCATTTTGGAACTTGTATTTTTTTTTTTTGTATTTGAATCAGATGTATCTTTTCGTATCTCGTGCCTTTGTCTTATGAACCGTTGCAACGCCTCGTACTTGTTGCCCTTTCACTCTTTATAAATGCTCCCTATTGTCTGTACTTCATTATCAATTCTTCCTTTTCTCTCTATTGTTTTATAATTTTTGTTTCTTCTACCTTGCTTTTGTCTGTGATGGCTCCCATTACTAGATCCGCCTCTAAAAGGAAAACCCTTGCCGAAGAGCCTACTTTCATGCTACCCCGTCCCCCAGGTTTCGGGGAAGAGGATTTGACTCCTCTTCAGTTAAAAGAGATTGAGATGTCATGGCTAAAACACGATCTTAAGTGTGCTCATACCGAAATGAGGCGGTTCAAGCAATACTGGCAGGAGGAGAGCGCTGCTCGTTTTGAAGCCGAGCAGAAGTGCAAATCTCAATCTCATGCTCTAAAACAAGTGGAGATTGGCATTTCTCATTTGATTAGGGAAAAAGAGCATCTGGAGGAGCTCTTGGCGAAGAAGGATGCCGATATGGGGGGTAGTTCGAAGAAGTAGGATGGGTGTATTTTCTTGTAAACTTTTCTTTTCCTGTTGTATTGTTTGTTTGTATCCCCCTCTGTGGATGAATAAAACTTCTGCTTTGCAACCTGATCATGTCTATTTTATTTGTTATTTGCTTTGCCTTTATGTTGATACCATTCGATGTCTCTCAGTATTGGACACCGAGCAAAGTGCACGTGGTTATCCCCCCGTAGAGCGTTGTTAGACTTGATGCTTAAATGTCGTCGAGCTAGGAATGGTCTCCGTCCACCTTGTTCGGTGTCCCATTTGGGTAAGAAACGGTTTGGCGTCGAGAAACTTAATCGGGGGACATCCTCGGTGTGATAATATCGGGAGCGTATGCTGGAAGCTTTTCGTGGTGGGGTCTAGTGGCCGTTTATTTAGGTGTAATGGTGTGAACTGCCTTGGTTAGTGGGATACACTAGCTGACGTGGCAAAATTTGGAGCGTTTATGTGTCGAAAATAGCAGCGGTTGTGGAGTTTTCTATGGTTGGAAAAAAGGTAAACCTCTGTCACACGAAAGAACGGTTATTATTTTATTCTTTTTGTGGCTCCACTCCTTTTTACTGTGCTAAGTAATCCCTTTTGTTTTTATCCCATAATTTGTTGAAAAAACATCTCTTATTTTCTCTCTCAAGGGTTCATTTTTCCCGCCAAAAAATTTCTTGCCTCTCCATCTAGGGTTTCGCCTGATTGCAGATAGATTTGCTGCTGTTCTCGCTCGCTTGCTCGTGAACATGACTGTAAGTATCTTCGTATTTTGTGGGTTTTATGTCTGTATACCTCTGTGCTTAGAATATGTATTTGATTTGTGGTTGTGGTCATATATGTGGCATGGATATATGATCTTGGTTGTCTATATATGTCTATCTAAGTTGTTGAGTAGTGGTTTTTCTTCCGGTATAGGATATTTGGTGGTTTGGTGGAAAACTTTTAGGGTTTCTATCAATTGGGGGGGGGGGGGAATTTGTCGTGTCATGTGTTTTTGGTTAGTATATTGATGGAGTTTTGATGATGTTTGGATAGGAAATTCTGACCCAATGCCTGGCCCAAGTTGGCCCATTTGTGGAAGAGGAGTTTAAGAAGCTCGCCGGGATACCTGCCGACATACACATTCGGCTGCCTGTCTCTGATGAGGAGGTCATGGGATTTGTTCCTGCCGGCGAGGTAGCTGTACGTTCCTCAGCATTCTTTATTGGGGGTCTTAGACTTCCTTTGACTGCGTGGATGGCATCGTTCTTCGAGGCCGTGCAGATCGCTCCGGCCCAACTAGCCCTGAATGGTTACCGTACCCTGAACGGTATTCAAAGGTTGTCAGAGTTGTCCGGGATACCTATCGAACTGAAGGATGTGTTCGGGGTCTATAGTTTGAGTTTTGAGCGCCGCATCTCTTATTTGAAGACTTTGCGCTCCTTCTCTTGGCTTGTCATCGGTCTGCCGGATACCAACAAGGGGGATAACATTGGTGTTGTGATTGCGTCCGGAGAGTGGGGTTGTGCCGGACATCAGATTTCCGGACCTGTTACCACGGCTCCCGATATTCCCGACCTCAGTGCTCCCAATATGGAAGCGCTCTTGGCTCTTTGGAACTGGTGGGGGCCTGGACCGGCGAAGGATCCGGCTAGCCGCACTGCTCCCATGCTGTTAGGTTATCCTGCGGGTCCGGTGACCAAGGGTAATCCGGTGCCTGAGATCCCAATTGAGACTGAGGAGGACTTCCTCAAAGTTGTAAAGTCTCGAAGCGCTGCTCGGGGAGGAAAGAAGGTTGTTCGTTCTAAATGCTGAGCGGCAGACACCGTTGCTGGGACCCCAAAGAGGGTTAAAGGGGCAGAGATGTCGGTGAATGAGGGGGTTACCGATGTTGGCACGGGTGCTTCTTCCCAGGGTAATGCCACCGAGGGGGCTTCTGCTCATGCCGATGTACGTGCACATATTTTTTGTTTTGTAAAATTTTTGTTTATTAATTCTCTTGTTCTTCGCTTTATTTTTCATCCTGTTTCAGCTACTGACTGCTTCATTGGTTACCCTTGCTCTTGCCCGGTCTATGGGTATTATTGTGTTTCAGGGGTCGTTCGATAATATATTCGGACATATCAACCTCCTGGTGAACATGGGCGAGGGTACGATGACCCTGCCTGTCATCTCGCCTATCCGTACCGAGGACCCGATAGCCCTGCCTGTTTGCTCGCCCATCCCTACTGAGGAGGTGATCGAGCATAGGGCCCCTGAGACTGGTCCGTCAGAGGAGGTGAGGGAAGAAGTGGAGGTGGAAGTCGGCAAAAAGACTGCCGTGGAGGGTGTGGTGGGTGACGAGGATGAGGTTCTCGAGGGACCTGAAAAGGTATTGGTGGACGGGGTTGCAATGACCCGTTACATTGATAGGTGTGGGGGTAAACTGTTGGAGCAACCCCGGGTCTTGAGGATGGGGTATACTGCTCTTAAGCCCCTTGTCGTGAAGGATGCAGAGAAAATAGCTGCTCGGCCTGTAATGTCGGTTATAGAGCGGGCCAGCACTGATGCGCTTCGGGTAGGTTGCGCACGTATTTTGTTATATAGGTCGTGATACTCTTATTTTGACTAGTGTCTGATGTTTCTAAATACAGGTTTTCGTGGATATCGTGGTATTAAGGGATCAACTGTCAGCACTAGAGGCTGAGAAAGAGAAGCTGATGGCCGAAAATAAAGCCATGGCGGAGGATAAAGCTCAGCAAGTGAAGTTGGTCTCCGAGCTGGAGGCGGAGAAAGAGAAGATGATGGCCGAACGCAAAGCAACGGCCGAGGACAAAGCCCAGATGGCTAAGTTGGCCTCTGATTATGAGAAATTGGTGGGAGACAACTTACGCCTGACCGAGGAAATTGAGAAATTGGGGGCCGAAAAAGAGGAGTGAGTCGAGAAGTACGACCTTTTGGAGGCTGATAATTTGCTAATGGCAGAGGATGTAGAGGCCGGAACATCCGAGGTGGCGGCCCTGAAAGTGGCGCAAGCGGAGGAAAGGGCAAAGTTCGCAATGATGGCTAACTTCTCCGTCTTTTGCGCTCATGTTCGGGCTCTAAACTTTGCAAAGGTCCCGTTATCGGACCGGGCGTGGTCGGAGTTGGTTTATCCATGTCCGCAAGGTGCACCTCCTAAGCCTCAGGATTGGGCCAACCTCCGAGACGAGGAACTCCCACGGTTGCCGGGACATACTACTTCGACGGCGCTCCGTCCCCATTCTGGGTCGGCTCCAACGACTCCTCGGTCAGCTGCTGCCGTGACTCCCCCACCTGCATCCCCTCAGGTGGAGCCTTGACTATTTACTTGTAGTATTTTCTCTGTATCTTAGCGTAAAGTCTTTTGGTACCCGAATTGTAGGTCTCTTTTGTAACTAGAAAGATATTATTTTGGGAAGTGATAATATAGGTGCTACGTTTTCTTTCTGTTTGGCTTTCCTTGTTAATTTCTTTGTTTGTGGGTCGTCGTCTTTTGAAGGATGTAAAAACAAAATATTGTCAGGTACCTGTTAACCCCCTTGCCATGGTGGTCTGGACCTCGCCTAGTCGTAGCGTAGGCGATGCTATAAATGGTCTTGAAAAAGCTAACGCGTCCCTAACTTCCGAACTGAATTCTGCTCGTCGGGAAATCGAGGGTCTGAATATTCATATTTCAAATTTATCGATTCGATTACCCGACTTAGGAGAGAAGTTCATTAGAAGGACCGCCCACTATACGGAAAACAAGGGTAAGGACAAAGAGCTTCTTGGGGCACTTCGGCGTTCTCGTGATGAATCCCGAGGCCGTGTGACGAGCTTGAACTTGGTTCTAGAGGCTGTTTTCGAAGATGCGGACTTGCTGCTATCCTTTGCCAAAACGTATTGGGCCCGAGCCCGTGCTTTAGAGGTGCTTGAGCATGTAAAAGGGATGCGTGGTGTTACTCGGGCAGAACGCATGGTTGATGCTATGGCCGGGGTAACTGAAACCACGACTGCCTTTAACAGAGTTGATGCGGTCGTGCAGGAACGTTTGGGGACGCAAATTGTTTCACTGCGAGATATTCATTTCGCTGATGCCATAGAGACCTCAGTGTCTGTTGATGGGTTATCGGATTAATGATCGAGTAGCTTGTTTTGTCATTTGATTTGTAGCTTGTATAAAAATATTCGTTTTTCTACTTCTGTCTTTCTTTACTTGCGGATGAATATTCACTTCTTCCCTTCTTCCCCATTTTTTTTTATAGGCACATGCTACTACGTCGCAGCAGGCTGGTTCTCCATGCCTAGTTAGTCCGGGGCCAGGACCTACTGGTGCTGCCCGGAACGAGGTCTCATCTGGTGCGGCTAGTGAAGTGCATGCCAATTGGCCTTACATCGTTTTAATGGGCAAAAACGTCAAGTTGCTCGATCAGTGTGCCCGACTTAGGGCCAAGTTGAAAACTCAGGCGTCCTCTTTCCGGGAATATGTTCTTCGTGCCGAACATGTTGTTGAGGTTCAGGAGCGTCGTTTAGATCGATATTGGCGTGTAAAGGAAAAATACTTCGGTAAACTAAAATTGTTGGTAACCAAAGCCAATATGTTGGTGAAGTACTTCCGTCTATCCCGATCCAGATACGATGCTTCTGCGGCTATGATCGAAGCTCGTAAGCTTCCTTTCGACAATGCTCACCGTAAAACGGCCTCGGATGCTCACGAGATCGCTAAAGGAGCCGAGTTCTCCGTGCGGCTTAAGACGCTGACATGCGTGGGTGCTCATACGACCAACTTTGATGCCCTCATTTCTGAGGAGCGTTTTGATGACGAGGAGACCGATGGGGATACGACTACGGATGACGAAGAGGTTGAGCTCGGTCAATTGCCGTCGTGCTCCTCATGTAATAGCTCTTAAATAAATTTCTTTATTGTTGGTTGTACCTTGTTGCCTCCGTAATGCGGGCGAGGACTATTTGTTTTATTTATTTATTCTTGTGTTCGGATCTTCTCATTGTCGTACTGATATTTCATTGATTGGATTGATTTTCCTTTGCTGATTTCTTCGTTTAACATTGTGTTGCCTCTGTAATGTGGGCTATTTTCATCTGCTTCATTTCTTTATTCGTGTATTGGACATTCCTGTTGTTGATATTACATTGTTCAGGTTGACTTTCCTTTATTGTTTTCGCCATTTGGTAATTTATCATCTCCGTAATACAGGCCAGAATTATTCTTCTAGCTTCTGTACCGCCTTCAATCCTTGCTCATTGGATCAGCTGGTATCTGCATATGTGCCTCCGGTTTATTGGAGGACTTTAGTATTCCTAGGCATTCTTTTAGACACGCCATGTTGGGAATTTTATGGTATTCCTAGGCACTCAGGCCGTTTGGGAATTTCATAGTATTCCTAGGCACTCAGGCCGTTTGGGAATTTCATAGTATTCCTAGGCACTCAGGCCGTTTGGGAATTTCATAGTATTCCTAGGCACAAAGGCCGTTTGGGAATTTCATAGTATTCCTATGCACAAAGGCCGTTTGGGAATTTCATAGTATTCCTAGGCACAAAGGCCGTTTGGGAATTTCATAGTATTCCTAGGCACAAAGGCCGTTTGGGAATTTCATAGTATTCCTAGGCACAAAGGCCGTTTGGGAATTTCAGCTGCACTCATTAGACAGCATGATAAGATATTTCATTTATTCAAAAGACAAGGTTATTAAGCAGGAGAGGTAAGGTAGCACCTGGGATGATGGCCGCACTTAGGATGATGGCCTATATGTAGTACTTCTTTAGGTTAGCTACGTTCCAAGAATTCTTTTCTCCTCGGCTTTTGTCGAACAGGACACTTTTGATCTTGTAGGAGACTGGGCTTGTTCTTTTGACGATCTCGTAGGGTCCTTCCCAGGTGGGGCTCAGCTTGCCATGCATCTCGTTTCGGGTATAGACCGTTACTCGCCGTAGCACCAGTTCTCCAACCATGAACTCCTTGGTCCCTTTCACCCTCTTGTCATATGTTTGCTTGACGCCTTGTTGATACTTCGCTAGTGTAAGGGCTGCTATCTCTCATTTCTCGTCTAACATGTCGAGTTCCTCTCTCATTCTTTGTTCATTGTTTCCTTGCTCGACTAAAGTTGTTCCTAGTGTGGGTAGCCCGATTTCTGTTGGTATGACGGCCTCGACGCCGTATGCTAAGCTGAACGGGGTTTCTTTGGTGCCCGTCTTCGGTGTAGTTTGGCACGACCATAAGACGTTAAGTAGCCGCTCGGGCCATCTCCCCTTTGCTTGTTCTAGGGTTGTCTTGATGCCGTCTAGTACGGTTTGGTTTGATACTTCTACTTGGCCGTTACCCTGTGGGTATGTTGGCGTCGAATAGAACTTTCGGATACCGAGTTCTTCGTACCAAAGCTGCAGCTTGGCTTCTTTGAACTGGGTGCCGTTGTCTGCGATGATGGCGTACGGTATACCGAACCTAGTGATGATGTGCTCCCAGATGAACTGTTTGACATTGCTGGCTTTAATTTCTCGGAGAGGTTTAGCCTCAACCCATTTGGTGAAGTAGTCCGTCGCCACGATCAGATATTCGACGCTGCCGGGTGCTTTAGGAAGCTTCCCTACTATATCAATTGCCCATTGTGCGAATGGCCATGGTGCCGATACCGGGGTCATCATAGATGATGGGAGCCGAGGTATCTTGGAGAATCGTTGGCACTTGTCACAACGTTTAACGTACACATCGGTGTCTCGCTTGATATAGGGCCACCAATATCCTTGGGTGATTGCCTTGTTGGCTAGGGACCGCCCTTTGATGTATGCTCCGCAGGATCCTTCGTGGATTTCCTCCAAGACTGGTAGCTGCATTTCGGGCCGGACACACAGAAGATGGGGTCCTCGGTAACTGGATTTGTACAGTTTGTCGTCTTCGGACAGCCAGAAATGAGGAGCCTTTCTCGTAATTTTCAATGCTTTTATCTTATCTGTCGGGAGGGTTCCATTTCGCAGATAGTAAATCATGTCGTCCATCCAACCTAGCTCGTATTGTACTAATGTTACTCGGTCTATTCTTTTGGTTATGCTTGGGGTCGGCAGTAATTCCACTATGATCGACCGAGTGTCGGTTAATGTTAATGTCGAGGCTAGGGTGGCCAAGGCATCGACATGTGCGTTTTCGGTGCGATTGATTCTTATTAACTCGCACTGTTCGAAGGTGGCCATCAAGCTTTGGACCTTCTCTTGGTAGAGTATCATTCTGTCATCTTTGGCTTGGTACTCGCCGATGGCTTGATTTACGATCAGCATTGAGTCGGAACTTGCAGTTAAGTGGGAGCATCCGAGGGACAGGGCAATGAGCATGCCGTTTATCATGGCTTCGTACTCTGCCTCATTGTTGGTAGCTCGGAAACCCAGTTTAATGCTTTTCTCTATGATCGCTCCCTCTCTAGACTTGAGGACGATTCCTGCTCCTGATCCGTCCTTGGTGGCTGATCCATCGACATGTATCTGCCAGTGTGATTGGGGGGACATAGCCATAAGCTCGTCATACCCTTCAGTGAATTTCGCGACGAAATTGGCCAGGACTTGCCCCTTTATGGCATGTCGGGGTGCGAACTTGATATGAAATTGGGATAGTTCGACCCCCCACGCGGCCACTCTGCCGCTGATGTCCGTCCGTCGAAGCGATTCTTTGATATGGAATTTCATGTATACTTGGACCTGATGAGCTATGAAATAGTGCGGCAACTTTCTGGTCGCGACGACCAATGCCAAGCACAACTTTTACAAGAGTAGGTAACGTGTTTCGGCTTCGACCAGAGTTTTGCTGAGGAAGTAGATAGGGAATTGTTCGCGACCTTCTTCTCTTAGGATAACCGCACTCACTGCTGTAGTGGAAACTGCTAGGTAGCATGCCAGAATATCTCCTTTGTTCGGCTTGACTAGCAGTGGCAGCGTCCTTAAGTACTCTTTGAGGTTGTTGAAAGAAGCTTCACATTCCGGGTCCCACACGAATTTTCTATCCTTCTTGAGTGATTCAAAAAATGGCCGTCCTTTGTCTGCGGATCGGCTGATGAACCTGCTCAATGCGGTCATCATTCCCGTGAGCTCTTGTACCTGCTTCTTGTTCTTGGGCGCTGCCAGGTTCCGAAGAGCTGTGATCTGATCGGGATTAGCCTCTATTCCTCGTCGGCTGACCATGTGCCCCAGAAATTTCCCTTTGCTGATGCCGAATGCGCACTTGCTCGCATTGAGTTTCAGTTTGTGCTCGCCCAACGTTTGGAAAATGTCTCTGATATCTTGAAGGTGGGATGTAGCCTTTTCGCTTTTGACGACCATGTCATCTATGTATACCTCCATTGTCTTCCCTATATGATTTCGACATACCCTTGTTATCATCCTTTGGTATGTTGCTCCCGCATTGCGTAGACCGAACGGCATTACCGTATAGCAATAATTTCCCAAAGGCAATATAAAAGACGTCTTTTCTTGATCTTCGTGGGTGAGGGGGATTTGATGGTATCCTGAGTATGCGTCAAGGAAGGTCATCCGTTCTGCTCCCGCCGTTGCGTCCACCAGTTGATTAATCCTTGGAAGGGGAAAGTCGTCCCTCGGGCAGGCTTTGTTGAGATTGGTGAAGTCTATACAGACCCTCTCCTTTCCGTTCTTCTTAGGGACGACGACTGGATTGGATAACCATTTCGGATAGAAGACCTCCCTTATGGCTCCAGCCTCCAATAGCTTGTGGACTTCAGCAATTATAGCTGCTCTGTGCTGTACCGACACTTTTCTGCTCCTCTGAGCTATCGGCTTGCATTCGGCATCAACACTTAGGTGGTGACATGCCGTTTTAGGGTCTAGGCCTGGCATGTCTTTGGGACTCCAGGCGAATTTATCCATGTTGTTGAAAAGGAATGCTTCTAACTCTTCGGATTCCTGTTTTGGAAGGTTATCTCCGAGGAGGAAGTAGTGCTCCTCATCCGTATCCAGGATATACACCTTCCTAAGTGTTTCTCCTACTTGCTCTTCAACAACCCTCTCGGTTTTGGCTATTTGGTTGATTAGCTTCTTTGTGCTGGTGGGTTGTTCGACAACGCTCAGCTGTTTCTGAAGAGCTGCGGTAATGTCCTCACAGCGTCTTGAATCTTCTTGACATCCTCGGGCTGTCTCGATCTCTCCCCTATCATTTGGATATTTGACTTTTTGGTGGTAGGTCGAGGGTATGGCCTTCATGGCATGCAGCCAAGGTCGGCCCAAGATTGCGTTGTGGCCGGAGTTGTCGTTGACCACTAAGAACTCCACGGGAACTGACACGGATCCAGTTGTGACACTGAGGACGATCTTTCCCAACAGTTTAGTCGTCTCGGAGATGAATCCGATTAGGGTGACATCGGTAGGCTGTAGATCTTGTAGCTTGAGTTCCATCTTGTCGAAAAGCTCTCTGTACATGATATCACAAGAGGCTCCTTGGTCGACAAGCACCCTGCTGACCGTGTCAAGGCCGATTTGAACACGGAGGTTGATGGCATCCTTGTGGGGGTAAATCACCCCTTCTTTGTCAAGATCCGAGAAAGAAATGGGTGGATGTCGTCGTGGTGTGCATTGTCGTTTAGAGGTCGACGCCTGTGATGCCTTGGCTACTTGGCCAAAGTGCGCCAGTTGCCGTTGTCGTGATCGTTCCCCACCTGTGCCCTTGGGTCGTGACATATGAACGACATTGATTGTTTTGCCTTGCCAGTCGTCGGCTCCCTCGATGGATAGTTGTTTGCCTTTATTTCCAGCGCCTTTGATGAACTTGGTTAGGTATCCCGCATCACCCCACAGGTTCATTTTCCAACACAGGTTACGGCAGTGCTCGGTGAGGTGCCCGTAGTCTTCATGGTAGGCGCAGAAGAGCTTGGGGTCTCTATGCTCAGGGGGGTAGCGAGCGGCTCCGGTCGTGAATACCAACTTTCTCTGCAGATATTCTTAAGGATATCTTCGGCAGACAGGTTGAAAGAGTATCTCAATTCGACCGGTTTGAAGCTCTTTTGCTTTTCCCTTCCCTGGAATCGGCCTTGTTGTGGCTGCTTGGTTGACATAGGGTAGGTGAGCTGGAGTGGCTTATGTTCGTTGATCGGTGTTGGGTATGCGATCTGGAGCGGTTTGGGCTCGGGTTCTTGTGGTAGCTCTACCCTGCTATGAACCTCGGGACCTTTGTCCTTTCTAGTCGGTTGGAACGTTTCTCCCTGGTTATTCCTAGATCTTTTGTGACCCACCTGTGCTTCTCGGACCGACTCTCTCCTTGGTAGAGTTCGGTTTAGGAATCGCAGTTCGTCATTTTTATCGGTGAGGTGGGTACAATAGGCTAGCAGTGAATCAGTGGTCGGGAAGTTTTTACCTATGAACTTCCTTCTCGCCCAATAGCCATTAGGGATGGAGTTGATAAAGTTCTGGATGGCTATATTATTGGCGTACTGTGGAATCTAGTTTGCTACGTCGATGAAACGTATGCAGTAGTCGTTGAGCCTTTCATTTGGCAGCATCGTCATTTTCAGAAGGGTTTCGATGCTAACCTTCTTCTTCCGATGAGCAGCGTATCGGGTGGAGTACGCTCTTAGCAGCTCTGCCCAGTCTCTAATGGAGCCTCGTGGTAAGTTGTGATACCAAGACGAAGCCTCTTGGCCCAAGCTGTTTTTGAAAAACTTGCACATCAGTGCATGGTTATCACTCCATAGCTCCATCTTCGTCTTGTAGTGCCTCAGATGGTTGATAGGACAACTCCTTCCATCATATAGCCTGAACTCGGGGATGACGAACCCCACAGGATTTCGGTATCGCGTGATCTGTTCGGCACATGGGGTTTCTTGGCACACGTTCCAAGCTTGTTGGAACGCTTCATCCGTGGGTTGGTATAGGGAGGCGTATTCCCCCTGATGTGGTTGAGGGTAGTATCCTACCACGACCCTATGTTCCGGATATCTACCGTCCTTCGGGTTTTTGTCGAGGGCGTGTTCCGTATGAGCGTTTGGGTGGACGAAGGTTGGAGGGATCGTTATCGGGATATTGCCCCCTTGATGGGGCACTCCTGTATCTGGTCGCCGGCCCGCCACTTCCAAGGCGGCCCTATAAGAGGAATCTTTCGCTTCACGACGTGGGTCTTTGTCTGCATTGGCAGGTTGGGTACTCGGTAATATGATGCCGGCTGCTGCCATGGCCGTCATACACGCTGCCAGCTGAGCTTGCAGCTGGGCGTTGTTCCTTTCATCGGCTAACGGAACAATGTGTTGTACTTCCACCGTGGGTGGTGTAATCATCCTTGGTGGGTGAGTCGGTAGTCGGGACAACTGTTCGAGTACATGATCCTCGGGCATGCCAAACCGGTGAGCTTCGTTTGTTTGTAAACGAGCACCGGAGTTGACCGAGGCTGTTGGCAGAGGGACTCTTGAGCTCGGTCCTGCCTGGGATCCAGGTATGCGTCTTCTTGCACGCCTTAGTATGGGCAAGGCTTGTTCGTCGTCCGAGGACGTTGGGTGTTCTTCGACGATCCCTTCAAGCTGTAGGGGTTGTTCAGTCGGTTGTTCTTGGTGGTCATTAGAGGTTGTTGGTTGGTTTCCGGACTGGATAGCGTCGTATCTGTCATGGATGGCGAGTAGATCGTCGAGATCTTGTTGGCTAATTTGCACGTTTTGGTTATTGGTTTCTACTATCTCGGGATGGGTTTCTTCTACATTGATCACCATTGTCGCTCGTCTGGTAGAGTATTGGTATTCGAATTCTAAACTAGTTGGGAACTAGATGATTCCCGGAGACGGCGCCATTTGATAAAACCATAACTTTGGTCGGTAGCGTTAGGTTTTTCAACAATGATATAATATTAACTATATAATAAACGATGAACACTTCTTGATCTTTATTACTATTCGGCAATTGCACTTGTTCGGATTACAATTTCCTTTTAACAATTATGCTCAACTTAACTATTTGATCTCTTATCTTAGTCTTTCTCCTTCTTCTTCGGTACTCGGCTCTTTCTCTGCTCGGTTTGTTTCTTGGCGTGATAAGCTTTGACTAATTTCTCTCTTTTTTCTACTTCTCTCTATATTTTTTGGATAGATTTTATGGTCTTTCTTTTAAGGGGGGTAGTTGGCTATTTATAGACAATTATGCCTCTAAGATGTTGACAAATATCTCCATCTCAGAGGGTTTTTCAGATATGGGTCCCTATTTAAGTGGGCTTGGGCTTTTAGTAGTATTGACTTTTATTCTCTATGAAAGACATGTGATGACCCATTTAAGCATTGCATACCCATCTATGAAGTGTGGGTGGATTATTACCCGAATAGAATATTCGGGTCCAATTTTTATGTTCTATGAGTAACTCACTAGCAAAAGGATCCGTCTCCATTTATCATTATAAGGATAAATTAATGTATGTAATGTTCAGAGATTTAAACACTTTAGTTAGTATATATAGTGTATAATACATCTGTTTCAATTAAGTTTTTTCTATTAGTAATTAAAAAACCAATTTAGTACATTAAATTGCCAATTAGTATCATTTAATTTAGTACCTTCTCCGTCAATTGATTAACAAACAGTGACGTGGCAATAATGCAATTACCTCCCCCGTCAGCGAGGTCTAACATTTTAGTACCATATGTACAATACATTTTTTTTTTCAATTTTAGTACATTCAAATAAAATAAATATAGTGGGGGATTTATTTGTATGCCTACATGGGAATTATCTAGTTACCAATTACTCATCAAATAACATACTTGACAATCCCACAATTTAGTTTTAAATACGACCGTTTTCGTTAAATATTAATTATATTTAATTAGATTTATTCTACTTTTTTTATTATAAAATATTCATATTCTAGTATTGATAAACTTATATTTTAATTAGTTTTTTTATAAAATTAAAAGTTCAATTTCCCAGTCGTACCGAAAAACTACTAGAGACGTAGCATTTGCATACATGTGCCGTACCAAAATGGCTAAAAAAGAAAAAGTCAATGATACTTCGTTGACGTATCAGTTACTTAAAAAGGCGTACCGAATCCATATAGGTACTTCCAAAAATAAAAAAACGGAAGTAACGTATTATCATTCAAATTGACGTTTTTATAATTTGCAGGCATTTTTTACTTTGGGTACCGAAAATTCCTCAAAATACATCTAAATCCGATAATTTATATTCAATTTAACGAGTAAACTTAATGTTAAACACATACTTTCTGATTCAATAACCAAAAACCTCAATTTGTAATTTTCATTTGATACGCGTATCAACAAAGCATCAACGAAACATCAACGAAGTATCAACGAATCAAAGTTAATTGAGAAACTTTACTTATTTTGATACAAAAAGAAAAAATAAGCATCATTGAATTTAAGAATCTTTACTTACTTTACAATAATGTTAATGAACCGGATAGAATCAGTCAGACTCTCAACACACCGATGCTCAATGTAAATCCAGAATTCATTTTCAGTCCGAAATTTAAAAGTCTGCTATTCGGTCATATATTTAATATTTTTAATTAATATTTAACTTTAGGGTAGTCTCAAATAGGGTTCTATAATATTATATTTGAGTTTTATTTTGTTAAATAGTCAAATAAAATATATTAAAATAATTAATTTTTTAGATATTTTTAATTAATATTTAAGTTTATGATAGTATCAATTATGGTTCCATAAGTATTATATTTAAGTTTTTATTTTTGTTTTGTTTGGGGTGTAATTTTTTTAAAAAAATGACATGAATTACTATCCGAGAATTAGTCTGTTTGTGTCAATATTAAGTATTTTTTAAACCACACTTTTCAATAATTAAGTCTCTTCACAAAGTGGGTATTAGTTTTTAATAATCAATTCTCTCCTAATCAATATATTGTAACAAATAAAATATTTCTTAGTCTATACCATAAATAGAAGATTTTGGTATTTAATGACTAAAGAAGTTATTAAATGCTATTACACTGTATCTATATATCTCCCGTCTCCAACCCTGTAAATTGTAGAGAGAGAGGGAGAGAGATGGACGCCGGAACAGCTATGACTGGGCTTCAACCAAAACCCACTTATATTATCCCCTTATCAAATAAGCTGCTTTTTTCCAATACAAATAAGCATCTTTTTTCTCCCCAAACTCTCAAGGTTTCTTTTTTTCTCTACTTACCCATTGTTAATTATAGTTTGAATTGTATTTTTGTCTTTTAATTCAACTACTTGGCTGTTATAATTTATCATATAAGCTGCCTTTTCTAAATACAAAAAAAAAGCAGCTTTTTCCTCCCCAAACTCTCACGGTTTCTCTTTTCTTTTTTTTTTCTAGTTGCCCATTATTCATTATAGCTTGAATTGTCTTTTTGTCTTTCAATTCAACTTTTTGGTTGTTATAATGCATCAAATAAGCTTCTTTTTTCCTACACAAAAAAGCAGCTTTTTTTACCCCAAACTCTCAAGGTTTCTCATTTTCTCTACTTACCCGTTATTCATTAAAGCTTAGTTTGTCTTTTTGTCTTTTAATCCAACTATCTGGCTGTTATAATGCATTAAATAAGCTGCTTTTTCCAAATACAAAAAATGTAGCATTTTCCTAATACAAAAAAGCTGTTTTTTTCTCGCTAAACTCTCAAGGTTTCTTTTTTTCTCTACTTACCCATTATTCATTATTGCTTGAATTGTCCTTTTGTCTTTCAATTCAACTATTTGGTTGTTATAATGCATCAAATAACCTGCTTTTTTCCTACACAAAAAAGCAGCTTTTTTTACCCCAAACTCTCAAGGTTTCTCATTTTCTGTACTTACCCGTTATTCATTAAAGCTTAGTTTGTCTTTTTGTCTTTTAATCCAACTATCTGGCTGTTATAATGCATTAAATAAGCTACTTTTTCCAAATACAAAAAAGCTGTTTTTTCCTCCCCAAACTCTCAAGGTTTCTCTTTTTCCCTACTTACCCATTATTCATTATAGCTTGAATTGTCCTTTTATCTTTCAATTCAACTATTTGGTTGTTATAATGCATCAAATAAGCTGCTTTTTTCCTACACAAAAAAAGCAGCTTTTTTTACCCCAAACTCTCAAGGTTTCTCATTTTATCTACTTGCCCGTTATTCATTAAAGCTTAGTTTGTCTTTTTGTCTTTTTGTCTTTTAATCCAACTATCTGGCTGTTATAATGCATTAAATAAGCTGCTTTTTCCAAATACAAAAAATGTAGCATTTTCCTAATACAAAAAAGCTGTTTTTTTCTCCCCAAACTCTCAAGGTTTCTCTTTTTCTCTACTTACCCATTATTCATTATAGCTTGAATCGTCTTTTTGTCTTTCAGTTCAACTATTTGGTTGTTATAATGCATCAAATAAGCTTCTTTTTTCCTACACAAAAAAGCAGCTTTTTTTACCTCAAACTCTCAAGGTTTCTCATTTTCTCTACTTACCCGTTATTCATTAAAGCTTAGTTTGTCTTTTTGTCTTTTAATCCAACTATCTGGCTGTTATAATGCATTAAATAAGCTGCTTTTTCCAAATACAAAAAATGTAGCATTTTCCTAATACAAAAAAGCTGTTTTTTTCTCCCCAAATTCTCAAGGTTTCTCTTTTTCTCTACTTACGCATTATTCATTATAGCTTGAATTGTCTTTTTGTCTTTCAGTTCAACTATTTGGTTGTTATAATGCATCAAATAAGCTTCTTTTTCCAAATACATATAAGCTGCATTTTCCTAATATAAAAAAGCAGTTTTTTTCTCCCCAAACTCTCGAGATTTCTCTTTTTCTGTACTTGCCCATTATTCATTATAGCTTAAGTTGTCTTTTTGTCTTTTAATTCAACTATTTTGTTGCTATAATGCATCAAATAAGCTGCTTTTTCCCAATACAAAAGGCAGCTTTTATTTCTCCCCAAACTCTCAAGGTTTCTCTTTTCCCCTGCATACATATTATTCATTTTAGCTTAAATTGTCTTTTTGTCTTTCAATTCAACTATTTGGTTGTTAAAATGCATCAAATAAGCTGCTTTTTCCCAATACAAAAAACAGCTTTTTCCGAATGCATAAAAGCTCTTTTTTTTCTCCCGAACTCTCAAGGTTTATTATTCATTATAGCTTGAATTGTCTTTTTGTCTTTTAGTTCAACTATTTGGCTGTTATAATGCATCAAATAAGCTGCTTTTTCCCAATACAAAAAGCAGTTTTTATTTCTCCCCAAACTCTCGAGGTTTCTCTTTTCCCCTACATACCCATTATCCATTTTAGCTTAAATTGTCTTTTGTCTTTCAATTCAACTATTTGGTTGTTGAAATACATCAAAATATTTGATCTTTTTTCTCTTTTTAAGGTTTTTTCTAAATGGGCTTCACATGTTATTGCTTGTTATTGGGTTTAACAGGGAGCTACTTCACTTAGGATAGAGAAACAACCAGTTTTGGGTTCTTATAGGGCTCAAGTTGGTGCACCAACAAGGTATCCTTATTTTAATCCCGTGTTTATCAATATGTATCTATCAGTATATCGTTTAGTCTTTATGTCATGTATGGGATCAATTGGGTTTTTGTACCCTGTATGGTTGCTTTGCGTTTTTGTTGTTTACTACCCTCTATTATCAATTTTTCTATTTTATACCCCATATTCGTGTTTTTTTTTTTACTTTTTGAACTTTTCCATCCAATTATGGATGGAAAGCCAGTATAATTGGATAGAAAACTAGCATAGCATGGATGTTTTCCATCCATAATTGGATAAAAAGTTCAAATTGTAAATAAAGAACCCGAATCCTGGGTACTAATTAGGTAGAAACACGCAACAATTCAAGGTACAAAATTGCTAAAAACCCGTAGTGTACATATGTGTCCCCACCTTTTTCTGTATCATAAAAGCATAAACAAAATTATCATGCTGATAAAAATTGTGTATTGTTGCCATTTCAGCAATTTTAAATCATTTCTTGTGTGTAACTGTAATAGCCCGGCGTTCGCATTAATCTGTTATTTTGGGAATAAGACCTTAGTATTGCAATGTGTGAATCTGATGCTAAAGGTTAAAGTTTTTCTTTATATAGTGCAGTTTAACGTGTAACAAGTGTTTATAAGCATACATCTTATTCACTTTAAGCTTGTGAAATTATGACTCAACAGTTTTGCGCAATTGTACTATGTGCTTATTGAAGTAATTTAAGATTTAGAATCTCATGAAAGGGAACATTTTCAGTAAACATTCTGTAGCTGTGTTGTGCCTATCAATTTTATAATGCTATATAATCAATTTACCTTTGTGCTATACAAGTCGCCGTAACCTATACTCCTAGTTTAACTTTTTTCCAATTTCATTATGTTTAAGAGTAATCATGTTTCCGAGAAGACAGCTTGTGATATCATATGAACGTCTGAGGTGGGTTTTATTTGTCCACTCCTATCACATTATGTAGAATTTTATGAATTAGAGTATTTAAGTTATTTTGTACTTAAACAATTGAACATTTTGCTTAGCTATATGTTTTCTTACCAGTGCTGTAGCATATGAATTAGCCGATATAGATTGGGACAATCTTGGTTTTGCATTCTTGCCCACAGACTATATGTACTACATGAAATGCTCAAACAAAGAAAGCTTTAGTAAAGGTGAATTGCAACGTTATGGAAATATTGAATTGAGCCCATGTTCCGGAGTCTTAAATTACGGCCAGGTTAGATCCAAAATCCTATTTGAAATTTTGTATTATCGATATTAAGACACTGTAACGTGTTTCGGTGACGGTGACCCCATTTATCTTATGTGAACATCAGTTCCTATCATCTTTCTTATCTCTTTGGACTTATCTACACTTTTATCTCCTTGTCACGAAGACTAATATGGTTAATGTTTGCAAATTTGTTATGAGTGGCTTCTCTCTTAGTCCTATAAAACTCTTGCTATTACTGTTTTGACTGTGGTTAATGGTCTTCTAAATGAGGCTTTATATATCGTTATAGGGTTTATTTGAAGGTTTAAAAGCGTATCGAAAAGAAGATGGTACTATTTTACTATTCCGTCCCGAAGAAAATGCATTGCGGATGAAGAATGGGGCTGAAAGAATGTGCATGCCTTCTCCAACTGTGGAACAGTTTGTCGAGGCTGTTAAAGCCACTGTTTTAGCCAATGAAAAATGGGTAAAGTTTTTTTTATGTACAAATTTTACATTGTAAAATACATTAGCTGACACTTAGATGAACTACTAATTTTCTTTTGTTTATTTAATTCAGGTTCCACCTCCCGGTAAAGGATCCTTATATATAAGGCCATTGCTCATAGGTAGTGGGGCAGTTCTTGGGCTTGCACCATCTCCAGAATACACTTTTATGATTTATGTCTCACCAGTTGGAAACTATTTCAAGGTCTGTTATTAAATTCATTTTGTAATCGAATCCTTCTAAATGCAAAGACTTCAAATTTCTCTTGTCATCGTTTTAGTCAACTAATGCATTGGTCTGGTAGAGCTCAAATGTACTCTTCTCTTAGGGCTTGTTTGGTTGGAGATTGTAAGGCATTAAGCTGAATCTTTTGAAGCTAAGTTTAAGCTGAGTTCATCCAGCTGAAAGCTTCTAGCTTTTTCAGGACCAATAAAGAACAAAAAATCAGCATAGTAGATCAACCAAAAGCCTGGATTTATCCAGCTAACAGCTTCTAACCTTTTTCAGACCATAAAAAAGATTCAGCTTGTACATCAATTAACCAATTGCAATCCAGCTGGTAAGTATGAAAATAAAAGTTCTGAGGTTAAAAGCTGCAACCAAACAAGGCCTTTCTTTCCATAAGCTGTGTGATATCATTAACTGTTTCCTCTTATCTAATTGGTGATTTTAGGTATCATTATGCTCCTTACGTCTTGATTCTTTGGTTTTCTGTCTTATAAGCACCTACTAATGGTTTGTTATTTTCTTTTTCGTATTCCAGGAAGGACTTGCACCAATCAATTTGATTGTTGAGACCGAAGTGCACCGAGCTACCCCTGGTGGTACTGGAGGTGTTAAGACTATTGGAAATTACGCTTCGGTAATGTCATTTTCTGTCATCTTTGCATCTTTAATTTCTGTTTACGACCTCAGAATTAAAAAGATAAACATTATGTAAGTCTTCTTATTGGCAACTGAATACTACCTATACTTGGTATAATTGCTCTATAATGCACTCTGATAATGGATGCTCATTTTCTTTACATCTCTTGAGGAGCTTGATGGAGTCAGAAGATCAAGAAACAAATGAAGCTGTTTCATTCAATTTTATTTTTGAAAATAAATAAATCATCTACTTGTGTTACGGTGTAAACATAGATATTTTGGAGACCCAAGTTTTGCTTTTCACATTTTCTCACTTGTTATTGAAAATCTCGGTTGAGTTATTTGTCTAAGGTCGTTTTGTAATTGGTCTAGCCTTTGAATTTTAGAGTGCCCCCTCTTTCTTCTATGTGGCTATTTAGCAAATTCGTGGGCATTAAGACCGTCAAGTTTTATGCTTAATAGCACTTCTATTTTCCACTAGATGTTATGATTCTAGAATATAAAGAAATGAACTTTTCAAGAAAGCTCTTTTTAATTATTCTTCTAAGCATCAAATATTGGTGAACTTACGTTACTGTGATACAAATGTAATTATGTTTGTTCAGAACTTTAAATAACTTTCATTTGACAACTACATTATGAATCCTAGTCTGCCTTTGACCATATATCATATCATATCTGATATTAGCCTATTATACTCATACTATGTTTGCTGCAAAATGGATCATTTTAATGGAGATTGAAATAGGAGGCATGTATACCCTACATCTTAAGGAGCAAAACTTTCAAGAGTTTAATTTTGGACAGTATGGTATGGTATTGCAAAGATAACCATTTCCTCCTCTTTCTTTTGTTAATGGCTTTTAGGTACTAAAGGCACAGAGTATTGCAAAATCCCAAGGATACACAGATGTTCTGTACCTTGATTGCGTTGACAAGAAATATCTGGAAGAAGTTTCCTCTTGTAATGTATTTATTGTCAAGGTAAGTTTGATCTTTTCATCAACCAGAATTTTTTACTCGGTTCATTACTTTCTTTTCCCTTCGTACTCCAATCCTGGTTGGATTTTTTACTTGAATCAGAGGAGTGACCTTCACAAATTGTTTTGACTTGTTGGTTGTTATAAGCAATTGCCTCATTGACCTTCTCTGCTCTCATTTTTTGAAAGATAACTTTTTAAGCTTTCAGAACTCTGATATAAATTTAATTGAATAAGTTTTAGTTATATGGCCTGCTTGCTTATTCTTGTCTTTATTCTCTACAACACAATAAAGGTTCTGACTTCTGATATTTGTTTTAAAGGGGAATATCATTTCTACGCCAATAGTGAAAGGGACAATTCTTCCTGGCATTACAAGAAAGAGTATAATTGATGTTGCTCGGAATCAAGGTTTCCAGGTACTTTCTTACCACCACATTTTAGTTTCTATTTAATTCAAACTTTCTTCACGAGGTTTTCACTACCTACATGGAGCCTGGATTCTAGAGTTATTTATCTCATACAATCGCATTTTGTCCCTTATGGTCTCTAGATTTGTAGTTCAAGTTTTCTTCCACTATATGATATTTCATCATCTTCACATGCATAATACCTTTTATGAATTAATAGATTTATTTATATGGTAATAATAATGATGTGTAGGTTGAGGAGAGGCTTGTGTCGGTTGATGATTTACTCGAAGCCGATGAAGTATTCTGTACAGGAACAGCCGTTGTCGTGTCACCAGTAGGCAGCATAACTTATCTCGGTAGAAGGTAAAGTCATTTCGTATCTTCACCTATACAAATTTTAAAAACCGGAAATGGTCACCTCAGTACCATAACTATAGCAATAATTCCACTTTTGTTGTCCAATCTGAGTCCTGATGGATCTAGTGTCGCAATCTTGACTTTTGTCCTTAGTTCCCGAACAAGTGCTATTATGTAGCAATTACATGCCTGATCGCCAAGTATACTAAAATGTCGGCTGAAAGCTGGCAACGTGCCTCGCTCGTCTCATTTTTTTTCAAATAACAAAGAGAGCATAAATCATTACGAAAATAAAGAAAAATTGTGTCTTCTAGCAGAATACTTTCAGAAATGAACTCATTTAAATGGATGAATGACTTTTTATATTCTATACTGTGTTAGAGGTCAACCGGAGTCGGTAAAATTCACTGGGAAAAAAAGGTCCAATTTTTAATACATTATTATGACTGGCACCAGTTGCTACACTTGACCAAATACTGGTGCACCAAACTGAACAGCTGTAAAACTTTGGATACTAAATCACACATCCGAAGGGTTAGGGCGCTAAAATAAAATTGCCCCAACTTATAAGTTATAACCAATTGGATACCCTTGTGTTTGGTTGAAGTATTACTTAGGTGGGATTGTATTATGAGTATGTAGGTCTCACAAATACTTTGTTTGTTTGGCAAATTGTGTAGGTGATTATTAGTAACATGGGATTAGAAATGATGATAAATGGGAGTATTTGGAGTAATATGGGGGTGGTGTATTGGGAAATAAAGTACAACCCATTTACTTTCAAATGAAAAAAATAATATATATATACACACATAAATAAGATAATAATTATAAATATATATATATAATTATAGTTATGTATATACACATATATCTAAAAACAAAAATATATATGTATATATATATATTAAAATCATATATATATATGTGTGTGTATATATATATATTAAAACAATATATATGTATTTTTGCAAGTTTATTTATTATGGATATAAATGTAAATTTGTAAAATAGTCTAAACCCAATAAAAATCAAACAAACACTTCATTAATATTTCATGTATGTACTATTAATCACACATTCATTTGTTATCCCGTCATATCCCGAAGGTATTTATAGTCCCGTTACTTCTAATACTGCAAGCAAACGAGACCACCGGAAATTGCTGTATATTAAGAGAGATTGAATCTTATTTTCAGTAGTTACATATTATTTTAACATTGGACTTGATTAATAATTTTTTTTTTCTTTCTTTTAATTTCTTGTAGGGTGTGTTTGGAACCCAGAAAACTGATAGGAAAATAAAAACATTTTCCGAGAAAACATTTTCCGAGAAAACATTTTCTTGTGTCTGGTTGCATATGAAAACCAATGCAAAAGAAAACAAAAAAAAAGTGAGGAAAAATTGTGTATAATGAGATAAAACATTTTCCAACCAAAAGTGTGAGGAAAATGAAAACAAATGGAAAAGTGGGAGTAGCCGAGTAGCTCCCCTCCCTCCATTTTTTTTCTTTTCTTTTCTCTTGATTTCTCAACCTTCCTAACACATAACCGGAAAATGATTTTAAGATCATTTTCTTTTCTTTTCTTTTCTTTTCCGTGATATTTTCCGCATTCCAAACACGCCCTTAGTGTTTTCCCAAGTTTAGTGCCCCTGTCAGACAGACACCCCCACCCTTGTTGGCCTTCCCTGCTTGATTGTTTGTATTAAACTTTATTGTTTTACTTTTTGCAGGGTAACTTACGGATATGGTGGAGTCGGGGCAGTGTCACAACAACTATATTCGGCGCTTACGGAGCTACAAATGGGGCTTACACCCGACACAATGGGTTGGGTCAGAGAGCTCAAGTAACAGCTGGGCTATTTTTCTTCCTAGTTCATTGGGTTTATAGGACTCTAGTGTATTTCCAGATCTCTGAAGGGTTTTAAGTGTTACTTTTTGTTTATTTTGGATATTGAGAAAGAAGTATTTTTTTTTTAACCAAACTCTCACTGAGGTTAATAATATGAAAAACTTAATTATTTTGCATCGCGGCTCAAAACTATTAGAAGACAAATGATGCAGTTGCGGCTCATATCAAGGCTGTATCCCAAACACAAATTATCCAAATGAATACACAAATCTCATGCTGGCATGCGATCTCCCTGTAAACACACTCGAGTAAGGTCAAGAATATGTTTATCAGAAACCATTGTGTTTTCAAATATGTATAGTACCATAAATTCACGAGAATAAAAATCAGCTGTTTCGAAAGTTAGTGTTTTTACCAATAATAATCTTAAAAGCACATCAAAATAATAGTATTCGAATAAATAATTTTGTTCTGAAAACAATTATGTCTTTTCAGAGTTTCATTCATCTGCATGCGTAGTTTAGAGGGTCTCTTGTTCATGTTACCAAGTATACTTTGCTTCATATTGTCAAAAAAACATATTATGGATTAAGTAAATAATGATTTCAAGTTTTGTCATCTCATGATCTCTCAATCTTATATATAAGATTTTCTAGGATCCATTTGTTAGTCTATTATTGTTATAAAATTTACTACTCCATCCAAACTTCATGTGTCGACTACTGGTTCAAACCCTCTGTCCTTAATAGAATAGTTAAACAACTTTTGACAAAATTAATATTGTTCCTTTTTATATCTTGTGGGAATGATCACTGCACTTTCTTGCTAATGAAAGAAGTGCCTTGAGAAGAAAGTGGTGGGATTTTAGTACACGTATAGCTGTTATACACAATAATTTAACTGTCACGTAGACCAAGTCCAAAAAGATTAAAACGACAAGAAAATGACAATAGTGGGATCATAAGCAACTCTAGAAAGATGTATGAACATCCAATACAAAGACGATCAACACTGACTTTGCTAAAATTAAAGGTGGTTTTTTTTCAAAAGTGGTTTATATTTATAGTTTACTTTCATATATAAGCTGCATTTTCTTTCTTCCTTTTGAGTTTTTTTAGTTTATGCGCTTACAAACAATGATAAAGCTAAGTTTAGAAGAAAGTACATAACATTTTCAACCAAGATAGAACGAAAGAGTCGTCTCATTTGGGCACCACCACCCATTATCTTCCTATCACTCTCTCACATACACATATACACACATAGTACATATATATATGAGTACATAAATACATAATTGCCAACTTGTGAAACAAAACGGGAAGCGATAGGGAAAACAAAAACAGAAAACGCAGTCTAAAATTTTACGGGAAACACCGATATTATTAAAAAATTAAGATAAATATATATATGACACTTTTATTAAACTTCTATTAATTTTTGGATCCCATACTAATAATTCTAACAAAAATGTTAATTTCTTAAATTTCAGGAGATCGATATAATAGCTAAAATTTGAGTAACTAAACGAATAATTTGTTTATATATTATATATTCTTTTCTAGTAACTTGATTCATAATATTGTAATGCATTTTTTTCCTATTTTATTACAAAAAATGTATAGTAAAATTAAGCTTCCTTAAAATTCTGGTAAAGTATACTTTTCATATTATTAGAGTTGTGAAAAAGGTTTACTTAATATTTTACAATGTTTAATTAGCTTAAGTTTCCGAAACATTTCAGAAACGTTTTCCTTAAAATTTTAGAGTAGCGTTTCAGTTTCAAAAACAGGTTTTCGGGAAACGTATTTTCTATCTAAACAGAGTTTCCAATTAACTATGCATGTTAATGACTTTATGTTAAAATATTTGTAACACTAGTCTATTAAATGTCTTCTCCAGGGAAACCATGAGGTCTTGACTCTGTCATGCATGTACTTTTCATCTGTTTCTGTGGGTGGTATATATATTTCTTGACAAAGTAAAATCTACTCTAAAATTATTTAACCGCGTATATATGGTGAATAAGGACTAGACCTAGCCAACTGCACTGTACTTTTTTATTTCAGTACCGTAGAGGTCCAGTTGTTGTTAAATATGTTTATAAATCCAACAACAATTTATAATAAGGAAAAGATGAAAATCTGAATACATATCTAGAAGACTATAGAAGGTCATGATAAAGTAGAACAAAATCTACTCTTCGAATCCTGATAGCCAATTAATGATAGCAGCAAAGCATTTTAGTATGGTTCTTTTTGGAATGGCACCTGTTTTTAACTGATCCAATTTTACTGTTTACAAAATATTAGGATAGGCTATCCTTGTTTTTTTTTAGCCATTAGATATTTTAACGGATCCAATTTTACTGTTCTAAAAAAATTAAGGTAGGCTATCCTATTTTTTTTAGCCATTAGATAAAAAACAATATGATACAAAGGCTAACAAAAAGTATGGAAAAATGTTTATTTTGTCCCAAGACATGAATTGGATACATAAACACCTTAGCTACGACTACGGTTTGTTTTTTCAAGTAACCGGTATAACAAATTAAGTACCGTTTTAAATACAGTTGATATTTTTATTTTTTGACCACATGAGGAATTTTTTAGTTTTAAATTTGAATTAATTTTAAAATAATTATTTTTTGTTCATATATAGGTGTTGGGTTTTTAGCCCTAAAACTTAATTAGTACACTATTGTGTTTACGGTAGTGTTATTTGTGGATGTATACAGTTCGTGTGTTGAAACAAAATAGGCAATTTTCCAATTATTTTAGTTAACCCTTCAATTGGATTATTTTTATATATTATAACAAAAATAAAAACAGGACAGACTGTCTTAAATTATCTATGACACTAAAAAACGGATTCGTTTTTAACTCCATGGATTTAAAAGTTGGAATACACTTTCCATCAAAGAAACGTCGAAATATTGAACCCTATGAAGTCAATTTAAACACCTGCATGTATGTCTTAGTCATACAGTGTGCTTTTGTCGTCAAATTACGCCAACACATATATAAATGCATTGTATATAGTCTTTTCATTTCATACGAAATGGTCTTTGTAATTAGTTAATATAATGTAAGTAATTAATACTAAGTATAGTTAGTGGTAAATTGCCAAATTTTTTATGTTATGTGACGCTTTTGCTCATTAAACCATTTATGTTATATTTCTCGATGTAACTTGCTAGATGTTCGTCTTGAACATAAAGAATAAATTCGATATATTTAAAACTAAGAAACATAAACTAACCAAGCAATTATGTTGAATATTAAAATGATTGTTTCCCTAATTTATAATACCCGGTATGCCCCATTACAGAAAAGAAAAACTTTAATCATGTCAAAAAACATAAGAACTTGCATTTATTAATTAGTGGATTGCAATAAATAGGTTCATCGTCATTTAAATTTTCCAGTCAAGGTAATTCTTTCTATGTCTTTATTCAATGTAACACGCCAATTGTTTGGCCGTTTGGCCAACCAACTATAGGAAAATGCATCATCCAAGGTCTTATGCTCTTAATGACTTATTATCCAGAATAATAATATCTATGCACATTTTTGAAACAAATATAAAGTAGTAGTTCATAGGATTCAATAGCTAGGACTCTATATACCGACTTTTTTTACCATTACAAGAGTTTTCGCCCTTCTTGAAAGTGGAAGAGAATTAGAGTAGCATAACGCAATCACATTATTGATCAATATTAGTATATTAAATTACCAATTACTGCTTTTGCTTAAGATATGTTTGCAGCAATATGTCGTAATTAAGCGCTAATAAGGAATTGAAAACGAGGTTACAATAATACATACTATTAATTATGGAAGTATGAAAAGGCAGGCTGAAAAACAAAATGTAATTAGTGTGCATAAGTTTGCTTTGCATTGTTTGGTCGTATATATTTTTATCTTTTAAGTATAAAAATATACTTTTTTATTGAGGTAGATAAGTATACTTTTGATTAGTACTTTTAAGTATACGAGTGTTGCTTGGTAAACAAAGGAAAAATATACTTTTAAAGTATAATGTTGTTTATGTTGTAGAATATTATTGGACTCTTGGTCTTGTACTTTATGGACCCAAGTGGGCTTGTAACCCTACCCCTCTATCTATATAAAGAGGGTTAGGGGTCTTGTATTTCAGATTCATTCATACAAATTCTGATTAATAAAGACCTACTGTTCCATCTCTCTAGCGAGGACGGAACTCCATAGTTAAGCGTGCTTAGCTTGGAGTGGTACCAGGATGGGTGACCCCCCTGGGAAGTTGTGCCAAAGCAGACAATATTGTTGATATGGACGTGGCGGTTCGGTCCGTAAGGCCGGGTCGTTACAAATGGTATCAAAGCCTCTATCTGGCCGGAAATGTGGGGACTAGCCACGTGTGTGTGGACCCCTGAAGGACGACGTGCCCGACGAGGACGGCGTGCCTAAAGGGGGGTGATTGTGACGACCCAGATTTCCAGGAAGGAATTTATGTGGTGCGGTGTTGTGCGTCAGTCCCACATCACCCAGATATGAGAGTACTCGTGTGTGTATATGGCTTTCCCCATATGTTGGATGCCATCTATGATGAGAAAAATCGCAAAACATACTTGCGACTGTTTAGACGTTGATGTTATTCCGTCACCACATGTTAGTCACCCTGATGTGTGAAAATATGATGCCCAATTTTTTTTGGATGCCATCTTTGATGAGTAAAACACGAGTTTTTTGTTACCCTCATGATGAATGCTAAGGCGTTGATTTTATTCCGCCGCCATATTTGAGACGTGATGACGTCTATGGTGAACAAATGTCTGAAATTGACATATTGGAGCAATCATTCACCAAAATACTAGCATGGAAATTGTATTCCATAAGCAGTATCGTGAATTTATATTCACCATGTTCATTTATCGCCCATCTGTTATTGGATAAGAAAATTACCCCGGTGAGTAGTTTTAATCCTATTGGGTCGATGGCGAATTGTTTGCCTGATATTAATGCTCTTCGTGTATAATTTTTTTTTCCACGAATCGAGAACCGAGACAAGTGTTATTTGTCTCGAACTGTCCCGATCCCGATGAATCGCTTAGCCAAGAGAGATTTTAGACAATCGTCAAAATCGAAAACTTGTGGCTCCAAGACAGTAATTGAAAGGAACAACATGGCCCGTTATCACAAAGCAATAGATAATGCTCAATGAGGCAACTCTATGCTATAAAGACAAAGGTCATGCACGGTTACTCCTTAAATAGTTCAAAACTATTACAAAGGTGCAAAAAACCGATGCTAATGTGATTAAAGCTAACTAAAAGGAAACTCTTGAGACCCCGGTTTTGTGGCTCAAATGAGTTTGGGACATTTCTTTATTGATTTTGATAAATCATTGAGCCATTTTTTCGCTCATCTGGATTATGTTTTCCATTTGGATTATTAATTTTCCATTTGGACCATACTTTTGAATTAAGGTTTGCCTGTTTACAAAATTTCTCTAAATAATTTAAAGTGTTTTGAGCAAATTCCTTTGACAAATGTGACCAAACTTTAAATTATGAAATTTTAGCCAATACTTGTGAGGTAGTTGATTTTTTTTGAAAATAGTGGGTAACAGTATACCACATAATTTCACCAACTACTTGCCTAAAAGAATACTCAGTGACAACGATTCTGGACCTGTCGTTCCAAATCAAAATCTTTGGTAAAGCCAAATGGATTTGTCAAATATGAGGCGTTATACTCCTGTAGGTCCTGTCGTACCTTGTTGAGTTATAAAATATTCGAGAAAACCAGTGTTATCTGGTAATAGCTCATGAAAGAATTAAAATTTCTTTACATAGCCTCCATTCAATACGACCAAAAGCGTATTTTAGAGGAGTTGAAATGTCTTTCAAGTGGTTGCTACCACATTCTTTAAAGCATTTAAAGTTACCTTATCATTTCGCCTGTCGTCGAAATGATAAAATGATTTAGATGCCAAGACATGATTGTATGTACTATCATTCGCCTGTCGTCGATTGATAAGAGCATTTTGATATTGTGGCATTGACCGGATGAGATATTCCCGGGTCAAAAGACGATGCTTGATTTATAATCGCATCGCATTTGGATTCTCTCTGAGAATATATTTCGTGATTAATCCGAAATTCATCCCATTAATGCTCACTTTGAAAGACTAGTATGTGTAAAGATCACGAAATGAACTCGTAGAATTCTTGTAAAGAATTGAAGGAGTTATTGTGGACTTATCCAACCATAAGACGGACCATAAATATAAATGGTTATGGTTGATGCATCGACATTATGGTCACATTTTAATGTTGTCCACATAAATGCAGCACTTTCCAAACTTTTAGCCCTATCATTAAGTTGATGGCTCATGATCCGGATTATCCTGAAAAGTCTAGTCGACTTGATAATACCGAAGAGTAAGAATCGAAATTTCGATTTGAATTACTTGAGTTTGGAAATTGAAACTGAACATCCTGTCGATTATGTTCAAACCCAAATGGACTCATGGAAAGTTTGATGATGCGACTGCAAATGATTGCACGCACTTCTTGGTCTTGCGCACCAAGATTTATATTTCCGTGTGGGGTTATGCTATTTTGCTGTATTGGTCCGTTATGAGCCCTATAGACACTCAGACAACATATGCGTACCAGCTGGTTACTGGTTATGAACCAGAAGTCTCATATTAACGCGTGTTTGGAGTGCTTAAATAATAGTTTGATTGAGCCGCTATAGCATTCAAAATATGGACCTCTGAATGGGACATAAGTCGATTATGAATCTCATGTCTATCATTTGATAGAGTAACCTTGGCAAGCGATCTCTTTATCGTATGATATGCGAAAGTGACATCGCTAAGACTGTTCTCCCCGTCGTTAGGGGGAGATTTGCACGTTACCGTTGATAAGGAACGACGTGAAGTAACTTGGCATAAAACACTCAGTCTTATCTTGATCCCCAAAACTGCACTTAGTGATAAGTAAGTGCATAGACTCCCTCAAGTCTAACTAAATGCCAGACACATTTAATGGCTTTATGAGATGTCACGATATCATTTATACCTGCTGCAAAATGCTTGCAAGGATAGACGTCCCTGTCGGACGCCGTGTTCCTGTCGCAACACGTTGCTTTGGCCGAACCCGCCAAGCAAAGAACGCTACCATCGGCCGTCAGTCTGTCGTCCTTCCCAAGATACGAATAAGTTGACCGGTTCCAAATTCGTTCAGCCCCAGAGGTGGTGAACTGAAACTCGTTTGTCGCACGAGATTATAAAGGATCAAGGAGATGTGTGATTTCCTCCTCATCCTAAGTATCTCATAATATCTGTCGATCATGATATCTTAGACGATATTGAAGCGAAACGAGACTGTCATTGATTACTTGTTCATATATTCGGTGACGACTGATAATCTGAGCAAATTATGACAGAGAACCATGTACCGTTGCCTGAAGTCAACGCATAATAGACTTGACTAATTGAAACTTGCAATCCAAGCAGATTCCTTAGCGAAAGTGTGTTCGGACCTGTAGCTCCAACACCACCAATATTAAACGAGTTCGTTTATTTGGTTATTCGTAAGGAAAAGTGATGAGAATAATGAGATTGTAGAATGCTCACCTAGTAGCGCAAGACTTCTCTTACACCTTGGAATTGATTACGAGATGGTTGATTTCCTCGTAATGGACGTTATAACGGTCCCCTACTTTATCAGTTTAGTAGTTTCCGAAAAACTGATTATGCAGCATGTGATTGTGGTCACTGTTTTATCTCTGTGGGGATTTAGACAAAGAGATATAGATGAAGGTCCCTGTGTGACTTCATAATGCTTGAATCAAGTAGTTCCTGACCACGGAACACAATCTCAATTAAATGAGACGTTCATCATATGGATTAATATAAGCCGAGCGGATGTGGTATACCCGCCTAAGTGAGTACTTGATTAGCTTGGGATACTTGAACAAGTATTATGCCCTTGCGTGTTTTATTACGCGATCCATTTTTGGATTTACCTTTGAGATGAAGGATCTTGGGAAGACACGGTAGTGACTCGGCCTGATGATCGAGTCCCGTAAAGATTGAATCTAAGTCCATGATTCAGACTACACCCAGAAGGTGTTATGACATTTTAGTCATCATGACGCTAAGTCGTCAGATTCTCCCATGATCGTTCGATCACTAGACATTGATATAGACCCAGTCCGTCCCTGATGAGATGATGAAGAGATATTGAACCATGATGTTCATATCTAAGTACAATAAGCGCATCATTGTACTTGGTCTAATATACTAGGACGAAAATCTTGTCTGCTGTGAATGGTATAGCTCGACACAGCATCGCGCTAACACACTGCCATCGAAATGGCATAAAAGACATTTTTCCATTACCTTAAGGTAACAACGGATGAGGGCTTGTCTTATCCCATTTTGCGTCATCGAGTGTACCTACCCCCTTCGGTACTCGAATTAACACAACCCTTTTTTTCGGTTATACCGATGCTGGTTACTTATCAGACCCGCATAAGGAATATTCCTAACATGGTCTGTCTTTACCATTAGAAATAAGGCAATATCTTGGAGGTCTTGGAATGACTCCAAATGAATCACTCTGATCTACTCGTGCTCTATGAGACGACTAGAGAGTGTATATGGCTTCGAGCTCGTATTAGCCATATTTGAATTACATATGCTCTATCTCGCGATCCAGATAAAACACTTGTCTTATTTGAGGACAACTTGTTGTTATCGGTCAAGAGAGACATGACTAGATTATGCTATTTAGCATTTCTTACCGAAATGAATCTTCACATATGAAGTTTAAGAGCATCATGTCGAATGCTCGTTTTATTCCACGTTATATTTTCTTGCATACAGTCGTGTGCAAGTAAATGAGGTATCCAGTCGAATGCTCGTACTCTTTCTTGGAATATGAAATTTTTGCACTCAGTCGTGTGCAAGTGAGGGAGAGCATCCAGGTGAATGTTTATTGCACTAATTACTACTTAGTCGAAATCCTCGCACCATGTCGTGTGCAAGTGAGGGGGAGCATCCAGTCGCATGCTCGTGTACTCTTTTTGTCCTTAGACCAATGTTTTTTTTCCCACTGGGTTTTCCTTGGCAAGATTTTTAGCGAGACACGTTCTCATCATATCTCACTTAAGATTGCCGAAATTAGGGGGAGTATCCTGTTGTATACTTCTTACCACTGTGTACTCTTTTGTCCTTCGACTAGAGGTTTTTCCCACTGGGTTTACTCTAGCAAGATTTTGATGAGGCACCTGTTTTGTGGTTGATCCCTACTACTACCATTGTTGCACTCTTTTTTCCTTCGATCAGAGATTTTCCCATTGGGTTTGCTCTGGCAAGGTTTTGATGAGGCACACTGTTTTATGGTTAGTTACTTACATGATATTTCGGCCTATATCATTCGGCTACACAGTTTCTCCTAGGTACCGGTTTTGTCCCACACTGGTTTTTCCATCCCTTAGGTTTTTATGTGTTTAGCACTGCGAATGAACTCGACTCAGATCGACTGCATGAAGACGAATAATTCAAGACGTCCAAAGGGGGAGTGTTGTAGGATATTATTGGACTCTTGGACTTGTACTTTATGGACCCAAGTGGGCTTGTAACCCTACCCCTCTATAACCCTACCCCTCTATCTATATAAAGAGGGTTATAAGTCTTGTATTTCACATTCATTCATACACATTCTTATTAATAAAGACATAATGTTCTCTCTCTATGTCTCATATATAATATATATACTGAGCTAATAAGACTCACAACAGTTTAGTATTACTCTAGCCATAGGTACTATTTACTTGTCAATTAGACAAAAATTAATTTACCCCATTTTTTTCTTTCACTTAAATGAATAAGAAATCAGAATATAATTATATTATAAATAAGAACAAAGTTTCCCTTGAAAAGAGTAAATGAAAAAATAAAGATGATCAGTTATAATTAAGGATTTACATAAAATAATGAAATTGCATCATCATGTATCTAACTTAATAGAACTTAATTAATAGCTGACAATTTCTTTTTCGGGCTCTCAGTGGGTTTCCTAGTAGATTCACAAAGTTCCAATTTCAATTTTTTCCTCATAAAAACGATCAATCGAAATTGATAGAGCACAAACTAAAAAATAACTGATAAACTGAAAGGCCCTAAAACAATGAAGTAATGTCAACATGCATGAAAAGGCCCTACAATAACAATTAATAATAATAATTAAGGAATATTTTCCATGAGCTAATTCTTCCTCCAATCTTTCTCTCATTCAAGTCACATACTGCCGAATTGAATCAGTTACAAAAATTATGATGTTTTTATATTATCTAAATGTAGTGTATTTTGAACAAATTTATTGCGAAAAACTAACAGAATAGTTCGACATGAAAACAATTTAACATTATATTAACCCAAGTAAAAGAAAATTTAATGACGTGTGTTTTAACAAAAAATCTTATTAAAAGGTGATATTTCACTAATGAGCCCTAAAATTATCTTATTGTACTTACATGCTATTAGCTACTTTCTACAGTAATCCACTACATATATATTGCTTTAATTACTTCCCAACACCAAAAGAGTATATTTCCATCATGCATGGTTATCAAAAAGCACCAAAACCTTTATGCTAACTACTTGCATCTACATACTTATTGACATCCATTAAATTAACTATTACAACTATATCTTTGTTTGTATAAGATACTAATAATTTGTCCCAATACTACGTACAATTATTTTTAATAATTATTAATCCTCACTTTGACAATATCCTAATTTTGATCAATATACTAAGCTCTAATTTATCAACCCATTTGAATCAACCACTTATCTGACGGCTCTTAAAATGGGTACCTTACTAACAAATCTTTTTGTTGGTTGATAGATCTTATCGTGTTTATTACTATTTCTCCTCTAAAAGTATTTTTTTTGTACAATTTTCTTATTTGCTTCAAAGAAAATAATTTCGTTTAACTATATTTAAACTTATCTTTGCATTGCAATGATATTAATACTAGTACTTTTATCTTGGCATGGAGAAAGACATTGGTCCTAACCTATACATAGCGTTGTGTTCGGTCCGGTTCGGGTCGGTTATTGGTAAAACCGAAACCGAGCATAAATTTCAGTTCGTTTTTTTTTCAGTTTTCGGTCTTTTTATTTTTTGGACCGAACCGAACCGGTTTGTTTCGGTCCGGTTTCGGTCTTTTCGGTTTAATTTTTGGGCTTTTCCGGTTTTTCGGTTTTTTTTTCCTGGTTTTATTGTAAACCGAACCAGAAAAGTTTCGGTTTTTCGGTTCGGTTTTTTCGGGTTTTCGTCCTAGTTACACATCTCAACGGATCGGGTAAGGATATGTACGCACTTCTTATAATATTTGGTAAAATTAATGTGGTACAACATGACAACAAAGAAAGATTGAGTTTTTGACCCCGCTAATCACATAATTAACGAGTGGAACAAGTAGAAATGATATGAACACACTTATTACATTACTTATTACATTTTCTATGAAAAAAGTGAAAACAAAATATACAATCTGTTAGAAAATCAGTCGAGCTTAAAGAAAGACAGAAATTCAAACCGCATACAATTTGATAACGGAGTTCACCCAACGATGGCTACGTCTCCGGGCCGCTACACGTAGCACTTATATATATATATTATAAGGAAGATTACAAAACGTAATCTAGATTGATCACAAAGCTATGATTCTCTCACAAATAGAACTATCTCTTTACAATATTCTCTCTCGAATATGTGATAATTAAAATACAAGATAGGTGAACATATATATAGAACCCATAGTGGCTCTTATTACAATTCTTAGTGATGTGGGATAATTAGTGAACATGACCAAAATACATTTGGCTCCACAACTCAACAATCTCCCACTTGGAGTCAAATGTCGAGTGCTTCAAAAGAACTCCGATTATCCCCGACCACCGAACTCACTGTGCTCCCCCGAGCAGAATGCTCCCATCGGTATCCTTGTATAGTAATTGATACTCTTCTGTCATCGGTGAGTTACCCATTCTTCCAGTGTAGCCACGACCCTGAGTCTCAAGCTCTGAGTCCTACTGAGGTCGCACATAACCTCAGTTTGTTGATTGTAACAGCCTTCGTTAGCATATCAGCGGGGTTCTTAGAGCTCTCAATCTTTTCTAGCGCGAAGATTCCATCTTCTAGAACAGCCCAGATAAAATGGTAACGGATTTGTATGTGTTTTGTGCGTGAATGAAATACAAGATTCTTAGCTAGCTGAACTGCACTTTGTTTGACTATCACAGTGCAGAACTCACTTGTCGGTTTTCTGACCGAGCTCCTCTAAGAAACCTTGCAACCAAATCATCTCTTTGCATGCTTCCGTCATCGCGACGTACTCAGCCTCTGTGGTCGACAGTGCAACGATCTTTTGCATCTTCCCAACGACAGTCCAACTCACAGCAGTACCACCGTAGGTACAAACACATCCCGTTGTGCTCTTTCGGCTATCCAGATCACCGGCCATGTCAGTATCCACATAGCCGTGCAGGCCTACCGAGGTCTTTCAGAAACATAATGTCGAACTCACTGTACCCGAGAGATATCTCAATATCCACTTCACAGCTTTCCAATGGTGCTTGCCCGGGTTACTCATGTAACGACTGACAACTCCCACTGCGTGGGCAATGTCCAGTCTTGTACACACCATAGCGTACATCAAGCTACCAATTGCTGAAGCGTAGGGTATGTTCGACATACGATCCTTTTCTTCCTCGTCCGAGGGTGATTATTCCTTCGACAAGGTAAAGTGTGCGGCTAGGGGTGTGCCTACAGCCTTGGCATCACTCATGCTAAACCGAGCCAACACTTTCTTCACATACTCGGCTTGCGAGAGAAACAAAGACCCATCCCTTCCTCGGGAAATCCTCATACCGAGGATCTGATTTGCGGCACCCAAATTCTTCATCTCAAAGTGTTTTGCCAACTGTTGCTTCACCTTTTTAATTTCTAGAAGGCTCGACCCGGCGAGCAACATGTCATCTACATACAGAAGTATAATGACGCATGAAGAGTTCTCGAATCTCTTCACGAAACAGCAGTGATCACTATCATTTCTTTTGAACCCGGTACCTACCATGAAACTGTCAAACTTTTTATACCACTGCCGTGGTGCTTGTTTTAGCCCGTACAAGCTCTTCTTTAGTTTGCAGACCAGTTTCTCTTTTCCCTTTTCGGCAAAGCCTTCAGGTTGGAGCATGTAAATTTTTTATTCAAGATCTCCGTGGAGAGAAGAAGTTTTCACATCTAACTGTTCAAGATGAAGATTCTCATTTACAACAATGCTCAACAACAGCCGAACAGTCGTCAACTTTACGACTGGAGAAAAGATCTCGGTGTAGTCAATTCCTTCCTTTTGCTGGAACCCTTTGACTACTAATCGTGCCTTGTACCGTTTCGAGCCATCTTGTTCCTCCTTTAGTCGGAACACCCATTTGTTACTCAGTGCCCTTTTCCTCTTGGGTAGTTCGGCTAACTGCTAAGTCACATTCTCTTTTAGTGACTTCATCTCATCCTTCATGGCGAGCTTCCACTTGGTTGAGTCTTTCAGCTTCAGAGCTTCCTCTCTACTCTCGGGCTCGCATGCATCACTGAGTAATATGTAATGCAGGGAAGGAGAGTACCGGACAGTGGGTCTCCTTTCGCGACGTCCTCGGCCCAATTCAGGTTGAGGAGTTTGGGCAACTCCTCGTCCTCTTCAGCATGTGCTGGTAGGTTGTCGAGCACCACGGGCTCATCTTCATCATTTTCCAACCCCATTCTTGGAAATGCATTCTTGTCGACTGTACCACTTTCCTTGGTTGGGACCGCTTGTTCTTCCACCACCTCATTTTGTCGATCTTTGTACAAAATGCTTTCGTTGAAGATGACATCCTTGCTGCGAATGATCCTCTTCGTTTGACCATCTCAGAAGCGATATCCGAACTCAGCTACACCATACCCCACAAAGTAACAAACTTTGGATTTCGAGTCAAGCTTCGTACGCTCGTTTATGTCGACGTGAATATATGACAGACAACCGAACACTCGCAGGTGTTCATAAGAGATAGTCTTTCCTATCCAGACTTCCTCGGGAATTCTCTTTTCCAATGGCACTAAGGGTCCACGTTTAATGAGATAAACCGCCGTGCTTACTGCATGTGCCTACAGGGCTTTGGGTAGACCACTTTGCAGCATCATACTCCTAGCACACTGATTGATTGTTCGGTTCATTACCTCGGCCACACCATTTTTTTGTGGCATTCTTCGGATGGTCTTCTCCATCCGAATGCCTCTTTGAGCACAGAACTCTACGAACTTCGCATCAATGTACTCTCCGCCGTTATCGGACCTCAAACATTTCAGTTTATTCCCGGTCTCTAGTTCGACCATGGTCTTCCATTCTTGCAATTTCTTAAACACTCCAGACTTGTGTTTCAAGAAGTAGATCCATGTCTTTCTCGTCGAATCGTCGATGAAGGTCACATAGTACTGAGATTCTCCCAGTGAGGTTACCGGGGATGGCCCCCATACATCGGAGTGGACCAATGCTAGCTTTTCCATCTTGGGGACTTTTCCACCTTTCTGAAAGCTCACCTTCTTTTGCATCCCGAAGATGCAACCTTCACACATGTCGAGGTTGACAGACTTTAAGACTGGAAATTTGATGTCCTTTGCTAACACATTCATCCCCTTCTCACTTATGTGACCCCAACATCGATGCCACAGTTCTGAGCAGTTTTGCGACACAGCTGCCTCAATTGTACACTCCTCAACGGTCGTCATGTACAGTGTACCGACCTTGCTCCCTCGGGCTATCACCATAGCTTCTCGTGAAACTTTCCAAGCTCCATTGCTGAACGAAATGGAGTGTCTTTCTGCATCGAGTTGACCTACTGAGATCAGATTCTTGGTCAACCTCGGAACATGCATCACTTTCGTTAGCATCCATACCGAACCATTTGAAATGCGAATCTTCACATCGCCCATTCCAGCAACATACAACGCTTCTCCGTCGGCTAGATACACTTTACCGAAATTACCCGCAATGTAATTTTCGAATAAATCCTTCTGAGCGGTCGTGTGAAATGATGCCCCAGAGTCTAGAATCCACGAATCTATATTTCTCTGTACGACAAGCATTAAACAGTCACCTGAATGCTCGTCGCTCGCAACATTCGCCACATGACATCTGTCGGTTTCCTTCTTCGGCTGATTGCACTCATGGACGAAGTGCCCCATACCCTGGCAGTTATAGCATCGAAGATTCTTCTTGCTTCGATCGCTATTTTTTCCACCTCGGCTCTGCCCTCTTCTACCTCTGGATTTCGAACGACCTCTTTCGTCCAATATGTCCTTACCCCGGTATCTTGAACCAACGTTCAAGGCTGCTCCATCATTTGAGCATTCACCCATATCTTGTCTCTTGAGTTCCTCAGCGAGTATTTAATCTCGGATGCCGTTATAAGTCAGTTTATCCTTTCCAATTGAGTTGCTGACAGCAGCTCGCATGAACTCTCAACTATTCGGTAGAGAGACTAGCAATATTAGGGCTCTTGCCTTGTCTTCAAAAGTTATCTCAACCGCATCCAACTGATTTACGATGTCGATGAACTTATTTACGTGGTTTGCGACATGTGTGTTCTCAGCCATGCGTAGGCTGAACAACTTACGCATGAGATGTACCTTTTTGTTTGCGGATGGTTTTTCATACATGTCGGTGAGGACCTTCATCATCCCCATCGTCGTCGTCTCTCTTACGACGTTGTGTGCCACGCACCTAGATAGTGTTAGTCGGATCACTCCCAACACTTGTCGGTCTAAAATTTTCCATGCCTCTTCGGTGGTCGTGGTCGGTCTATCCTCGAGAAGAAGTGGTTGATGCATCTTCTTCCCGTACAGATAGTCTTCTATTTACATTCTCCAGAATGCGAAATCCTTCCCGTCGAACTTCTCGATCCCATGTGCGCATCTGTCTTCTTTTGCCATTGATCTTTCTCCCGATCTTCGACCTTAGTTCTGCAAATCTCGGGCTCTGATACCACTTGTTAGGAAATCAGTCGAGCTTAAAGAAAGACAGAAATTCAAACCGCACACAATTTGATAACGGAGTTCACCCGATGGCTACGTCTTCGGGCCGCTACACGTGGCACTTATATATATATATATATATATATATATATTATAAGGAGGATTATAAAAACGTAATCTAACTTGATCACAAAGCTATGATTCTCTCATAAATAGAACTCTCTCTTTACAATATTCTCTCTCGAATATATGATAATTAAAATAAAAGATAGGTGAACATATCTTACTATTACTTTATGTGAAGACCCCTTATGAAGCCTTGAAAAACTAATAACTAAAAGACCCCTATAATTATAAAAATTACAAAAATAGCAAAGACTTAACTGCTCCATGATTTAAAATTTAAAATAGGAAAAAATAACTTCTGTTGCTCTTATCTAATCTTAGGGGTGGACTTTTTGTACCGATTTGTACCAACCGACCGATTTTCGAACCGAACAAAACAAGTTGGTACCGAAAGTTCGGTATACCGACTTTTCGGTACGGTACAACCGAACCAAACTTTAAAAGTCGGTTCGGTTTCGGTATTCATTTCGTATGTTTGGTACAATACCGAACCGAACCAAACCTTAAAATTATAAAATATATATAAATTTACGCATAGTTATAACTTACAAATAAATTGTATTATAGTTTATTTTAATTTTTCTCACGACTTACTTTCCTATTTACGAAGCCAAATACAATCGTTAAAGTAGCAAATATAAGAATAGTTGTACACATTTTAATTTTTACAAACTTTTTTGCTATTTTATTGTTATAAAGAATTATTTTTTAATAATAATAATGTTTCGGTATAAAACGGAAAACCGAACCGTACCGAACCGAAAAAGTCGGTTACCGAACTTTCGGTAACCGACTTTTTCGGTTCGGTTATGCTATAATTTTTTTCAAACCAAACAAATTCGGTTCGGTATTGGTATATGGTCAAAAAAGTCGGTACCGTACCGAAGGCACCCCTATCTAATGTAACGTTTAATAATTAAAATCATAAACTACCATCATTATTTTCATTGAAGAATTTGTTCTCTCTCCTACATGTACTATTTTAATTGTTCCTCCATTCGTCAAAGATTCTATCATAACGGGTTAGATATTTTTTTTTTTGGATTCACACCCATCGGATGGGCATGTCCGCTAGTATATAAAACCCATAGTGGCTCTTATTACAATTTTTAGTGATGTGGGATAATTAGTGAACATGACCAAAATATATTTGGCTCCACAACTCAACACAATCAACACAAGACTAAGTTTTGACCTTTCCCTACTCTCACAAGAAATATAGCAAGGAATGGGGAAAAAATGAATGCACGAAGAAGCAAAGAAAGACACCTCTCAAAATTTCAACCAAAAAAAACAATATATCAAGCTAAGCATGATCCGTATACTCATTTTTTTTTTTATGCTTAGTTATGAGATCAATAGTTAAGAAGGTAATTGTAAGGAGCAAACGCAAAATACTCTACAGTTTTTTGTATCTAAATATATGCCAAGTGTTAATTATTTCATGCAATTCACATTTTATTTTAAAACAGGATGATAGTACATTACTGAAAATATTGAAATAATTTAGCAACTGATCACATGTGCAGATGTGCTTGCATTTGTGTGTGTGTATGACATAAAAAGTGGTAGGGAGTGATGAATTATATGACATAGATTCTGAAATTAAGAAAGACAATGAGAAAAGCCTCCATATCCTATTCTGGCATTTCAAACTTGTTTATAATATTTTATTTTTAAAGCTTTAATCTTTTTTCTCACTCTCTCCACTTTTTGAAATCTGGTGACCATTCCAACTATTCTCTCCCTCCAGGCTATTTCTCTCTTACATCATAAATGTACACTAGCCCTCTTATATAAAAGGATCAATAGGTGACAATAATGAAAAACCAATTACACCAAATAATACCCTAACAACTACAACACACAAATATCATGGGTAGGGCTCCTTGTTGTGACAAAGCCAATGTTAAGAAAGGGCCTTGGTCTCCCGAAGAAGATGCTAAACTCAAGGCGTATATTCACGATCACGGGACCGGAGGCAACTGGATCGCGTTACCTCAAAAGATAGGTAACAAAAAAAAACTTGCTCGTTGAAGAACCTACTCGTACCATGCCCTTTTTATTGTAATTTTTCCTAATCTTGATTTTTTTTTTCTTGTAAATTGATTGATTTACAGGCCTGAAGAGATGTGGCAAGAGCTGCAGGCTGAGATGGTTAAATTATCTGCGGCCAAATATCAAGCATGGAGGGTTTTCAGAGGAAGAAGATAACATAATTTGCACCCTTTTTTTAAATATTGGAAGCAGGTGAGATAGTAAATTTTTCAAATATTCTTATTGTTTTTTTAGCCTGAATTAGGAAGCATATATTAACATGTTACTATTTTTTTATAGGTGGTCTATAATTGCTGCGCAATTACCCGGGAGAACCGATAATGATATAAAAAACTATTGGAATACAAAGTTGAAGAAGAAGCTCATGGGGAAGCAACGAAAACAAACGGCTCGAAGAGAAATGGGAATAAACGGAGAAAATACTAAATTCGAGACGAATCTCATTGTTTCCGAGAATATGATCATGAACCACAATTTATACTACCCTGAGCTACCTTCACCACTATATCCTAGCCTAGACGATAATATTCGTGATGAGGATTCAATTTTAAAATTCCTAGGTTGTTTGGAAGGAAAAGTTTACGATGATCATCAACAACCAAACATCAATACTATTACTGATGCTACAAATTTCGAATACCCTTCCGGGTACTTTTCCCCATATCAAGACCTAGTATACGAGAACTCTATGAATGCTTTATCCTCTACAAATTCCATTAATGGTGAATATTCACAATTTACAAATATGTACCAAAAATTCGATTACCACAATCATGAGCACTTGGATACGAATGGATCAAGTTCGGTTGAAAGCTCGAATTGGGGAAACTTAAATTCTATGGTATATGATCCTAGTATGGGAGCACAAGAGTGTGTATTTCAAGAGACTAGGTGCTTTGGGGTAGAGTAACTGGAATTGAGGATTTGAGATGGTTTAGTACTTTAGACATGGTACTCATTAGTAAATTTTTCCATTTTTTTCCCCAACAGATTCCTTATGAGATGATTTACTTGCTTGATACGCCTGTAATATTTCCACTTTATTAACAAAATCATGTCCATTTTCTGATTATATTGCTTTCTGTTCAATCATCTTTTGTTAATTTCCCATCAAGAGTGGTAGCAGTATAAAAATATAAACTGGTCTCCAGATAAGTGATCCAAATATAGTCCTCTGGAGTATAAAATAGCTACTAAGTTTTATTAGATTTTATGTTTAAACATGATTCATTTCTTGGCTTTTAGGTGTGTAGCTAATTTGATCTTAAATGATAGCTCAGAGACCCCAGATATGAAAAATGTTAGTAAAAGGAATGTTCAAAAAGGAAAGGGAAAAAAAACCTCCATTAAAAAAAATCAAAATTCATTTTAGCAGTTGCAAAGGAAATAAATCCATTTATACATTTGATAGTTTGAAGGCTAAGTTTCACATAAAATTATAGAAGTTATCAGGAAATCATGACATGTACTTTTAATTCAGGTTTTCTTAAAATCAAGAAGTCTCATGAGTCGACCCATGCATATTAATTTCCATTTGCAAAAGAAAAAAGGTATAATAAAAGCCTAAGCAGCCTTTATAAAATAAGAAAAATTCAAACGACGCACAAATATTTTCTTGTAAATAATTTATTTGAACACTCGGAAAATAAAAGTACTATTTCAAGTAATAGAGGATCTCAATAAGTGCTATACTTCCACTCACAGAGCTTAGCAGTTTCAATATAAAAAGGTAGAATGAAAGATGTAAAATCGATCATTTTTTTCAGCTTTTGAAATCGTCAAAAAGTTAGAAATCGTGCCAATTGAATGAAATAAGTGTACAACAGCAAATATTATCCATTTGAATAGTACGTAATAAGATCCTTTCATTCTCATGAAATTTATAAACCTTTTCAGGTGAATTTATAAACCTTTCTAGTGCTAAAATGTTATGTTTTCTTTTTATTTTGCTTTCTTGTCTTAGGTGATATTATTGTTGAGAGATACAGGAGAACCGCGCTTAATTATTACTCGATAAATTAATAAACTATTTAAAATAATATTTTTTTTCGGTTCTGACTTGGTGCCGTGTAAAAAAATAACAATTTCGATAAATTAATAAGATAATAAATTTTCTGAAAATCGATATATAAATATTGGTTCCCATAAAATTATAAATTAATAATTTTTCAAAATGACAAACATTACTAGGACGACTTATTGAAGTATGATTCTATAGTCGTTTGTTTTTTCTTAAAATTTAAATATACTTTAATCTCATTCCTAATTTTTCTAATTGTATCCAAAATGTTTGATATAGTCTTTTCAAACTGTACCAAAAAAAGTTATACACGCGATAAATGTTTACTTTCGCGTGACTAGTTCCAAATGTGCAGTATTATCTTCAAGTATCATATTCAACTTCATTATTTTTACTGTTACCAAAGACAATATTCATAATTTATTTTAAATTCTTGGCCTATGAACATGTATTATTTTTACCTGTGTAATCCAACAACCCATTAACATCCGTTTTATTGAGATAACCGAGACCATCAATCATTTTTTCAAGTTCATAAATATCTTTCTCAATAGTGGTTTCATATGTTAATTGAACATTCATTGACCGGACAAATTTTACAGTGTGGAAAATAATTTGTTATTGTTGTTCGGTGAATATTAATCGTTCAATCAATAAATTAAACCACTTTAAAATAATAATTATTAATTTATCGATTAATTAATACCTGTCTAAATTAATAAATTTATACGGTCCCGACATTATTAATTTAGATAAGTTTTACTGTGATAGGTTTTGTATTATGAATATGTACATAGTGATGCTATGAATTAAATTGAGTCGATCAAACTCTATAAAGTACATTACTTTAGATAAGTTTTACTGTGATAGGTTTTGTATTATGAATATGTACATAGTGATGCTATGAATTAAATTGAGTCGATCAAACTCTATAAAGTACATTACTTTTGCAGACTTTGTGATTTTGAGGAACAATATTGTTGTAAGAAAATGATTGTCGGAAAACATCTCACAAAATATAAAAACTCACAAAAATTTAAAGGGGAAAGGAAACTTTATATAATATATCTTTTATTACAAATGAAGAATCAACATCTATTTATATTAACATGGAGAAAGAAAAACTATTTTTAATTACACTCTATCTCAAAGGTTAATAACTTTAAAAACTTAAAAGCTAAACATTTAAAACAAAGCAAGTAGGTTTACCAATGATTTTTTTAAGACAAACAGTAATGTGATCAACTTTCTAAACATATTATCTAAACGAGACAAGTTACCAATTACTGGTATTATTTTGTTGAGCTATATAGATTTTCTTAAGAGATCTTATATGTTATTTATTTATTTTAAATTAAGAGCTCCTATATATGTTGAGAATATTTTCTAAATGAACATCTGCTACAATTAATTCACGATAATAACTTTTAATGATTGACAAAATATGATGCAGAAACTTTGAATTCTGAGCTACTTTTATGCAATATTCCACTACTATGAACTATGTCAAAAAAGTAGAAATTATGCTATTTCCGAAATTAATCATAATAAAGAAAAGGCGTATCTCACATGAATAGTGTCTTGTTATAGAATTATAGAAAAATGGAAAGATTGGTTTGATGTTTTGTCAACAAGTTGTTTGGCTGTAGGTTTGTAGGGACATAGGTATACAAACATGGGTGGGATATACTTTTATTTCTATCTCCATGTCTGTAATTACAAAAGGAGAGTGTTATATAATATCAGTCCATCTAGTGTACTGCCAAGATTGACCATTAATGTCAATTTTTTTTCATGTATGTAATTGCCGAGTTATAATACGTATGAGTGCTAAATGTCATAAAATAATAAGGGAGAATCATTGACCAGTAAATAAATAAAAAATTAATTTTCTAAATCTTGATTTCTTAATATTGTTTAAGTTTTTGATACATATATAATGTAGCATCCTTTAGTATCAAATTTTAAATAAAAGAGTAAAAAAAAATAGCATCATGTAGCGTATTTACTAATATTTAAAAATCTTTTTTGAATTTTTGATAATTAAGTACTTATATGTACTTTTTTTTAATCATTTTCTTAAAAAAATAAATAATAAACCATCAAGATAGAGATTTTTTTGTTATCTCCTTAAAGTTGTTGTAGTTGGATGAAAACCAATAATTTTTCTCAAGTCAAAAAAGTGATAATACAAGGAAAGATGGACGAATTATAAAAAGGTAACATGCACATGATTGACCAAGGTCTCATCAAGTTTGTAGTAGAATGGTAATTATTCCTCATCAAGTATTTACCTTGTCGATTATCAAAAAAAAAGTATTTACCTTGTCATCATATATAGCTTCATTTTTTGTAAAAAAAAATTAATAAAAAAGAATGTCAATATCTACTTTTATTTCTGTAACCATTCAAAATGGGTGAATTAAACTTAGAAGGTACTTGGTAAATTAAACTTGGAATGTTACAATTGTTATGAAATGAAGAAGATTAGAAATCGAGACAATGACTGTTACCAAATTGTGCTGCTCATTTGAGAAAATTCACTACTACGGTTTAATAGATTAATAGCTATTAGTTGAAAAGGACTTTACATGAGTCTCTATGTCATAAATTTCCACACTGTTGTATGACAATAATAATGTTTTTTGATAGTTATTTGTAGGGGTGGGCATGAGGAGGCTGATTGCAGCGTATTGACTCAAATTCTAATTTAACCCGTAAAATAAATGACGGGACCAATTGGAACGAATTGATAAAATTTAAAACTCAACCCAACCCAACCCGTTACAATTAAAACCTCAACCCAACTCAACCCAACCCGCAAAATAAATTGCGGGTTGGGACGGGTTGAGTTTAGATTGATTCTTAAATTTGTATTTTGGTCATTTATTTTTCATAGTTTGCATAATCAACCTAAATTTTAAAATAAATCGAATATTTCAAAGAGAAATGTAAATTAAAACCAATGAAAATACGTTTACAACATTCACGAACATGTAATAAAAGTAAAATATAACAAGAATAAAAGATTAGTATATTAAAATACATATATGTATATATATATATATACTAGCGCACCTCGCCCATGCGATGCGTGGTGTAACGCGTGTTTGGTTTGATTTTAAATTTTTAATTATCAACCTATTCATAAGACATTGGAATTAATTAATTCAAAAGTAGGATTAAACTAATTTAAAACTTCAAAAGGATAAACAAACTTAAAAACGTAAATAACATTAAAATACAAAAAAAATACCTGAGAAATAAGACTCATAAATCCCTACAAACCAAAGTGAAGAGAGAGAATACAAAGAGGAAAAATAGAGAGAGGCAGTTTTTTAATTGTGTATCAGTTTTTTTTATTCCAACCGTGTATTAGTATTTGATTTATTTGTAATTTATGTTAATTAGAGGAGTTTTAATTAATTATTTGTTTCAAGGCCTCATAAAGTCTCTTGACATAAACTAATATTATAGATATATATTGCGGGTTGAAATGGATTGGCACGTATTAATCCGCGGTTTGTGAATCTCAACCCTAACCCAACAAGCAAAATATATAGCGGATTGGGACGGGGCGGGACGGATTGATATTTGTTTAACACTCAACTCACCCCAACTCATCCCAATCTATGCGAGTTGGGTCACATGAGTGGATTTATGGATTTTTTACCCATCCCTAGTTATTTGGGCACCAAAAGTTGTTGCATCTAATTTAATTATTTTTAAAATTAACGTCTAAGCTAATTTGTTCTATTGCATCTAATTTAATTATTTTTTAAAATTAACATCTAAGCTAATTTGTTCTAAAGTATCAGGGTTTTTACTAATTTTGTACCATGTATTGTTTACCTTTTTATGATTACTACCATGTATTCCCCTGTTTTTCAATTATTACCATGTATTCAATATTTTTTTCCAATTTAAACGTTTCCGTCCAATTAAGTGCCAATTGGCATCGGAAATGGGTCACGTGTCATTTCTCGGCAGTATTTGACTATATTATTGCTCTTTTACTGTTATACCCTTTTTTTAAACTTTTTTCCTGTTTTTACGTCAACCCTAATTTTTTAAAACACAAACACGTATATATTTATATATAGAGAGAGATGCATATATAGAGATTATATGGACATCAATTTAGATATCAACTTGGATATTTTTTTTGTAAAAACACTCCAAATCAATATTTGATTAATGCAAATCTCCACGGTTTCACGACGGGAATACAAATATGTGTCTTTTTTTTTCGAGATATATAATGAGATATTTTGGAAATTATGGAAAATTATGGAGATTTGGAGCGTTTTCACAAAAAAAGTGTCCATGTTGTTGTCCATATAACTTTCCCATATATAAATATGTATCTCTATATATATTGGAGTTTTACACTTCCAAATTCTCTCAATTGATGAAGGAAAAAATATATATATTGGAGACAAAATGTTTTCAGAATAGAGAGTGTTTTCAGAACAGATGGAGGGTTTTAATAGATGCTGATATGTATGTATCTCTCTCTATATGTATATAAATATATACGTGTTTGTGTTTTAAAAAATTAGGATTGATGCCAAAAAATAGCAGGAATTGAGTTTTAAAAAAGGCTATAACAGTAAAAGAGCAATATTATAGTCACATGTTGCCGAGAAATGGCTCGTGACCCATTTTCGGTGCCAGTTGACACTTAATTGAACGGAAATTGAAATTGGAAAAAAATGTTGAATACATGGTAATAATTGAGAAAAACAGCAATACAGGATAGTAATGATAAAAAGGTCAACAATACATGGTACAAAATTGATAAAAACTCAAAGTATCATGGCAAATGCATCTTTCACTTGTTAATTATAGCCTTTTTATGGTATTGCATTATGTAGGGGTGACCTTTTTGTACCGACTTGTACCAACCGACCGCTTTTTGAACCGAACTAATCAAGTCGGTATCAAAAGTTTGGTATACCGACATTACGATACGGTACAACCGAACCAATCTTTGAAAGTCGGTTCGGTTTCGGTATTCGTTTTGTGAGTTCGATATGGTACCGATTCAAAACGAGATATTAAAATATACTATATAGACAAATAAACTAAAAAACTTATATACACTTAATTATTAACATTGTTATAATATACTTATATTACCTTTTTCTAAAAAATGCTTATAACATTTTCTTTTATTTTTAGACTTTACTAGAAAGGTCTAGTAGTGTTTACTTTTTTATGTAAAAAAACAAAAAATGTAACAATAATATAAATAAATATATATGTTTAATATAGTATTTTTAAAACATTATACTATGTCTTTTTTTCCACTACGTACCATTTTTCTATCATCACTTGTAAACTTTAGAGTTTGGTATAAAAACAAAACCGAACCAACTGAATAGTTTGGTATGCCGAAAGTTCGGTATACCGAATTTTTTGGTTCGGTAATGGTATAAAAATTCTCAAATCAAACTAGTTTGTTGTGGTATCGGTATGTAGTCAAAAAGTTCGGTACCGAATCGGTATCACCTTTAGCATTACGTATTACGCCAATAATACAAATTATATATTTTAATAATATCCAATTAACGGGTGAATTTAACCCAAACCATTGTACAAATATATAGGAAAATGGTTTTGGAAAAATATGATTCGATCGACAAGGCATCTTTGTTCTTTTTTATTTTATTTTTTTGTTCGTACTTTTTCAAAACGTCTTAGATTATTAGATAATACGCGCATGTAATAGTAAGAGTTCATGACTAACTTGGTCACAAAACATTACTTATATATGTAGGAATTAATATCCCCTTTTTTAAATAAAAAAACATGTTCGTTAGTATTAAAAATAAACATTGGTACATAGAGTTCAAATTACCCTTGAAATATGAATAGCACTTTTTTTAAAAGAAAATTTTATTAGATGGAAGGCAACAAGTGTTCAAGACATGAGACAAATGCCGCCATGATAGAAGAATATATAAAAACAAAGTTTTCAGGTGGAAATATATATTACGACTTGATAGTCAGAGAAAATAACACCTATTAATTACAACAACTTATAACTTACATCTTGGGATTAGAAAGAAATATCAAATTACCCCAAACCCTGTGTGATTCGTTTATATTCAGAAATTATATTACACAAATATTATATTACACCGATTTTACTCTTTACATATATCTTGCTTAATTTACAAGTGACTTTGATGCACGCCGTTACACTTTCTATTGGGTTTCTTATCTTTTGATAAAAAAGTAAATATGAGATTTTTATGACGGCATGAAGTGAATCTCTTTTTAGTATTTCTAGCGGCGGAACTATGATCTAATAATGGATGAGTCTGAATTAAATATGTAAACTATTTATTAATTATGAAATTGCCCATAGCTAGTTTGTACTATGAATAATTTTACTCATCATATAATATAGTGGAGTTTTTTTGGCTAGTCTCGTGGTTTTTACTGTCCTATTTTTGAATGATTTTTTCACGTTATATCGTTGTTTCTTTGTTGATTAATTTGGTTATCGTTTTCTATTGGGGTTTGAATAATAATTGTAGAAAAGTAGTTGACTGGTATATTTTATTCCAATGTTCTTGGTCACTACTCTCTTCACAAATACTATATGAAAAAGTTTAAATATCAATAGTTTATTTTATTTTTAACTGTTAAAAAAGTGAGTGTTTTTAAACTTTAACAACATATAGCAACTAGTTCTATTGCTAACTTATGGTTAAAATTTAACGACCCAAACTTTGAAAACATTATTTTTCATTTCCTATATGAGTTTTTTTTCATAATATGAGCAAACTGGATTTTGAATGTTTTGATGAAATTACATATTATTTTTTTCTGGAAATTTGAGTGCCCTCACCTAGCTCGGTGATATGACTACTTTCTTTAGGGAAAAAGTTATGAATGTCACTATATTTGTAAACTCCAATTCATTAATTATAACAGAGTTAACCAAAATAAAAACCCTTGGTACTAAACTTGTTAACCAACGTAACTTGTTACTTAAATTGACTAAATGTATTTTTATGTAAGACAAAAAAAAAAAAACTACCTCATTTCCTTAATAGTATTGTCACTTTTTCATCCCTAAAATTTTAAAAAAGCCTGACTTATAAGCCAATATTATAACACATGAACAAAACATCATGGACTTTTCATCACTTGCGCCAATATTTAAAAACATGCATAACACAAAAAGACCTTTTAACAGGAAAATCTCTACACACTATTTACATAAAATCCCTCATTATTCCAATTTCTACATACATATCAAACCACTTTATTCTCCTCTACTCCAAATGTGGCCACGTCATCACTGCCCAAAATGTTTTCGACGCCACACCCGAACCGAATGTGTTTTCGTACAACGCTATAATGGCGTTGTATGTGAGAGAATCGAAGCCAAACATAGTTCGCCAACTGTTCGATGAAATGACTGAACCGGATTTAGTTTCTTTTAATACTCTAATTTCGGCGTATGCTGATAAAGGGCAGGCTGCAAATTCGGTCGAGGTGTTTTCTTGCATGAGAAGGAAAGATATAGAAATGGACGGGTTTACTTTTTCCGCTCTGATAACAGCTGGTGGTGGTGATTTATTTTTAGTTCGACAGTTGCATTTGTTGGCTATGGTGGGTGGGTTCGATTCTTATGTTTCGGTGAAAAATACGCTTTTAACGTATTACAGCAAGAACGGGCTTTTAAAGGAGGCGAAAACGTTGTTTTCCGGGATTTTTAACATGGGTGATGAGGTTTCTTGGAATTCTATGATAGTAGCATATGGACAACATAATGAGGGTAAATGCGCGCTAGAATTGTATCAGGAAATGATTCGTAGGGATTTGAGGATTGATATGTTTACTTTGGCGAGTGTTTTGACTGCTTATACGTGTTTAGAGGATTTATCCGGGGGGCGCCAGTTTCATGGGTTTTTAATCAAAACGGGGTTTCACCAAAACGCTCATGTTGCTAGTGGCTTGGTTGATATGTACTCGAAATGTGGAGGGTGTGTCTTCGATTTCGTGAAAGTGTTTTCTGAGATTCGGAAACCTGATTTGGTTCTTTGGAATACCATGATTTCTAGCTATTCTCAAAAGAAAGAATTGTCCGAAGAAGCGGTGAAATGTTTTATGAAAATGAAGCGTTTTGGTCACCGCCCTGACGATGGTAGCTTTGTGTGCGTGATTAGTGCTTGTTCTAATTTATCGACTCCGTCACAAGGGAAACAAATTCACTCTCTGGTTATCAAATCTGATATCTTGTCTAATCAGATTTCTATAAACAATGCTTTAATATCGATGTACTCGAAATGTGGGAACCTTGAAGATTCTAGGAGATTGTTCGATCGTATGCCAGATCATAATACGGTCTCGCTGAATTCGATTATCGCAGGGTATGCTCAACATGGTAGAGGTACAGAATCGTTATTGTTATTCGAGCGAATGTTGAAAATGAATCTCCGACCAAATAATATCACATTTATTGCTGTCCTGTCTGCATGTGCACACACTGGGAGAGTAGATCAAGGGCAAGAATATTTCAGTATGATGAAGGAAAAATTCGGAATTGAACCAGAATCTGAACACTATTCATGTATGATTGACCTTTTTGGGCGAGTAGGTAAATTAGAAGAAGCAGAGAAATTAATTAACGAAATGCCACATAAGCCCGGGATCATAGAATGGGCTTCATTACTCGGCGCTTGTAGAAAACATGGAAATATAGAGCTAGCGAATAAAGCGGCAAAAGAATGCCTTCAACTTGAACCTTTAAATGCTGTTCCATACACTATACTAGCAAATATGTATGCAAGTCTGGGGAGATGGGAAGAGGTGGTTAGAGTACGAAAGCTAATGAGAGACAGAGGAGTAAGAAAGAAACCGGGTTGTAGCTGGATCGAGGTGAAGAAAAGAGTCCACGTGTTTGTTGCAGAAGATAGTTCACACCCATTAATAAACGAAATCTACGATTTTTGGGAAGAAATTTTCGAGAAGATGAAAATAGCAGGGTATGTACCGGATATGAAATGGGCATTGGGCAGAGATGACGGGACAAAGGCACACGAAAGGGAGTTGAGATTAGGTCATCATAGCGAGAAATTAGCAGTTGCATTTGGACTGATTTCGACCAAAGATGGAGAGCCTTTACTGATAGTCAAGAATCTTAGGATATGTGGGGATTGCCACAATGCTATTAAAATTATATCTAAGATTACTAGCAGATATATTACTGTAAGAGATGCTTACAGATTCCATTGTTTTAAAGATGGAGAATGTTCTTGTGGGGATTATTGGTAAGTGGTGATAAATACTATGATTGGCTAAACGTCTGTGTTTTGATTGTTTGGAGAAAAGAAGAAATTACACAGAATTGAGCTGATTTTACTTATACATTTAGTGGCATATAGACTAATAAAAGTTATAGTTGCGCTAATTTAAAAAAAAAAAATGCTGTTGCGCTTAATGAAGTTCTGATTGAGGAAGATCTAATATTTTTCAATCGAAGTTATTCTATTTTTCCACTGAAACAATGGGGAGATTCTACATGTTAACACTAACCTTTGAATTTTTTTCCATTCTACTATCTATTCGACATCAGCTTTTCAAAATTTTAGTTTTATGTATTTCTACACAGTTAGTCAACATTACTGTCAGTTAATGCTACCCAAGAAGGAAAATCTGAACTTTCCTGCAACAATATGGGGATAAATCGGATAAGATTTGAATAAGTAAATATAACAAAATCTAACATAATAAATGATTGTAGCAAAACACTGATTCTTTCATAATTCTTTTGACATAAATTAAATTTGCAAAAATGTAGCCTATATAGGATATAACACTATTCTTAATATCAGATCAAGTGACCAACATCCTCTCTGCTGAAGTGGAATTATCACCCAGCAGAACGAATAAGATTACAACATAAATAGCAAAAAGAATACGTATGCCTTAGATGAATCAGAATACTATAAAGTTAATGAAGAGGCGTCGAAACAATTCTATAATTTAGTGGTATGAGTTTAGGTGGAAGACTTGGCAGGTAGGCTTGTAGGACATCTTCGTCGCAGCCTGCTCAAACTTGTTAGCAACAGCTTCGTTCACTTCTAAGCTGGTTTGCACAAAGAAACGCATCCACCAAGACGGGCTCCTCATTTTTGCCTACATGAGTAGGTGAAATTTAAGAGTCAGAAAATTCTTTGCTCAAAAGTTCAAGCATAACATAAGTTGTATTATCTTTTAGTATAGTATGTCCCATTATTTTATCTGCCAAAAAGTTTAACCAAAAATCATAGCAAATGCAACTTCTCCTATTATGCTCTTTTAGAAGAATTGTAAACCAGCAAAGGCACTAATTGAACTAATTTGTGATTTCTGAGAACTGTATTCATCTGCTAGTACGTCTTAGTAAATAAAAAATACACATGAAACGGCTGGGGAACCTTTAGTATTCATCGAATTGCTAATGCAGAAGCACACCTAGAATATAGCGAATTTATAGTACTTATTAAGAATATTTTCACTTACCGGACGCCCAAATTTGGATAGCTCTCCACCTTTAGCCTTTTGTTTTCCTGGAAGCCCTAAATAACAAAATGAGAAAACAGTGAAACTCAACACGCATCACAGAGTGAGATATCTAATCTGAAAAGAGCTACAAATAACAACATAGAGTTGGTATCATCGAAACGTTATTTTTTCTTCTAGCAATTTTAGTTTTCATTCATATGTTAAAGCTGCAATAAAAACAGGATGATTCAAGGTTCAAAGCATGTTTAAGCAACAGCCGGATTTTTTAAGATTGAAAACACAAACCGGTTTCATCAAGCTAAAATCTTCTAGTTTTTTTCCCATCAGAAACCGTAAATTCTCAAGATTTAAGCTGATCAACCATTTGCAGTCAATATTTAGCTTAAGAGGTGCAGCCAAACAAGATTTGAAATTCATGTTACCAAAGAAAATTAAAAACAATGAGGAAACAAAAACAAAACAAATTGTTAGGGCTAGCGGTGCAGCTTGTTGCTCGCTTGCCTTCTATCTCCGTGTAATCATTTCATCGTTTTATAATAAAATTTGAATAGTATATATAAAAAAATTGTTAACATGAAACTTAAACTTCTGGACCATTAAGTTTATGAATTTTTAAAAATAAGACAATTACCTGTAAAAATAACAAGCCCATTGGCAGAAACTCTAGCCAAATCGGGAAGAGTTTTATTGAGATACTTTGGAGATAAATACTCTAATGCATCAGATATAATCACAAGGGAAAACGACTTTGCTCTATATGGGAGAGGATATTTTATATCAGCCTCGCGTACAAGGCCTTTCCGAACAAGGTTTTTACAGCTACTATCAGCATCTTCTATATCATATGGCTCGACACCCCATGCTTGAGTTTCCTTCTCTGTCAATAATCTAGATACCACAGAGCAAGTGTCGGGTCCCACGTGCAGAACTTTGTGCATGCTATCACCATATGCTTTTTTTAAGATGGGTATCGCGTTATGAACTTCTAATGTACATGAGAAGTCACCTGCAATAATATTCAACTTTTAAAGTACAATAACTATTGCAATGAACATATACTGGCTTTTCATTTAATAAAATGTACACCTAAGTTTTCAGCCTTTTGACAAAGCTCATATCATGAACCTCAATTAGAGTAGCACATAACAGTTCAGCTGACCAGTTAAAATCTTCTCACATAGTGATTTTAAGAAATTGAAGAAGCAAGTTGGGAAAAAAAAATCTTATGTTGTCATGAGCCAAAAAAACTGTATTTCCTCGCCATTACTAAGTGAAAACAAAACATTTAACTCATGATTTCATGAATACAATAGTTCTCTTCACTCCTCATCCGAATAAAGTAAAAAAGAATTGGTTTTTTTTTTAGATTACATCATATTTCAGACTCCATAAAGAGAGCAAAATCATCGTGCAGAAACTAGCAAGTTCATGTATTTTCTGCGATTGCAATATATTCGATGCTGATGAGAAAAGAAAAACAATTGAAACTTTTTTTCTTATCATATTCTTTGTAATCTGTCAATTCTATAAACGTATACTTTAATATTATGATCTGGCTTTATATGCTGACAAGGGGCTCTCCTCACATAAAAACTTTGGAAGATACACTCAAAAAAGTTGAAAGAAGCAAAAGAAATCAATTGATTGCTAAGTACATAATGCCGCTATGCACGTAACTACTATCATAAAGAAATTACTCACTCTTAGAGAATGAAGTAATCATACTGAGGACAATGGTATTTACCTTCAACGTGGCTCAAAACTTTGCTTCCCCCAAATACACCTACATTAGAAGAGATCATAGCTTAATAAAGCGCATAAGAAGAAAAGCTAGAGACTCTGGTACAAAGTAAGCTTGTGTAATAAATTATAATTCAGGGCCGCCAAAGCCAACATTCCATATAAGAATGAAAATAGGAGAAAAAATCAGAATTTTTTGCAACTCCTTATAACCTGAACCACCCCGGAAATGCGCGATAATGAACACTAAACCCTGCAAATCCCACAAGGGTGAAAATAATTAATAGTTGAACTAGTGTATGAACCATCTAAAACTTTGTAATTGATGCATTAACAAGATAAGGCAAATTACTAGCTTGGTGTGCTCTTTCTTCTTAACGGAAATTAACAAATGCCACAAGTATTTTTACTCTATGTTGTAAATTAGCAGAAAATAAGAATATATGTAAAAATGGAACGTACCACAATGATGAGGAGACCAGGAATTAGAGGAGATATGCGTGTCTTTGGATTAAGGAGCCCTCCTAGTAGACCAGTACCTCCCGAGCGCCTTGAAGAATTTCCTGGTCTTCTTGACATAGCTTAAAATATTAAAAATATCACCCTTTATATCCTGCCACAGAAAATAAAATTACAATGTTTAATAAAATTCTCAAGAACAGAACTTCTATCACATAAAAGCTCAATGTCAATACTCGCTCTTCACTTCACATGATGGATGATTTCCCTTTCTATAATATATTCACCATACCAAATAACATAAGAGTACTAGTAACTAGATAGGAAATGTAAGCAAGTCAATACTCCATTGGGTAAACACTCATTCACTCATTTAAATGGAATATAGTTTGTGAAATGGAAATAACAGAACTGTCATCAATAACTCACTATCTTCATTTAAGTATCACTTTTATTCATACTTTTATCTACAAATCTCGTATCATAGAAGCTCAAGGTCCATTTTAAAAAAATAAAAATAAATGCGGAACTTTTGCAGTCCATTTCACTTGAACCATGTATTTACATGGACGATTTCCTTTTTTCTTTTCATCATATTTGCTTGCTACAACTAAAATTAGTAGGCTAGGCATTAAAAAAAGTAAATGTTACATGAACTAGTATGCAATACAGAAATACCGGAACTAGAGCTAAATTTTATAATTTGTATTTACAGGGGTGTTGAAAATCTAAAATCGGTATTTTTTTTCAATATACATTGTAAAAGATAGTTTTTTTTTTTCAACATTGAAGTTCCTAATCCATTTTAGCCTACTAGTAGTTCCTCCCCTGCCAATATGCAAAACAGTCATCCACCCATCCTAGAGAAACAAACATGAATATGATAATTACAGAATAGACAATCGTAAATTACAAAATCATTGTTGTCCCATCATAAGTACATACGTAAATTCGTACATCAATCATTTTCCATATGGTAGTACCCCTTTTTATTTCTAATAGGAAAATCAATCCTATTCTAGTTGTTTTCTCAGATAAGTATGATATATTTTTTTTCATGCATACAAATCTATGAAGATCTAAAAAACCATCTCTTACAAGTATGCAGTGGCAGAGCTGGAGTTGTTTTTCCATTTGTATCTATGGGGTGCTAGAAATCTAAAACCGGTGATTTTTTTCAAAACACATTGTAAAAGATAGTATTTTTTTCTCAATACGGGGATGTTATGGTCCATTTTTAGTCTACTACCAGTTCCATCCACATCCACACATCCAAAAGAAACAACCAAGAATCATATCAAAAGTACAGAATAGACAATCTTAAATTACAAAATCATCATTGTCCCGTCATAAGTACATACGTAAATTGTATATCAGTCATTTTCCGTATAGCAGTACCAATTGTTTTTACTTCTCATAAGAAAATCAATCCTGTTCTAGTTGTTTATTCTAAAAAATTATGTTTGACTAGTATGCAGTGACGGAACTAGAGCTGTTTTTTAACTTTGATTTACAAGGTGCTGAAAATCTAAAATCGGTGATTTTTTCAAAACACATTGTAAAAGATAGTCTTTTTTGGGGGTGCTATAGTCCATTTCAGTCTACAACTAGTTCCTCTCCGGTATACAAAACACTCATCCACCCATCCAAAAGAAACAAACAAGAATCATATCAACATTTCACAAAAAACACTCTTAAATTAAAAATCATCGTTGGCCCGTCATAAGTACATGCGTAAATTTGTACATCAATCATTTTCCATATAGTAGTACCAATTGTTTTTTTACTTCTTATAGGAAAATCAATCCTGTTGTAGTTGTTTATTCTAAAAAAAACTATCTTTTACTAGTATGCAGTAACGGAACTAGAGCTGTTTTTAACTTTTATTCGTAGAATGCTGAAAATCTAAAGTTTGTGAAATTTTTTCAAAACACATCGTAAAAGATAAGTTTTTTTTCTCAATATGGGGGTGCTATATTCCATTTTTAGTGTACTACTAGTTCCTTCCCTGCTAATGCAAAACAATCATCCAAGAAAAACAAATAAGAATCATATCAAAATTTCAAAACTGACAATCTTAATTTACAAGATCATCATTGTCCCGTCATAAGTACATACTTAAATTCATACACCAATCATTTTCCAATAAATAGTACCTATTGTTTTGTTTTTTTTTTGTTAAAAATCTATTTAAAGAGGATCAAAGGTTATCATACCTAGCTTTTCATAGGAAAATGAATCGTATTCTAGTTATTTTAATGTGTAAGTATGACATTGTTGTTCTAAATGCATACAAATCTACGAACATATAAATTCACAAAATAAGTATTTAATTTCAAACATTTTAAATTTATTTATTTTCATATTTTATTCTCCACCCACATTAACAAATAACACCCTTAAAAAATAATGTACCCTATTAATCAAATACTTCAAAAACAGAAAAAGGAAACAATTAATGCCATTAAACTCAGATCTAACGAATCCTAATCAATTCATAAAGCAATCATAGAAACACATTATTAAAAATAAACTAAAATAAAAAACAGAAACTGAAGATCTAATTATTTAACAACACAAATATTGTTATAGTAACAAACAAGAGACTAACCTAGCTAATATCAGAATCTAGATCTCGTATATAAATTATATAATGTACTTATATATATATATATATATATATATATAAATATATACGTATTTATAAATGGAATTTCTGATTATCTACCTGGGGAGCTAAAGCATGAGAGAGAGAGAAAGAGATTAATATTTTGGGAAAATAAAAAATAGGAAATTAAAAAAAAAAAAAAAGTGTAATTGGAGGATTTTATTATACGCGCGAATGAAAGTACAGTTAGTTGAATAAATAAATAAATAAATAGAAAATAAAAAAAGAATCCGGTTATGTCGGTGACCCGATTTGTTTTTATTACTAATTTTGAAGGGTAATTACGAAGATGGTTACGATAGTTTAAAGTAAACTCTATTCGGGTTATGTAGTTTGGTTGTGACACATGTGAGACCTACAATATGACATAACAGTGGTGGAACTAGGATGGAATAATAATGCAGAAGTTGTATTTCAAAAAATAAATAAAAAATTGTTGGGTAAGGGAATGGGGCTAGATTGTTTTTTTTTTCATAATATAAATGCAAAGTTCATACCGTCGGCGAGATTTTTTAAAATATGAAGGGGTTGTAGTAACTGTCAGCTCCGCATTCTGATGACCAAAATATTCTCTTTTGTTAGAAGAATTAGCCTATACGACATAAAAAAAAAAAAAAAAAAACCACTGATAGTTAATGTGAAATAGATCAACCCACTGATTTTTAATTAACACAAGTAAAATGTCCTATACGGGAAACAAACGTCTATGTTTGGCTCTGATTTCATCGTTATGGTTTTTGAACAGAAAATTACTATGCGGAAAGAATGTGACATGAGACCATCTCCTTTGACCCGACTTGTTTTTAAGATTTTGAGGGTAATTACGGTGCGGTTGATAATTTAAAGTAAACTCTAATTGGGTTATTTAGTTTTAGTTATGACACATGTGGGACCAATATGGTTCCTTTTTGGTTGAAGAGTTAAGACTTATTAGTCCGATACTATGTAGAAAAAAAGAGATCAACCCACTTGTAGTTAATTTAACACGGGTTAAATTATCCTTTTAAAAAGAAAAAAATCGTTTATGTTTGTGTTTCACACAAATTTTCACCAAGTGCTGAACACAGGAAAAATGAATGCGAAGCAAAATAAATTTTATTTATTAATTAATTTGCGGGTACAATCTCTGATAATTTCTAAAATAAAATATAGAAATAAAAGTCCTTTGATTCTCCTCTTCGAACAATTTGTGATGGCTCGAAATGCTGTTGTAGACTCTCTGATGAATTTTGTTGAGTTTGCTGAAGTTGAGTAAAATTCTTCGGCTTTGATGAAGAACTTTGTAGTTTTGTTGATTTCGTTGATGATCTTAACGCTCCTCAGATTTGGCAAAGAACTTGAAGATTTTGATCTAGAGAAACGTGTTTTTGCTTCTGTGTAGTCGTTCTTGAAGATCGAATGCCGGTTTGTTGTAGATTTCTTGGGTGGAGTTTTTCAGATTTGTTGAAGAACTTTGAAGACTTTGATTTGCAGAAACGTCTTGTTTATTGCTTGTAGTCGTTCTTGAAGATCAAATGCCGATTTGTTGCAGAACTTCTTTAGATTTGGTGAAGAACTTTGAAGACTTTGATTTGCATAAACGTCTTGCTTATTGCTTGTAGTCGTTCCTGAAGATCGAAGGCAGATTTGTTGTAGAAGTTCTTCAGATTTGGTGAAGAAGTTTGAAGACTTTGATTTGCAGAAACGTCTTGCTTATTGCTTGTAGTCGTTCCTGAAGATCGAATGGCTGTTTGTTGTAGAAGTTCTTCAGATTTGGTGAAGAGCTTGAAGATTTTGATCCGTAAAAACGCCTTGCTTGGTGCTTTTAGACGTTTTTGAAGATCGAATGCCAAGTTTATTGCAGATTTGTTGCAGACTTTGAAGGCGTTCGTTGAGTCCGGAGTATGCAGAGCTTCTCCTATGAGTTGATCCCCTGACGTTTGTGGAGTAGCGGAGCTGATTTCCTGGCGGCCGTGGAGGAGCGGAGCTGGTTCTCTGGCGTCTGTGGAGGAGCTTCTCTCTCTAGTCTTCAAGACTTTTTGATTGTGAGAAATATGGCACCCTCACCCCTCTATTTATAGCTTTTGGGATGGGCTTTTATTTGCAATGTCACCTCCTCAATTTTGGGCTCATTATCTTAAATATCCCTGACTTATGTAAATGAATCAAACTTGTATTTATGTTTGAAAACATTATAAATGAGTACTATAATTTGAGTAACTCATTATTTGTACCACATTTAATGGTTTTAGAAAAAGAAATACATTTATTTTATATAAATTATCATCATAGATTTTATGAGATGATAAAATATATTTTCTTTTTCGATTTTAAATTACTAATAACAAGTCTATTCTCAGACTGAGAAATTAGTAATTAATTGATATTTAATTTAAATGACACGTGTCACATTTTTAATGGACGTAAAATTTGCGTGTCAACAGTTTGTCTCTGATTTCAGCAAAGTTAAGGTTTTTGAAGTGAAAATTACTAGTATGTGAAAATAATGTGTCATGAGACCATTTCTTAATAGCGTGTATGGGGATAAAAGGGGGAAAACTGTAGATTGTTAGTGGCGTAGAGTCGGGTCGGGTCTGGTGGTAGCAGACTCATTAAGGCACGAGCCGACTTGTCTCTTGGATTTTGAGGGTAATTACAGACATTGTTACGATAGTTTCAATTAAACTTTATTTGTATAGCAAGATTGATTTCGTTGTTTCTGGTCGAAGAGTTAGATATATAGCATACGTAAACAAGAACAACAAATCAAACTACTCTCTGTAGATAGTTCAGGGTAATTTACTCTCTTAGGAAAACCATTTATGTTACTGTTGCCTTTAAATTCATCAAAAGGTTTTTGAAGGGAAAAAAACAAATATGAAAGGAGTCAAATAACTGTCACCTTTTCAAAAACTTCGGACCAAATCGGTCAACCTTAAAAAATTTAGGTACTATCTTTCTTTAGATCGTATGGCATGAGTTTATGGACTATGGAGACCAAAAAAATTAAGAATTATACTCGATTTCGTTGCCACTCGCTGACAGTCGATGAAACATAAGAAGTCCAGAAACAAAAAATTTAAGAGATCGGATAGTCGGATAAGCAAATATTTAACTCCTAATCCAAAACGGCATGAAAATAACTCTTACCTAGCTGAGATAACCCAAATTTGGTTCTGAGGTTAATTTTTCAGCAACATGATAATGCATTCACGAGCTCGAATTACTTTGATAAAAAAACAAACCAAAGAAGAACAATTAACTGTTGCTAGCCATAATGCACTAACTGGTATTCACAAACCGTTTTCATGATTATCAAGCACAACGCTAAAACTTAAAAAACTTAGTCAAATTCAAGACCACATATCTACAACAAAAGTACCCAGATTCATTTTTTCCATTCTAACATACTGCCCTAGAAAAGAACTGCAAAAAAAGGTTACCATATTCAAATCCTTACAAATTCATGCTGGAGCCTTGGTTTTTAATGCCACTATCTTCGGAGGACTTTTTCTGATGTTTGAGGCAAGTCCAAACTGTGAGATTTACGCTTTCCGGAAGCAAGAGGTAAAGCACTCTTAGCAAGGAACAAACATTCAAGAAAAGCATTATCGACTGGAGATAGTTCGAGATTTTGGGACATTAACAATAAATCTACGTCATCTTCTTTAAACCCAAAAGCAAAACCCAACAAAACAATCTTGCACAGATCATCTGCAGAATCAAAAGCATACGGTAGAGCCGCCTCTGATATAGCTTGGGCCAACTGAGACCCGAACCCTATGTTTTTGTGAATCTCTTCGTTTTTCAAGCTAGGTCTATGGACAAATATCCTCTTTAAGTTCTTGTCCCATAAAACTAATTTAATGACTTGCACGTTCATGATTTTCTTTGATATAGGCAAGTTCAAAGAACAATTAACAACCATAGAGTCATCAGTTCCGAATATTGGTATATCTAGAAGAGATTTGGATATTCTATGTCGTTCTTCAACCATCATATTCACAATCGGATTGGCGAGGAAAGCCAAAACAATTTTGACAAGTGGCTTCCCTAATAGGTTCTCTTTCAAGATTATCTTCTCGAAATTGCAGTTCACAGAAAACTGAACACATTTCGATATCTTTCTAACACCGAGGCTCATATAAATATGATGCAACTTAGTGAGGGACGAAGAGCCATTCTGAGGGAACCAGACGAAAAGAGGATTTTCGATTACCTCAGAAAATGCCTTTTTTAGTTCCAGGTCATCGGGGATAAACAATTCATCTCTCACAACTAACTCAACGGTTCCCAAGATGGTAGTTGCTGGCAACACAGTAATACTTTTCTCCAAGTTCATACTAGTAAAATCTTTCCAATTTCCGCATATGTATTGCCAAAATGAGTGCAACTCCAAAAAAGACAGAGATTGATTATCCTTCACCCAACCGTTCCATAAGTTGACGTATTTATCGACAGTTGGAACCACATCAACCCCAAAATTAATCGATATAAATGAGAGTAAATCTTGATCATAATGTTTATCAAGAATATGCAAAAAAGAGCCAAACAGATTGTCCCTATCATGAAGAACACAAGCAGACTTACTCGCCCATCTACCGCCGACTCCTTGTAGATCAGGAACCCAGAAGTTAGACGAAGAATTACCTTCAAAACTCAAACACCACTTATTTTTGGCCAAAAATCTGTAAACTCTCAATATCGAAGGCGTTTCATCGTGAAAAGAAAGAGTATGAAAAATCGAAGTGCAAACTTCATTTGTATCTGCTTTCACACCAATAGCTCGAAGTTCTTCGATTTCATGAGAGCTCAAAGTCCCATAAAAACTTGTATCTAAGAAAGGGCCGTCTTTTTCTTCCAGATAAGATTTCCATTGTGATTTGAAAATAAGAGATTCTTCTGGTAATCTATACCCCATGTGAGTTTTCAGCCATTTACATCCTCTCAGTTTGTTGACCAATTGTTCCAATAAAGACTGGTTAGACAACCTAGTACTATGCCTTAGAGACCGAGAACAATGTAGCAAGGATTTTATGGAGTCTGCAGGTATAGATAATTGGTCATCTGGGAACTCCCAACCTTTTGCAATAATATGTGCTCCTTCACAGAAATCGACCACTACACCGAGCATTTTCAATTCATCCTTGTACGAAAATATGTTAGTTCCGTAAAATTCCTCATCAATGAACGGAAGATCGATAAACACTGAAACATTTTTCCATTTTGAATCAGATAAGATACAATCACAAGCAGACTTATAGCCATGACAAGTTTTCAACCAAGTCTCCTCTGACAAATAGCTGACAAGTTGGGGTAATAAATACAAAAGCATGTGTGATTTCAGATTCTTCATAAAATCTAGCAGCAAAATAGCAGCCTCAGCTGTTAAGTCACGTGAAGATACCAGCATCTTGACTTTCGGTATTAGCATATCACAAGCTTGATCAAGATTTACTGCCACTCCGATTGCCTCTAGTTCTGCCTTGTATGTCCTAATCTGTGATCCATAGTAGGATACATCAATCAATGGTAATGGAACAATATTAATTACAGAGCTCCAACTCAGATCAAGAAGAAGGGATTCTGAAGGGCACTTGAATCCGAGAGTAGTATTTATCCAAATTGGGCTTCTGATTTTCTCTTTCAAAGAAGTAGCATTTGATCCTAATTTGCGAATGCATTTAAATATCAGCATAACGGCTTCCTTGGTCAATTTGGAAAGATCTTTCGGAAATATGAAATGACCAGGAATGAGGCCGTAAATATCTCCTACATTAGCTTTGACCCCGAGCAACTTGAGTTCATTCACAAAATTATTCAGTTGGTTCCCATAATAAGCATTATCAACAATGACCAGATCAGTGATCTGTAAAAGTGCTTCTTCAGTACCAGCTCCGAGATACACAGTTTTTTGAGGACTGGCATAACCTTCGATTGTCTTCAACCATTTACCCTCTTTCAAGGTGTTGAGTAATTCTACATCAAGTTTGTTATTGTTTTTCGAGTACCGAATAAAGCTTAGCAGAGAAATACCCAACTGTGCACTCATTTCCGAAGAAGAAGCAGCCTTAACCTGATCAACTATGAGCTCGTACATGTTGTCAGTCCCAAACTGAACACCGATAAACTTCAACTCTTTTCTGAACAACCTAATCTTTCCCTCGTAATACTCTTCATCAATAGCAGATACAACCCTAAATTCTTTTCCGATGTCTAGCAAACTAGATGACTTGATTCCATCAAAGAGATAGCAACAAGTAGGCGAACTAAAGCCAGAATAAGTCTTCATCCACTTGCCACATTTAATACTTTCCATGAACCTCTTAGGTATCTTATATATGGCAGAAATATACCCTTGACGTAGGAGCTTTCCATCTTTAGCTCTTAAACTTTGGATCCACTCAAGAAGCAGCAGAGCTTGATCACTTCTTAGTTTACAGGAGGCTATTCGTAAGCGTCCATTTGGCGGTAATATACAAGGAAGGTCAATCACTTTACGATAATGTATGAAGAACTGTAAGAGCTCATTTGTTGGAGTATGTTCTCCAGCAAAGTTGGATGCCTCAACATAATTCTCACTCAATATTGGATACGTGTTAAACCAGTCATATTCCTTTTTCACATCATCATCCTCTTCATTTTCATATCCATTCACGATCTTCTCTTCCCCATTGAGATGACCGAACAGCTTCACCCATTTACTTTTAGAAGCAGGGATAAGAGCTTCTTTGCACCGCCTTACTCTTCCAGACTTTTCGACAACAGGCATAGACTTAATTGTACTCGAAACAGATTTCATATCGCTGGGGAACTTCAATGTAGAATGATAAAGAAAATGAGCAAAATTAATCACAAGCTCTGGATCCTTCTCCCACCCAACAAAATAACAAATGTTATTACAGTAGTTAGAAATAGAGGTATCCAAAACACCTAAAGGGTGTTTCAGCCAAGTCTTTAATGTATCTTTCAACTCATGTTGAGTTATAGCAGTAACTATAAAATCACTAAGAAAAAATGTATCATTCGGAGACCCCAACAATAAACTGCAATTTCTTACCCAGGAATGATGCTGAACCTGCTCAATGTAATATACATATCGGTTCTTCCTGTTAAGTTGAGTCAGCGTGTATGATAACTCTTCCACATTCCCATACCTGAGAGAACTGTACTTAATAAGAGGCAAGTTTCTTAAACGTGGGGCCGCGTTAGGCCTACCATGCTGCTCATCTTTTTGGGAAATATGGTGCCAATAATTGCGAATGAAGAGGAGTATCTCTGCATAAACCTGTGTAGGAACACGAAACATAATGTCCTTTCTCAGAATGAACTCGAAATGCTTTTCTAGACTATCTTTCATAGATGAAACCCCAACAAAAGTCCAAAGTGTGTCATATCTTTTATCATCTACAGAATGAAGTAAGAAAAACATTAATTCAGACGCCTTACCACCGGCAGGAAGAATCAGATCTTTGATGCTGAAAAGTATTTTCTTGAAATCAAAGGAATTTCTTACTACCTCTGTCGGCTTACATAAAACCAATTCTTCACTCGGAAATGATTCACATGGAATGATGCGTTTTGATCTGATATTGAGCTTGATGGACTCCCTCACTACATTAAACTGCTTCACAGGAGATTCATTTAGTGGCAAGAATTCAAGAACACGAGGGATGGGGAAAACCTCAGCCATCTGAGGGGACTCAACACAAGTCATAAGTGCACAAAGAAAACAGGATGGAACATGATCAAGAATTTCCAAATTCCATTTGTTATCCAAAAGTATGGCTTCTCTTGAAGATGTAAGGATAAAGTCTGCCTGTATTATGAAGGGGAAATTCGTTACCATTGCAGTTGGCAGATATGCGAAAACACCAACAGATGAAGACCCTCTACCCAGCCTATCACCAAACGGGAAAGCCAAGGAGATAGTCAAGTCATTGACATTCTTCCTAGCATCAACACTCTGTTTCGTATCTACTGGAAAAACTTTTCTGTAAATGAAATATCTACATGTGGCTTCAGGCATATTGGGATTCTCCTGTACAGCGAGATGAACAATACGTGAATCTTCCCCTTCATTCTGTGGGGAGACAAGATTAACCTCGCTAGATATTGAAATGGCAGAAATAGAATCAGAAACAGCATTACAAGTATTTTCTCGTACGGCCAATCTTTTAATTTTGTGTAAGAAAAGGAGTATTTCCGGGTGGATCTCAGACAGATGTTTCTTAACTGCTGCCAGTTTCCCACTCTTCAGTGGGAGGATGATAGTGGTAGCTGGAAGGATTCCACCAAAAATACTTTGAATATCAGAATCATGTGGTTTTCTGGTAAACCATTCTGGAACTATGTATCCCAGACCACAGTCTTGATTAGGAGCCTCATTGAATCTGATTTGATACCCATTGCTTAGTATATGTGGTTGCGCACTGACAAGGAAAACACTCTTGAACCCAATTCCTACAAAAGGTGAAAAACAAATTGTTAAATTGAGAATATTTTGAAGATTGTTCTTCACACACAAAAATACGGGAGTATAAAACAAACTACAAATAGCACATAGAAAACAAGCATGCCAATTTAGTTGTCCACCTCAAAGTCTCATACTAACAGAATATAAATTGCATTGACTAGCTTACTAGTCCACTAGTATGAACAAAAGACTGTTCTTCACAATGTTGAGTGTGCGAATTATTTCTTCGTTCTGAAAAAGCTATTGTCTTGTGAAAGTATTGATAAATAAAACATTTGTCTTTCTATACTCAAACCAACATAACTTTGCAAAATATTGAACAGTCGTGTTTGCACATCATATATGAATAGTCTTATCTTAAATTTCTAAGAAAGTCACAATTTTGAGTAATTTCTGAGTCCGAGGCAATCAAGGCAGCAGGAACAAAGAATATAATGAAGAACCTCACGAGCTTTCAAGATGAAATGAAAACGATGAAAAATGTGATTAACGGCAATGAAGTAAAAATCTCTCCAGAAATTCAGAAACCTCAGCAAAATGATATCAGCCATGTGTTACAAATATTAACGACATTTTTTGTAAACAACACATATTGGGGTCAACTAAAAAAACTAAAATATATATGAAAACTATCAAAAGTTTAGACCAAAGCACAGTGAAGGGCATTGGTATTTTTCATTTGGTGCCCAGTCGAAGAAAGGAGGAGATTCTCCGAGAGTAAGCATAATTTAATCGCCAAACTACTCACATACCTTAAAAAACATTATAACTGATGGCCGTATAAAAGACTAGGCAGAACAGAAACCGCTAAAGTGCATGAAGATGAAACATTAATACAAGATGACTTGGGAGTGTTGCATATTTTTATATAATTCACTGTGCCTACTGAAAACACTTAGGACATTTAATGCAATACCTTTTTCGCCAATAAATCCTTTTTTCCGTTGAAACTTCTTGGTAGATCGCCCAATGCTACAAAGGGACTCGATGTTGTCTTTGGAGAAGCCAACTTCATTATTGAAGACCAAGAGAGTCGCTGGAGCACCTATTCCACAAATGTCGTTATATGTTAAGACAAATCCAAGAGATGGCTCTACTCCTTCAACATACTCATTGTCTTCGGCATTCTGCAGTACCATTCAAACAAAAACCATTAAATAAGAGTGCCATAATATGAATTATGAATGATTCTCAATGTCAAATGTATTACATTTTACATTTACTTTTTCAACAAAAATTAATTTCTCAAATACAACACTAATAGAGAATCATCAAACATCATCTATAGGTTACACTTTACCAATGACTCAAGCGTAAATGTAACTTGAGAAGAAAATCTGAATCGTACATGGAGGTAAGGGAAAATTTGTTCTCCAATATATATTATTCGTACATCCTTTCCCCAAATGGCTGTTAGTAGATGAACACCATTCTACAGTATTCTCATCATCCCAGGTTCTCCAAAGAACCAGGGTTGAGCGGCATAGTTGCCAAGCGGAAACGGGAAACGGAAGCGGGAAACGCCTATATATTTAAATATTTAGAAAAAATATATATGATATGGTTTATAAAACTCTCTCGGTTTTTTTAATTTCACAATAACAATGTGAAAAAATAGTTAAATTCTTATAATTTAAGAGATATATAGCTAATTAGTCGACAAATAAGAGATAATTTATCAAAATATCATATATTTGACTAACTTGATCTAATCTAAAAGTCAATTTTTTTCTTTTTTCTTTCAAAAAATAGTATCCGAAAAGTTTCTTAATTGTTTCATTGAAGTTTTCAAGAAGAACTATTCAAAATTTTATACGGTTTCACTTTACTTTCCGAAACGTTTCGAAGACGTTTCCCCTCAAATTTTAAAAAAGTACCGTATCCGTCTCCGAAACGCGTTTCCGGGAAAACGGGAAACTCATCATATATAGAGTTTCCTGGTAACTATGGTTGAGCCCCTAAATCTAGTGTCTTAGAACCATAAAGTTTTAGGGGAACCAGCTATGCTATTTGAAATTTCTATCTGCTGTTCTAGTTGCAGTTATGCAGTTAGGTTCCAAGTACAGTTGCAACTGAGGTTGAAACCTAAGTATAATGATGGACAAAAATGGAATTATTAAATGTACTCGAATTAAATCACATGCACATTTAACAACGGAGTTCACCCAACTGTTCTACGTCTCTGGGGCACTCACCCAGATTAATGATATTATACTGGCTTGCAATATAGGATTCAAGTCTTAATGAAAAACTCTCAGACTCTCTCTCGATTTTTCTGCCTATCTCTATATTGTTCCTACCTTATAACTATCACTCAAAAAGATCAATGACATTCCACTATTGTTTTTCGTTTTAAAAGCTTATTGTTTATTCTCTCAAAGTTGAGTTCTTTATAATTTAGAACACACACTTTTTACAAACAAGGCTATTATTTAAAGAGTAAAAACAATTTCTTTCTTCAAGAACTTGTTGATTGATTTGGACTCTTCTAGTTGATCTCAATCTTCACATATTTGCACGAGGTAATGCTACAATTGATTGACCTCAATCTTCATGTTAATACCTGTTAATAACTTGCCTGACAATAGGAGTTGCTATTTCCTTAAACAGGAACATATAAAACAATATCTTTTAGAGATCAAGTCTTAATATAATTCGAAATCATAACTGATTTTGTAAGCACATAGATTGAATATCGTGATAAAGACTTTGCATAATAATAGAGATTTAGTATCCACAATAAAATGAACAATATCTTCTAAACTAATCTCCATATATCTTTTAAACAACTTCCATTCTTTATCACCTTAATATTCTCAATATATATAAACTGAATCTTTTTAAACAGATGAGAATATTTCCGGCATACTTTAATTCACATAAAAGACTTTAAAGATTGAGTAATGCAGTTAGACAGAATTAGACAGAATCCTCCGTATTGACAGGCTGGAACTGTAGTTGCAACTGAGTTTGCAACCTCATATGTAAACATAAAACTGTCTTAATTCTTAACATTCAACTTAGATTATTTTGTTCAAACCAATTGACAACAAAGATTTACTAGGCCAGAAATATGGTCCTAACACTATTCTACTTAGGTCATCGTCAGAAACAATTAACCGATTATTTTCCAAATATTTCAGAAAGTAACATCAATTAAATAAATAAATCATAAATATCAGGTTGTTGCAAGATTGCATACAACTGACAAGCACATGTTTAAATAGAGAAAACATCTAAATTTTTCATTCCTATCCTCTGTGTGTGTGTGTGAGAGAGAGAGACCTATGATCTTAATTTAACTGTGTTGAAGTATATGTACGTGCACTCGAATACGACATCCTATGTTATGATATTTTATTAAGGCCTTGCTTGATTATATTTTTTAAGCTCAGCCTTTTTGGCTTTTTGCTAGGATGTATTTGGTTGATCAGCATAAAAGATGCGTTTTCCTGTATTTTTTCGCCTGACAAGCTGGATGAATGCAACTTTTTCGTTACTTCCAAAGATTCAGCTTTATTACTTAAAATCTGCAATCAAACAAGCCATAAGAATCAATTCTTTTTAACCATGTACCCCAAAAAAACTCTTCTTTAACTCAAGCTTGTAGAATCGAAAACTTGTAGTATTATCCTAAACACGCAATCAAAGGTTTCAATTGACAAAATTAATACCCGAGTATTTCTCATTCTTAACCAGTGAGAGTGATTCGAATGAGCTTTATCAGAAAATCCATCTTATTTACTTAAAAAGCCAAAACCCGCTACCAAACAAGCCCCAAGTAACCAAACTCGACTATAACTCGAGCCCATAGTACATGTAACCTGTAATATTATCACAAACATACATATTAAAGGCTTATAGCATAACTCAAACTGGGTAGTACATAAAACTATATAATTCTTTGTAGTAAAACATATATATTCTAATATAACTCAAACCGGGAACAACGTAAAACCTACTGTAATATTTCTTTGAAATATTCTCACAAACATACATATTCTAGTAACTGGGTAGTACATGAAACTTCATAATTCTTTGATAAAATATTCTCTAAAGCTTTAAATTGGCATAAAAATAAACAATTTTATCTAATAATTTAAGAGTAAAAGATAAAGGGTGACACCTGAATGAGCTCCATGAGAAAGTGAACATCTTTGGTATAAAGCTCAGCTGAGAGATTAATAACAGCATTATGCAAGTCTTGTGTTAATGGATTTGATATTTTTTGGCCAATTAAAAACTTATGTTTTCTAATCTCCTCTATATGTTGCCTTGCCTTCTCCTCCATTTTTAGTACATTATAGAGAAAGAGAAAATAAGTGTGAGAAAGTGGTGAATAATGGTGGTCATGTTATGTTACCATTACCAAGAAAGGTGTAGATTAGCTCGTCTTTATGTCACACCTAAACAGTAAAAAGGACTATTTTAAGACAAAAACTTCGCGCATAATGTCAATATTTTGGGACCAAATGATCACCAGTTTTTAGACACTATTGGTTAGTATACCACAAATAAAATATTATTTATTTAGCTATATATAATTTTTAATTTATAAAAATAAAAAATCTATTATAATATCAATTGCAATATAGTTGACAACTGTGATGCACGGGCCCGACTCCCCGTGTTCGATAAGCACACGTCAAAACGGTAAAAAATTTAAATTTAGTATACGACATGACCCGGTAAAATAGTAAAATTATAAAATTTAGTACACGACTCGGTAAAGTCACAACTAGGGCTGAGTTCGGTCCGGTTCGGTTTTTAGCAAAATCGAAACCGAGCATATTTTTCGGTTCGTTTTTTTTTTTGATTTTCAGTTATTTTTCGGGTTTTTTCATGTTTTTCAGGTTTTTTCGGGTTTTTTCGGTTTCGGTCTTTTTCGGTTCGGTTATCGGTCCAGTTTGGTTTTTTCGGTTTTTCGCCCAACCCTAGTCACAACACTTAATAGAGTATATAATTATATTTTTAATTCTAACTTTTTGTAAGTAGCTTAATATGGTTTTTATGTTATTTATTTTACAAATTAAACTCATTTATTAAGATAGTTGTGTTATGTTATTCTTAAACCGTGTACAGCATGCGTGTGTTCAAATAGTCCGACACGCGTGTCCAAATGGGTAAAAAAAAACATATCGGACACGTCAATATACCGTGTCGGACATACGGTTTGTCGTATCCGACACCTGTACATATCATACACGTGTCTGTAACATACTTACCAACAGGATTCGAATCATGCCGTCTGCGAAGCAGATTTACCTCTAAATGAAGGTTTTTAATTATGAAAAAAATATATCAATAAATAAAAACACGTGTTAATAGAATAAGGGTAAAAGTAGACGGTAAAACTAAGAATTCCACGTAACAAAATGCTTCCTACATGTACACGAACAACCATCTCAAATTTTATTATTTCAAGTTTTATTTTCACTTACCAAATATGAAGTACAAAACTTCTATCTCATACTATATATTCTATTTTGTGTCTCATCGATTTTTAAACACAAACTCAAAATAGTTATTAAAATTTTTTTAAAAATCAGTACAATTACAATTAGACATGTTTGAATACATTCTAATAAAAAAATTCTTACGAAAAATTCAAATATATTTTATTTTGAAATTAATTAAAAACCAGTGTAAATTAAATACAATGATGACCGGCCATGAATGGGTTGCCATATTGATAAAAAAAAAATCCAAATATCAGATACAATTTCTGTATAATCCTCCCGAATTAAAATAACTTTTGAAAAGGTAAAAAAAAATGCGATATTCCTCCATAAAGAATTATTCCAATATTTTGGAGCCTGTTCTTTAAAAAAAAGTGATAAAGCTATAACTTTGGTCGGTGGCGTTATACTTTTCAACGATAATATCTAATTAAAAAGACTAACTATTAAACACTTATTTGATCTTTATTATTGCTCGGTAATTATACTTGCTCGGTTTACAACTTTCTCATTACACTTGTACTCGGTATAACAATAGTTTTTCTATCTTGACCTTGGTCTTAATCTTGATCTTCGGTGCTCGGTCTTTAATCTTGCTCGGATTGCTTTTTAGTGAGATAAGCTCTGACAGACTTTTCTAATATCTCTCTTTCTCTCTTTATATTTTTCAGACAGATTTTCGGTCCTTCTTTTAGTGAAGATACTTGGTTATTTATAGGCAATTGTACCTCATAGGATGTTAACAAATGTCTCCATCTCATGCGTCACATCATGGGCTTTTTCACAGTGGACCTTTACTAATTGGGCTAAAACCCTTATAGATAATGGCGTGTTAGGAAAGAATTTTTAGACCATGGATTTTCGGATTCAAGCATTGGGTAACCTCTTATAATGTGTGGGTCGATTCATGTCCGAATAGACATATTCGGCTCTAATTTTTATGTTCTATCAAAAAGCATGGACCGTCCTTTCGTGTTTACGAACCAAAGTTATACCACAAGAAAGTCGAATTATATATTTTATCCATACAAACTCATTTTTTTTATGATCCGCTATGATAATGACAAATATTAAATTTGTGTAAAACTAAAACAGTTTCTATGAATCTCCCAATATAAAAATCAAGCAATTCTAAAAAATTTATAATTTGTAAGATACCGTAACTGTTATTTTATTATTTCTGTCTAAAAAAGTTTAAAAAGATAAAATACAAATTTCTCCTATTTATAACCTCTTTAACTAGCAAGTTTTATTTAAGCATCTATTTCGCATTTGTCACGACTTTCCTGAAATTCCAAGTTAGTTTTTAATTTTCTCCAAACTTTTATTGTATATTTGACTGTTTAAGTTTAACTTAAAGCCAAGTTTCCTAGATTTCTGGCCTAAAGCTCGGTTATTTAATATTTTTCTTATAAAACCGGATTCAAATTCTTTAGAGTTAGTTTTTAATTTACAAAATCATAATTTGTATTTTATATATTAAAATTATATAATTTTTTTTTATAAAATTCACGTATAAATCTAGACCATTGTTTTAATTTCATCCGTCATATGAAACTCTAAATTATATGATCTAAAAAATTTAAATCATATAAAATCTATTTTTTCTATGACATAAATATATTATATCATTAATGCACGGTCTCTATATACTTTGCATGTACACTGTAGATTTCATCACCTTTCCATCCCCCTCTCTCTCTATATATAGATATGGAGAAAGCATCGAAGGCGTTTTTTTCTTAGCTGTACTAACGTCTTATTTCGTTTTTGAGTCTCCTATTACCTTTTTTTCTTCTGCTTCACTCTGCTTACAATCTTTCTCTTTTTTGGTAAGCGGTTGTGAAATATTTAACAGAATTGACAACACATGTTGTCACATGACCCATTTACGTTAACGACATATATTGTCAATTAATGGACAAAATTAAAAAAAAAATTGTTAGATAAAGTTAAAAAAAGGCGCCAAAAAAAGTATGCCTTTGGTGTAATAAGTGTCAGACCGGCCGTGATTTAGATTCATTGTTAACGTGTTAACGGAAATGGATTACGTAACAACACGTGTAACAACACGTGTTGAGGGAAGTGGAAGAAAAAAAATGATAGTAAAGTATTTAAAAAAGAAATGGATGTTAGTACAAATAAAAAAAACAAAAATAATCCCGAGGAAGCATATAGAGAATATAAGGAAAAGCAAGTTTTTAATTGGTAAAAAAAGATAGAATCCATTAACTGAAGACCTACACAATGCTGTGAGTTTTTTGTTGAAATGGTCTAGTGGACCACACAAATTCCCAGAATGGGCTACCTGTCTGTAATATTCCCAAAATGGTCTACTTTCGAAAAACGACCGATCGAAATGAATAAAACGACCGGTCGTTTTTATCATTAACTCTGTGGAACAATTTGGACCAAAAACGATCGGTCGTTCTGTACATTCCGATCGGTCGTTTTTCAGACCAAAAACGAACGATCGGTCGTTTTATAGTAGCGATCGGTCGTGTTTAAGGTTTGCTCACTGGAACATTTTCGTTCCACACCGATCGGTCGTTCTGTACATTACGATCGGTCGTTTTTCACCATAGTAGAAATCGTTTTAGGTATGATTTCTTCCAGAGAGTTCACCATAAAAACGACCGATCGAAACGTACATAACGACCGATCGTTTTTGTCTGAAAAACGACCGGTCGTATTATCCAATTCGCCCGATCGTTCATTGTCCAAATTGTTCTAGAGAGTTCAATAATAAAACGACCGGTCGTTTTAATCATTTCGATCGGTCGTTTTTCGAAAGTAGACCATTTTGGGAATATTTCAGAAAGATAGCCCATTCTGGGAAATAACCCAGTGGACTGTACCATTTTGGCAAAAAACTCCAATGCTGTTATTAACCTATCAGATGAGCTTTATACTAGAGATGTTCACTTTCTAATGGAGCTCATTCAGGTCCATCTCTCACTTGATAAAGATTATATATTTAATTATTTATTTAATTGTCATTTTAAACCTATAATTGCATGTTTAATTTGGTGAAATTTACAAAGTTCTAAAAATAAATCTTGTACTAGTAAAATTAGTAATTTAGGATTCAGGCTTGTTTGTTTTTTAAATTAAGTAATTAAGCTGAATTATTTGAAGTACAGAAAAAAAGCTGCATATAACCTGCTGTTTTTACTGTTTCTGAGTTTTTTTTCTCCGTTTTTAGCTAATTCTCTTGTTTTTTAGCTCTTTTTCCACTTTGTAGTTTTTTCTCAGTTTTCATATGTTTCTCTTATTTTTCTGCATTTTTCCTCTCTTTTTATATCTTCATGTACTACCCAATTCGAGTAATAGGAGAATCTGTAAGTTTATGATAAATATAACAAGTTTCCTGTTATACTGGCTCGAATTGAAATAAAGTCATGGACTTAGGGCTTGTATTTTTCAGGTTAGAGAACCAGAAAACCGCATGCTTTTAAGCCGCTCAAGTAAATGCTCTCCAGCAGCATAGGCCAAAACAGACAAGCTTAAAAGAATACAGCCAAATAGGCCTTAGTTGGATATCAGAACATATATAGGTCCTAGACTTTCTGAGTCCTCGTAATTGTACAAGGGTGTGTATCGTAACTTTTTATAGATTGTGTGGAGCGTAGTCAGTAAAAGAACTAGGTGGAGGCAGTCGCTCCTCGAAAAAAATTGACTATACAGTAATTTTTTTCTGTTTTTTTTTTCATCAAAATCTTCATTCCCCCCATTATACATGAAAAAACTCAAATAGGGTATGGAAGAAAATTTATATGGTAACCGGCCCCTTCCATGTATAGATCCTGGTTCCATCACTGCGCGTAATATGTTAGAATGATATCTATCTTAGACTCTGTCCAGTGTTTTAACTTTATTGTATATAGTAGTTTCTTAGTTAACCACCTTTTGTGAAATTTAGCTGATGACCTGAAATTGGTTTATGAATATTAATCAGTGCATGCGCACAAACAGAAGTTGTTGCTCTCACTTGGCTCTCTCAAATTGGTCTTTGAGTACTTTAATTGCTATTTTCTATTTGTCCTATTTCTCTCTGTTCTTATTTTCTTTATTGTGACCATAGCAAATCCTTCAGGCCGATAAAATATGTTGCTGGAAATTTACCACGGCGAAGCAATTTTTTGGTGTGTCCGCTGCATTTTCACAGTTAAAAGTATATGTTGTGTTAATGTACTGTGTGGAGCCACACATTTAGTTCAACATGTTTCCATATTTAATCGGTTGTGGAGGGGTGAAGTCAGCAATCGTTCATATTGAGTATGCCAAATTTTACATCAACTACTAAATTAATTGAAATAAAAAAATGAAGGTGACAAAATATCGTTTTTAACGTAGTATAGTGAAAATATATGGTCAAAAATTGAAAAAACACATCATTTTCGAATTATGAGGGGTGCCGTCGACGCATTCGATGGTCTACACTTAGCTTCCCTCGTGTCAAGGTCCTTGTTTCAATTCAAAATACTTATCCGTACGAAATTTTGTGAGAAAGACCATGAACATAGGCCTCCTTTGGTAGTTGCAGTTTTGCAAGTTAAAATGAATTTGCTTCCTCCATCCCCCCACCTTTTATACAACACCAATGAAGAACAATATGAATATACAGTAGTTTTTTGAATTGCTTCATGCATGCGTTTAGTTTAAACACCATTTTTTGTGCTTTCTATATAGAGCAGATTTTAGGTTACTGAAATTGGGGTTAATTAGTCGCACCATTTAATTCAGACTTGTCTTTTTCGCAACTTACACTGTTTCTTTCTTACGAGTTACAAATTTTACTGTCATGAACTGGTTTTCTTGATGAATCCAAACCTAAATTCGGACCAAAATTGATCTATGAGACCACGGCCTTCCCAGTGAGGGAACCATAGTATAACCACCCTTGCCACCACAAACTCACAATTTTCAATAATTTGATTTTTTTTCTATATATAGTGTTTTTCTGAGTAATTTGTAGATAGAGCATTCCGACAACCCCTTAAATTTTATTTTCAGCAACCACTTTCAAAATTATATATTGTTTTTGTAATTACATACTATTATATTTCGTACAGACTTCACTATATAAAAAGTAACAATTATAAATCAATATCAAATGTTTATTTTCTAAATTAGTCAAATCATTGTTACAAAAATTAGTCAAATTATTGTTACAAAATTTACAAAAGAAAATAAAACTCTCAAAATTAAGATTAAGTATTTTTGTATCTATTCCAACAATTATTTATGTAACAAAATCATGTTTTTTTTTAATTTAGAGAAAATGATAAAAGTTAAAAAAATCTAAAAAAAACTAATTTTGATAAGTATGTTGTTCATAAACTATGAAATTTATAACGAATAATTTATAAAATTCTATAAACATTTCTTTAAAATCTTTACAATTTGAGAGAATATAGACAAATAATAATAATATTTTAATTTTATGTACACGATATTTTAAAATTTAAGTATTAAATACTACTAATTTTGACTCTTAACGTTCTCTTTATTAATTATATTTTTGAGCTAGTTTTTTTTCTAGTTTATCAACAAAGAAAATAGGCTATTTTTTTGTGTGGAACCGACACGTTAGCTAACAAAAAACTCGGTTATATAGGTGACGGTATAAAAATATATTTATTTAAAAAAAAAACACTACAAAAAATGGTGATTTCGTTTTTGTAAGAGTGGGAATTTTCAACCGACCCTAATTTGAGAAATTTTGGATTGACGGTTTTTATTTGACAACACCAAAATTATTGTTCTGACTCTGTCCCTGGCTTTTCCTTGATTAAAAAAAAAATCATGCTCGTTGTCTGCACTACCCGGGCTCACATACACAAGAGAGGAAAAAATAAATTGAAGAAACTAAAAGTTATATTGGCATTCTTATTTCAAAATATAAATGATATGGTTAGATGCCAAATTCGAGGGGGAGCTTCCTTTTGAGGTCAATGTAACATATTGGTTTTGGCTGACTTGTTTTTTTCAGGGTAATCTATCGTGATTTTTTAAATCTATTAGATCAAATGTAAACGCATACAAGGGTCAATAAAAAGTTTGGAAAATTTTTATGTATATTGTTTCAACATACGAAAAATAATTATATGAGTGCACTATTATTTAGGGTGTTCCAACCAATATTATTTTTTAGTTTTAATTTTGAATTAATTTTACGGTAAATATTTTTGAGTTTATTAATATGTGTTAGCTTTTTAGTGTTTTTTTTAATTTTAATTTTAAATTAATTTTAGGGTAATATTTTTTGGTTTATTAATATGTGTTAGATTTTTAGTAGCTGGCGCACCCTAAACATTAGTGGACCGGGTTCACGGTATTGTTACTCGTTCGCTGTTCATTTGATTGATTTTGATCCATTGGGCAATGATATTCAAAAATCTAGTAGAGTCTGTCTAAAAATATTAGGGCAGCAAAAATGGATATCAATATAACTATCGAGTTTGATAGTTGTGTAAGTGTAACTACACTCTAATTGAGTGAAGCTATATATGAGTGAATGTGTAGTATCGAGAATTAGATTGCCCCATATCTTCTTTCTTGTGTGTGTGCAAGATGCGAGAGATTGGTCCTCATTTGCTCTTTTGAATCTAGATGACTATGACCCATTGGTGGAAAATATAGTAATTATAGAGTAATCGTGTGTTTAATCCGACTATCCAAGGACGACTATATCTTTATTAGTCTTTAAAAATAACATCGAGCCTTTACAAAATAACGGGGAGGTAATTAGTGTATGAATCAAAGAAATGATTCATGAACAGCTGATTACTTATAAATATGCTTAGAATAGACAAATACAGAGAGGGGGGGGGGGGGGGGGGGGGGGATCATACAAATGAGTCCTCTAATAACTAATGAACAATAAGCACAGTAGTATTTTATATAAGCAGGTTTTTATCGTCCATCGGAATTATTAACCCTGGAAATCTAATGTGAAAGTGCCAATCCCAGGCCAGAAGATTTATGAGAACAACAACAATGTTCTATAATTTGACAGGAGGAGCTCTATAATATGCTGGTACAGTTGCAGGAAAGAACATTTGCCTTACTCCTTCAGCTTTGATGATCGGGAAAATAATACCAGATGCACCCTAAAAATGAGAAAAAAAACATAAGATAATTTTTGTAAGTTCAAATTCCTGTATTCAACCTTTTTATTTCCCTTTCTTCTTTCCTGGTATCAATTAAGCACCAAGGCCATGAAACCAAACGGGAAATAGAGATAATAGGAATTACGAAAACTCAAAATAAATCTGTCCCAGTTACTATAAACAAAAAGTAAAGAAAAACGTTTGAAAGATTAATAGCTACTGGGATCGTCTGGCTGCAGGCCTTACATAAATAGCTGGATTTTTTTAAGCTTGAGAAAAAATTAGGTTCATCCGGTTAAATCTTCTAGCTTTTACAAGTCATGAAACCAAAAAGAAGACGTACCAAAGACAGTCTAGCTTTAAGGGAAGAAAAAGAATTAAAAGCTGCAACCAAACAAGGCCACTAACTTCCGAAAGTGTTAAAGGATATGCACATAAGTAGGAATGAAAAAACTTTTGTGTCTTCCAAATGCATAGTATATTTTAAAAGACATACCGCAATCAATCTAGCGCTTATCCAGAGGCGTTTAGGGGAAGGAAACGGTAACAATAAGCGACCAACACCATAAATTGCCACGGAGAAAAAATGGAGTACTAAGCTCAACGGGCGAGGGTTTAGACCAGAGAGAAGAGCAACGGGTCCCGTTGAGCATACACCACCTAGACTCAAGTAATCGAAACATGCTTCCCGCATTTCTTTTCTCGCTTGATCCGGAGATGCACAAAATACTTTATATAGTGCTCCAGCTAATGTATTTATAGTGGATGCCACGGGCTGCATTACAATCAAGAGGAGAGAATGTAATTTAGAGAGTAGTGAATGAATGCCATAAAAAATAAATTAAATACAATTTTTCTGGTAATGGGTGTAATTATCCTAAAGATCTTAGTTGCAGGAAGCTTCCGAACTGCTGACGCTTCCGCACTTCGGAAGCTTGCGGAAACTTCTACATCCATATATAACCCAATCCTAACACATCGGCTCATATTTCTATGCTAACCTGAAAGACCACTACATTTTTCTTTTTAGTTTTTCAACCACTGGGACAACTATTATCGTTTAATAGTATTTTATTAAATAAAACTACAGAAATAAAAATAAAAACTCTCCTAGACTCTTCCGACCACGCTTCCTCCCTTTTACACCATCCGCTTCTTCGCTCCCACTCCCGCTCCCTTACACGCTCCCGCTCCCGCTTCGTGCAACTATGCTAAAGATTAACCGAACCAAGTTTCCGAAATAGGGCGTGTTTGATTGGTGGCATAATTCAAACAAATAATCTAGATTTTTTTGAGGTCTAGATAAAATCTAGGTTCTTTTATTTTAAAGCTTCTAGCCTTTTCAGGCTATAAACACAGAGAAGCTCAGGGTTTAAGCTAAATAACCAAATGAAATTCAGCTTTGGAAAAAAAAAAGTGAGCTTAAAAACTGCAAGAAAACAAGGCCTTGCCAAACCAAGGTGGTTTCCAAAATTCGCACTTTCAAAGCCTATGTTTTCTATTTAATTAGAGCGCAAACACAGCTGCATGAACTGGAGTATTCCCTTAGTACTAGGCTAACTGGCTAAAGGGGAAAACACCAAAATTTGAAACTGGCTTTTACTTCAGGCAAAACAAGAAGTTTATTCAAACTGGACTTTTATGCTCTTCAACCAAAAAAAAGGCACAGTTTCAAACTGCGAATTTTGGTCTAATCAGCGGAAAAGAGCAAAGTTTTGAATTGTGATTTTGAGAACCACCATAAAATGTTACTATTTTCTTTGGAAACGGCCTTGGTTTGGCAACTAGCTAATATATCTACGGTCTACCTACCAATGTGTTTGTTTGCAGCTTTGGAAAAATGAACTGGATTAATTGAGGTGCAGAAAAAAGCAACTTTCTTATCTGGAAATTTGCAGGGGGGAAAAGAAGTTCATTCAGCTTAAGACTTCTACCTTATTCAAGGCAAAAAAACCAGGAAGCTCAATTTGAAGCAATATAATCAAATCATGTCCACCAAAAAGCAAAAACTGAGCTTGGTGCAACTAAGTAACACTTTAAAATGGTCAGAGAAAAAGTGCAACCAAAGGCAACGAATCGAGTTTAGCTCTCACCTTCCTTAAGGTGTAAAAGGATTCAAGATAACTACATAATGAAACAGAATTGTTGAAATCCCGTAACGGCTTAAGTAGATCCCTTAAAACAACAATATCTGAAAATGCCACAGTCATTCCACCACCAGTTAGAGGATGGCGCATATTGAATGCATCTCCCATTAGAAGAGCGCCAGGTGTTGGTTGCGGATTAGCTGGCATACTCCTATTGGGCATTGTCCTAATATTTCCCTTCTCTATTGCAGCTAGAAAAGCGTTGTACATCTCAGGCGGGACCTGAAACCGACATGTTCATTCCATAAATATACTGGATACAGAGAGTTAATTACAGTTTTGCTCACTTGCACATTATCATAAACTAATTTAGTACTCCAACGTAGCATTTTTTCGTTTTTGTACACAGTGTAAAAGAAAATAGGTTGGGAACTAAAGAGAAAAACGTGTTAAAATAGTGTACATAGGGATAAGAAATGTGAAAGAATAGTATAGATAGAATTTTTTATTTTTTTTTATATACCCAATCTATGGTTCTTTCTCTATGCATTACACAGGGTGTACAACGCCAAGAAATGTAACTCAGTGTACGAAGCTTATTTGTTTTATTGTATGTAACTGAAATTAACTCAGCATATAAAGATAAAAAACACCTTCAGAAGTTTTAGAAATTATACGAGATGGTACCTGAGGAGCCACTACAGTTTTCAAATAAACGGCCATTTCACCATTAGCAATGGAAGGGACTTTTTGGCCGGGTACATCAACCAAACAACGAACCTCTGTGCTACTTATGGGATAAAACAATATAGGCGAGGGATCTGCTAGAACGACATGCCCGTGATTTGAATATGGTAAGTTACAGTTCTCTAAGATCAGTCCAACGAAATAAGAAGGTACCTCGACCTGAAATGTAAATATAATGCAAACCATTAATTATTGAACATAACCCAGAGGTCTAGAAATAAAAGTAGCTAAACAGAATTGGTAATTTATTTTAAAAAATGATAACAAATGAGCATAGTGATGATCCATATAAAGGGTTAGATTGGTTTAAGCAAGAAGGTGAACCTTTGGAGGTTCAAAACAAAAGGCTAGATTCATCAAGCCTGAATCTTATATTTGTGCCGGAAAAAAACCCAGAAAAGGCCCAGTTTTTTAAGGTGGTCAACTAGATGCAGACTGGCTTTAAGCAAAACATCCGAGGTTACAAGCTTCAACTAAACAACATCAAGAGTTTTACCTGGGATTTGCATAGAGAGCGGCGCAAATTTGAGAAACAGCCATCACAAACAATTGTAAGAGGGGCATATGCTTTAATTTCCTGTCCCTCCTTAGTTTTGTATTGAACCCCTCTAATATTTCCGTTTTCTTCGATTAGGGATGTTACAGTTCCTTGTTCTAGTTGCACACTGGAGGATAGAAATTAACAGCAAAAACGAAATGATTAATTAGCATTAAATTTTGAACCCAAGGAAGATCCATTAGGGAAGAGACTCTACTTAGGAAGTGTAGCGGCTTTTTCTCTCATCTTCTGAATAAACCGACCATTGTGGAAGCTCCTTCCGGCCACATCAGAGTGAAACTTTTCCAAGGGATAAGATAATTTAGTATTTCTTCCATCTTTAAAAAGAGCATATCCAAGGATCCTTTGGGCATCAATTTTCTCCACACAATCTGCGGTACAATGCATATAATTTAGTTCTGAGACACAAATTTTAAGACATACGACTTACGAAGCATGCCAAATGTTATCGAAAATTCAGAATATTCACCTTCAAGTCCCAATTCGATAAGCTTTAAGTATCCTCCTGGTTGTAAAAGTTCACCCACAATTCTATCAGGCTCTGTCAAATCTCTTTCAATTACACGAACTCGCCTTCCCTCCTACAGTTTTGAGTATAAATAAGTTTGCCAATATAAAAGTTTGTTTATTTATTGAATTAATTTGCGAAGAAGAAGAAGAAGAAAATGGTTGGCAATTTGATAAAGCAACCTAATAAAAGTGACATTTGCATTCATAGAATGTTTAGCGCTACTAAACCCAAAGAAACGATACCCCTACCTGTATCTGTGGTACATAGTCGATAGCCAATACATTTTAAACTGTACAGTAGACCACTTATTTTCTATTTCCTGAGCCAAACCAAACCTCTTCTAACTTTTACTGTAACAGTAGAAATGATAAATTCCGAAGTAACACAATACCAAAGCTAGTGTTTAGTGGCTGGTTTAAACAACAAAGGTACAATTGTCAATTTAATTCTAACCACAAATGTATACATGGACAAGTCAATAGTTTTCTTAAGCAAGACATCTCAGTAAATTTTTAAAAGTTCGGGTATGCTAAAGTTTTTTATACTAACTGTCGAGTGTCTGGTATGAACGTAAAATCTAGGCTTAAATACAAGGTCATACATGAGATTTTTATGGTTATATGAGATTCGATGACCATTTACTGTCACTCACTAGTTCCTCCTCATAACGGAAGCAGCGTACCTGACTCAAGAGTCACTTGAGTCAGGGTTACTCAGCTTCTGTACCATTGGATATTGCTACAGGTAAAATATGAAATGTACTGTAGCAATATCCAATGGCTGTGGACTCTGAGTCATTCACAGACGCTGCAACCCCTCATAACACATTTTACGCAATATGCCATGTCAGCGTTACAGCTGATGTGACAAGGTAAAGATCACAAACTTAGTTTAGATTTGGTATGTTTATACATCTGGTCAAAATCATTATGTGCTGGCAAGCTTTTATTTGTTGCCAACTTATATGGACCCTATGTGTTGTTAACAATTAAGAAAAGGATTGATTCATATATAGTTCTATACAATTTGGGACCACTACGTTTGGCACTACCTTAGGAAATCATGTTTTTCCTCTAAAAGCTAGAAGCTTTTAGCTTAATAGACACAGTTTTTTAGGACTCCAGATATTTTTATTTTTGGCATTAAAATCTATAAGTTTTAAGAAAAAAGCATGAAAATCAGATTAAGATACAACTGCTTATTTTCTTATGAATCCACAACCAAATAAGCCCTACGAAAACCTTTAAAAGTGTAAACACCTTGATAACATAACTAAAAGAAAGGGATATATAGAAGAAAGACCTTGCCAATGCAATAAACTATCTTTAGCTATTAATTCTGATTATAATTCCCAAAAAATAAAGAACTTGTTACAAACTTATGCCCTTGTTTTCTTATAGTTTTTAACCTCAAACTCTATCGAAGCTCTTTTAAAAACAGTTACAAGCCGCTTTGCCATTTCAAAACATTGCAAAAAAAAAAAATCACTGTTCTAAAAAAAAGCTCCATTCAAAGATTAAAAAAGCAGAAAGAAAAAACTTTCTCTTCCACTTTTTACCCCGATAATTCTTACACTTTTACGCAGTTAGCGTAGCTCTTGCAAAGGTTTAGAAACTTTCTCTTCCGTTTTTTACGTTGATAAATCTTACCCTTTTACGCACTTAATGTAGCTCTTGCAAAACGCTTTACCTACGTTCTTCCCGTTTTAAAGCATTGATATGTATAACTAAAAAAGGGTTGTCACTTGAAGAAAATGTAAATATAGTAAGACACATGTTGTTATCACATGATGATATAATAAGTATTGCTAAACTTAGTAACATAATACTTGTGTGTAGAAAAATAAATAATAAAAAAAGAAAAACCTTTCCGAGGGTATGAGCGAGAGCAGCACCAGCAACACCAGCCCCGACAACAATGACGTCAGCATCGTAACCCCCCACCTCATCCCCTCCCTCCTCGGACTCCGAACAAATATTCTCAACTGTTTCTTTTTTGTTCTTCTTACGAGCCTTGGACAACGAGCTTCTACGTAAAACATATAAAAGAACTAAGCCCAAGAAAAAAGAAACAACAAAGTAACTATCCACCATTGTTTCTTTCTCTCCCTCCCTCCCTCTCTCTCTCTCTCTCTCTCTCTCTAGCTTTAGTGTTGGAGAAAGAAACGTGTGAGGAAAGTAGACAGTGGTGTGGGAGTTTATGTGTGTGTCTTACTGTCTATATATATATATATATATGTATGTATGTATGTATGTATGTATGCATGTATGCAGGTATGTATGTATGTACGTATTAATAAATAAAATAATAAAAAAATTACAAATATCATACATCTGTATATAATAACCCAAATTTTATTCAAATTTTTTAAAATTACCCTAACTTTATTTTACTAATTACTCATACATCTCATTCAATTCAAATACATTTTATAACTAAAAAAAATGTTATTTCTCACTCATATATTGTCTTATCCCAAACAAAAGCATCGCACGTGTATTTGTATTTTTATAGAACAATGAAACATTATGTTACTACTTATGTACGATTGTTAATTTATTATATTCATTCGATTAATATTTTGAATTTTTTGAATTTTTTTAAAATATTAAATTTATTATATGTATCATATATCATATTATACTATTAATATAAGTCAAACCAAGCATTTTAAGCCTGCCTAATTTTGCCCAAATTTTCCAAAAATACTCTCACTCTAATATTGTAATTACTTTTAAATGTCATAACTCAATTCAAATACATAAATAACTTAAAAAATGTTATTTTTCACACATTTATATTCCAAACAAAATCGTTGTGTATTTTTTTATATGAGTAAAACATTATGTTACTCTTTATATATGATTGTTAATTAATTATATTTAATCATTCAATATTTAAATTTTTTTAAAAATCTTAAATTTATTTATCGGGATCATATCTATGTCATTACGTATCGTAAACGCAACGCTGTGACAACGATTAGTATATATATATATATATATATATATATATATATATATATATATTATATTCCAACATAGACGTTATGCGTGGCCAATAATTACTGGGGTATGTATAGAGAATGAGTGAGAGAGGATGCGGTAAGTTGGTTAAAGCGGCTAACATGGTATGGGGCCTTAACCTAGCTATTGTGCCAGATAAGCGTGTAATTTTTATTATTTTTATAAGTTCTCAAAATACTATAACACTAGTGGATCAATACTCAGGGGGAAATCTTAAATTTTCAACTTTAAATATCTCTTGTTAGTCTATACAAAACTTGAGAACCAAGAGAAATTATATCACATTCGTCAAATATGATAAATCTATTTTAATAAAAAAGATTTAATAAAAAATGGTGTTACGTCAATCTCATAATTCATTCTTTATAAATAGATAAATTAATTTGAACTATTTATATTAATATAGTTTCACTCCTCCTCATTAAAATAAAGTAGCAATATTTTATTACAATATCGTGTCATCTCCATTCATTTACAATGTCACTTTAAATTTTAACTCTATTAATAAAATAATTGTTATAGAGAGTTTATAAGAGAGTTTGAAATTTGACACAAAATATAAATGAATTCTTAAAATTTTAAAAATATACATTTATCCACAAATTGGAAAAGTTTAATAAATATATTGATAGGGATGCTTTAATAAAGTAATATAGAGGGAGAAACAAAAAATAAAATATTATATTTGGTTAAAACTTGTTCCCTAATTGAGGTGAATAGAAGTATATCTTAAATTTGAGGTGCCACGTATATAAACCGATGTAGCAAGTTTTTTGGCTAACTATTTCTCAAATTTGAATAATATGATATTTTTTAAATAACTAATGCAGTTGCTCTGTTGTTTTTTAGTTGGTATTTCATACAAAAAAAAACAAATTAATGTTTAGAATGTTACTTATTTAGCTACTGTATCAACTTGAGTCCACATTTTCTATTATTTTCATTTATCATCAAAGTAATATCAAAGTCCAACCAAGTTGAATGTTACCTGTATATTATTATTATTATTATTATTATTATATATATATATATATATATAATTGTAAACATATAAATATATATATAAACTTTTATAAATTTACGTATTGTATTTTTATATAATTTACAAACTATCTCTTCCAAGTTGTACTAAGACTACAGTTGAGTATAAATAGTTATATACTATAATCTAACTTTTACACATGGTTTATTAATTATATGGAAACTTTAAACCGACCGAACCCAATTGATTGCGATTGATTTTGTTTAATTCGGTTTCAATTACTCCAAATCAAACAGAACCAAACCAATACCAATTGACTTTCTTCGTCTTGTAATTCGTCAAAACCCAATCGAACGGAACCCTGAACAGCTTTATAGTTATTTGTAACTTGTAACTTATGGTGTAAAGGAATCCTTAAATGATTTTTGTTAGTTTGATAGCAGGGAGTTTACTATTATTGTTATTTGTTAATGAGAAACGGAAGTTGGAATGTGAAATAAATTTTGCAAATGAAACTTTTGATGGCACCTACTACCACAACCAATAATATTTCAAGGCTAAATTTTGAGAGGAGTTGATGCATTTTCAATATTCGTGTGAAGTTGAATAATTTAAAGCATGATTTCGTATGGTTTACTTAACTAATTCGTTAATAGAAGAACACTATCCGTAGGCCTTGAACTCTTTCTTATAATATAGTAATATACTACATTTTACATGTAATATTTATGATGTAAGAGATAATCATAAAATATATGTAATATGTTCCAATGAAGTACATCTTTAAAAAGAAGTTAGATTTAATTTGTTTTGAAGTACGTCAGTCACTATTACTATTATAATTTATTGGCACGGGTGTTTTTTGTATGCTTGCGCGTATTAAGTCTTTTTTGATTGCATTTTTCAAGTCGATCTTGTGGCATTTTTTTTATATCAGAAGAGCTGGACTTTTATCATATTTTAATCCCTTTTCTATTTTGCCTCTCTTTCAGATACTGCATTACAAAATTACATATACCACAAACATAATAATTGACATATTAATAAGGACCATTGAGATCTCAACTTTTATTATAGACACAACTGTCAACTACCCTCATTTATCTCCTCATTGGTGAAAAAACAATACACGTAGTTATTGTACTCTTTTTTCACCTTTTCATCACGTTTATTGATCTAAAAACTTGCTTCGTTTAAGTGGCATACATACATTGGATGTTCAATCACCAATCAATATAGACTTTTAATATACATGTATATATATTAATACAAATATATGTATATATTAGTAATAGTGTAATACTAGATTTAATAATAATAAAAAATTAATTAATATTTAAATTTAGGGTATGATCATGTAGAATTCTAATATATTTTTATTTTGGTTTTTAATAGTTTAGATTTTTAGATTTAACAAATTTCTTATTTTTAATTAATATTTAAATTTAGGGTAGACTCATCTAGGGTTCTAATATATTTTATTTGGGTTTTTAGATTTTAATACTTTTTATTATTTTTAATTAATATTTAACCTTAGTGTAGGTTTAACTAGGGTCATAGTATATTGTTATTTGAGTTTTTAGTTGGTTGAGTTTTTATTATATTATAATAATCATCCATTTTCCTCTTTTATTATTTTAATTTTCTTTAATTAACGAGATATTAATATTAATTATGCAGAGTTGGATAAGTGCACATCAGCATGTTGATATTTTGGATTGATTTTAAATGTCTACTCTTCATATATGCAGTATCTAAGATAAATTAATTAAATGGTCAGCCAAAGAGTTTCAAAACGATATCATTACATATTTAGTGACATATGGGATAAATATGCTGACCCAACCCATGAAATGTAGATGAAGCTGGTGCCTCGCGGTTTGCGTGGGAAGAGAAACAAAATTCAAGTTGTCAAATATCAAGTCATTTTCCTGAATAAATTTTCACGTTAAAAAAAACAAGTTTCATATTTCTTTTGTTTTCCCTTAATAGTTAATTTTTGCTTTTTGGAATCGTGAATTTGCTCAAACATTTTACTTCAATGTGAAGAATAAAATATAACTACTTTTCCACCAAGATGAAGTTAGGAAAATTCCTACCACAATTCGGTAAAACTAGGGGTGGGCAAAAAATCCGCAAACCCGCCCCGTAACCCAATCCGCGCGGATTGGGGCGGATTGGGGCGGGTTGGGTGTCAAAAAAAGTTAAATCCGCCCCGCCCCAATCCGTAAAAAAATTCGTGGGTTGGGTTAGGGTTGGGGTTTCCAAACCGCGGGTTAATCCACCCCAACCCGTTTCAATCCGCATATATATATATATATATATATAAATATAAATATAAATTTTCTCAAGATCTTTTTTAATAAGAGCTTCTATATTATAATAGTATTGATTTAAGAAAAATTATATATATAGACAAAAAATCTTTGCATTGTCCAAACTTAAGGTTAATGATTCGATTGATATATTGTATTATAAATTCAATGTATTATCTCGTATTTATAAAAAAGAAGGAATTTTTAATCTGGATCTAGCTAGTATGAGTGGTTAATTTATTTTTAAAAACTTTATTTGTAATTGAAGTACAGCCAAATACGAAGTTATATAAAGTTATTACGAAATCTGTATCTATTGAACTTGTGGATTCAATTAACTATTGAACTTTATTTTGATTATGTTGATGAAGAATAATTTGTTTTGTTTTGTTTTGTTTTAGCTTTGTTACTTGTTCCGAACATTCTAAACGTATTTTTGTTGACTTTTAGTTTATATTTCTATTTGAAAGATTTATTTTTTTAAAAATATTTAGGTAAATTATGCGAAATAATGAAAAATTAATGACTAAAATGAAAATTCAAGAAACAACCCGCATCCAATCCGCCCCGTTTGATAATGGGTTGGGTTGGGTTGGGTTGGGGTTTTAATTATAATGGGTTGGGTTGGGTTGGGTTGGGATTTGAATTTCACTAATCCGCCCCAATCCGTCCCGCTATTTATTTTACGGGGCGGGTTAGGATTGCGACCAATCCGCCCCAATCCGCCCCGTGCCCACCCCTAGGTAAAACAATGAAAACTACTAGCAAATAAAAGTAATCAGAAGGATTACAATTTGTATCATTTGAACCGCCAGGTTTTCGACTGCTATCGGTTGTTACCGTCGAAGTGTAGATTCCTCCAAACTGAGGTTTAAGTAGGGCTGTCTTTCGTACGGTACCGATTTTTTTGACCATATATCAATACCAAACCGAACTTATTTGGTTTCGGTATACCGACTTTTTCGGTTGGTACGGTTCGATTTTCCGTTTTATACCGAAACATTATTATTATTAAAAGACAATTCTTCGTAACAATAAAATAGCAAAAAAATTGTAAAAAGTAAAATGTGTATAACTATTCTTATATTTTCTACATTTATCGTGAACTTGATTAAAATAGTAAACACTTATAAAATAATAATTCTTTTAAAACATTAGACAAGAAAATGAAGAAACACGGAAATTATTGTATTCGACTTCGTAAATAGAAAAATAAGTCGTAAGAAAAATTAAACTAAACTATAAGACAATTTATTTGTAAGTTATGACTATGTGTAAATTTCTATATATTTTATAATTTTAATGTTCGGTATTATACCAAACATACGAAATGGATACCAAAACCGAACCGACTTTTAAAGTTTGGTTCGGTTATACCGTACCGAAAAGTCGGTATACCGAAGTTTCGGTACCAACTTGCTCGGTTCGAAAAACGGTCGGTTGATACAAATCGGTACAAAAAGTCCACCCTGGGTTTAAATAATACAGTATAAAAGAACAAACCATTTCACTATTTAGAAAAGATGATGCTACAAGAAAATTATTTTGTTTGCAAAATTTTATGGAAATGTATTTTAACCACAAAAGACTGCTCAAAACACTTGCGTCCTGTTTGGCATACATATCAAGATTTTGAAGCTGTCTATGCATAATTACTCCAAATTAGGTTGGTCAAACCTTAGAAGCTAAAGCTAGAAACCAAACTTAGTATAATGAAAAAGAAGTAGAACAGAAAATCTTCAGTCTAGACCCTAATACTACTAATCTATGTTGAGCCGTTAAGCTTTTCCCCATAATAGAGCCCCAGGAAAAGAATTGGAATGTTTACGACTTCAAATACGGCAACTAAAGATCAAATGGATCCAACCAAATTTAAGTAGTAAATATAAGGCCGGTGAAAAACACTATAATCCTATATAAATTAGCGATCCGAAAAACAGCACGTTGACCTACCCTACCCACATGTCACAACTAAGAGACGGTTTGATTCACTCAAATCAAATCCCGTGAATAATAAAGACACTACGACATCGACTACCAACATATATTAAGACATAAATATTGATTACAAAATTGGGGTGGAATTATTCACCAAAATTTTAAATAGTTGATAGCTTTGGTAAATACATCACAAAGATAAAAATCTCAAAAGGTAAATCAAGTCATACAGATTGCTTCTTTTTGTTTCTGTGGCTATCGTCCTTCTCTTTCCCCTTCCTTTTGTTCCCACCTTTAAAAGTTCGCTTAGGCTGCTTTTAAGAGAATAAAAATAAATCAGAGATTGCAGGGATCTTAAAGTGGTTGACATATCAAAACTGAACTGAAACCAATTCTTTTTCTGGTACGTTAAACTAGAAACAGTTCATTTGTATTTGCCAAATAAAAAGTACTTGAAAATATAAGAATATACGCTCAAGGTACATCATGACATACAAAGCTTAACGAGTTCTACTCATGCTCATTCATGGGTTTACAAGATTACATAGAATTAGAATATGAGAGAATTAATCATTTCTCAATACACTTAAGTGTTGTAATACTCGTGTTCAAATAGATTAAACATATTTATAATGCTACTATGTTATTTTTTCCTTGTTTCCATTAATGGAATTTCTTTTCGTCTTTCCTATGTCCATTCTATAACCTATATTACCTTTGAAATAATTTATTAAATCGTAAGTGCTACCCATAACCTACTGAATATGCATATATACAAAGACTACAAACAGGTATGTTCAGGTGTGGTCTATCTTCTATGCAAAGTTCAAACAACGTTATATTACTGTACATATGGAAGGATATATAATAAATATCAACAAAATATTTGAATAAGGAGTAAATACCTCTCATTTCAAAAAAAAAAGAGTAAATACCTCAGCAGAAAGACTTTTGAGGGGGTCTTTGTTGTTCTTGGAGTTACCCTTAAACCCCTTGCGCCGAGGGGCATTCTTGTTATTTCCCATGGCAGCTCTAGCAAGCTTAACAATCTTGCTTGCTTCTTGAGTGGTTTGGTCCAACAGATAGCCGGGTACATCACGCAGGTGATGAGCTGGCGCATGCTTACTCAAAGCTTTGTCATGTTTCAGGAGATCTGTAAAATTAAGATATAAGTCTTTCATATTCAAAAATTAACAGGTAAACTACATAAAATTAAAACCATAATATACAACAAATAAGGTTTATTACCCAAGTCCTTTGGGTTATTCTGGAAATGAGCTTTCAACCTGAAAATACAATCAGTTAAACCAATATGAGAAGAGAATCTCAACTCTTTCCATTATCACACAACAATTATTCGTTACAAATAACAGGGTAAACTGCAAATAATCCATATGTACTTCTAAAACTTGCATATACCTCCTATTTACAACAAAAAGATTCTAATCAACCCCCATATCCAACTTTGAATTAGCATAGCTTTGTGATTAAATGATTCAGTTTAAATAATTCTTTTTTTTCTTCTGTACTACTTTCAGGAGATCTATGCCTCGAAAGTAGGAGTTAATTGCTACTGTATTAATTGAAGTAAACAGGGCTATTAGCAAAACACCCATAAATTAGAACTTGAAAAGTTTAATGTATAACTATAAGAAAAAGCACAGACGCAGCAAATACATACTTTTCTGAATTCAGAATTTCCCTTCTGAGATCCTGAGCCCTTGCTTCTCTCACTGCAATTTTTGTCACACTCCTACCAACATCCTGTACATGTCAACACGTCAGGATATCAAAAGAACCCCTAGATAGTATGAAAGAAGAAATTGAGAGCAGGAAATATGGGGCTTACTTCAGCTCTATACCGCAATGCCTCCACTGCATTTTTGGTGAGTAAAGGAAATGGAGCAATAAATTTCGTGTCCTTGGCTTCTTCTTCACCTAGATCTGACTTGATTTCTTCCAAAGTTTCCATCTCTTCTGGAGAGACCTATGGACAGGACATACAATTATATCCTTGAAACCCATAATTGGCACAAACTCATCCAAAAAATTAAAAGAACCAAACAATATTAGTTAAAAACTTACTAAAGAGACGGATGCTCCTGTATTATAAGCTCTTCCTGTACGTCCAATTCGATGAACATAGCCTGCAGAACTTAGAGGCAGATCAAAGTTTATAACCTGAAAGAAAAAGCAAGTTTTTTTAAAGAGCTGCCAATTATTACTATGATGGGGAAAGAAAAGGCATATAGGTGAACACTTCTTGATAAATAATGCCATAATTATTTGTAACCTACGAGAATTTAACTCATTTGCATACCGTGTACACATTTTTAAAATCAATCCCCCTGACCACTCCAAATTCAGAGTCAATTTTTTTCTTGGCATGTTTCTTAGGTTTTTTGGGCTCTACTTGGTTATTCCCATCTGCCTGATCTTTCTCCAATGTTTTGTTATCATCGGTTGCTATCAAATAATCAAAAAGTCCAGCATTAAATTCCTGGGTAAATAAGAAACAAGCAAAGCCTTAGAAAAGAAAAAATAATTATATCTACGAAATCAAATTTCTGATAGCCTATTGGATTAATACCATACCTCAAGAATATGTAGACGAGAATTCTGAGGCAACTCAGCATTTAGAACAGCTGATTTGATTCCAAACTGCCACAATAAAAAAAAATTGAAGGACAGAAAGTGATACTAGAAAAATGGTAATTACATGCATTTATGTTTGCAATTCCATATGGCCCTAAAAGTTATATTCTATCAAATTGAACAATCCTAACTACATAAAAAAACACAACATGATTACTACAACTGATTATGTTGCAGTCAGAAGAATGCATGTGTGTCAGTGTGTGCATGAAAACGCCAACAAGAATGAGTACATGATCTATATATTCAAGAACAATCTTAAGACATGTTTTCAGAAATTTGGGAATAATTAAAACTGTAGTCTGACATCGTGACTCGGTAGTGTTACAAAAGAAAGACGCTTTTGGTTAAGCGCATGCAATGAAATAAAAACCTCACAGATCATAAAAACATAATTGGCATACCTGTTCAAGAAAGAGCTTTAGTCTATAACTCGCGTCTATAGTATTAGTAAAAACCAGTACTTTCTTCTGGACTAGCTCCAATTTCAAGAGGGCTAGGATGTGCACAAGTTTATCACGAGCACCGCATGAAATCTAAGAAAAAAATCCAAACCAGCAATAAATGAGATTGAGATGTCAAATTATACATCAAATGACTAATTCTAGAAACTGTTATTACGTTAATATTTTTATCAGTGGATTAGTAGAGAGAATATGAACTTAACCAATACTTTTTTTTACAGTAACTCTTTACTCAAAATTTTCATAAGTTTCGTAATGAGTATTGCTATAGCCACCCAAAAACCTTAACTAAATGGTTACCCACTAATGTGGCAGATTAGGTGGACCAATCATATACTAAATGAAAATAAATTTTCAAAATCACAACAAAAATGATGGATCCACTTAATCCACCACATCAGCGGGTAAGATTTTTGGATTTGAAAATTTGGTGATAAAAAGCATTTTTCTTTTGTAATCTCTACTGTATCAGACACGGGGTCCACTTGTACAAGAAAAAAATTTGTGGCGCTAACTACAAACATGGCTAGTGGCTACTTAACTTATTATCACAGCAAAAACAGATCTTACTGAAAACTGTTCGAATAGTTTCTGGTACCAAACTACCAATACACACTTACGAGAAAAGACTTCGTGGAGCTAACTAGAACCATAAGTAATTAATTTTTATCAAAGAAAACCAAAGTCTTACCGAAAATTGTTGAACATTTTTGGGAACAATATCATTATTGGAATCTCCTACTTCTGGCAAAGTTAGGATGTAAGGGTTGTGCAAAATCAGTTTCTTAAGCTTTTCAACGTCGTCGCTGTAAAAGACCGCAAACAAATCATTAGCAAGTGTGCATCTCTAATGAGTATTAATGAAAGAGTGAACAGTCACTCCTAATTCGATCCTGATAGTGAATCATAAATAAATTTGGAACTATGAAAAGGAAAGTTTTCAAAACTGGCAGAAAAATCTTTAAAAAATGACTAGAGATGAGCAAAAATGATAAAGAAATACCTTGATGTAGCAGACATGAGAAGACATTGACAGCGTCTAGGGATATGAGAGCTAAGGGCTTTAAGATCATTTTCATACCCATATGACAAAAGAAGATCTGCCTGAGAAGAAAAAATATTCATCAATGCTTAAACAACATATTATCAACTGTAAAATTATCAAGATATTTATTTACGCCTACAATTAGCAACCCTCAACAGCAGAGATAGAGCATCTTGAAAAGGGTAAACCTCCAATAACCCCGATATATTCAAAGTATGTTGTAAGAAGTCCCCAAGTACTCCAACTTGCTAACAATTAATTGACTCCATGTCCAACTTTGAGATGGCATAACTTTCAGCCAAATGGTCCATTTGGGTAATTATTTTTCCTATTCTATATATCAATACACTGAGAGCAGCCCAATGCATGTTGGCGCCGATCTATTGAAATAAAAGGTGCGGTTTTCAGATTTAATAGAATTGACTTTTTTCAGTAAAGTTGCTTGAAATGACTATTTTTGTTAACAGTAATCTTGCAAGCATAGATATCTGGAAGAAAACGACAATAATGAAAACAACAATGCTTCAAAACCGAACATCAAACACAGAGATATGCCATCTGATAGTACCCAGTAGTTTAGTGCTAGTAAACATGCAAGTTATTTGAAACACACCGGTAGTGCTAGAAAAAATATTCATCAATGCTTAAACAACATATTATCAACTGTAAAATTATCAAGATATTTATTTACGCCTACAATTAGCAACCCTCAACAGCAGAGATAGAGCATCTTGAAAAGGGTAAACCTCCAACAACCCCGATATATTAAAAGTATGTTGTAAGAAGTCCCCAAGTACTCCAACTTACTAACAATTAATTGACTCCATGTCCAACTTTGAGATGGCATAACTTTCAGCCAAATGGTCCATTTGGGTAATTATTTTTCCTACTCTATATATCAATACACTGAGAGCAGCCCAATGCATGTTGACGCCGATCTATTGAAATAAAAGGTGTGGTTTTCAGATTTAATAGAATTGACTTTTTTCAGTAAAGTTGCTTGAAATGACTATTTTTGTTAACAGTAATCTTGCAAGCATAGATATCTGGAAGAAAACGACAATAATGAAAACAACAATGCTTCAAAACCGAACATCAAACACAGAGGTATGCCATCTGATAGTACCCAGTAGTTTAGTGCTAGTAAACATGCAAGTTATTTGCAACATACCGGTAGTACATGGGGTTACTTGCAATTTATCCTTTTTAACCATGATTTCAAATTGAAAAATAAAGGTCTATGATGAAGAGACAGTAAAAGACAACAAGCTGAATTAGCTTTCATAAAGATTGAAAGATCACCTCATCCAAAACAAGGACTGAAAGTGAATCTTGAACAGATTTTGGCTGAATCAGTCCTTTTGAGAAGCAAGATTGTATGCAAGCGGGGGTAGAGACTAGAATGTCTGGTGGGCCTGATAAAGCTGTTTTCTGTATTATCCAAAGCAAAAATCCATAACTAAAAATAAATACATATATTATCAGAGATACCAAGAATAAAAAGAAACTTCATATGAACTAACCAAGTCAGAACCAGTCATGCTGCTCGTCAACTGTACAATTTTCAATTGCACTCTGCATAACTCGAGCAATGATGATGTCTCCGAATAGACCTAGCATAAACATATGACATAGAAATTATATACAAATCAACTCTTATCTTTTTTACGCATTTCAGAATATAATTTCTTTGAAGACTATTGTTATATAACGCCATAATGTCTCATAGCATACAAGAACTTTTTGTACCAAAACGGGACAGAAAATCTTTATAAACCGTGGATTCATTTTCCATTGTAAGTTGCTACTACAGAATGTCAGGACTTTCAATGGGAAATGTAATACAATTTGTACAAGTACTATGTACTAGCAATAGGTAATTTTTTTGCAAGCTATACAAGAATGTACGTCCCTCTTCTTCAAAAACTATAATCCAATCAAAAGGAGTGCTATCATATAAGTATACGCCATAATTATTAGTTGCCAAGTTGAAGTTCGGGATTGTTTGTTTGCATCTTTTAAAAACAAAACTAAGCTTCTATAATGAAGGAGAACAACTGTTTAACTTGTCAGTAATTGTTATTAGTATTATATGTATATATGTAGATAAGGCAAAAGTACGCTTATTTGAGGTATGAATAGTGCAATGAGAAGAATGAATCAAAACATTTAAATGTTGTGAACTTTTCTGACTCAACAGTAAAAAATGATATGCTTTTGCTTACTGCATCAGGCAAACTTTTTACGACAAATAAGACTAATACTCAAAAGTCTCAAGCAATCTAAATAAGCACGATTTAACAATGCAACTACTGAAAAGAAAAAAGTAAGCATGTATCGAATAATTAAGTCACCTGTTGACACAATTCTCGGGTAGGAACGAGAATAAACGCAGTGGGTGCAAGTTTTTTACTCGAACCAGAATCAGAAAACAGCTTATGAAGCAACGGAAGTACATAAGCAAATGTCTTTCCGGACCCTGTTTTTGCACGAGCGACAACATCCTTTCCTTCCTGTGATCAATACATATATACACATGCTTCTAATTAAAAAACAAAATCAAAAGGTTGGAAGTTACAACATAGAATCTCGAGTGAATTGCTACCATCACATCTAAAACTCACATTTACAAGGTAGATACATAGTACTGTTTATTTCATCAACACGCCCTTCACTTGTTGTTATTAGGTCTGATTTTGCTAAATTTCAAAAAATTAAAAAGGCTGAGTTTGAAATTTTCTTTTGGCATATTTTGAACCATCAGTTTTTTTTCCCTGAAAGCTTTGCAACTATCTCTATAATCTAACAAACTTCAACTTCAATATGAATCTAGAATTATGAAATACATGCTTATTTTTTCCATGTTTGTTAGATAACTTTGATTCCTGAATTTATAACATTTGCTGTACCCAATTAAGTGATTTGATAGGTGATATCATCTCACCATCAATCACTTACACCTAAAGTACAGAAACGCATACTATTTGGCTTGTTTCGTTGCAGATTTTAAGCAAATTAAGCTGTAATTTTGTAGTTGAGGTAAAAGATGGGATTGTCCCGCTTAAAGGTAGTAGCTTTTTCATGGAAAATCGCAAAAAGCTCAATTTTTGAGCTCACCAACCAAAGGCAGTCCACATTTCACGCAAACAAAAAAAATTAGAGATGAGCTCAAAATCTGCAACGAAACAAAACAAGGCAATTACTTATTATCCTTAACATACATACGAGTTAGCCAAGTATTAAATAATAGTACATACAGACAGATAGACAGAATTGAAGAATTTAAGTAAAGTTTAAGCTTATTTAAAGCAAATTAAGCTGTATCTTTGTAGCTTTTTCATGGCAAAAAACATGAAAGCTCAAAGGCAAGCCATTCTTTAAGCAAAAAGAATCAATTTAGAAACAAGCTTAAAATCTGCAACAAAACAAAACAAGGCTAACGTGTTGGATAAAAAAAATACAAAGCATTAATCAGAATTTAAAAAAAATTAAGTAAATTTCAAGTTTAAGCTGATCAATCAAATACAATCACTCCTTTAAGAAACGAAACAAAAGAATAAACATAGTTACAACTCAACAAGGCCATTACTTAATATCTTCGACTAACAAACAAGATATACATGTGTTGAAATACACACAAAACAAACAAGAAAATCAGTGAAATTAAGTATAATACTATCAAAACAGGATATCAAAATGGAAATTGACGATTTTTTTAGCCTTTCTATGAAAAAAAAATGTACGTAACTAAAAAAATTCAAATAAGATTTGTTAATATATTCACAAGTCAAGTTAAATTAAGTGAAAAAATGACCTAGCAACAAAAAATAAGCAAGTTTTTTTCTCATTGCTTGTAAAAATCATCTTTTTCATAAAAATAAATGATGCCAAACACGTCCTAATTAGTAAGCACATACGAAGATAGTATAATATAAGCAGAATATAATAAAGTTGAGTAATTTGTTTTTTTGGAAGTTGTGAAGTTGAGTAATTTGCCCCGCTAATTTGTGTAAATGTTCAATTTAATCCCAGAAATTAGAAAAGTGACAGTAATAGTATAAGCTTACGAGGATTAAAGGTATGGCCACTTGTTGAATAGGAGTTGGTTTTAAAATCGATTTTTTAACTAAGGCATGGACTAATCGAGGGTCTAATCCCAGCTCTTCGAAGCTCTTTTCCTCTTCCTCTTCTTCTCTATTATCCATTAAATTTACTTTCAAGGTATAGAGATAGATATATATGTATATATATATAGAGAGAGAGAGAGAGAGAGAGAGATTTAGGGTTTAAGCAGTAGTGGTTTAAAAAGAAGGTGACCCGTTTTTGTTGACCCGTTTACTAATAATATTGAGTACTAAACGTATGGCCCATTTAAATTTTGATGAACCATGTAGGAGTTATTTGGGCCTAATTGGTCCATTTAAAATAGAAAAAATGTTTTTTCTTATCAAATTTCAAACCAAAAACATTACCCGCAGATTTAACGGTTTAAGTGGACCGGTAATTTTGTTTGAAATTTTTAGAAATAATTTTCATTTAATACATGACTGGGTTGCTACGGCTAATTCGTCACATCAACGGGTAAGCTTTTGGGTAAGATATTTGAGTGACTATAACAATACCCTTTAAAATATGGGCTATTTAGAGTCTACATGTGTGTGAATCAAGCGGTAGGAACCCGGTTTTAGGCCGTACGAGTTAAGAAACTGTTCAGTTTTATGAAAAGTAGTGTTGATTAGGCGGTTTGTTGGATAAAGAGCTAGTTGATGCTTGTTTGGTTGGTGGAGAACCTACGGTTCCGTTCGTGATACAATCTATATTAGACGACATTCGAGAAAACTGTGAAACGCTTAGTTGGGTGTTTTTATGGCCCCCGGGATTATCTAAATCCCCGGCTAATTATTTAGCTAAATACGCTAGAGAAAATAAATGTAATGATCTTTTGTGGCCCGAGTTGCGGTCACTTATTTTGTATGATTCTCAATAGTATAATTCTCTTGATTTTATTTATAAAAAAAAAAAAAAAGAATAACATGGGCTAAAAGCACGACTAATTGTGTCGTCAAGTGTAGTTGCTTACGAAAAAGAAACAAAACATTCAAATGCAATGCGAGTCTGCTTAAGAGAACGGGCTGCAGAAAGCACGTGTTTTTTTCTTTTTCTTTCTTTTTTGAAGTACACTATGGATCAATTTTTATTTACGAAACTCGGTCAAAGAATATGAAAACGTTAAAAATATAATATTATTACATGATCAGTATCATTTGTTACTGGACTCACTACACACGAGATTATTGATATGTGACGGATTTAATGGATTCAATAATGAAAATCTAAAAACACTTCTACCGACGAAACATGGCACATATATTCTCAAATAAATCATTCATTAATAATAATAAAAAAAATTCATACCAAAAATATAAATAAATCAAGTCCTTTAAACCATGAGAGACATTTTTAATTTCATACTACCTTGTTTACACAAAATTCCTTTTCTTACCACTATTTCCACTACCTAACACAATATTGCGCTCCCTGCATTACTCCACACGTTATTTAACAGTTTAGTATCAACTCGCATTTGCCTATAAAACAATAACAATGTACAAATAATTTGATACGGCTTTTCCACATGCTATTTAGCAACCAAAATCATATATACAGTACAAGTTTAGAGATAACAATTAACATAAGAAAATCTTTTGTTAACAAATAATTTGAAAAAATAGTTTATTTTTCAGTGTGTCCAGTTTTCTAGTGTAGTGACATATTTTCATGTAACCTATGGTTACGGAGTTAATTAAATGCATAATTGAATAATCTATTCTTATTGCATTTTCAGTTGGTCCAACTTATAATGGTTTCTTAAATGAGCATTCACAAACGCAGCTTTTGTTTGATTCTCACTATAACCTAGACCGAGCATTTTGTGCCAATAGCATTTCAACTTTTGTAGCCAAGGTGTTCAAGAAATTAAAATTTTCTTTGAGTTTCATCAATCTCTAATTGTTCTATCATCAACCTATGATTATGTTATTAATTTTCCTTCTTTAAGATCTCATTGATATCTCTTAATTCTTTGAGTATTTTTTATTAACCTTTTGCACCTTGTGCATGGTACGTAGCATGTACTGCTCTGCTCCTCCAAATTCATGGTAGCAAAACTGTCACAATCCGTTTCATCTCAGGTTATAATTGAGGTTATGACCGACTGTGATTTAGTATTTACATAATATTTCTTGATTTTAGCAGTTTTATCCATGAAGTTGTGTTGTTTTAATGTTCATCCTCGAGTTAAAAATCATCGGTATCACTTTAGAGTAGCATGCTAGCTGTTTTGTTATTCTTCAATGTGTTTGCACATCATGCCTCGACATTAAAAACTCTTAGTTTTAACTGAACTCGCTTAATTTTATTTCTTCAAACCTTCAAAATCCTTTTTCTGAAAGATATTTTTTGCCACACCCTCACTTATATTCTTCTATTGGAACTTCTTATAAATTTCTTTGCGAACAACTTAAAGTTCTTGTCATCATTAAACAACTCAGTAGATTCAGTTATAACTGAGTTTTATTTGTTTACTTGTAAAGCAACTCATTGTTCAAGATTTCTTAATATTCAGAAATTTCAGTTCATAAATTCCTCATTAAACCTTATATCCTCATTGTTTCTGACTCCATGAATTGTGTAAAGAAGTGCATGATAATTTATCATTTTAGTTCCTCGTAGTGTAAACATGTATAGTTACGTTGACCACCACTAGGGCACTAACCAGGGTGTTTAGGTGACTAAAAAAATTATAAGAAACAGACACCAGTGTCTCTCATATTTTGTTCTAAGTTCTAAGTACCGTAGTGATGTTTCCGGTTCGACTTTAATAATATTGATGGCTTGATGCCGGAGTAACCGAGTCTCGAAGTTGCACTCGATGTCAAAGCAGAAGGAAAATAATGGGTATATGCTTTAAACAATCTTTATCTTTTCTAATGATTAAGTGGTCAAAAGCATTACAAAACTGGAAGTAGTGACTAATTAATTAGAAAGATTACTACCCACACGTGCTAACACAAACATAAACTATTTATTAGTAGTACAACATCAACATTGCTGTTACGCCCAAAATAATTAGTCCTATTACTTATCACTAAACAGTGATTTAAAGTAAAGGTCCAAAAAAGTTAATCATGCCTTTCAAAGTGAGAGCATATTACAACCACTTTTAGATCATTAACTCACGCATTTATAAACTAAAGTTCTAATAAGGGAGTAGAAGTTCACAATCTACTTTTGAATATTGCGGATATATTGTCCCTCACTTTTGAAGAAAAGCTTAAGAAATAAACAAACATGGCAATGATGTGATTTACATACACAGTTACACTACACTACTAAAATTATTAGTTTAGTACTATATATGACTAAATGGTGAACAGAGATATTAGGTTTTATTGGTCAATGTGCATTATTGGAGGGGATATTGTGCATTTTGAGCTGGTTTTCTACTTGAGTCCATTAAAGGTATATCTTGTCATTATGTTTTAGAACGCTTTAATCTTTATAGTTTACTTAGATACTATAATTTCAATTTATGAACCTCTCATATTTTACAAAAGGAATAAAAAAGGACATCCCCACAAATATTATAATGTACTTAATGGGGCCGTCAAATCTCCAAAATTAAAATATTTTGCATTATTGGTAGGAAAATGTAGTAAATGCTCCATGAAGCCAATTCTTTATTCAGTTGAGATCAGAAAAGCGGTATGTATGTCGATATGAACAAGGACACTTTTTATGAATTATTTGGAGTATTTACTTTGACATCTTCATCAATTAGTATGATTTATGCCATCGAAAGAGAGTATGGACTTGCAGTATACAGTAATAAATATATATTAAGCTAACTCTCACCTTGATACCAATAAATGTTTATTGTTTTGAGATTAGACACGGTGTTTAAAATTTTCGTATAAAGTTATAGAAAGACTAACCTTCTTAATTTTCATGAAAAAATATAAACGTGTACATAAATAAATGAAGTTTACGTAAATAATTTTTTAAATTATTTCAAAACATTAAAAGATGAGAATTTTTTAATGTACAAGAGTTGATTATAAATGAAAAAAAACTATTCATGTATTTATTAAGTATTTTCGAATTGTTTATCTAAAAAAAAATTATAAGGGAAACAGATGGAATTTTTGGATCCACCCGTGCAGCGAAGACGCCGAAGAGAGACACACAAAGATAGAGAGAGAGGAGAAGGAACCAACAACCTACTGCAGCCGCATTGGCACTAATGACCGATAAAGGTGGCTTGTTGGTTTCGGGGATTGTCCCCTGCTATAATGATATACTAAAATACATGATTTTTGTTGTTTTTAGTATTTATTTATTAACCATGAATGATTTATTTGAGAATAGTTTTGAGCAACGTTGTACATGTTATTTATATGTAGATGTGTCTTTATTCTGTATAATAAGTGATTTGGTGTGTAGAGTACGGTTTACACACGGAAGATCAAATCACTGTTTCTAACATAATATATTGTATCGTTCACAACTTTAGATGAAGTGGAGAACCATCGGTATAATTGTATCACATAGTTTTAGTAGGTCTGTCTTGAATACAGGGAACGGTTATGTTTCGACTCTTTGTGCTAGTATACTTAGAGTATATTAAACAGGACAAAGTAGTATTATTTTATGGCATTGATCAGAATAAAATAATTATGCCTAAGGAATTATTATGATTACTTATACTATTAATCCCTAGATTATTTTTGATACACATATTTATAATATATACTGTTTTGATTTACAATGGGTGGGAGTTTTTATAGTCGTACGTTGGACAGTAATATTATTTATATAGTGTGTGTCTATAATCGAAGGAATTCACGTCACTTAACAAGGATCGATGATATCTCCTGGATAACCTTATACGTTTTGTTTGTGTCAAATCTTGCAAGTGGATTTTATATCCCACACAACAAATAAGTTAAGTTGAAAGGTTGAGAAAATAATATGTCAAGTAAAATAATTGTCAGTAATTTATTTACTTGGTGAATATCTGTGATTTTAACGTGAGGAGAAAATTAAGTATTTAATAACGTGCTCTCAAATATTATTTGAGAAGAAATTAGAGTGCAATTATATTCTCTAGTGGAAATGAATATAATTTACCGATAGAATATCATAAGATTGGTAAAGTATTAATTAGATAATATTATATTAATCTTGTTAATAAGATTATATAATATTTATTAATTAAGTATTAATATAAGTAGGGTTAGAGGTCTAGGTAGGGTAGAACTCTTTTTCTTCTAGTGCACTACGTCCTGTTGTAGCCTATATTATACTGTTTATATGTTAAAGGAAAAAATAACAACTTCATAATTAGGTTGAGAGTTTAAGGAGCAATAAGTATAATAGGAATATAACAGAAGATCAAATGTGATCTATCTATGTTCGTGAATTATTTATGTATTGTTTTCATTAAATACATATACACAGTAATTAGGATTTAATGCTAATTTTTCCGCTGCAAAATAAAAAATGTTTTCAACACCCAAATGCAGATGACATCATTAAACATGTCTAGACATGAAGCAACCCGCAACTTCACTTGTATTCATCCAATTTAACGACTGTTTGCTATAGCTTTTAAACTCAACCTTACTTGTATATATATGCTCAACATTTTGTAGCAAATTTTGTTACAACAGAAAGATTCAAATAAACCATTTTATTTGTTTCTTAAGCAAACAAACTAGCGGTGTGAATACGGGACGGATTGTGGCGGATTTGTTTCAATCCTAACTCAATCGGTAAAATAAATGGCGGGACGGATTGGGACGGATTTAAATCTCAACTCAACTCAATGCAAGCCGTTACAATTAAAACCCCAACCCAACCCAATCCAACCAGCAAAATAAATTGCGGGTTGGGACGGATTGAGTTTAGATTGATTCTTAAATTTTTATTTTGGTCCTTTATTTTTCATATTTTGCATAATCAACCCAAATTTTAAAATAAATTGAATATTTCAAACATAAATATAAATTAAACTCAATCAAAATACGTTTAGAACATTCACAAACAAGTAATAAAACTAAAATATAACAATAATTAAAAGTTAGTATATTAAAATACACAATGTATATATATACACAATATATATATATATATATATATATATATATATATATATATATATATATTCGGATTGAAATGGATTGGGACGGATTAACTCGCGGTTTGTAAACCTTAACCTAACCCAACCCGCAAAATATATAGCCGATTGGGACGGGACGGATTGATTTTTTTTTGACATTCAACTCATCTCAACCCGCCCCAATCCATACGGGTTGGGTTACGAGACGGATTTACAGATTTTTTTTCCCCTACTAAAAGAAACCATAAATATTTCTAACACGCACAAAAGGAGTGTACCAGTACCACCAGTGATTTTGAAATTAAGACTTGTAAATTTCTTTCATGTAGCTACTTTGGTAATCAATAGTCAAAAATCAATCTAGAAGACAATTTCATTCAACAAATACTTAATATTCTTCCCTACATCCAAGATTTTCTCATTTAGTTAACCTCACAACATAGAAGCTGAAATGATCAAAAGCTACCCCTTGTTGACAAAAACAGCTAAATGAACCCCCTTCCTACACTTCCACAAAATATTCCCATTTTTACCCACTACTTGATCACAAGATACTAAGAATCCTATTACAGAATCGGATAGTTTGAAAACATATATCATTACTAAACATCTGCCCATGCAGCAAATAATGGCAAATGTGGCATTGCCAAAGTAGGCCTAAGTTGAACAGACGATGTTGTTGATGATGAAGATGATAGCCAATTAGCAAACATATTACTATTCTGCCTTTCACTAGGGCTCCCCTCTCTAGAACTTTCCAAGCTTGGTGCCAACGACGATGAATCACTCGACAAGTGGCTTACCACATTTCCTGAGAAGTTACCATCTTGCCCTTGATCGGCTTGACCTTGGCGGTAAAGGCTCATTTTCCAATCCGAGTGATTGTTCCCAATATTTTCGCTTACTTGAGGCTGTTGTTTGTTGATGATAATGGCCTCTTTGTTGGGCTCAATCGCTTTGTAACGCTTAGCAAGGTCAGCTGTGAGAAGGGTGGTGCTCTCGATTATTCGGTCTACGTGGTATTTTGTTATGTCGAAATTTGTGACAGCATTTGTACCGCGGAATTTTATAGCAGCTATATCGTATGCCTCTGCAGCTTCCTCTTGGGTGCCTAAATTTTTAAACAATTGTTAGTTTAATATTCAATCAAGAATTTTAAAGTAATTTTAATGTTGAACTGATTAATTACTAAAAGGGTAAAAGAGAAACTCACTAAAGGTCCCGAGATAGAGGTCCTTGTTCCCTGCAACACGACCGATCCGAGCTTGCCAGCGCCCATGCTGGTGATGCCTGCAGAAATTTCCTCAAAATTAGTTACTAGAGAATATAAAGGTAGCTTTATGTTAAAATAGTAACTACCGAAAAGGAAAAATATATTCTTAAGCAATGTTCGGACCTTGTGACACCTCTGTAGATAGAAGCACCTCGCGAAAAACCGCTGCTTTTCCTGAAATTGCGATAGAAATCAAGTTTCGGTATTCAAGAAGTAACAGTATATACAATTTACTGACCGAAAGAAAAACAGTATATACAATTTACATAGGATCGATTATAAATGTACCTTCGCAAATGAGCAACAAATTCCTGCCTCGTCATGTTCTGCATTTGTTCTACTTCTTGTTGATAATTTTCCAACTGGCAAAGGAAATTTTATCATAGTTAATTAACAATAAAAAAGAAGAATAAGCATAAAAAAAGAACTTAAAAGGATAAGAACAGTACTGGAAAATTTATGTGTGCTGAAGGACCCCAATACTTGAGTGCTGCTAGGTCATAAGCTCTTGCAGCCTTGTCTTCCATATCATAACCGCCTAAAATTGGTCATAATGTAATAATCATTACTTAGTTTACAGAAATACTGTCCTTTTTAGTAGTTTATTCTTGAAGAAATACTGTTATTTTATAAACAACAAAAAGAAATAGAAATTGAGAGTCTTACCCAAGTAGACTGATGAGAATCATTTGGTCAACACCATGAACCAATAACATGAAAAAGATGGGGAAAGTATCATTAGCCACTACACAGAAAAAATGACTAACATTGTAGGCAAAAGTTAATTATTGATCATTGTAGTCAAAAGTTAATTCACTCCTAGGGGCTTATTTGGCTACAATTATAAGCAAATAAGATGGCTTATTTGTAACCAACAATAAAGTTGAAAACTTGACATTCTTTCTGGCCAACAATGGGGGAAAAAATCACATTCAAGCTGACTAAAAAACACTGCTTTAAGGCTTCGTAGTAAAAAAGCTTGATATAAAACTCGTAAAATACTTGATTCAAAGCTTAAAAGAAGCTTCAAAAGCTCGCCTTTTTCGCTATTTAGGCCCTGCTTAAAAGAAGCTTATGCTATTAACGCTAAACGTTTTTAGCCTAGTTCTTGCGAAAAAGCTTTAGTAAAGATTTCGCTTTCTAAAACACTGCTAAAAATTGTTCTGCAACTTATAAGAAGAAGCGCGTAAGATGAGCTTAAAAGCTATACAACCAAACAAACCCCTAAGTAGAGAATAGAACAAAAAAAAAACACTAGGCAATGTCCACATGATCATATTTACTGCTAGTTCTTACCTTGCCTTCCTTTCCTGCTCTGCCCCTCCTTCTTACAACTGTTGTCCCATAAATGAGCTTCATATCTACCGGTCCATCTATGCCTAATCAAAATAATTACCATGGTAAACAAAAAAACTAAAATCAGCAAAAGAAGGAAAAACACACAATGTTTAAATTGTAATTAAGGCGAATAATGAATAAACCTTGTGACACCTCTATACTGAGAAGTTCTCTGACCAAAAGTATCTAAAGACTTCCTATGAACAATCTGTTTCTGATTCTCAGACCCTCTCTTTTTTGCTGTTGTAACACATTCATTTCCAACATTAGTATTATTTGAAACTTGTTGTGAGCTAGTGATACAACTTGACTGTGACCCAGGGCTCATCGACAAGCTCAAAGGCTGTAACTCTCCATATCCGAAACCGCAACTAGTCAAGTCCTCATTTTGCCCCTCACAGCTTGTTTGGCAGTTTTTTGAAATCCAGTTTTTTATTTCAGAAACATCATCCTCTGAAATAGTTGGTAGCTGATGGGGTTTGCTAGAGTTTTCATCAAAAGTTGATTGGTACAAATCTTGAGGTTTTGGGTGAGGGTAGTCTAGGTATTGATGGGCTTGAGCATGGGTATTTTGGTAAAATAAACTGTCTAAGCTTAAAGACATAGGTTCTCTTTCACTGGTTGAGTAATGATGACCATCCATTGTTGCACCTCCAAAAAAGTCTTCAAGTTTTGGTGTTGAACTTGCCACAACTCCTACAGAAATGACAATAAATTTATCCACAATGAGCATTTAAGACTTTAAGTTCAGAAATTATTGACATAATACGCTTACAAAAAGCTAATATGTCCCCAAAAAATATACTAACCGACTTGTCATGTTCATGGGTTTTTGTAAAGGTAATGTCATATTTTGACACTTACAAATCATGCAGTTTATAAGCAAAAAAAGAACTTATTTGGGTCATGTGGTCATTCAGGTTCAAACCAACTAAAATATAATATTATGCCTTATGATAAATAAATAAAAAAAAAAAAGGAAAAAGCAAGTATGATATTAGAAGCTACTTACAACTAACTAGTGTTTTATGATATAGGGAAATCATATTATGCCTTATGATAAATAAATAAAAGGAAAAAGCAAGTATGATATTAGAAGCTACTTACAATTAACTAGTGTTTTATGATATAGGGAAATCTTAGCTAAAACGCTCTTGCAAGATATATGATAAAAGCGTAAAAACATAAGGCTTTAGTGGCCTTTAAAGCGAGTTTTCTAAGATTTGAGTAAATCTTTTATCAAGTTTTTTTTATTACGAAGCGAGCTATTTAAACAACTAAACAAGCCTACTGATACTAAACAAGTAAACAAGAAAAAGATATTTCTAGTAGAATAAATAAAAACATAAACTAACCTTGTGAGTGAGACCTGGATAAAGCTTCCATAATACACAAAGACCCATCAGACTTGAGAGGCATAACAGTCATAGGAGAGTAAAACTCACCATTTTCACCTCTGTAACAAAGCTCAGGGTAACTAAAATGAGAAGGGTTATAAGAAAAAACACTAGAGTTTTCATTAGAAACAGGTGTTTGAGTAATACTCTCTAAGTTGCTGTTGTTGTTGTTGTTGTTATTCATTTGAGGTGATAGAGAAAAACCCAACCAACTGTTACTCTCATTACTCATAGGCTTCATCATTTGGAACAAATGTACTAATGATCATACCCCATTTTAAATCAATGTTGTTGGGTACTTTTTTTTCTTTTCTTTTCTTTTTTCTCTTTTTTGTTTTGTAGCTAAACTGAATCTAATGCATCTGAACAAAATCTAAGGTAACTAAATGAGTAACTCTCTCTCTCTCTCTCTCTTTGTGTGTGTCTCTCTGGGGAGAGATTTTAGTGATGGAGAAGAGACAAAGGAAGGGCCTTTTATGCTAAACAAAGGGAATGAGTTTTTAAAGCAAAAAATAAATAAAAAAAATGGTATGAGTATCATATTTTTCTATGGGGATCTGTGTTTGAGAAGAAAAAAAATTCTTTTTCTTTTCTTTTGCTTTTGATTTTCCACCGCGCTCCCTTTTATCTTGCTTAAAAATTGTTGTTTAAATAAATGTACATATTCCATATGATTACATGTGTATAATAATATAACAGGATATAAATGTCTCTATCTACATAGTATATATCAACAGTATTTATTAGTTATAGTTATGGTCCCCCTAGTTACGTTGATAAGTCTAACCGAGTAACCCGATATAGTGTGATAATTAACCGGTCCGACAAAGGAGAAACTTTATATAGTCACTCACATAAACGATTGTCCCTCTTATTTTCTCGTACAGATAAATTTCAAATCTTGTGTACATGTTTTAGCTAAGATATTATGTTCGTTTTGGCCTTGCAGCGAATAAGAAGAAAAACACATACATGAATTTCATGTCTTCCCATAAATCAATCTTTGGATTCGCCGTTGTATACAAGCCATGTATAGATGTACGCAAAAAAAATCTCATTCCTTGAACTACGACACTATTGAATATATGGTGCGTGGAAGTTGCCACATATACCAATTAGGACACACTCCAGACTAAATATCTTCTTTTTTTTAAAAAGTTTTTTTTAAAAAGAAAATACTATTGAAATAGAAATTGTCTGGTTTATGGAACAAGTCTCCATAGTAACTATTCCAGTAATAAACTAGTATGCAAATTTAGTCTGAAAACAATAAAAGATACATCAAACCAACTAAATAAAACAAAGTGAATCATCACCTTGTTTGTACTCTATGTCCTCTAGTTTTCATAGCGTGTCGATTTCCTTTCGGATTCCAATTCTCATCATTAAAACCAAGGTTTGAGTGAGTTCCTTCGTCATCGGTTGAAACTTTTTCATGATCTAGACTCAAACACGAGTCAATATTATAGTTCCCTATTAGATCATGTAAAGTGTGAGTGTAGTGAACATATTCATCAACTTGATTGCAGGACTTTTTCTTGCGAAATGGGTGTTTTTTCTGCATTTTTCATTGTCTTCTCTCTGTTTTTTTTTTTTTTTTTTTTTATGGATTTAGATAACTCACTTTTCTTAACTTTAACAGATTTACTCAATTCCTCAAAAGGAGGAGTATTCACCTTATTTTCCATACTTTCCTCAAATGTTTTAGCATTTGGAGACAAAGAAGACATTGGCTCCAATTCATTTTGATTTTCCTTCATACCAGCACCCGAAACCGATACAATACTAAAAAAAGGCTTTGTAATCTCATTTTGAGTACTTCCCATGACTTGCACCGATGCTTCACTAATTCTATTAGGTTCCGTGCTTACTGAATTTTCTAATACTTTCTCAATAGTTTCATCCTCAATAAGAATATTACCCGGCCAATTTGTGAATAAACTTATCCCCATCACATTCATTAACCACTTGTGACTGTTTACCATGTGGCTCTATACCCGTTAATAGAAATATCTCATTTTGATTAGTTTTCGTACTTTTAATATCAACTCGGTCCCATGTTTTTTAATTAATCAAAATATGGTACCGAGTTCGTATCAAAACATTATATATTCATTAGGACACACGCCAGACTAAAATCTTATGAGTTGTAATGAATGATAGAAATATATCAGTTTAATTGTATGCGATTTTGTACATGCGAGTAAGAATTTGTATGTCCGTAGATGCTGGACAAACCTTTAAAATTTGGTAATACATAGTATTCAAAGAATGAAATGAAATCTCCATCACCTCATAAAATTTTAGTTCCTAATTCAAAATTGAAACTATATAGAGTTTGTTTCCAAAGTTCAAAACTAGGAGGACAATTCATGTAACTTCCCTCTTTAACCATGGCGTGCATATACTGTACTTACAATAAAGTAATCTCACGACAAAATTGAAACAAATAATAGACTTCATATTGTACATATCACATGATTGAAGCCTCAATTTTATAAGTAAATTAAGTACCAAAAAAAACAAATAAATACTTCACATTTATAGAAGTGTAAATATATGTATAACAACGTTTATAGAAGTGTACATATATGTATAGCAGAACCCCTCTATAATAATACTCTATATAGAAATAAACTGCTTATAAAATAAAAATGTTCGGTCCCAACTCGGCTCAGTTCAAAATAATAATAATCTGCATATTGTAATATTTCATGATTTTTTATGGTTACAGCTTAACAAATTTGACTTCATATATAAATAAATTACATAAATGTGTAAAATTATATATATGTCGTTACATTAAACTTAAGATGATTTAAAATATTTATCTAATGTAGTCTGTGATATTGTCTTGATTTAAAATATATATGTCGTTATATTAAACTTAAGACGACTTAAAAAAAAGTTTTAAATAAAGTTTTAGATGACTTTTCATCTTTTTAAATACATGTACTCAATTTTCCAAATAGATATGTATTTAATTAAATTTTTTTAAATTCATGAATATGCTAGTTTCGTGAATTTACAACTCTTTTGGATTTATCTGTTTGACTTGTTATATAGATACATGTATTTGTCTCTTGAATATTTATGCTAATTAGTTAAATTAGCTACACATATAGCTTTATTATGCGAAACATTTATTTAATTATTTTTTTTAATTTTTTATATATCAACCTTTATTTATGAATAATCTTCTTATAATAATATTTTATTATCCCTTCCTAGATTCTACTGTACTAAATTAGCCAACCAATACCCTACATTATTATTCCTTTATTATTGGATGAGTAAAGTCGGGTTAGTAAATGTTTCTCTATGTGAGGGATCTAGAAATAGTAATGGTTGAGAGTTAGATTCGATATGTGGCATACATATGCTCCAATCTCCATACACTTCCAAGTAGATTAAATACATAATCTTCCAAAAATCCAATTAATGTTTGTAACTTTGACAAACCAACATGCTTAGAATTCAACTATTGATATTGTCATGTAGTCACACATATTTTTTTTGTAAATACAGTCAAAGCTTTTAGTACTCCTAAAACACTATTCTTTTTTCACAAAAAGTAATGGCATATTAATTTAGGTGTCAAACTTCATCATAATAAATTCATTACTAAAATTTGCTTATGCCCATGAGTGGTTGTTGTAACCAGGGGCGGCCCGGGACCAGTGCAGACCAGACGGGAGCACCGGGTCTTGAAAAAATAAATGGTCACATATAGATTAAAACAAGTATTAATGTGTAAAAATAGTGCAAAAAGTTCGGACATATTATTATTTTCTCAAAGCTGGTACTATAATTGATAGTGAACGAATGGTTGAAAAAATGATAAAGGATTTGAAGGTCTCAAGTTGAATTCTCTCCAGCGTTAGAGTCAATTAACATAAACATACTTTATACATATTATATTAACAAAAAAATGCACTCAAAAGTTAAATTATCAAAAATATATTTTTAATTAATAATTAATAATAATAATAAAAAGTCCATCTCTCTCAATCTCTTTCCTCTCCCTCTTCTTCTTTCACTCCTTCCTCCTCTCTATTTTCGATCTCTCTCTTCACTCTCTCTCTCTCCGATCTCTCTGCTCCTCCTTCTCACTCTCTCCGATCTATCGTACTTCCTCTATCTTTCCGATCTTTCTTCTCATCCTTCCTCTATTTTTTCAATCTTTTCTTCTCCTCCATCTCTTTCCGATCTCACTTTTTCGTGAAGATTGAGACGGACACATATGTCAGAATGGGCGGCGAGGGTATAGAGCGAGGTTAAAAACTCGAGATTGATGTTGACGGAGATGCAGTCGTCGAATGAGAGGCCCACGACGACGACGTGCTAGTTCGAGATCGGATGACGGCTAATAGTTGGATTTGTTAATTAGTGTATAATGTTGAAAAATAAGTATATGAATTATGTGAATTAAGGGTATGAAGTTGAAATTTATGTATATGAATTATGTAAGTAAGAATATGAATTATGTAAATTGAGCTATGAATTTTGAAAATAAGGGTGAACTTTACGAATCATGATATGAACTTTTGAAATAGATGTATGAACTTTTGTAATAAGGGTATGAAAAATACAAAATATGGTATAAACTTTTGAAATAAGGGTATGAACTTTTGGAATAAGGGTATGAAATATACAAATTATGGTATAAACTTTTGAAATAAGGGTATGAAATATTCAAATTATGGTATGAACTTTTTGGTATGTTTTTGTTAATTTAATTTCAAAAATAGTATGTTTTGTTAATTTATCATTAAAGGTATTAATATATTTGGTCCATATATTTGTAATTGACAAAAAATATATATTTCATTAATGCCAAACATAAGAAAAATATTTATGCTTATGGAAATTACATAAGCTGAAACATATTAGTTAATAATATTATTATAAAACTATAACTTTAAAGTTCTTGAGTAATAACAATGGTGGTGCTAATTAAGCCCTTTATAGTTATAGAACAAGTCTAGTGAATTCTTTATGTTTATACTTTGGCAATTGAATTTAAAAATATTAATATATTTGGTCCATATATTTGTAATTGACAAAGAAAAGATATTCCATTAATTTGAAACATAATTTTTTTTTATGTTTATGGAAATTACATAAGCTGAAACATATTATTTAATAATATCATTATAAAACTATATATTTAAAGTTCAGGAGTAACAACAATGGTGGTGCTAATCTGAGTTTAATTTCCTAAACATGCTAGAAAACTATAATCAAATAAAAGAAGAAGAAAAACATTTTGTAAAAAAAATATGAATTTTAACATTTCATGTATTTCAACACATATTTCAGGCTTTTACTGTTTCAAGAAAGTAATATTTTCCAATTTTTATTTTATCTTGTACTATGTAACTTATGTATATTTTTAGACAAGTATTAAAAATAACAAATTTTTTGAAAATTTTACCGACCTCATAAATAAACTATAGTATAGTAGTACTAGTAAGATAGATTAATTAATTTTTTCTCATAGAAAAAGAAAACTATTACCAGATCTGTTTTGACTTTTTAAAATATTGGAAAATACTTATTCCGTAACCTAATATTGTGACTTTATTTATCCGCGTGTAACTTGATCCATAAATATCCGGTGGTTAAATTTATGGAATATAAAATTTGTTCATATATTTTAAATTTTGAATCGTGTGATTAATTTTTAAAAAATTCGATTTCGACAACTTAGATATGAGTTATTTATGAGTAAAAATTGTAATTGGATATATATCATTCTATTATAATAAGTTAACCCAAAACAAATAAAACTGTCAAATTTTACCCATTTTTTCCAGAAATACCCCCACTCTTTTTTACTAATTACTCATTTACATTTATTCAATTCAAAATATAAAAAACAAACAAAAATCATTATATTTTGAAAACAATTATAATCATATACCAAATAAAATCGTTTTACGTGTATTTTGTATAACAAGAACATTATATTACTCATGATTTATAATTTAATGTATTTATTTATCAATATATTTTTTAAAAATTTATTTATCCGGATCATATATATATAGCACGGTTCGCACACGTAACGTATGAATAATGATTAATAATAATCTAATATTTAGTTGTATGTTAAAATGAGGAGTCACATGAAAACAAAATTGAACAGATTATTTTAGGGTTCATACAGTGATGAGTGGAACTATGGATGAGTGAGTTCATACCCTAGGTAAATGGCTTATCTTGTCACTTCACGGGTGTACATTGCCCCTTCATTTCTCTCTGGCTCTAACTTGGACCCTACGTTTATTTTTTTACAGGGAGTAAGGGTAAAACTACATTTAAAGGTCTTCATATTAATGGACGAAATAAAAATTGTTTCAAAAAGTCTACTTAATCGTAATAGTCCTCAATATCACAATCAGTGACAGATTTATTTTCAATTCTGTAAAAAGTGAAAGATTTAGCATCATCAAAGTGGTTTCGGATAATTAGCTTAAATAGACTGTAAGTATAAGAGAATGATTCTCGTCGGTATCGGTTTTAAATAAAGAGAAGTAAGTTGTTATCGAATTGTTATTTTGAACAAATTAGACTAAAATGCATGAAGAGATCTGCTTCTTTTTACCATACAATCTCTACTTAGTAGCACCTATCTATATCCATTGAAGGAACTAGCAATATCCAACCCCCATATTGAAGAAAACACAAACTTTTCATGTATTTTACTGAAATATTGACAATTAAAACATTTCAGCATCTCCTATAATTAGAAAATATATACAACTAAGGTTTAGTCCCACTCATGTACAAATATATATATATATTTGTTCGGGAAATGTCTATATCATAATCATAAAAACATATGACAAATACGTGACGTGACGATCATAAAAGTCCACCATCTTACTTAAAAAAAATGATGAACGATGAGTCAATTGAAACTTAAAGAGACAACTGGAAATTCTTTCAATAAATAGGGGACCATTACTAAAACTAACCATTTTTTCATGAGTTAATTGTGGGTATACAGTGTAGGCATATACTCTCTCTATTTAGCCCTCACAGGCCTACTACACCACTGGAATGTTTGCAGACAAATACCACAAAACGACACCCGTTTATTTAATTCATTGGCTCTTCATTATATATGCTCCCTGACCATGGTGCATACTGCATACATATCTATGCATGTATCTACTACTATATATTATTTTTATTTTTCATGAGGGTCAAATAATTTTGATGCTTTGTATGTACTCCAATATTTAGTCCTTTTAACAGAACACTTTAAACGTATGCAGTCGGTGTCACATATTGGGGACAGTAGGTTTGATTTTTTCCTTTATATTTTACAGGCTCCTCGTCCTTATTTTAATACTAACAAGAACTCATGTTAATTTTCACCATATATATTATAATGTACGTACAATTTGAGCCTTTCTGATTTTCAAAATGTCAAGATATCAAAGACCATATCAAAATATTTGCCTACACTGTCCGATATAAGAAAAAAATAAAATAAAAATACGCTATTCAAGTAATTGTTTGCAACTTTGCATAACGTGCAATATATATGTTACGTTGTAATTAATTTGTACAGAAACTTCATACTCACTTTCACAGTGTAAACACCTCTTGTTCTTTTAATGATATATCATGCTTATAATCTTGATTTCATTCCAGAAAACTAATTTGTATTACAAAGTTCATTGAGACAGATTTTCCAGTGGGTATCACATGATATTGGGGACATGCAGTAAGTTTGATAATTTTGTTCCTTTTCTTTTTACAGGCTCCTCGTCCTTTATTTGAATAACAAGTTCTATGCGTTTTTATGTTAGTTTTCACCAGTATATATTATAATGTACAAATTGGAACTTTCCAATTTTCAAATTGTCAAGATATATATATTAAGACCATATCAAAATACGCCTTTCAAGTGATTGTTTTTGCATGAAGTGCAATATGTTACGTGTAATTTGTACAGAAAACTTCATAGTCACTTTCATAGTGTAAACACGGCTTGTTCTTTTAATGATATATCATGCTTATAATCTAGATTTGATTCCTGAAAACTAGTATTTTGTATCACAAAGTCCATGGAGACAGATTTTCCAGTGGGAATGATTTTGTATGGGGAGAAAAAGCAGATGATAAATTATTGGAGTTTTTGGAGGGAAACAATATATAAAATAAAAAATATATATATTTTATAAAAAAAAGTCCTTTTTGTGATTGAAGTTATGATGAGTAAATCCACTCAACAACCATACGGGCCAACTGGAATTTACCCAAACATGCAAAAGGGGAATTCTTTTGTTCCCACAGAGCTCATATTGCTTGCCTTTCATTTTCAACCATCCTTTTCCAGGTGGCAAACCTTCATTAGTAATTTCTTCTTTCTCACTCTGCCTACTTTAAATAGGTACATACATCATTTTTCAAATTTTATTAATTACCATTTCTGGACTATTCTGCCCTCAAAATTGAATTTAAATAAATCTATATATAAATTGTTGATTAATTCAGGAGACATCAATATTTGAACCTAAGATATTCATATACTCCAAGATGTTGATTAACTCAGGACCATGTTGAATAATTCCAAAGATGTTATTCATATATAGACTTCATAAATGATCAGTTTTTTCTGTATATTCATTTGGTCGGGGGATATTTTTGAATTAAAATAAAAGAAAACATCACTTTTTTCTATAAAAAGATTGAAAGAGGAAGGGCTGTCACCTATTTTTGTTCATTATTGAAAGAAAATATGACATCTAAAAAGAAAACATGACATCTAAACTTTCCCGTTTGGAAATTGTGCAAGTAGAATGGAATAAAATTATCTCCAATATCATATGCGTGCTCTTAGGTTATTTATGGAACATAGTTAAACACAATTAACTATATGTATATTAATGCATTTCTCGTCCACGCAAATAACATATTTCGGGAAATTTTCAACTTTAATTAAAATGTGACAAGCATAAACCTTTTTAGACCTTCTTATTCAATCCGAATCGATTTGAAAAAAATAGATCTCTAACCCAAAGGGGAGACCAAGATAGCAAGGCAAACAAACCAGTCATATGACCGAACACGATTTGCTTAGGTGGGGTATTACTCAACACTCTATTCGCGACATGTCTAGCGAAAACTGTAGCGTCTGTCGCTTTTCCACTCTGAGAGGCCCTAGCTCTCTCTACAATAGCGTCCTTAAAGTCTTTATAAATTTTCCAGTCGTAATTTTCCAAAAGATCAATATTATTTCTTCCCAAATTTGACCTTATTGCACCCGGGACTACTAAAACCACGTCTATGCCAAATGGGCGCAGTTCCAAACGTAATGCATGCGACATTGCATGTACTGCTGCTTTGCTCGTACAATACGACCCTGCCCATGGTGTCGGAGCTATACCCACGACACTACCGATATTTACAATTTTTCCACTACAGTTTGTTACCATGTGAGGAACCACTTTTTGAACCATCCTTAGTTGTCCCAATGTATTGATTTCATATGCTCTTTTAATTTCATTTAGTGGTAATTCAGCTAAAGGTCCAGTGCTTCCAATTCCGGCATTGTTAATCAATATGTCTATTTTTCCGCACTTGGAAATGATGTTTTTCACTGCTAGATCTACACTTTTATCGGATGAGACATCGAGCTCCACTAGGTCGATAGTATCTGATGAGAGGCCAGACATATCAGATAGACGCTTGCCGATGTCAGATGCAATGACGTGGCAGTTCTTCTCGGCAAAGGCCTTGCAATATTCATATCCAATCCCCCCTTTGGCGCAACCCGTGATTAGAACAACTTTACGAGCACTCATTTTCAAAACTTTCGTTAAATATGTAATGTGTCTAAATCAAATTATTATAAGGGGGTTACTCGTGAAAACCAATGTTGATTTATCATGTTTATAATTTGTATGCGTATTTAAGTGAAGTGCTGGCGTAGCTAAATTCGGTATATGCTCATGAGAAATCAATTTGGACGGGTAAGTCATGGCTTTGTATGTTGACGCTTATGATAAATAAACATATAATGTACAAGATAACTTCATTTTTTAGATGGATTTGGCCAATATTGTTGGAGCATTCTAGCTAGCCGTACCTCTCAACTTGCTACTAAAAATAAGATATTCGGACTCTATAACAAGTACTACTATTAAAAAGAATATTCGGACATTATAACAAGTACTATTGTTATTACAATATAATGTCAATAACTCAAAAAACAAAAAATCTCACAGAATGAACCCCCCCTGAAATTAGTCATGCCTCAGAGATTAGTTTGTTACAAGCTCCTATCAGATTTGTATCTGGAAATGAAACGTTTGTATTGGCTCCATAATAAAGATTCAAGAAAACATATTTTTTTTTCTTTTTCAAAAGAGCCGTGATTTCAATCATCTTCACATTTCAATCCACGGTTAGAAGTAATTATTACTGCTAGTTGAAAATAAGAACGTATGACCAATCATCAACGAATTGTTCATGCAGATGTTTCTTTTGCCAGGTTAGCATATGTTTCTGTGGCATCTGTGAGGAAATCAATTTAAATTTTATTTATTTGTCTTTTTTGAAGTCTCATATGACATATCCAACTATACATGTATATGACCTTCTTCTTTCAACTAAACAACTAGACTGAAAATAAAACTGGATTTTCCAATTCAAAACTCTGATATTTTCTAGTAAAAACTAAAATCTTATATTTGAGATGATCAACCAATAGTCACATATGCCATTAAAACAAAAACAAACCTACTTTATTAGGATTTCCATCACTATCCAATCTCATTATAACTTAGAACAAAATTATCAAATCACAAGGTTGAACATTTCAACGTGTTATACAAAACAAAACAAAACAAAAAAAACAAGTAAAAGAAAAGGTTAAGTTGGTAAATTAACAAAAAAGACATAAAATCTAAATAAGATATGACAGCAAACAGATTGAACAGAAAAAGAAAAGGACAATAGATGATAAGAAGCCAAGTGAGAGCGACTGCAGAACGTTGGTGTACTAGCTAGTGTTATGTGTATGTATATATCTATGCATGAGTCCTAAATAAAGCCTTTGAATATGTATATTGCCCTTTATTAGATAGAGAAAGTTACAAAAAATTTCATTTTTGAATTTTTTTCTTATAAAAAAAATAGAGAAAGTGAGAGGGCGTGACTTAAAGGAAGGGTGAGGTAAGGCCTGCAGAGAAACTATACAGAGCCACTTTAATGGTCTGAGACATACTTGTCATGTCTTATTCATTTAAAGATTCTCATCAACTTTAATCCAAAAAAATACCCTAATTATTTTGAACTTGATTAAAGTAACATTTTGTCACACAATAATACTAGTACCAATATGTTTCTTGGAGTATTTATTGTTTTTTATGGATGAAAGTATAGTAAAGTGTCTTTTTGATTATTGACATTAATTTGGTTGTGCATCTACTAATTCACGTTCTGCATTTGATCATTGGTTTTGATTTGCCATATTGTGGGATTTTGGAAACTAAACACATGGTGGCGAACTAGAATTATTGTTTTGGAAATTAATGTGCTCAAATATCTTTTTCCCCCCTCAATATATGAGATGTTGTAGTAAGATGCGCAATAATACACATTTTTACACCAAGCTCTCACTCAAAAAACAGAAAATGTGACTAGTAACCTTTGCAACAAGTTTTCTTTTAGCTTGATTTATTTTGAATTGAATCATTTCAATAGTTACTTGTTTGATTATTTATGACCATACCGTTGTTTCTTAATTTTTATATTTTTCAGAACAATTGTCTCGTTCTTGTTTTGGTAGTACACTTGTCTCCAATTTCAAAACATGCAATTATGCTATCAACAACAAGATCCCTACTACTTCAATTGCCTTTATATACATATTGGTGACAATATTCCTAGTTGTTTTATACTCTTTTAGGAAGCCTCCAAACATGAGCAAAATGTTCCACCCCGCGTGGTTAAAAAACAACCAAATATATTTTTTAAAATGAAAAAGTTTCAGTTTTTAATTATAAGAGTAAAAAATTGCCAATTTTACACAATAATCAATATAGTATGTAGGTTTTTAGCTTATATCAAATGTGTGGTGTCTCTCCAGATGGAAGAAACGTTAGGCGTAAATGTACGGGGGAGCTAACTGTTGATGCTAAATCCGACCAGAATCCGACAGCCGGTATGCAATATGAGAGTCTGAGCTTAACAAAATGGTCTTGGGTTCATCTTGGCCATAAGATTTTGATCCAACAGACCACAAGTTAATTGCGGATGCCCATGTTATATTATTAACATCATAAACTCGGTTCCGTAAGTGTACTCCAACAACGTGCAATTAATGAAAGCTAATATTTGCTACTAGAATTTGTTTAGATAAATTTTAGGTGTAAATCAGTTTGTAATTAAAGATAACATAAATCAACAGATGGTAGAAATATTTAAAATTAGATGTTGACCAATTATATGCTGCTAGCTAGCTGTACGTGCTACTGCTCTGAGAAGGAGAAATCTACACTAGATTTTCTATCACAAAAAAAGGAGAAGTTTAAATTAATGTGAGAAAGCAAGTGAAGTACTACTAACTTTACATAACTTGGTTATGCCATCAGTTAAAAAATTCACCAAAATATCCACATTCTAGGTCCATTTTCTATCCCTGACAGCAGAGGAAATTATTTAAAGTGAGAATTTAATTTATCTGATATAAGTGGTTGGGGGAGTCTATGAAGTTATTTTGTTACAAGGAACAAACCGTATATGCTAATATTGCATTCACTTATCAATCTCATAAATTCTAATATTGCACGAAAAGTCATCTGACATTATTAACAATCTCATAAATCTTACTATACCATGACTCCATGAGTGAAACTTAGTATATACTGAAATATGGGAATTTTTTTCATTCAATGGGATCTGTATGCATGAATAAATTCGAGTATGCTACCATTTAAAAATTATTATTAGATTTTAGTACCATTTATCATTTTTATTAGTATAAAAATACAATTTTAAAACATTTTAATTTAGTTTTGATACCACCTAACCAAAACATAAAAGGGTTTAAATTATGTTTTGTCCCGTTAACTCATAACAATTTCTCTCTCTAAAATTATACTACAATACACTCATCACCAGGGGTGACACACTCATATGATCAGGGATTGTCGTGGCAATCCCATAATTTAAAAAAATAAATTTTTTTATTAGTGGTTTTCATAATAATTTATATATACGGTATTCTGACAACCACTTAAATATTTTTTTAGCAACCCCTCCCAAAATTATATATTATTAGTAAAATAATATAGCATGATTTTGTATGTGCCGATAATATATAAGTAATACTTAAAAAAGTAACATATGCAATTGATATAAAAGACATTTTACACCAACTTATCATGGACGTTGCACACATCTTAAAAAAATTAAACAAAAATAATAATTAAATTAGTGGTGAGTGCAAACAAAATTTATTAAATAATTTTTGATGGTTTGTATTTTAATTGAATTGAGTATACTGAAATTGTGTAATAGATATTTAATTGTTTGTATATATCTATTATTTAATATACGTTTGGTTTTTTTATTTTTTTAAATATTTTTTACTTTCGTGTCTTAATCTTTTTACTTATTATACATTTATTTCTTAAATTTAACTTTTGTATCTTTTTGGTTTTTATTTTATTTATTTTCTAGTCAATTTTGATATGCTGAAACTTTCGACACATGACTGCACGTGACATTAGTGTTGTGAGTTTTTTTGTGAGTTTGAAAAGAAAGTCGGAATTGAACGAAAAGGAAAAAAATAGAAATCAAATACATTTTAATCAAGAAATCAAGATAAAAAAAATGAAGAAAAGATGGTAAAAAAGGTATAAAAAAATTCGGGTTTTCCCTGTTTATCCATTGAAAAATATTATGCGATTTTATTAATTTTGACAATCACACACATTTGGTCGTGCTATTAATTTTGACAATCACACACAATACACAAAAAGATGGAGCCTGGCGATGTCAGAGATCCGATAACGGAGCTCCACCGCTGCAAGGATGCCTATGTCACTCTTTCATTCTCTTTTAAATACATATATATATATATATATATATATATACATATATATACTAGTAATCGTGCCCCATGTGCGGCGCGCGGCGCGCAATGCAATAAAAATATAGAAAATATGTATAGTTATGATATAAATGTATGGATAATACAAAAAAAACATAGTTTAATATTTAAAATATTTTTTAGTTGTTAAAGAGTGATTAATAGTTTTATTAGTTTTTAGTTTTTGCATTTTTATGAGAGTATGACATTATTTTAATTAATATAAATGTGTAGTAGTATTTTTGAAAAAAAAAGGCTAAATTGGACAGACTAATTTAACTTGTGTTGGCTTATTATAATAGATTGATGATACATATATATTGTAATCTTTTCCGGCGAGATCTGCTACGGCAAGGCAATCCCAGCCCGTCACCATCGCCGCCACCTCCATTGCTAGACGAGAACGGAGATCCCTCACCTTTTCTATTAAACCTACCATCACTGCTTACAAATCAGTCGTTCATTAGACAGTCATAATTACATGAAAAATATGTCTGATTTTATATCAGAGTTTTGTTAAAATTACCCATTCTAAATCAAAGTTTGGTTCAAAACTATTTATCCAGCTGTCATGATATATAATATATTTGTAAAACTTGTTATATGGCGTGCTTGGGCATTGGCAGGTGGTGTATAAAGGTTTAAAATAAGAATTCATAATTTAAAAGAAGGAAAAAAAAGTTGGAGAACGGGAGAAATTGCCAACACACTGCAGTTGCAAATTGAGGTTTTTTTTTTTAAAATTTGAAATCAGCCCAGTGAAGTTGCACACACATTGTATTGTCTTATGTTAAATTATCAAAAAAAAATTGTATTAGATTATCAAAATAATTTGTATTAGATTGTCAATTTTTTTGTATTAAATTATTAAAAAAATTGAATATATTATTAAATTTTTTGTTTTAGATTATCAAAAAAATTGTATAAGATTGTCTATTAGATTGTCACAAAAATTTGATTAGATTTGTCAAAAAAATTGTATTTAATTGCCAAAAATATTGTACTACATTGTCAAATTTTTTGTATTAGATTGTCAAAAATGTTATAGTAGACTGTCAATCATTTTGTATTAAGATTGTCATAAAATTTGCATTCGATTGTCTATAAGATTGCCAAAATTTTGTATTAAATTGTCAAAAAAAAAATTATATTTGATTTTTTCTATAAAAAAATAATTTTAAGAATTTCTAATTTTTTTTAAAAAAATTCTTGATTTTTTTACGGATTTTTTAATTTTTTCTGGTTTTTTGTTCCATTTTTTTAACTTTTTTATTATTTGGTTAATGCTGGTCAACGGAAGTCAACACCTGCGTCCGGCGGTCAACGTTGGAGTCCGGTCAATGGTTTTGGTCAAACTTTTGTTTGGTCAAATGTTTTTGTATTGGTTTGTTTATTAGAATGTTACAAAATTGCATTAGCTGTTAAAATTTAATTTTTGTTCCCCAAAATTTTTCATTTTTTAAAATTTTGGTCAAAGGGCGGTCAACATCGATCAACGACGGTCGACAACGGAGACCGAGAGTTAAGGCCGGAGACCAGTCAATGATGTTGGTCAAATTTTTGTTGGACCAAATGCATTAGCAAGTGGTACTAGATTTTTTTTTTTTAGGAGAAACAAATTTCATTAAGATAAATCGTCATAAAAATAAGACCATAAACGGTCAGGAATACATTGCAGTCTAAACTTGCTAGAACTAGATCTAGCACAACTGACTATATGATTTGCCGGTTTATTAAGCAATCTCGGGATCCAATCGAAACTCCAATTCATGTCATTTGTTGAGTAAAATATGTCGGTAACTATAACATCTATTTTTCATGAGAGTCACGCATTTTCCTTGTGTAACATCTTACCAGATTTATATTATTCGTCTCGAATTCAACATTTATTCACTTATTTTTTTTTCCATCTTACAAGCCATGATAAGTGTTTAAGATTCGGCCATAATAATAATAGAAGATAACTTAAAACCGTCACCACATACGTGATACTAGTCTATGAATCCAAGAAAAAACAAAATTCTACAAAGTTTCGTGGTTGAACTGTTACTGTTCATTAATTAATAGACTTTTATCAGGTGTTTAGGACTAAAATTCATGTAAATCAATAAACTCGATCCAAATTTCAGAGCACAAGTTCTGAATCTGGATGGCACTTATGGGCCCAAAACTTAAAAGTCCACCCATTTTCTCAAGAAACACACAAATATTTTAAAAAAAAACTTATCGATGTTAGTGTTCGAGTAATACACGTATTGTTTTTGAGCATGAAGTAAATTTAAGAATCAAATTCGGTTAATATTTTGGACAAGTAAATTATATTATAAAGTAACACGAAGTAGAAATAATCAAAGAGATAGTTAAAAAATGTGTAATTTAATTGTCGGTAGAATATTTTATGTAGAAACAAAATAAGATAGTCGAATTGATTCCTCCCCAATATCTACTCAGTATCTAACTCATCCTGTACCGTATTTCTAGTTTCTCTGGCGAAACTCTCTCAGTATGTAACAATTTTATTTACTACGGAAATAGGAGTGGGAATCCGGCGTTCACTTGGAGTTTCTCGGTTTTTAACTAAAACTAATATGGCTAATAATTGTAAAGACTCGTATGAGAGAAATTGAGAGAGATAGAGAGAGAGAGATTTCTTATTTCGGATTCGGTTGAAAACAAAATCAATACCCTTATTTCATTTTATTTATAGGAAATGAAAATGAACCAAAAGAAAATACACAACTCTTAAAATAAGCTAACAATTGTGACTAATAAGACAAATTTCTCAACTATTTAAACATTCATGGACCTCTATGAGAAACATTGCAATTTTTTATAATTATGTCAGTTTTTGCATGTTATTTTATTACGGACCAGAAAATATCACGTGTGGGCCACATTTTATGTCATTGTTTCTATTATCGATTTAGTCACAACCACTCTAACATAAAACAAACCAAAAGTTTCAGACATTTTCTTGTATCATAGTCTAATGTCAACTTTGGCACCCCAACTAATTTTACCTAAAATCACGTCACTGTATCATTTACTAATGTAACGACAAATATAGCTTATGAACTGAGATAAATTGACAGAATCTGTACATAATTTAACAGTATATACACAGATAACACAGTTAAAAAAAGAGATAATTAAGAACCAAATGATTTAGATGTAAAATAATAATGATAAATATGTTTACAAAAAATATGCGCGCCTCATGCACTATAGCCCCACTACCACTCCTTTAATTAGTGCATACCCGGTTCTAACGTTTATCCTCTTTTATTTTTGTGTATAAATATGAATCATATATCCTCGTTACTGTATACGAAATAAGGTTATAGAATAATATTTCAGAAAAAACTCGTAATAGAAAACTAAACATGTCTAAAGCGGTGCTCATGATACTAGTCCTCCTGCTTTGTTCGACGTTATTGTGTGCCGCCAATCCCCTCTCCGGAGAAGCCGCACACGCGAAATCCCAAACTAATAAGGTTTGTTTTTAGTTTTCTTTTACGATAACGAGAACAGTTAAACCTGTATATGTACAATGTGGTCGAATCATGATATTTGATAAATAGCATTTTTCCGTTTTTTACACTAATTAATGCGGTCTAAATATATTTGTTGAAGGATGGTGATAAGAAGACCCCTGAGAATGTTGAAGAGAATTGTGAAGGAGAAGGAGAAGAAGAATGCTTGATGAGAAAAACTCATGCTGCTCATGTTGATTACATCTATACCCAGAAGACAAACCCCTAGAATTTTCTTGTGACAATATTGATGATAATATATATAGGATTTAGTATATTTATTTGTGTCAGCAAAAAATAATATTGCACCTTGTAATCACTACAAAGAAAAAAGTTACAATCCGGTACGGCCAAATCTGTTAGAAATTTATCGCTAAATAACAGTTTCTTTCGTCGTCATGCCTTCTCCGATTAGGGCGTTCAAAAGTAAAATCTATCACTAATTCCGTATTCAATATATTTTATTTTATTTAAATACCTATTCGTTGTACAAGAACTAGCTAGGTCCCATAGGCACTTCGTACATTTTGTACGGTAGACACTTGTATCAAATTATATAAAGTGATTTTATGTTCACAACTCATACATTCCATATCATCACGTGTCACCTACGTGACTATAATTAAAATAAATATTGTATTTATAAATTATCTACCGATTAAAGAAATTTTCTTTCACGTAACACTACAAAAAAATACTAAAATAGCAACGGGATTAGTGACGGTATTTTTTGTTACGAGCTTATTAGCGACGGTTTTTGTGACGGTTTTGTGACAGTTTATTCAATTTGCGACAGATTTGTGTCAACTTTTTAAATTAGCGACAGGCTTATGACAGCTTTTGACTCTCACTAAATCAAACATTATTTTGTAGCGTAAAATTGTCACGTGACAGGTTCTTACGAACAAAGCATAGTTCTAGGTATTGTTTGGGTCATGGGCGACCCATGTGAACACGTGACAAAACCTCGCAATTTTGATTTTTTTTAATTAATATTTTTTTATAATAACTTATATATACGATATTTTGAAAACCCCATAATTTTTTTTTATAAGTTCTTTTAAAATTATATATTGTTAGTGCAATAACATACCATAATTTTGTATGTGTTGATAATATATAAGTAATACTTAGAAAATTAGCATATGCAGTTGATTATAAAATACATTTTACACCAACTTATCACGTTGACACGTAACACACACCTCTAAAAAAATTAAACAAAAATAATAATTAGAGTGGTGGTGAGTGTAAAAAAAATTTATAAAATAATTTTTGGTGATTTGTATTTTAATTGAAATGAATATACTGAAATTATGTAATAAATATTTAATTGTTCGTATATATCTATTATTTAATATGCGCTTGATTTTTTCAGGATTTTTTTGGGAGTTATTATACATTGATTTCTTAAATTTAACTTTTATATCATTTTGTTTTCTATTTTATTTATTTTTTAGTCAATTAACGTTGAAACTTTCGACATATGATGCATGCACGTGACATTACTGTTGTGAGTTTTCTTATAAGTTTAAAAAAAAGTCGAAATTGAGCGAAAAGGAAAAAAATAGAAATCAAATACATTTTAATCAAGAAATCAAAGTAAAAAAATGAAGAAAATATGGTAAAAAATGTTTAAAAAAAATCCGGTTTTTCCATGTTTATACTTTGAAAAATATTATGAGCTTTTATTAATTTTGACAATCACACATATTTGGTTCTGGTTCCGCCCCTGGTTTGAATTGCATCAAATTATGGTAGATTTTGATTACCAGAAGTAAATAAAAGCGTTCATATTGTTTTGAATTAAACCAACAGTCCATGGGCAAAACCATGTTCGGCTCGTTAAGCAGTGGGATTGTGTTCATTTGTCTTAAACGAACACGACCAAACATCAACTAGCTCTCCACTCACGGAAACGAGCATCTTGCACCAGTTGACGTGGATCCGAGCTGCTTGTTATAACATGGGAGCTTTACAAGCTTATTGTACTTACAAATAAGTAGCATCTTGAGCAAAAAGCTCACAAATAGGTACGGTTTATGCTGGCATACTTTCTGATGGTTAATAATTTAATGGTAAGGTGAGCGGGGGGTATATTAAGGTTCCAATCACGTTGGCCAAATTTTGGTCAAGCTATTAGTCATGTTTCTTTACATCAATCTAAATAACTAACCCTCACTTTGGCAAGACACTTTCGTTTATGAATTTCAATAGAATTGGCATAATCTACTATGCATAAACAAGAACCTTTTATTTGCATATTGTTATCTACAATTCAAAACTGATAAAATTAATTAGCTCACGATGGTCGGTTAGAGCATCCGCATCAGATTCCTCAACATTCTACTTAAATTTACATTCACACACTTTTTTTTTGTAATTATAATAACCTAATGCGCTTGCTTCAAGAGGAGTTGTTTTTTGCACTTCAGGAGGCATGTAAAATGTTAAAAAAAAAAAAAAATTGACTTCTGTTACTGTATAAGAGAAAAACAAGCTAATAATTACGAGTACTATCTGTTTAAAATTCTGGAATTTAGGAATTTTTTTTTAAAAAAGATGGGCTCCATGAAGAGCCTCAAGTATTAGGTGTAACAAGATCAATATTAGCATTCGCGTGCGATGCAATCTTGGCCCTACTCGTGGCTAGTCATGGACTATGTGTCTATATGACACACAACATATCACCCAAGTATTAGGTGTGACAAGATTTAATTTTGCATTCGCGTGCGATGCAATCTTGGCCCTTAACTTGTATTGGGATAGTCCAATGTGACCATATGACACGTTAAACCACATAGCCCATTTGTGCCACCCAAATTCAATAGCTAGGGTTTCCGAGTGCCCACCACGGTCACCCAGGCACATTAATACATTCATCACATGATATATTTATGGTAATTTAATGAGGCTATAATTAGCGATGTGGGACATACCTTAATTAATACAAACATGACAGTTAAAGTACAATACCGAAGTACTCCTACTACATTATTAATTTGTGCTGTATCCGTTAATTAAATATATTTCCTATATCTTCATCCTGCAATGAACACTACAATAACTCAAGTCTGAACTAATTTACTCACTTTATTTCCCAAAAAAAAAAACTAATTTACTAATTTAAACTACCGAGTTACTTATTCAATTCCAGAAGGCATGTGTGTACTGAAAAATCCAAAGGTAATTAATAAAACAAAAACGTAGACAACCAAGTTTGGCTTTTATTACTTCTGCAAAAAAGATGCTCCAAAAGCAAGTTTGGAGCAAGTGATGAAAATTAAAAAGACTGAGAAACTTCAACCTTAAGACGACATTATCCACACTTAGTTAGCAAAAAGAACAATCAAATAGAAATTCAGATTAGTCCAGTTTTGACCACTGGAATGTGGCGAAAATTTTATCATAACGATTTTTAGATAGGTCCACAACTAATGTTCAATCGTAAGCAATTTATAACAATCTTCAACCGCTATTTCTAGTCCCGAAACACTTATTAATCACATGACAACTACAAGGACATTTATCATCCTATCGCATTAACTTGTTACAATCCAAGCAATGTCCGCCAGTTCAACAACAGCTACAAATACTTAGGAAAATCCCACGATATAATTGCAGTTAATACCAAGGCTAAACTAACAATTAAGAATAAGCCTACAAAACTCACACGAGCATTTGATTCCAGCAAAAAGTTTTACCATCTATTAACCAAGTTCAAGCATATATCCAAGTCCGCAATAGCATCGAAATAACCCACTGTCTGTTACTGAAAAGGGTTAAAATAACCACTTCTGCAAAATCGGAAATAAAAAATCTCATCCAGAGCTATCATAAAAATTAGTTAATTATCCAAACCAAGATACTACTAGGCTCTACTAGATCTCTTGTTTTCAAGCTCAAGTATATTCATGGTCGCATATGGTGAGAAATAACTCACCTATGTAAATTTCCTTCTCTTTTGGAAGTTCTAAATGAATAGGTTTCCCATATTATACACAACACAAAATTTCAACCTTTTATGAAAATTCTAATCACCATAATGGTCTGTAGAATGAAAATTTTCAACCAATTAAACATATGGAGCTATACAAATATTAATAAACTGAAGGATTGGCATAAAAAGAAAACAGAATCAATCTGGCCTTGTGAACTGTGTGTATCCTACTACTGCTGGCCCTTCAATTTCTGGATTCAGTAAAAAGAATAATCCTGTTAATAAAATCCTACGGGAAAGTGGAGCAACAGAACCAGTTACAGTCCTATGGCATAATGCCAAGTAGTTGAAGGTAAACTTCTACTAAATGTGAAATCATAATAATAGTTTCCATATAATCATATCGAAGTTCTGAACTAGGCTTGTTAAGGTTTTATTCATTAGCTTGTAAGAAGAAGCTTTTTGAAAAAATTGGAACCATCAAGCTTAAAATTTCATACACTTTTTAGCCAAAAAGCAAACAAAAGATCAACTAGATAGCAAACTTGAATTAACTTGGATTCTAAGCTAAACATTCAAATAATAGCAGCAGCTCATAAGATAGAAATAACAGCTGCACTAACAGACTTCGTCAAGCAAGCGCCAAGTCTTTTATTATATTTTTCTTTAATAAACAAGCAGTCTATCAAAACCAAAAACCATCATTCAAAAGATAACAAGGATATCTAAATGTAAAAGCCATTATAACTATCACCAGATAGGTGAATAGAAAGCCCTAGAAGCATACCCGTTGTTAAACCACCGTCTTGAAATATTGATAACTGGTAAAAGTATCACATAATTCTTAAACATGAGCATCCACATTAATAACCATTTTAGTAAAACAATCAAATCTTGATCATGTTTATGCACACCACCACAAAACTCAGCGGGTTCAACTTCATACAGAATAATCATATACAATTATATATAACAACAAAATACAAGTGGCACAAAGGCATTATTCCACATCAATCTCCTCGAGATCAAGCCAGTCGCTAGATTCCTTAGTATCTGAGTTAGGAGCACTTACCTTCGTATCAGTAGAGCTTCTTTCTAATTGAACCCAATCCCGAGACTCTTTAGTTGAAGAATCAGAGCCATAAGCTACATTCTTATAGCTAGTCGAAGCATTTTCATCATCTTCTTCTAGATCACTGAAAGAAACATCCTCGTCATTTTCAATAGGGATTGTCCTCGTCCCAACACCATTAGTGTCTGAGTTTTCTTCTCTCAACCAATCGTCAGCTTCATCTTCGGAATTTTTAGTTTGTTCTTTAATGACGGATTTGTCAACTGTTGGAGTTTCCGGAGTGAGTATTGGGTGCTTATCTGTTGCAAATTTATCATCAAGAGAGGAGGCACCTGATTCAGAAGGAACAGGCTCTACTGGTGTGATATTTGTATCGCTTGTAAAATAGCTCCCTCTCACTGGCTGGTTTTTTTCGGACTTTTCCATAGTTCTGTTTTGCATCTCCTGGGTCAACAGGGTTCTAGCTTTCAGTATCTGCAAGGACAAGATTAAGAGCAACGTGGACATTATTACTTGATCGGATGAATAAGATGTATATTATGAAGCCAGGTTATATCGGAAGTAACTCAAATATTTACTAATCAAAATCTACTCTCATATGACAGAATGGGGATTGGGGGCAGAAAAGAATAACAATAGAGATGCTCAGATTACCAAGTTAAGAAATTTGGGTAGAAGAACCCCAAAAAAAGCACCTAACCAAGTACAAGATAGGGCCCCCATGTTTCTCTTGAGAGTGCAAAAAGGACCCCCCCCCCCCCCATGTTTCTCTAATTTGCAATAAGGTCAATAATTTCTCGCTTATAGAGGGCCACAGATGAATAGAACGAACAACGCCTTCATTCTTGTTCATTTGTTAGCTAGAACTGTTTGTTCATTCATGTTCACTTATAATAAACGAAAGAACACAGACTAACTCAACACTCGAGGAACGAACAACAATTTGATCTAAATACGCCATTCTTTATCCATTACTAATATATATCATTAATGAATCGAACTTTAGTTTTGAGTCCAAACGAAGCAAGCTCTTAATGAATGAGCGGTAATGTAATCACCTCCGGTTCATTCACTTAACGAATGTAAAATTTATGTTCATGTTCCATTCGTTACTTAACGAATGAACAAGAACCTAGCTATTAATGAGCCGAACACGATATGTTCATGATCTGTTTGGTTAGTTTGCAGCCCTACTTACAATCATACACCCTCAAACTGCTTCCTCAGCCTCTTTTCCTCTTTACTTGCATTTTCTTGGAGACTATAGTAAGAATTTTACTTCTTCGAAATGAAGGAATTTAAATGATAGATTATATTAAGTATGACTCCTATGAACTTCCTATAAACAAATTCAGGAAAAATGTCAATGCTGTTTTTGAATTTTAGTGTCCCCCCACCCCCTCTTCTTCTGCTTCTTCCTTTCACCACCACGCAGGGAATAAGGAGAGACTATATAAGTAGAACTCATCTGACTTTAAGTTCCAAAAAAAACTAATCAAAGATACCTCGAGTGTTGATAAAATTTCAGCATCTTGCTCACTGAGACGAGGATGCAAGAGAACAAAATAAATCATCCAAAAGCAATTCTCGCTCATGTATTCAGGGCAAAGTTCAATCCTTAGAGCAGCTAATTTTGGCACAAGTCGTTCAATAGCCAAAGCATGGTCTTGTTGGGCATCAGACATGTCAAACTCTACAAAACGGAGAAAAAAAAAGAGTTAATGTTACATGAAAAAAGATATGGTGAACTAACATTCCAATTCCGTAATTATTAATAAATACACATGTCAATAAGAAGTTCTGATTCTTTGGCATGATCAGATATAAGTATCATCGTTGTTTAGGGTCGGGACCCAGAATCAGATCAATGGTTCATACTACATGTAAATCTCATTCCCATAATACCCTAGTAACAAGAATATACATTAAAAAGAACAAGAAAACATAAAATATAGGAATATAAGGAATATATAATGCGTTCAGGTATCAGACCAAAAGAAATAATTTCGTTATTGAGCCCACTTTGGAGTTTTACGAGAAAAGGGCAAACTCGTTGCACGGACTTCCCATTATGTGCAGGTTCTATAGAGGGTCGGGCTACTGTGAACCCATTGTAGACAGCATTCCCTTGCATTTTCTTTTGCAACAGGTTGCTTCCACAAGTGGAGCCTGTGATCGCAGTCACATGGCTTGTGACAGCAATGGTATAAGATTGAGAGCAATAGAGTTCGTTAATTATGAAAAAGTGTTGATCTATTTGGCATTTTTAAATTTCATAGTTCTTAAATGCTATGTGCATCTTTTGCACTTTATATTTTCTCCTACTCGTTGTCCAACAGTGTTCGTGCTGTCCATTGATGCGTCAATATCCATTCCTATAAGTTCTATATTCCTACTTTATAGCAAGTAAATATTTCACCAGAAGCAAGATTTAGGTGGTGAAATAAGTGTGCACGGTGGTCCCTCTACAGTCCGGAAAACCTAGTTTTCCACTTTTAATTTACATCTAAATTCGTAATTTATCCCAATTTCCCTGGTTCCGCCAATGGTTAACCATGAATAACATCTATTACAAACACGTTACCTTGCAAAACAAAACTTCATGTCCATCATTTTCCTCATAATAATCAGACACAAACAAAACCAAATAAGTTCAGAAGCCATAATTATTATCATAATTCTCATCATCATTATACGCCAGCCATCAATATATATATAGTTCCGTCACCGATCATAGTGGCATTTCACCAAATTAAAATCACTTTTGACTAGCCAGGACAAAAGATATACACCTAAAGACACTCTAAATTTACTGAAATGCTACTAATAACACAAAATGTTTGCCATGTTCCACAATCTCCAGTATAACAAACAGCTCATAAGCAAATTAAAAAAGTTTAAAAGCAGCATTACCATCGCTATTGTCACCGAATCTACAGAAACCCTAGTAACAATTTAAAATTACAAGTTCTGTTTTACCCTTATAATAATCAATTAATCATATATAATAAATTCCAGGCTCTTCCTTGAGCGAAACCGCCACAGATCATCTGACATTTCTCCAGAATTTGGAATAATCTTTACTAAGTAGGACCTAAAATTGACACTAAAAGGGCATTCTAATTAAATGCCACTAAAAATACAAAGTAACATGTTATCATTTTCTTCATAATAACCATAGAGCTAATCAAGCAAGTTTAAGAACCATCACTATCCCCATCGTAATCATTTTTTAATGGAGAATCACTTAGGACACTCCAAATCCATTATAAATATATATATTAGGCTCTTCGTCAAACGAATCCTAGTTCCGCAAATGATACTTGTGGCATTTCACCAAATTTGAATCACTTAGGACACTCTAAATCCACTGAAATGCCACCAACAATACAAGATTACAATAATACAGCTTATAAGTAAAATGAAATAAGTCTAGACCAGAATGACTTTCACTAGATAAGACCGAAAGTAGACACCTAACGACCTAAAAGACATTCTAAATCTACCAAAATGCCACTAACAACGCAGAATTACAATCATACAGCTTATAAGCAAAATGAAATTGTTCAAATCAGAATCACTTTCACAGTTTCACTACCTAGAAGTTTCTCTAAATTCAATGAAACACCACTAACAATGGCAAAATTTCAACCACAGAGGTAATAAACAATATCAAATGGCCACTGAGGCACTGATCAAATGGCATTTCTCCAAATTAGAAGAAAACACCCAAAAGACATACTAAAACTACCAAAACACCACTAAGAATACAAAATTTCAATCATACAATTTAATAAGCAAAATGAAATAAGTTCAAACCAGACAACCCTAAGTTTACTGAAATGCCACTCACAATACAAAACTACAACCATTTTACCTTATAACACCATCAAATAAGTCGAAATCAAAACATTACCATCATAATACCCATCATTGCTTAAAGAAAGCTACTGCTGTTTGATTTGCTATCTTTCTTAGCCTTTATAAAGCTAGCTTTTGGACCAGGAAAGCTCAAAAACAGAGAAGCTAAAAAATTGGGGATTTGTTTTTAAGCTTTTTCAGATATAAATTACCAAAATAGAAAACTTCTAATAAGATCTATTTGTATATTTACAATTCACTTATCTAAGTTAAAATAAGTAAAAACTGACTTATCCATAAAACTAAGTGATAAGTAACTTAAGAAGTATAAAAGTTAAGGTTGTGTCTATTACCACACTTAACCTTCTTCTCGGTAACATTTTTCAAGCAGATTTTTGTAAGCAGATTTTTGACCCAATGCCAAACACACCCCTAATTCTGATAATAAAGATTAACAATTGAAGAAGCTCTAAAAACAAAAACATTACCATCATAACAATCCCCAAAATCATTATCCGACGGAAAAATCAGCAAGCTTTTTAGCTTTTTTAAGCAAGCTTTTTTCTCATTGCTTTTTCAAATCAGCCTTTCGACCAAACAATCTGATGTCAAACGGTCCCTAAATCTATTAAAACGCCACTAACAACACAACATTACAACCATCCAGCAAATAAGCAAAATGAAAAAAGTCCAAAATTAGACACCCTAAGTTCACTAAAATGCCACTAACAATACAAAACTACAACCATTCTACCTTACAAACACAATCAAATAAGTCCAAATCAAAACATTACCATCATAATGAATGAAAGATTAACTAATGAAAGATTAACTAATGAAAGATTAACCATTCAAATAGCTTTTCATAATCAGCCTTTTGACCCGATGCCAAACACGCCCCTAAATCCTAGTAAGAAAAATTAACTAATGAAGTAGCTTCAAAAACAAAACATTACCATCATAACAATCCCCAAAATCATTATCCAACGGAAAAATCAAGCATACTAATATATCCTAATTAATTTACGGAGTATATTATCATTAAACCAGTATGTACCCAAATATATCTACCGAAACACCATTGACAATACAAAATTACAACCATTAAACCTCATAAACAATACTATCAAATAACTTCAAAAACAAAACATTACCATCATAAAAATCCACAAACCCGTTATCCAAAGGAAAATCAATCCAAGTCTCCGCCTATTCACGACCCCCCTTAGCAAACGCCACTGTCTCCTCCGTCACCCCCACCTCCGCCACGTCATCACCCAGCACACCAACACCCACCACATCAGCGGATAAAGTTACAATCAGGACGACTTTTAGTAGCTAGTACCGAAAGTAGGGACCTAAAGACCTAAAAGACACTCTAAATCTACCGAATTCGTTCCTTCCCTGTTTCAGCAGTAGTATAGTATGTTGTTCCATAGAGCTAAGGTCCAAAATATGGAAGACTTCGTTTTTCGGAAAGATCAGTGAATTTCGTTTTGATACCTAATACGCCATAGATAGTTCGAACTGTATAGGCACAATAATCAATTTTAGCCCGAATGGTTTGTAGGGGAACCCTACCTTCTCATCTTTCACCGATTCTTCTGTATATTTTTATTATTGGGAACGTTTGAAAAGTTGTATTGAATCTGTTAGATGCTTGAAGGCCCCGCTGACTCGAAGTGATTTAGAAAGATTCTTCTTTATCGAGGGTGATCGCCACTTCCCGGTCAAGGCGAATAGATTCTTTGCTTGTTTACTCCGTATCTTAGAAAGATGTGATCTCCTTCCTTCTCTAATGGCATTCACCTTTATCTCCCCATGAGCTGGCAGTGGATTCCCAGCAATGTTCGGGCCATCCATATGGAATTCACACTTTCGACGGAATGAAAAAAACATATATGGTAGAATCGTAACCATAGAATACGACCGTTTATTTCCATAATTTTAGTAGGTTTGATGGTATTTTCATTCTTAGGCATTAAAACAAGAGTTTCTGGGCCCCTATTCCTACAATCCGGCCTGAACCTTTGGGTAAGCTCTGCAGGATCAACAACAATAACTGCACGGAGTACACCACTAACAATACAAAATTACAATCATACAGCTTATAAGCAAAATGAAATAATTCCAGACCAAAATCACTTTCACAGTTTCACTACCTAAAACCGACATTAAGCACCTAAAAGTTGCTCTAAACTCACTAACAATACAAAATTACAATCATACGGATTACAGATCATAAGCAAAATGAAATAAGTCCAAATCCGACGTCCTAAGTTCACAGAAATGCCATTAATAACAATTTTACCTTATAAACATAATCAAATAAGTCCTAATAAAAACCATTACCATCGTAAAAACCCGCAAACTCGTTATCCATCGGAAAATCAAACCAGGTCTCGGCCCTACTCGCGACCCCCCTAGCAAACGCCACCGTCTCCTCCGTCACCCCCACCTTTGCCACGTCATCATCTGCACCCTCCGCCTCCTCCCTGATTTTCAACAGGTCAGAAGCCAATTTGCTAAAATAATCCGTCTTCACAATGCTATATATCCCGCTCCGCACCCTCCCTCCTATCTCCGACAAGTCCGTCCTTATCCCTGATGCCACGTCATCACCCTCCACGTCAGCATCAGTTCTCGCAATACTATATATCCCGCTCAAAACCCTCCCTCCTATCTCCGATAAATCCGTCCGTATCCCTAATGCCACGTCATCGCCTGCCACGTCATGAGAGGAAGAATCATCAGTTTGTAGAGGGGGAGAGAGAACGGAGGCGACGCTCCGTACCCTCCCCCCTACCTTCGATAGGTCCGTCTTTATCCCCGTCGCAACGTCATCATCCACCACATCAGCACCCTCCACGTCATCATCTGCCACGTCAGAGGAGGAGGGTTGTGGAGGAGAGAGAAAGGAGGAGGCGACGCCCCAGAAGTTGCGGGAGAGGGTGTCGGTGAGCTCGGAGATATCGTCTCTGATCGTCGGGTTTTGATTATCGGGTTCTGGATCGGGTTCGGGGTCGTTTAGGCGGAGGGTATTGACGATGGACTGGGCCCACCATGACATTATTTGCTCCGGAGATATTCTCACTCTCTCTCTAGATATATATACACATATGTATATATATGACTGTGTATGTGTATGTATTATGAAAATGTGTGTGTGTGTGTGTGTGTGTGATTTCAGGTCTGGTTTGGGTTTTTGATCGAGATATGGGGAATGAGATGAAATGAAAGAGAAGGTGATATTTTATGGTAAATTGCAAATATACTCATGAACTATGGGTTCATTGCAGATCAACCCCTTTAAAATATAAAAATAAAATGAGATTTTTTTTTATTTAGTCGTACGAATTTTATTAGCTCCTCTATTTTAGCTCAATTTTAACTTTTCATTTTATTCAATTTGGTTGTACGGATTTTATGATTTTATCAACAATTGACTAACATGGGGTAACGCTTTAATAAATGTTCAGTTTTTACTTGTAGGAAACTTTAGATAAAACTTATAAATAACAAAAGTACTTAGAAATAATTTTGCCTACATACGAATAAGGAGTTATGCTTTCATAACTGAGATGTAACTCAAGTTATAACCGTATAAAATGAACACTATAGTAAAGGTTTAACACACGACTTTGATAACGAAATTTGACTTAATCATATTGTTTATGTTTGTGAGGTGGTCACTCAGTATAAATTGAAATGTCAATACCATTGATAAGTTTTGAAAGTTACAACATTTAAACTTATATGATCAATTTAGCACATCACAACTTAAACACTATTGATATCTTTACGAACTATGTCTATGGTTTTCTATCACGAGAACTATGTAACACAATCTAGTCGGTTTACATATGACGGTTATAAATCTATATTGATCAAAAATCAAATTTTCTTTGTTTATCTTCAAATATTTTCTGAAGTGCTAAAGTCATTTTTTAACTACAATTCGAAAGAGCATTTTCTAAATCACGTTATTTCCAAATAGCCTATAAAGACCATATCTGATATTGTCGTAAGTGATACAATTCTTGGGGTTTTATCAAATGGATGACAAGTATTATCATAACAAGTAATATCTGATGAACGTTGAATTTTAACTGATTTCTCTACAGTTAGATAACGATCAAATCACTCTTGAGGTTTTATCAAATGGAGGACACGAGTCTTTTTGTACTTTGTAAACACAATAAAATAAGTCCAAAATCAAAACATAATTTATCATAACGATCCCAAAACCATTATCCATGAACTATGGGTTCATTGCAGATCAATCCTTTTGTTGAACCGTGCTTTCAATAATTGATTTTGATTATAAACGTGATTATAATTTAATGATTTTACAATTTCTCTATTCGATGATATAACGATTGATTTTTTTCAAAAGAAGAAAATACATATTTTCATGTTTTAAATGATAGAAAATTTAATAATGAAGCTAACGGTTCAAACAGAAGTCGATCCGGAGTCCAAACGAATTAGTTACGAGCGTTTCAAGAAAAACCAAAAAATTGAAAAACACCAGATTTTTCGATCGATCGGCGAACAAGCCCGATTGATCGGGCTGAAGTGTAAAAGTATGACAATCCACTTTGGCGACCGATCTCCTATAGGGGCCGATCGATAGGCCCACTACTGCAATTTTGAGTTCCATCTCGATTTGCGTGCCCAATGGAAATAAACCTCAATTTCACATATACATACTCATTTTTCTCACTCTTCAAATACACTCAATACCATCCAACACTAACCCATCAACCTCCCTCAACCTCACTAAAATACAACATATTAAAAACTCCATTGTTGAGAAAAACCTTAAAAAAGAGAAAATCGAGGAGAAAAGAGATCAAGCTCCAACAATATCAAATCTCGCAAATTAACTTAATTAGAACCAATCAAATTATGAGTATTGTTACATTGTTGTAACAAATTTGTAAAGAGCAAACTTATAAGCTCAATTGTGAATGATTGATTGGGTAGATGCTTAAAAGTCGATTGGTGACTTAAAAGCTTTAGATCATTTCAGTTAGAAGCTCATAGATTAAGGGTGAGTCGTTGAATCGTAGACGTGTACGCTTGCACTTGTATGAATAGTAGAAACTTCGGGCTGAGGTGTTGTAATATTGCGCTTAAAATTATAGTGATAATACCCGGTAAAACAATTTCGGGGAGAGAACTAGACGGGTTTACCGAACCTCTATATATCGCGGTGTCAATCTCTCTTCCTCTACTCTTTATTGTCCGTAACTTATTTATAAGTGATTGTGCATATACTTCAATTTATTATTTATCATCGCATATTTGTTGTCACAAATAGATATTGAGCTAGTTGAGTTGATTAATTGTGCTTAAGTTTTTATTTCGTAAAAAAAACTTAAAATCTTATTCACTTCCCTTTAAAATTTAGCCCACGAGCCAACACCTTTAAAAAAAAAAAAACCCCCACTACAATCAACCCACATTTTCATACATTCTATTTTGTATCCATTTCAAATTCTATTTTCTCTTAAATTTAGAATTTATGCAATTTGTTTTGTATGATTATAATTTTTATAACATATTTTAGACAAAATTCATAATACTTGGACATTATATTGATTAGGACGATTAATTATATTTTTATGTATATTTTACACTATTTCTTATATTTATTTCAAATTAAATATTGTATGATTTTCTGTAAGAAAATTTATTAGAATGTATTGATACATGTCTAATTGTAATTATAATATTATTTTTAGGATAAATTAACAAAACATACTAATTTTGAAACTAAATTAACAAAAACATACATAAAAAATTTCTAATTAACAAAAACATACACAAAAGTTCATACGCTAATTTGTATATTTCATACCCTTATTCCAAAAGTTCATACTTTTATTTAAAAAAGTTATACCCTTATTTTAAAAGTTTATACCCTAATTACAAAAGTTCATATACTTATTTTAAAATTTCAAACCCTAATTCGTACAGTTTATACCCTAATTTACAGAATTCATATACTTATTTATATAATTCATATCCATAATTTTCAACTTCATACATTTAATTCACGGAGTTCATACACTTATTTTTCAAGTTTATACACTAGTTAACAAATTTGATCATTACCCGTCCTCCGATCTCGAATTTTCACGTCGCCATCGTGGGCCTCTATTTCGACGACCGCATCTCCGTCGATATCAAACTCGAGTTTTTGAACTCGCTCTACACACTCCCTGTCCACACCGACGGATGCCTTCGTCTCAATCTCTACCGAAGAGATAGATCGGAGAGAGAGAGGAGAAGAGAAAGATTGAAAAAAGAGAAGAAAAAGGAGAGAGAGATCAGAAAAAGAGAGGAATAAGAATAGATCAGAAATAGTGAGGATAATGAGGAGAGAGAGATCAGAGAAAACAAGAAGGATGATGAAAGAGATCGGAGAGAGAATGAGAGAAGGAGAGAGAGAGAAAATAGAGTGAGATGAGCAGAGAGAGTAAATTTATTAATTATTAATTAATAAATATGTTTTTGATAATGTAACTTTTATAGTATGTTTTTGTTAATATAATAGGTGTAATTAAACCTATTAGGGTATATAAGAATATATAAAATCTGAGTAGAGGATCCAGACTCACATTTAGAAAACATGCATTGTAAGAGCAATTGCATCAAAATGTAAAGAAAGTAGTATATAAGATATTTTACATGTGCAACGCAAGTGTAGTACCACACAACAGGTCATTTGTGTGAATGAGTATTTTAGTTGAGAAGTGGAATAGTACACACATTAGCATATTACTTTAGATCATGTTAGATCAAAATTGTATTTAAGAAAATTAATATTTTAGTTATGTATTTTGAATGATCTACTCAACAAATAATATGTAAGGTAACTAGGTAAGACGTGTTTTTAAAATGACTTGATGCTTAGAAATGTGTTAAGAGAATATGTAAAATAAATACATGATGTGTGGTAGTGAAATACATGGAGAATCTTTGTTTATTACATAAAATCATACTTAATTTTCAAAAGCTAAGATTTTCAAGTATTCTTTAAGATTTTGTACATATAATGTAACATCATTTATACATTAAAGTTAAAAACAACGAGTAAAATGAAGGAGTATCATGTAATTTTAATTGAGTATATTATGAACAATACTTTTAAGCACAAAACATTAAAATGGGGTATTTTATGCCTAAACTAATAATACTAAACAAAAAATTGAAGACATAAATATCCAATTTTACTAAACTAACAATAATAAATATGTAGTTTGTGAGTAATTCTTAGTTCATAGGTTTTGTGTTGAAATTATTATAAGTGATAAAAAAAACAACTAATGTATACTGTAAATAAGAAAAACATAGAAAATAATAATTGTAAATTACAATATTGAAATACTAAATAAAGGGGTGGAGGAGAAATTGATTTGGTTAAGAGTTAACTAGTATACACTATATACTTAGATTAGTATATATACTGTAGATGTGAGAGACATAACATCAGATAGTAAACACCACCAAAACATAAGTTAAGAAACCTGAACAAATGTGAACAAATGTGCATCCATATTTCTCTAATCATATTATATATATTATTAATATAAGTAAACTTAATAAAAAATTATCCTTTTAAATTTTGTCAAATTTTTCTAAAAATATCCTCACATTATTTTAAGGATAAATTAATAAAACATAATACTTTTGAAACTAAATTAACAAAAACATACGCAAAAATTTCTAATTAACAAAAACATACCCAAAAGTTCATACCCTAATTTGTATATTTCATACCCTTATTCAAAAAAGTTCATACACTTATTTTAAAAATTCATACCATAATTTGTATATTTTTATACCCTTATTCCAAAAATTCATATCTTTATTTTAAAAGTTTATACCCTAATTTGTATATTTTCATACCCTTATTCTAAAAATTCATACCCTTATTTTAAAAGTTCATACACTAATTTGTATATTTTCATACCGTTCTTTCAAAAGTTCATATCCTTATTTCAAAAGTTCATACCTTAATTTGTATATTTTCATACCGTTATTCAAAAAATTCATACATTTATTTTAAAAGTCCATACCCTAATTTATAGAGTTCACCCTTATTTTCAAAGTTCATACCCCAATTTACAGAATTCATATACTTATTTACATAATTCATATCCATAATTTTCAATTTCATACCATTAATTCACGAAATTCATACACTTATTTTTCAACCTTATACACTGGTTAATAAATTCAACATTTGCCCGTCCTCCGATCTCGAACTATTACGTCGGCGGCGGCGGCCTCTTCTTTGACGACCGCATCTCCATCGTCATCAACCTTGAGTTTTCGATCTCGCTCTACAGTCTCACAGTCCACTCCGACGGATGTCTCCGTTTCAATTTTCACCGAATAGAGAGATCGAAAAGAGAGAGAAAGGAGTAGATAAAGATCGGAAAAAGATAAAGGAGAAGAGAGAGATTGGAAAGAGGAAGAAAAAAGTAGAAGGGGAGAAATATTAGAGAGAGAAAGAAGACGGATGGGAGAGAGATTGAAGGGAGGAAGAAGAAGGAGGAGAGACGGGGGGGGGGGAAGAGGGAAAGGAGGAGAGATCGAAGAGAGGAAGAAGGAGGAGGACAACAAGATCGGAGAGAGACCAAAAATGAGGAGGAAGGATAGATTGCAGAGAGAGTGAGGAGGATAACAGAGAGTTTTTTGTTTTTTGTTTTTTATCAATTATTAAAATAATTTATGTTTTTGATAATTTAATCTTTAAATGTACGTTTTTGTTAATATAATAGGTGTATAGTATTTTTATGTTAATTGTCCCTATTTTAATAATCTAATTAATTAACAATTTATTCTCACTATATTTTACTAATTACGGATGTAACCTAAGTTAATTAAAAATTCGTTTTAAACTGCATTTAAATGATAGAAAATCTGAATATTATGTTCAAAATAAAATATATTAGGAGATTTATGCACGCGTCTCACACGTAACGTGTGATTAACTTTTACTACTGCGTATATATAAAAGTAGGTCCGTGATGAATGGTACATAAGCAATTAGTCGCCAAAATCACTATTATAAAACAATATATATTTTCACCAAAAGATAATGTCCATCCATATTTTGTTGCTTGCCGAGTATTGACCTTGACAAGAAAGATGTAATAAAAAATATATACTCGAAAAAAAATAATACATAAATTTATGTTTTTTTCTAAAATTTATCATTGGAGATACATGCAATCAGAGCCGTCTCCAGTAATTAAGAGACCCGACACAAGTTATAAAGTTGAGGCCCTTGTTATATATATTTGGAAAGAAAACAAAAATGTTTAATGCAGAAGTGCAAATGAGTATTTAAACTCCACCATAAACGATACTAAGATGGATGTAAATTATAACATCTCAAATAAAAAACACATTAACAATTATATGTCTTTTTTTCATTAGTTAAAATTACATCTCTGTCACAAACTTTACCGTCTTGATATTCCCAAAACTAGCGATCAAGTTTAAGCTATATACTATTAAATAAGAAGAAAAAAATGAAAAAACTAGTCTTTAATATATATAGTTAGACGAAGCAAAGAGGGATATGAGTTGGAGCATCCGCATTTGATTTCTCAAAATATACTTTTTCCTAAAATTTGATGATTATGGTATAAAAATTGACATACATCAGTAAACCTATAAATTCCCTAAATTTAACTAAACACAAAATTCACCTCAGGAATGCATATGATTTCCTAGATTAATACTATCTCCGTTTCTAAACAAATGTTCTCTACGAAAATACGTACAATTTTGACCAATAATTTTTTCATATTTATATTGCTGAAAAAAATTATTTCAAAAGTTAATCACGTAGTTTATAGTTAGAACTATATGATGAAATTTTCAATTTTTTCATTTCGGTAATTTTGATATGAAAAGTTTGATGGTTAAAATTGCATGTATTTTCGTAGGGTATATTTGTTTATGGACGGATGAAGTATAATAGTAATAAACTATCATGATGTCCACATTTTTGTGGTTGTAATATTGTTATGATTATTAAAATATAATAAACAAATAAAAAAAATAATATAGGGTTATTATAAGAAAATTAATAAGTAAGCTGGAATTTTATGTAAATGTAAACGGTTTCTTAAAATGTATAAAATGTGTTAGTTTTGAGTAAATTGTTGAGGTAGCTGGTACGGATGATCTAATAGAGAAGTGTGAACTCCAAAAAAGAACAAAAATACTAATGCTATTGAAGTATGTAAAACAGGGGTATTTTAATAAATTCATGATAATTTGTTTTTGAGGCCTTACAAAGAAGTGTGACCCAACACTTGAGCCTCTGCAGTTGTTGATCTATAGCTGGCTCGGCATGCAATTACAATATATGGATAGTCCTTGGGGGCTAAGTCAGCGCTAGTTGCATGTTAATTTACAACTTGTATGGCATTGTTTGCAAAACACTCATAGTTTTTTTTGGGACAATTAACAAAAACATACCATATCATTATTATATTAACAAAAACATATCATAATAATTTAAATTATCAAAAACATACCTATTTATATACTTATTATTTCTCTAATTCTAATCAGACCATAATCTAACCTCTCTATCTAATCTAACATCTCTCTCTAACCGTAACTTTATTTCTCTAACACACGATAATCGCAGGTCTTTCTAACACGTTCTAATCACCCATCTCTCTCTAAAAATGACTAAAAACTCATAAAATATTCATATACTAATTATAAGACGTCATACACTAATTTTAAAATTACATACCGTAAATGTTCTGGATCACAATCAAATATCTAAAAAAGAGTTTATACCCTAATTTTAAAACTTCATACTCTAATTTCAAAATTTCATACCCTAATTTTAAAATTTCATACCCTAATTTCAAATTTTCATACCCTAATTTTAAAACTCTATACCCTAATTTCAAAACTTATTACCCTAATTTTAAAACTTTATATCCTAATTTCAAAATTTCATACCCTACATATGAATTCCTCTCAATATTATACATATGGATTATTATCTTTCAACTTGAAACCCACAAGTTTTACAATAGTCTCAAACCTCAATAAATAGAAAACAATCTCACCAATTTTATATATTTTTAATATATTACGGGGTATCAACCAGTGTAATATTTGTGTATTACGTATGTATATATCTGTATCTATATTATATGGATGTTTATATAATCTATATGATGTTCGGTAGGCAGTGACGGGTTTTCGTGGTGGAGGAGGGCAGAGAGATAGAGTGAAATATGAAAGAAAAATATAGAGAAGAATGGAGGAAAAAGAGAGTAAGATCAGAGAGAGATACAAAAAAAGAATTGATGAGAGAGAGAAAAATGGAGAAGAGAGATAGAAAAATGAGAGAGAGAGAAAGAAGAGAATAAACAACATTAAATTTGTTTGATATGTGTTTGATAATGAAAAGTTTTTGGGTATATTTTTGTTAATTTAGTTTAAAAAGTAGTATGTTTTGTTAATTTATCATTTTTTTAATGATAAATGTGAGAATTCTGATATTTATTGTTTCCGTAATCTACCTCGCAAGACCACTAGCATATGGAATCTACATATCTACTCGTTTGATGTTTCCAATTCCAAATCTTTCCTTTTTGTGTTATTCATTTTTTATTTCATGTTTTCTAGTTATTTTACGCGTAGGTTTTAGATTTTTTTTCAATTCAGAATCAGAGGAATAGGGTGTTGACGATGGAGTGGGCACACCGTAACATTGTATGCGATGAGAGACTGAAGTATTCCATCAAACTATGTGTATATAGAATAAAGGATAAATTAACAAAACATAGTACTTTTAAAACTAAATTACAAAAAACATAGCCTTACAACTTTAACTATCAAAAACATAGCAAACAAATTTAATGATCTTTATTCTCTTCTTTCTCTATCTCTCATTTACTCTCTCTCTTCTCCTATCTCTCTCCTCCATTCTTCTCTCTCTCACCAATTCTTTTCTACATCTCTCTCTCATCTTACTCTCTCCCCTCCATTGTTATTTATATTTTTATTTTATATTCCACTCTATCTCTCTCCCATCCTCCACCACGAAAACCCGCCACTAACTACCGAAGACCATATAAATTATATAAACATTCATATACATATAAATACATATATATACATGCGTAATACACAAATATTACACTGGTTGATACCCCGTAATATATGAAAAATATATGAAATTGGTGAGATTGTTTTCTATCCCGTAATATATGAAAAATATATGAAATTGGTGAGATTGTTTTCTATTTATTGAGCTTTGAGACTATTGTAAAACTTGTGAGTTTAAAGTTGAAGGAGGAGAATTTATATGTATAGTATTGAGAGAAATTTATATGTAGAGTATGAAGTTTTAAAATTAGGGTATGAAGTTTTAAAATTAGGGTATGAAGTTTTAAAATTAGGGTATGAAGTTTTGAAATTATGATATGAAGTTTTGAAATGAGGGTATGAAGTTTTGAAATGAGGGTATGAAGTTTTAAAATTAGGATATGAAATTTTGAAATCAGGATATGAAGTTTTAAAATTAGTGTATGAAATTTTGAAATCAGGATATGAAGTTTTAAAATTAGGGTATGAACTTTTTTTTAGATATTTGATTGTGATTCAGAACATTAGGGTATGACATTTTAAAATTAGGGTATGACATTTTAAAATTAGCATATGAATATTTTGTGAGTTTTTAGTCATTTTGAGAGAAATAGATGGGTGATTAGCATGTGTTAGAAATATATGCGATTATCGTGTGTTAGAGAGAGATGTACGATTAGAGAGAGAGAGTTGCGGTTAGAGAGAGAGGTTAGATTATGGTTTGATTAGAATTAGATAAATAATAAGTATATATAGGTATGTTTTTTGTAAGTTAAGTTTTGAAGGTATGTTTTTTGTAATATAATAGAGGTAAAGTATGTTTTTGTTAATTGCCCTTAGAATAAATGAGCGAGTATTGTATCAATTCTTAAGGAAGAATCTAAAGAGTGTTTTCTCTAGCTAGCTAAGCCAGTCCCTAATCGTGTAATAATATCATATACAAGCTCGTTTGACTTTCATAGCAGTGTAATCATTTTAATAATAAAGAACACGTGGTTCTTAAGCCGATCGAAGCAGTGGAAGGGTTACTTTTTCTACATTTAGAGTTAATTTTCATTGTTAGGCAAAAAAAAACAGCAGACCAATTATTTTACTTACGAACTTCCATAAAAAGTTTCATCCGTGTTGTCCATTGAGGTGATGTTTTCAGAAAGAGGAAAAAAAATACTTTTTAGTTACCATCTCAGTCAATTCATTTTCATCTAGTGATCAACATATAAATTGCACCAAATATAGGACATGATGAACCCTTTAAGAATGATTAAAAAGTGTGTGTAAGAAAATTCCAAATAATGAATTTTCCTATTTTACACAGAACCTGGAATTATGAGTTTATCACTGGTTCAGAAAAGTTACATTTCTTGATCCCACTTGAACAATCCACCTTAGGTCCTTACTCCTTAGCCTTTTCCCGTTGGATTGATCATGATGATTCAACAACAAAACGACCCCTAGTTCCAATCGCTACATACAGCTGCTAGAAATTATGCAATTGTAGCAAATAGTCCCAATCAAAGTCTCAAATTTCATGAAAAATGTTTTTATTTAGTTTTCCAACAACCATGGAAGGTAAGTAGTTACGTCGTCATAATCATTTTCTAGTAGTTGTTTTTGGTCGATTCCCGTTTATATATATTAATCTCGCTGATAGAGATTTTATGTTAAATTATCCCGGATACATAACAGCCATTTGTCCATACCCTAATAGGAGTATAATTTACCTTGACGCCGTGATTATCATTCTTGCGTAATGAATAGAAAAGCGAAAATTTTAGTGACCTAAGCAAAACAAAGTGCATGAGACGGCATTGCCGTCCTACAGACAGTATATTCAAAGGCCTTTAAACTAAAAGACGCCATATTATATATTGTTAACAGGAATTGATTTGCTGTATGTTCGTATTCCAATAGATCGAACATGTCACGTAGCTTTTCAGAAGCTGATGAACAGAGAGACGTAATAATAGAGTAGGCCGAAGTATCAAGCTTATTATTAAGGCAGAAAATAATTTCATCTTCGCATCTTTTGTTGGTTAAGGATAGGAGGAAAAAATGTACTTATGATACTATGTGCTTGTATCAATTGTATTGAGAAGTAAAGATTGAGAATGTGATAAAACCATATATTATAAAGTGTTCTATAATAAATCTATACGTAATAGTTTTATATATTCTTTTTTATATATAATACTATAAGAGAGTATATATATGTACACAATACGGACATTGTTAAGGCTGGTCGAAAAACCGGAAAAACCAAACCGAATCGATAATCGAACCGAAAAAAGACCGAAACCGAAAAACCGAAAAAACAAAAAAACCTGAAAATAACCAAAAAACCGAAACTGGACCGAAAAAAACCGATCCGGTTCGGTCCAAAAAAAAACTGAACCGAAAAATAAGCTCGGTTTCGATTTCGGTTTTGCTAAAAACCGAACCGAATCCAGCCCCAGCCATTACAACCTTCATGAATCATATATATATATATATACTTAATACCCATGTTGAAACTTTTAGATATCTGAACTACTGAATGTGTGGCTTTATGGAGTAATATTAGGCTTCCGATCAATAATAATTTTTATGATTATGAAGATTTAAGCCAATTGTCGAGCATCAAGTAGTAGCTAAAGGAACATTCCGAACATTATATATATAGAAGGATGGCATGTCATTTCAATCTCAATCGTCAATAAATGTCCAAACAAAAAATAATTTGTGTAAATTAACGTATAGTAGACTTTAATTTGCAAGCGAGAAGTTTTTTTTTTTTGCAGGCCGAATTATTCAAATATCCAAATACTAAACCCCAAACATGAACATGCTTATTATGCTATACAATTTGTCCACCGCAATATATATCAAAAATAAAATTATTTGCTACTCATCTCCCTTTCTCATCCTATTTAAACTCTTTAACCAAACCCTAGTGTTACATTTGAAAAAAATGACTAATATAGCAAAAGACACGAGAAAAAGAGCGAAACTCAGCAAATTATACAGAGTGCCAAAGAAAGTATTGACCAGAATGAGGGATTTTTACATCAGTAGCGTTACAAAATGCGATGATAACGTCAACAGTTACGGTGGGGGTATGGGCGGCCCAACAACACATTTCCCCACCGTAGTGCCCAAGAGCTTCAATGTTAGCTCAAGTGCACCAAAGAAACGCGACGAAGATCTCAGAGAGCTTATTAATATTGCTTCTACTAGGAGCTTGGGTGAAAAGGTCGAAGCAGAAATTATTAAACGACGACATGTACCCGAATCTGCGCATGGAGCAAAGGTGGTGCCTCGAAGTGCTAGTGTTGCTATTGGGAGGATCGATGAAGATATGCCGTGTGAGTTTGAAGATGAGGTTATGGTGAAGACATTTGTGTATCCAAGAAGCAAAACCTACGTCGGCCAACTATAGATCCAGTATCATCTAGCTATAGGGGATGGATCTAGAAATATCAAATGGCCGGAGGTGTTATATTCGATGTGATATTTTCTTTCATATATAAGATGAGAGCCTGAAATGCTAACTTTTTAGAATTTTTTTATTAATATACATGAAAAAATATATAATTTTCTCGTTAATATTTTTAGAAATGGAGGGGAGCTACCGCCTATCCACCTGGTTACTTCCATGGTCTAGCTACATATTACAAAACAAAATTTGTTTGGAATAACATGGTAAATTTGGATTCCACTTAAATTTAGCGTAGATTTCAAGTAATGAATGATAGATCAAGTAAAAAATACATCTACTTTGGCTTCCTCCAAAAGCAAATTATAATGGGATTACAATTTACAAAGAATTCATCACTCGAAAAACCTTCTTCCAAACATCAACTATTTATAAGGAAGTATAACTTTATTCTAAGCTTAATACTATAACAAAGTATCTTTTCCACAACTTGGAATGAACTACGAACAAGCTAGTTTAGTTTCTCATGGTGGAAATTTAACAATAGTTAATAGGATTTTGTATCGTTTGTGCCAAATGTGAAATTACTATTCGCTGTTCTAGTTGCAGTTTTATAGTTAGGTTTCAAGTGAAGTTGCAACCACAGTTGCAACCTAAGTATATTGATGAACAGAACTTGTAAAAATTAAATGTACTTGAAATAAATCACACGCACATTTAACAACGGAGTTCACCTAACTAGGATACGTCTCCGGGGCACTCACCCAGATTATGATATTATAAAAGGTTACAATATATGATTCAAGTATTAATGAAAAACTCTCTCAGACTCTCTCTATGTTTTTCTGCCTATCTCTATATTGCTTATACTTTATAATTATCACTTAAAAATCAATGGCATCCCACCATTGTTTTCTTTCAAAGCTCACTGTGTATTCTCTCAAGAATGAGTTATTTTTAATTTAGAACACACACTTTTTACAAGCTAGATTATCAACTATATATATAAGTAAAAACAATCTTCTTTCTTCAAGATCTTGATGATTGCTTTTGACTCTTTTGATTGGGTTCAATCTTTACATATACCACGATATATTTCAGCGTCGAATTGACCTCAATCTTCATTAAATAACTAATTTAGAAATAGGAGTTAATATTTTCCTTAAATAATGAACATATAAGATAGTATCTTTTAGAAGATAAAATCTTTCTAAATATATGTATGAAACATAAACTCCATGTTACATTCAATCTTAAACGTATCATATTGATTTTGATAAAGAACAAAAATTGAAACAAGTGATAAAGATTTGCATAAGAATAGAGATATGGATTGCCTAGTTTAAAGTAAACAATATTTTTAAAAACTAATCTCCTTATATATTTTAGGAAACATTTTTCTTATCACTTTAATATTTTCAATAGATATAAACTAAATCTTTAGGAACATATGAGAATATATTCTGCATACTTTAAAACATTTAATCATCATTAAAGAATAGTAATGCAGGTTTAAAGAACTGAACAGAATCCTGCAGAACAGCAGGTTGGAACTGTGGTTGCAACTGAGGTTGCAACATTACTTGAAACCAACAATACTGTCTTAGTTGGTTGTACCTGAGGTTGTAACATTACTTGAAACCAAAAAGCTGTCTCAGTTCTTAACAAACAAGTAGGATTATTTAGTTCAAAACAATAGACAACAAATAATATTTAGACCGTAAATATGGTCCTAACAAAATGTATGATAATTGATGAGAAGTATATCACTCGAACATAAATTTTATCATATCAGAGTAACTTCTATTTCATGAGTTTATTTTTTTTCTTCAACCATTTCTTAAGTACGCGGATGGTTTTTGTTCTTGTAAGAACACAACAAAATGAATAAAATCAAATTATTTCTTAGTCAAGCTAATCATTTTCACTTTCCGTTATTAGTCTTATCTTTTCAAGCTATATTGTAGCTAATAGATGTAAGAATTATTTATAATTCTTTTAGAAATATTAATTTATTAAAAATAGAATAAATATTTCTCATTAAGGTGGTCCATATACATTTCATGAATTATGTAATTTATGATTTAAACATAAATTTGTGAGTTAAAAAACTCTACATTTCCACCATAATGATCGGTTGAGATTGATCATACATTGATGGACGGTAGAGATCGAAAGTATATAAAGAGTCTCGGGTTCTCCTCCTACCTATATAAAAGACACAATACCATCTCAATTTGTGTCAAAATATACACACAAAAACAACACATAAAGCAGTGTAATGATAAGGAGAAACTCAAGTCTTCAACGCCGACGATCTACCTGCGTCATCTGAACTCAACTATCATGTTCCGTTTAAGTATCATGTCTATCGTCCTTCCGCATAGTTTAAGTTATGTGTTTTGGCATACACTCGATATGTTATAATATGTATGATTATCATATAGAAAAGATCCTAAATAGTTATGTTAATAATGTGTATAACATAACAATAATATAAGTTGTAATTAACTTACAATAGAAAGTGTTGTAATATTTTATGTTTTTAAAGGTCTATTTTAGTTTTGAGACCATGATTACTTTAAGTAATCTGAATTATAAATTTAATTTATAAATGAATCTTTATTTATGCATGTTTTTTCTCGTCTCGTTTCCATTATTTTGGGTAAGTTAGTTTTATTTCCAACTGCTACAAAAACATAGGAAATCATTAACTCGATGAAAAATTGAAGAAAACTGCACTTAATTAATGTCTTCCACTTCATTCAATTTTAGTTTTTGTTTCTTAAGAACTCATGTTTAATTTCCACAAGTTACATTAAAACTCTAAATAGTCTTAGCATACTTATAGCTACAACACCTCCTCTCCAACAACCCGCTATTTTCGAATTTCGAGTAAAAATAATACTTTAATCTGAAGAGTTGTATCGTACCGGATTGGTATGTGGCCCGTATAAACTATCTAGATCAGTGCATAAATATTAAAGGGCGTTTGTTTCGGTTGCAAAACCGAATGTGTCAAAGTAGATCAATATGTTTGAACAATAAATAGGCAGACGTTGGGAATTTTTGTTATAAGTTAAATGTTTACGCTTCATAAGTTCAGATTACATTGTTTGCCAAATATGAGTCTATTCTGACACACGCTAATTAGAGTTTCACAATCTATCATATTCATCGTCTTATTAGAGCAACCACATCAATTATCTTAAAATTTTCTTCTGATTTATGGTGATTTGCACGTTTGACGTAACTTGAATTTTTTCAATTACCAATTTTCTTGTTTCTCCTCCTTGTCCTAATTAAATATTTGATTTTTTCTCCTTCACATTAACTTCCAACTTCAGCTTAGCGGGCCCATTATGGGACTATGGAAATTTAATCCTCCATTTGTACAAAATGCGTGTCCTTCTTTCTTTTTTCAAGAGGTTCCATATTGCTTGTTTTTTTTTTTTTTAGCAAAGGGACGGTATCCCATATTTTATTAACAAATTTGGGATCTTATCCAGTGTTACATAGCAAAACATTACAATTGAGACAGCCTATAATGCTGCTCATACGCAGAATAATAAGAAAAACTAGAACAAGACTTTAAGTACAACATTTAGACCTAACCAGGTAGACTAATAAATCATAACAACTGTAAAAAGAGAGAGATTTTGCAAAGAGGTTAAACAGGATGATAACCCTTTAAACTTTGGTGCCGCAGAATGGTAGTCTTTTATTTTCTTCTGAAACTAATTAAACCTTCACGATCTAGACAAAAAACACCATATACACTTTTTGGAAGCTCATTCTCATAATAGAAAATCTCATTTTCTGCATTTGCTCCTTCAGCAGCTAGTTTATCCGCAACATAATTTTGCTCTCTCCAAATATGGGAAAAACCCATTACTACCAAGTCGGCTAGAGCAAGAATGTCCTCCCAAATATTGAGAAACATTATCGGTGTATTTTCTTTCTTCTTATAACAATTTACCAATAAGTTTGAGTTTACTTCAACCATTATCTCACCCACTTCCAGTTGATAACAGATTTGCAAATCAAGCTTTAAGGCATGTAATTCAGCTTCAATGACAGATGTTCCTTTCAAAAATTCATAGAAAGCCACTATCATGTCACCAAATTTATTTTTTAGAATCCCCCCTACTACAATTGTTCCATCCCTCCTATAAGAACCATCAGTGTTTAATTTTAATTTTTTAGAAGCGGGAAAGAGCCACTTAGTACCAATGCTTTTCTTTATTTTAACAGGAGTAATGCTTAGCCTTAAGTATTCTGAAGTGAACTTTTGAGACTCAAAGCTCAAAACTCATGTTTTAATGCTATTATTAGGATCAGCACACCATTTATTGACTCTGGCAATCACATGCAATTTATTCATAGATATATCTATATGCTTCTCATCCACCTTGATAATCCATACCTCCCATAGAACAAGTAAAGGCATCAGGATTCCAATTAAATTTATCTGAGATTTTCTTTTAAATTGATTGCACCAGAAAGTAACCCATTCTTTCCAATTAAGCTCACTTTTAAACTTAATCCCAAAAAAGCCACATAAATGTTCTCATACTTGCATAATTACATCACTAGAACCAAATAAATGATCCATAGTGTCAGTGGAATGTTTATTACAACAAGAACACTTTGAGGCTAGTTGAACCCCAAATCTATGCATATCACCATCAAGTTTTATACCCCCTTTCCAGAGCTTCCACACAAAAACAGAAATTTTTAGGGGGAGAATTGGGTTCCATAAAAGCCTAGCTAGCTAACACTTAGCGTGTTTTTTACTAAAAAACTTCCAGGCTACTTTAGCTGAAAAATTTCCTTTGGGGTCAAAAGGCAAGTACTGAGCATTAGAGTGATTTTAATGAGCATATCCCTCAGGTTGACCTCCATTTCACATAATGCATTCTCATGCCAATCATTACTATTTGCAAGTTGATTTAGACAGAGACTCTTGTCTTCTACCTCATAGTTGGAAGCTAGAATGAAAATTCCATTTTTCATACCAGAAACTTATGTTTTCTTCTCTTACCAACCATTTGTTATTTTTTATTAGAGGAGCAAAATATCTAGCAAGTTCTTTCCAAGTTGCAGAGTGTTGATTTCTCACCCTAGGATTTGACCAATCCAGACTCTTATAAATATATTTTTGAGTCATGAAATTTGTCCATACCGTCTTCTCAGTTAGCAATTTCCAGTTTAGTTTAGCATGAAGAGCTATCATTACTTTGTTCAAACTTTTTACACCAATGCCTTCTTCTTCTACAGGCCTAGCCATGTTCTTCCATGAAACTCAATGATGTTTTTCCTTGCCTTCATATGAACCCCAGAAGAAATGAGCAAAGTTCATCTCTATTTTGTCAATTACAGACATAGGGGGACTCAGGACAGACAATAGGTGAATAGGCATTGCAGCCCGCACATGCTTAATGAGAGTAATTTTGCCACCCACAATTAAAAAATTGCTCTTTCAACCAACAACTGTTTTAGCAATCTTTTGTATCAGTTGCTCATACATGTCTGCAGTTAGCTTCTTATAATGCAGTGGAATCCCAAGGTAGGGAGTAGGTAAACTCCCCTCTGCAAAACATGTGGCTCTAGCAATGATACATTTTATATCAGAAGACTTGTCAGTAGATAGAAAAATACTTTTAGAAGCATTCAAGAACTGACCAGAAACACTTTCATATTTATGAATAAAGATCATTAGCTTTTCCAGACCACTCTTTGTACCATTAGTGAATACTAGCACATCATCAGCAAAGAGCAAGTGAGAGATATTAGTGCAATTTGGAGGCAGTTTATAAGGAATAATGCTTCCTTTAAACATCAAGTCAATAAGCCCTCTACTAAAAACCTCTTCAAAAAGCACAAAAAGTAATGGAGACAGGTGATCCCCTTGTTTTACCCCCTACTGGATTTAAAGAAACAAGTGGTGCTACCATTAATGCTTATAGAATAGAAAGCATTGGTCACACAGTTCATGATTTTACCAATCCAATGCTCCTCAAAACCATATTTTTGTAATACTTTATTTAGAAATTTCCAATTGACTCTATCAAAAGCCTTGGCCATGTCAAGTTTTAGAACCACGTTGCTTCATCTGCATTTAGTATTAAGGTGCTTCATAAGCTCTTGAGATAGCAATATACAGTCACTAACTGTTCTCCTATTAACAAATCCATGTTGATTAACAGAAACTAGCTTAGGCATCAGTTTTTCAAGTCTCCTAGTAAGAATTTTAGCGATTATCTTATAAGAGACTTGGTAAAGACTTATAGGCCTGAATTGCCCAAAGTTTTTAGGTGAGCCAACTTTTGGGATTAATACTATTAGAGCAGAAACCCAACTTTTGGGAAAGAGACACCCATCAAAGAATTCCAAAATAGCATTGTATATGTCAGATTTGATAACATCCCAACAAATAGTATAGAATGATGCTGCAAAACCATCTATTCCGAGCGCATAATCTATAGGAGTAGAAAAAACTGCTTCTTTTACCTCCTCAATAGTTGGAGCCATGGATAGGGAAATATTATCTTCAGCAATCACAAGTCTAGGGATTACATCTAATAGTTGTCCTCCTCAATAGTCTTCTCTTTAGTAAGCTGCTTTCCATATTGCTTGTTAATTTTGTAAAATTCAACTAAAAATTAAACAAATTTTCAACTTTAACATTTGTTTTGTTTTTCATTACAAAGTTGAATCAAATACATATGATGTATAATTGATATTTGATCTCTTAGACAAAACAATTTTTGCATGTCTTTAAAAATTTACAATATTCCTAAATATGGATAAACGATTCAATAAAGTATTATTTTAATTATTTCTAAGAAAGCTCCAAGTCTCCTTGTACATAGGGGGTGTAGAAACTCATTCATTGTACACTAAAAGACCTATTAGTAACAAAGAAGACCGACATATATTAAGACTTTTCTTTGATAACACTCAAGTGATGTGGGACAATTCTAACGCCCCTTACTCGTGAGTTGGTCAATTTCCAATAAGCATAACGAGTGCAATCAACAAATCGGGTAGAGGTGGCCCATCATACTTATAACTTGGCTAGCCTTTTAATTGTCTGCTCTGATACCAGGTATAATATTATCCATTTTCCACTAAAATGCCTATTAGTAAGAAATCATATGGGCATATATTAAGACTTGGTTTTGATAATGATCAAGTGATATGGGACAATAGTTTTACCGAGATGTAACTTTTATATTAAGATAATTCATGTAGAATATTTATTTATTTTGGCAAACTTAAGGTAAGATAGTTGATTTGTACATATTTTGATGCAATTGTTGTTCAAGATTTGCACAAACATTTTCTATCTTTTTTACTACTTAACAAATTACAACATAATCATTGGATATTTTTGAACGATTTGACGACTGTGAATTATAAGATGAGCATATAGGGGTTTAATAAAAAATATCGTCATAAATAATTTCATAGATTCACTATGAACTTATAACTTCGGCAAAACGAACCACTTCATGAGCTCGGATTCAAATAATTATGTGACTTGAAGTTGAGGTCAGCAAGTTAGGTATCTGCTCTTTAGTTCGTATAGATTGGATTAGTGTTGAGAGTACCTATTAGGACCAGATTTCTGGCCCTTATACTATTTGTTGTCTATTGGTTTGAACTAAATAACTCTAGTTGAATGTTAAGAATTGGGACAGCCTTTTGGTTTCAATTAAGGTTGCAACCTCAGTTGCAACCACAGTTCCAACCTGCTGTTCTTCAGGATTCTGTTCAGTTCTTTAATTCTGCATTACTATTCTTTAATGATGACTATTTGTTTTAAAGTATGCAGGATATATTCTCATATGCTCTTAAAGATTAAATTTATGTATATTGAGAATATTAAAGTGATAAGAAAGATGTTTCCTAAAAGTAATAAGGAGATTATTTTTTAAAGATATGTTTACTTTAAACTAGGCAATCTAAATATCTATTCTTATGCAAATCTTTATCACTTGTTTCAATCTATGATCTTTATCAAAATCAGTATGATACGTTTAAGATTGAATGAAATAAGGAGTTAATGTTTCATATATATATTTAGAAAGATTTTATCTCTAAAAGATACTATCATATATGTTCCTTGTTTTAGTAAAAGATTAACTCCTATTTCCAAGCTAGTTATTAAACATGTACTTTCCTGTGAATATTGAGGTCAATCCTACGCTGAAGCATCTTGTGCTATATGGAAAGATTGAAACCAATCAAAAGAGTCAAAAGCAATCATCAAGATCTTGAAGAAAGAAGATTGTTTTTACCCCTTTATAAAGTGGATAACTATGCTCGTAAAACGTGTGTGTTCTAAATTATAAAAAAACTCATTCTTGAGAAAATACACAATGAGCTTTTAAAAGAAAAACAATGGTGGGATGCCATTGATATTTCAAGTGATAGTTATAAAGTAGGAGCAATATAGAGATAGACAGAAAAACCTAGAGGGAGTCTGAGAGATTTTTATTAAGACTTGAATCATATATTGTAAGCTTTTATAATATCATAATCTGGGTGAGTGCCCCGGAGACGTAGCCTAGTTGGGTGAACTCCGTTGTTAAATGTGCGTGTGATTTAATTAAAGTACATTTAACTTTACAAGTTCTGTCCATCATTATACTTAGGTTCCAACTTCAGTTGCAACTGTACTTGAAACATAACTGCAAAACTGCAATTAGAACAGCGGATAGTAATTTCAGTACCACTCATGATTAATATGGATAAGAAGGTCGAAATGTTGAAAAACAACTATTTTATTTTGAAGATAAAGATTTTTCTTCGAGTAGTTGCAGATATATACTCCTGCAATGTAACGGGAAAAAAAATAATGATATAAGCTTGTTGCAATTCCTCATCAGTCATCACCTATGATAGTTTCTATTTTACAAGATCTTTTTTTATAATTTTAACCTAACTTCAATGCCCATAATTATTCAATTCATGAAAGTAATTAATCTTCTATCCTATTTAATTTATAAGAGGGGATGATCCATGTATGGGTTAAAGTTTCCGCAATCGTAAATTGTTAGCGGACATGCTTCGTGTCATGTGATCAGAGCCGGCTTAAGCCCAAATCCATTAAGTCTTGGGCCTTGGGCAAAGAAGATGAAGGAATTTTTCATGGGCAACATACCTGTCAATTTTAGCCCCAAAAAAATAATAGTTTAAACCTAATCTACAAAATGAATTATAAATTCTCTTCACAACACTCTATAACATAGAATTTCAACTTAGGCCCAAATTTTTGTTACTATTGTTATTATTAGAATTGAATTTGGCTTGTAAAATTGCTTGATAATTGTATTATGAGCAACCAAAAGCTTTTGAGTCTTGGGTAATTCTTGTAGTCGGGCCGCCCCCGCGTGTGATGTAATATTAATATTTGGTTCATCGAGTGTAAATAAACTAATCCTGTTAAAAGTTTATTACAATATTTTTGGTACTTTTTGACTGTCTACTTTTGCGTTTTTTGTAAATTTTAACTTTCCAATTTTTATTTTTTTTTATGTTTGTGGTAATTTTGTTGTGTTTTTGAACAATTTTCAACTTTACCTTTTACTAAATTTCGACTTTATAATGTTTTTGTAATTTTATTACTATATTTTAGTATTAATATATAGATAGTATGGTCCATTTGGCAACATATTTTTTTAGTCGATTTTTGAATTTTAGATTTTAAAAATTTGTTGATTTTTAGGAAGTCGGATTATTCAGCTTGTGAAAATATGATTTTTAGGTTGAAAAATCTAGAATTTTAAAATTGTTGTGTGACATATTAGCTCGTTATAGATATATATAGAGATATGTATAGATATAGAGAGAGATATGAGAGAGACAAGAACAAGGTCTTTATTAATCAGAATGTATATGAATGAATCTAAAATATAAGACCCCTAACCCTCTTTATATAGATAGAGGGATAGGGTTACAAGCCCACTTGTGCCCATAAAGTACAAGTCCAAGAGTCCAATAATATCTTACAACACTCCCCCTTTGGACGTCTTGATTTCTTCGTCTTCATGTTGTCGATGTGAGTCGAGTTCATTCGCAGTGCTAAACACATAAAAACCTTAGGGCCGGAAAACCTAATGTGGGACAAAACCGGTACCTAGGAGAAACTGTGTAGCCGAATGATATATCCCGAAATATCATGTAAGTAACTAACCACAAAAAAGTGTGCCTCATCAAAACCTTGTCAGAGCAAACCCAATGGGAAAATCTCTGATCGAAGGAAAAAGAGTGCAACAATGGTAGTACTAGGGATCAACCATAAAACAGGTGCCTCATCAAAACCTTGCTAGAGTAAACCCAGTGGGAAAAAATCTCTCGTCGAAGGACAAAAGAGTACACAGTGGTAAGAAGTATACAACAGGATACTCTCCTTAATTTCAACAATCTTAAGTGAAATATGATGGGAACGTGTCTCGCTAAAAACATTGCCAAGAAAAACCCAGTGGGAAAAAAACCTTGGTCTAAGGACAAAAAGAGTACACGAGAATGCGACTGGATGCTCCCCCTCACTTGCACACGACAGGGTGCGAGAATTTCGACTAAGTATTAATTAGTGCAATAAGTATTCACCTGGATGCTCCCCCTCACTTACACACGACATTGTGCAACGATTTCATATTTCAATAAAGAGTACGAGCATTCGACTGGATGCTTCATTTACTTGAACACGACTGGATGCAAAAAAAATCTAACGTGGAATAGAACCGAGCATTCGACATGATGCTCTTAAATTTCATATGTGAAGATTTATTTCGGCAAGAAATGCTAAATAGCATAATCTAATCATGTCTCTCTTGAGCGATAACAACAAGTTGTCCTCAAATAAGACAAGTGTTTTATATGGATCGTGAGACAGAGCATATGTAATTTAAATATGGCTAATACGAGCTCGAAGCCATATACACTCTCTAATCGTCTCATAGAGCATGAGTAGATCAGAGTGATTCGTTTGGAGTCATTCCAAGATCTCCAAGATATCGCATTATTCCTAATGGCAAAGACATACCATGTTAGGAATATCCCTTATGCGGGTCTGATAAGTAACCAGCATCGGTATAACCGAAAAATGGTTGCGTTAATTCTAGTACCGAAGGGGGTAGGTACACTCGATGACGCAAAATGGGATAAGACAAGCCATCATCCGCAGTTACCTTAAGGTAATGGGAAAATGTCTTTTTTACCATTTCGATGGCAGCATGTTAGCGCGATGTTGTGTCGAGCTATACCATTCACAGTACACGAGATGTTCGTCCTAGTACATTAGACCAAGTACAATGATGCGCTTATTGTACTTAGATATGAACATCATGGTTCAATATCTCTTTGTCGTCTCATCAGGGACGGACCAGGTCTATATCAATGTCTAGTGATTGAACGATCATGGGAGAATCTGACGATTTAGCGTCATAATGACTAAAACGTCATAACACCTTCTGGGTGTAGTCTGAATCATGGACTTAGATTCAATCTTTACGGGACTCGATCATCAGGCCGAGTCACTACCGTTTCTTTCCAAGATCCTTCATCTCGAAGGCAAATCCAAAAATGGATCGCTTAATAAAACACGCAAGGGCATAATACTTGTTTAAGTATCCCAAGCTAATCAAGTACTCACTTAAGCGGGTATACCACATCCGCTCGGATTATATTAATCCATATAGTGAACGTCTCATTTAATTGAGATCGTGTTCCGTGGTCAGGAACTACTTGATTCAAGTATTATGAAGTCACATAGGGACCTTCATCTATATCGCTTTGTCTAAATCCCCATAGAGATAAAACCGTGACCACATTCATGGCTGCATACTCAGTTTTTCGGAAACTATTAAACTGGTAAAGTAGGGGACTATTATAATGTCCATTACGAGGAAATCAACCATCTCGTAATCAATTCCAAGGTGTGAGAGAAGCCTTGCGCTACTAACCGAGCATTCTACAATCTCATTATTCTCATCAATTTTCCTTACGAATAATCAAATAAACGAACTCGTTTAACATTGGTGGTGTTGGAGCTACAGGTCCGAACACACTTTCGCTAAGGAGTCTACTTGGATTGCAAGTTTCCATTAGTCCAGTCTATTCTACGTTGACTTCAGGTAACAGTACATGGTTTCCTGTCATAATTTGCTCATATTATCAGTCGTCACCGAATATATGAACAAGTAATCAATGACAGTCTCGTTTCGCTTCAATATCGTCTAAGATATCATGATCGACAGATATTTCAAGATTCTTAGGATGAGGAAGAAATCACACATCTCCTTGCTCCTTTATAATCTCGTGCGACAAACGAGTTTCAGTTCACCACCTCTAGGGCTGAACGAATTTGGAACCGGTCAACTTCCTCGTATCTTGGGAAGGACGATAGACTGACGACCGACGGCAGCGTCCTTTGCTTGGCGGGTTCGGCCAAAGCAACGTGTAACGACAGGAACACGACATCCGACATGGACGTCTATCCTTGCAAGCATTTTGCAGCAGGTATAAATGATCTCGTGACATCTCATAAAGTCGTTAAATGCGTCGGGCATTTAGTTAGACTTGAGGGAGTCTATGCACTTACTTATCACTAAGTGCAGTTTTGGGGATCAAGCTAAGACCGAGTGGGTTATGCCACGTTACTTCACGTCGTTCCTTATCAACGGTAACGTGTAAATCTTCCCCTAACGACGGGGAGAACAGTCTTAGCGATGTCACTTTCGCATATCATGCGGTAAAGAGATCGCTTGCCAAGGTTACTCTATCAAATGATAGGTATGGGATTCATAATCGACTTATGTCCCCTTCAGAGACCCATATTTTGAACACTATAGCGGCTCAATCAAAATATTAATTAAGCACTCCAAACACGCATTAATATGAGACTTCTGGCTCATAACCAGTAACCAGCTGGTACACATATGGTGTTTATGTGTCTATGGGCCTCCTGACGGACCAATGCAGCAAAATAGCATAACCCCACACGGAAATATAAATCTTGGTACGCAAGACCAAGAAATGCGTGCAATCATTTGCAGTCGCATCATCAAACTTTTCGTGAGTCCATTTGGGTCTGAACATAATCGACATGATGTTCAATTTGAATTTCCAAACTCAAGTAATTCAAATCAAAATTTCGATTTTTTTACTCTTCAGAATTATCAAGTCGACTAGATTTTTCAGGATAATCCGGATCATGAGCCATCAGCTTAATGATAGGGCTAGAAGTTTGCGAAAATGCTGCATTTCTGTGGACAACAATAATCATGTGACCTTATTGTCGATGCATCAACCATAACCATTTATATTTATGGTCCGTCTTATGGTTGGATAAGTCCACAATAACTCCTTCAATTCTTTACAAGAATTCTACGAGTTCATTTCGTTATCTTTACACATACTAGTCTTTCAAAGTGAGCATTAGTGGCATGAATTTCGGATTAATCACGAAATATATTCTCAGAGATAATCCAAATGCGATGCGATTATAAGTCAAGCATCTTCTTTTGACCCGGGAATATCTCATCCGGTCAATGCCACAATATCAAAATGCTCTTATCAATCGACGACAGGCGAATGATAGTACAGACAATCATGTCTTAGCATCTAAATCATTTATCATTCGACGACAGGCGAAATGATAAGTTAACTTTAAATGCTTTTAAAAATTGTGGTAGAAACCACTTGAAAGACATTTCAACTCCTCTAAAATACGCTTTTGGTCGTATTGAATGGAGGCTATATAAAGAAATTTTAATTCTTTCATGAGCTATTACCAGATAACACTGGTTTTCTCGAATATTTTATAACTCAATAAGGTACGGCCGGACCTACATGAGTATAAGACCTCATATTTGACAAATCAATTTGGTTTTTACCAAAGATTTTGATTTGGAACGACAGGTCCAGAATCATTGTCACAAAGGACTCTTTTAGGCAAGTAATTGGTGAAATTATGTGGTACACGGTTACCCACTATTTTCAAAAAAAATCAACTATCCCACAAGTATTGCCTAATTAAAATTTCATAATTTAAAGTTTGGTCACATTTGTCAAAAGAATTTGCTCAAAACACTTTAAATTATTTCGAGAAATTTCGTAAACAGGCAAAGCATAATCCAAAAGTATGTCCAAATGGAAAAATCATAATCCAAATTGAAAAACATAATCCAGATGAGCGAAAAAATGGCTCAATGATTTATCAAAATCAATAAAGAAAGGTATCAAACTCATTTGAGCCACAAAATCGGGGGTCTCAAGAGTTTCCTTTCAATTAACTTTAACCACATTAGTATCCGTTTTTTCACCTTTATAATAGTTTTGAACTATTTAAGGAGTAACCGTGCATGACCTTTGTCTTTATAGCATAGAGTTGCCTCCTTGAACATTATCTCTTGCTTTATGACAACGGGCCATATTGTTCCTTTCAATTACTGTCTTGGAGCCACATGTTTTCGATTTTGACGATTGTCTAAAATCTCGCTTGGCTAGACGATTCATCGGGATCGCGACAGTTCGAGACAAATAACACTTGTCTCGGTTCTCGATTCGTGGAAAAAAAATATACACGAAGAGCATTAATATCAAGCAAACAATTCGCCATTGACCCAATAGGATTAAAACTATTCACCGGGGTAATTTTCTTATCCAATAACAGATGGGAGATAAAGGAACATGGTGAATATAAATTCACGATATTGTTTATGAATACAATTTCCAAGCTAGTATTTTGGTAAATGATTGCTCCAATATGTCAATTTCAGACATTTGTTCACCATAGACGTCATCACGTCTCAAATGTGGCGGAAGAATAAAGTCAACGCCTTACCATTCATCCTGATGGTAACAACAAACTCGTGTTATACTCATCAAAGATGGCATCCAAAAAAAATTTTGGGCATCACATTTTCACACATCAGGGTGAGTAACATGTGGTGACGGATTAAAATCAACGTTTAAACAGTCATTTCGTAAGTATGTTTTATGATTTTTCTCATCATAGATGGCATCCAACATGTGTTGGGAGTTCTAGATTATTTATCATATAAAACGACTGGTTTATATGTTTATGGTTTGCATAAGCACAAACGTTTTTTTCGAAACGACAGGTTCGAAAACATTAGTTTTGCTTCTCATGTGAATCGGTTCTCATTGATCGAACGACGGGTCGATACTGAAATACCAATTCGGCGAAACATACATCACTATATAAACACACTCGGGGGAATTATTATTTAGACAACCCCTTTCGGTAGCTCTAATTGAACATGACCAGGAAAGACGGTGAGGGTGGAGGGCACGAATGCCACTTAAAACCCGACCTCATTAGGATATCGACTTCCGCCTATATCTTTCCTAAACATCGTGTCCAAATAGGTGAGCCTAGTTGGGGAAGGTTCATAATTCTTCCAACTTAAATGTGAAAATATATGATTTCGCAAATTATAATATTTTACGCATGGCAGTAAATAAATATTACATTGCAGTGATCAATTATCTAGATTGTACCTGTTTCATGATTAACTAACATGGCAGTACATATTTACTTATAAGGAAATCAAATTAACGCTATCAATCTAGATTATCATTTACCAATTTTACAATAGCAATATCTAAATTAATATTATACAAATCTATTGATTTTATGTATATATTACTATTCATGGTAATACATTAATTATATCACATGGAAGGAATCAAAATTGAATTCATGGGGAGGTCGTATACATACGGCATATTTATCAATCTGGCTGTGCATGGCATGATATTTTGTTTCTTTATGGAAATCAACCAAAAATGTTCACTGTACCTAACTTGGTACACAATGAAGTATTTTCATTGGTTATAGGATATTTATATGTATACATGCATATTAGTGCTAATTCAAGTTTCAGTGACTTTAGCTAAGAAGTATTGAACTGCATACAATTTACATGTTTGTCAGAAGTCAAAACCACAGTTCTAATTAAGCTATAATACGGTGTAACCGATAAGGTTTGTCATCATGATGTATCAATTCTAATCACAATAAATTAAATTATTTAGTACAGAGGTGGTTACTCACCTACCCCTCGTATTTTGATGAATGTCGATATAGCAATAACTCAATTAAACCCGGATAAATCTCAAGGTTTATACATACCCAATATCCGTGCGTTTACCTAAAATCTCCAATATACGCGAGCGTATATCTTAGTCTCTGCGAGCAAAATGCTGATAACATGTTGTGTGACATATTAGCTCGTTATAGATATATATAGAGATATGTATAGATATAGAGAGATATGAGAGAGACAACAACATGATCTTTATTAATCAGAATGTATATGAATGAATCTAAAATACCCCTAAACCTCTTTATATAGATAGAGAGGTAGAGTTACAAGCCCACTTAGGCCCATAAAATACGAGTTCAATAATATTTTACAACAAAAATATATTTTTTCAATAGATTTTCAAAATAGATTTTTAAAATCTGATTTTAAAACAAAAAATCTGTTACCCAAACATAGCCATTGCACTTATTAAAAAAACAAAATCACCAATGGCCCACGACTACTTTAAAAAGGCGAGAGAGAGTACATATATTATTACTATAAAATAGTGGAAAAAATATATGATAAAATACTACCGAATCTATTAAATTTTATTGATTTGATATCTAATATAATACACTTTCTAATTTGGTACACAACCTATACATTTTCACTCTAATTAAGTGATTGAGCCCAACTGTGGTCATTTCAACCTTATTAACTCAAACATGTTAAGTGGTATTTTTATTCTAAATTATTTGATATAAAAGTTCAATTAAATAAATTGATCAATAGTAAATGAGATTTAATATGAGTTGAAAACCAATGATCGAAAATAGACTGAGTTTCTTAATTAGAGTGAAAACGTATATGTTAAATAACAAATTATAAATTATGCTAGGCTGGGTACAATTAGAGGAAAAACGTATATAGACCAAATTAGAAAGATTTTTTAGGTTAGGTATAAAATAGTAAAAAGTTAATATGGTATATTATTAGTGTGAAAAATAAAATAAAAATGGAGAGAGAAGAGAGACGAAGGAAATTTCATGAATCTCTCAAACAGATACTTTTTCCTCCTCCTCGACCCCAAGTACCCTCTCTCTCTCTCTCTCTCTCTCTCTCTATCTATTTATATATATATAGTGCAATATAATAATACACTATGATTAATGGGGTTAATTATATTTAAACAGGAAATTAAAAAAGAGGAACTTGCCAGTTTAAACTTACATGGTCTTATTCCAGGTTCCCTTTTTTTTTTTAATACTTAAATTTACTATTTAAATAAAAAAAGATATAATCTTTTTTTATGGGTTTGTAAAATCATTTAAGGATGCACATAGTGGAAGCTAATTGATGAAGATATATTATTATTTTGCTTTTGACTCTTTTTTGTACTACAATTTGTTTAAAATATTGATTTCACATCCCTTATCTATATTGCCAAATAATTATTACAGGTTTCCCTTTTAGTCATATTTACTATTTAATTATAAACAAGATTACATCTTTTTAATGGGTTAATTTGTAAAATCATATACAATGATGCAAATAGTGGAAGCTAAGTGATGAAGATAATTATTATTTTAATTTTACAATTTGCTTTGTCTTCTTTTTTACTATAATTTGTTTAAAATACTGATTCGACATCTCTTTATACTCAAGTTACTCTTTAACTATAAAAAAGTTTACATCTTTTTTATGGGTTTATAAAATCTTACAATGTACTAAAAGTAAAATCATATAATGATGAAGATAATTTTTATTTGATTCATATATTGCTTTGTCTTCTTTTTTTCTTACTACAATTAGTTTAAAATAATGATTTGGCATCCTTTATCTAAATTGCCGAAAATCAAAATTTGAAATGTTAATCGTATAGTTCAAATGTTAAATTAAACGATTTACTTTTGAAAATTTTCATTCCGGATTAGTACAAGTTTTGGCGGCTTAAAATTGCACGTAGTTTCGTATAGTAGAATTACATAAGAACGGAGGGAGAATTTTTTATTTTTTTTACTTGACATTATATTTTATGTAAATTTAGGAGATGAATTAGCAGAATTTAAGACCTCATCTAATAGCGAGGATGAGAGAGATTGTGGCCCGGATAAGCCGACTAGGGCACAGCGAAAAAGGGTCAGGAAGAAGAAAATGAAGGAATATGACGAGCGTCGAAACGGATTGATTGGGCCACTGATGGATGCTCCTGATGAAGCCGAAGGTGTTCGACAAAACGCTTCTGAGAAATCGTGTATCGAAAATGATCAGGATGGTAAATTTATTCGTACTTTGGATTATACTTGGGTTATCATGAGCAGTGTTTTAAAAAGCGAAAACTTAGCTAAAGCGTTATTTCCAGAGCTACGCTGAAAGAGTAAGCTTTTAGCGGTCTAAAAAGAGGAAAAGCAAGCTTTTTTTAAGGTTTGAATCAAGTTTTGTACTATGAAACACGCTTTTTAAAACAAAGATCATGAGCATGGTTTTTTACATTTATGGAGCCTGTTTGGCATGATATTTTATTAGGCATACGAAAGAGTTGGGATCATTTAGCTTAAAGTCAGAGTCGTCCAAGTGATTGGAGTAGCCGAAGGCCAATATAATTTGGTTGCGCTCTTTTACGAAGTATTCCAAAATTTCGCTTTGAAACTTTTTAGTTTATTATCATTATCGTTCCTAGTTATGGTATGTACATTTACTACAAGTAATTTGTTTGCAGACATCGTTGTTTAAACCTACTGTAGTTAGTTTCTATCTGTAGTCAGTGCCGCTGGGGTTGCTCAATTTTTTTTGTTTCCAGTCGGGTTGCCCAATGCTCGAGCCTTAGTGCCTTACCTGTCTGGCCTCTATTGCAGCTCATAAGTAAAAAAGTAAAATGAGTATCGAAGAGGCAAGCAAAATATCATATCGGTATTAAATGTGCATGCTATCCGTATTGTGTTTTGAAATTATGATCAAGCTTTTGGAGACTTAAGTGTTTGCGCCCTCCTCCTAGTGAGTGAATAATTTGTTGATGTCGAGTCATGTTCAGCAGTTATGCTTGCAACATTATTGTTTGTATTCCAAGGACCAAAACAAAAACTTTTCGCCACTTTAGAATTAGGTAGGTATGCTACATTGAAGGGAGAGAAATCCTCTGGGGTTAATGTGGGTCCTGTCATACGCTGAAAATTTAAAAATCATATTGACAAGGAACCATAATTAAATAGCTCTTATTAGGATGTGCCATGGGTGGGCAAACTAAGTCGGATTCAAATGCAGTAGCTCAGTAGAATAGAAATAATCAAGATCATGAGTTGTTCTGAATTGAAGCTTTAGTAAATGATTCAAATACTATTTGCTGAAAAGCTATGTTAAGTAGGAATGTAGGACAGTAATATATAGCCTTCGGATTTATTCGATCTTGTTATATTAGTTATGCTGGAGTACGGAACTTAAGAGTTTTAACACTGTATTGGTTTCTTTGTGCTCTGTGTTTTAGGTGAGGTAGCTCCATGTACAAACCAGAGCAAGGTAAAGCACAGAAGAAGAGCTAAAAAGTTGGCAAAGGAGAAACCAAAGTCCTCTATTTCTGAAAAGTCTAAAAAAGATTGTGATTCTATAGAATCTGGATTTGATCATAAGAACTGAAGCTGCAGCAGTGATTTTGAACTTAATCCAAGAAAAGGGCAATTTATATCCCGTCTTTCAGCTGCAAGCTAAAGATTTGGGGAGAATCTAAAGGATAAAATGTTTGTTCGTGAAAAGTTATGACAGCAGCAACGGTGTCTTATTTCCATCAACAACGAAGGCTTGCATTAAACAGCACGTAAGAGTTTCAGATGTTGAAAAACTTTGATTCTTCTAAAGATTTTGCTTCCTTTGAAGAATCACTCAAAGTCTATGGCTTTGTGTGTAACTTAAATGGTTAAGAATTTAAAATTTTCATATCAGTGTGACTGTTTCTGGTATCTTAAAAGTTTCTAGTTTTGAAAACACAAATTATAACAGATTTTAGGTTTATTAAGTATCGGTATGTAAACTTGTTTTTAAGAGTTTTTTTTTGTTATAGTTGCATTGTTTAGTATTCAAGCAAACCACGACACCTAGTTGTTGTAAGGTATTGGGTGAATCACCACAGTAAGTTTCACCGCGTATGATGTTGGATCAAAAGTGTAATATTTGGTTTACAACTCAATTAAGTTCAGACAGACATACTTCAGGCCATATTGAAACTAAGTTAGACCGCAAGTGAGCCAACTTGAGGCCTAACAGGAAAATCATTACCTATGATAAGATACATTTATGCTTTGACGAATAATGCTACAGCAAGAAAGAAATCTCTTAATCGAAGATCTCATATGACAACTTAGTATTGGTTTGTGTAAAAAATACATATCCCCTAGCTGATTTCAATTTGCGGAAAGCTGATATATCTATCATTGACTGAATTCAAACTCTTCAGTCACGAATATTGAAAAAGTGCCGGAATTGGTCCTCATACTTTGAGAAATGAAGAATCGGAAAATGCAATTTATGAACAACTCTTTTCTACAAGGCCACAATGATACATGTAAGGTTCGAACGTCATGCATCTAATTACTTGGTTCAGCTAATCCATAAGCACGTAGCACTTGATTATCGGCAAAATTTAAGGCCTTCTCTATTCCTTTCCAGCAAGAATTGCCACCGTACATAGGATTATGGTCACCACTACACGGTTGACACCCGGTAAAATGAGTAACAAACGGTCTCTTTCCGCTACCTTTTTCAAAACCTTCACTCTTTAGATATTTCTCCCACTCTTCATAATAGCTCTCTCTCACTTTCTCGGCATGTCGCCTCTTTAGCTGTGGAAAATTCGTTTCTAATTTGGCATAGTTACTAGTAATATTATTGAATGTTTCCACTAATCCTTCCCAATACCCTTGAAAACAATATTCATTTTCAATGTATACCTTCTTTGCCCACGTGTCTTTTTTTTTCAATAATAAGTAAACGAGAGCTGATTGATCGTCTGAAATCGTGTTCGCTTTGTCTTTAAGCGTCTTTGCTAATATTTGACCCCATTTATCGTAGTCGGTGCTTTTTGGGCCCATGTTGGCCCAAACATCCATAAAGTCCATAGACCATTGGCAGTTACGGATCAAGAAAACACCTGCATTAACACCGACCCAACTTTTATATTCGTAAATCATCTCCGACCATCCGTCAAGAACAAGATTGTAATTTCTATACTTTTCCAAGGGTAATTTGAATTCCATATCGGTGAAAACCGCATCAGAATCAACCCAATAGATCCACTCCGCCTCTGGATGGGCCAACATGGCGGCGCGTATAACGGGTATTTTGGCCCAATACGAAGACATTTTCGGGTGTAAGAAGGCATTGTTGTAAAATATATCATGGCCGTGTATACGACTATAGTCAACCTTGTTTTTAAAGAATCTAAGTAGTAAATGATCACCAAAAGGGTTCTTACAAACAGAAGGTTGTGATCCCGTCACGAGGAGTATCCTCTCATCTGCTCTGTTGAAAAAAGACGAGTGCTGGTCGAGCCAACTTCGCCTTTTTTCATCCCAATTAGTGACTGGTTTATCAATTGTATAGCTCAACTCCGTATCATCATAGAAAGATGCTTCATATGGTTTTTCATAGAACATTTCCGGCTCGGGTGATAGGTTTTTGATTCGTTCATTGGGTATCAGTGTGCCATAGAGGACTTGCCATGGGTTAGAAGTGGACCATAAAGCCCAAAATACAAAAAAAGCAAATGTTACCACGCCTATGAACAAAAACGATAACGGTTGAGCTTGCCCGGCGGTTTTGGCCATAGTTAAATTTTGCAATTTTCAACACCCCTGAAGGATTTTGTTACACATTTCCTTTCTTGGAATTTAGCTTTATTCAACTTGAGTAACTTGCTAAAGCATTAAACCTTTCTAATTGTCAACTCTTTCAAGTAAGTTGTGATGCATATGTATCGGATAAATAATCTTTTAGTTAAGAGAATAGACAAGTTTTAAGTTTTGAGTTTGATGACTAATGTAATACGTATGTCGATTACGATGTGCTTTATTAATCACTTCTTACTTTAGGCCGGATTAAGTCTTTAGTTTAAGTTGTTTTGGAGTGTAACAAATGGAACATGTAAGCTAATATAAGTTAACGTAATTGATTTGGCTTCTTTCTTTTTTTTGTTTTTTTTGTTTTACTACCAAGTACCAACTTTGCATACGTACGATTTTGTTTCTGCACTGATATATGTGCATATTAGAGTCTGAGGACTTACATACAGATATGTAAATGGCCAAATTCATCAAAGACCCTGATTATTTATATATCCTGCTAGTGATACAAACTAGAGTTAAAGTGAACAACAAAGTACATTTCCATCATGTACTAGAATTTTTATATACCTTTTCTTGTTTAGAAAATATGCCAATAATTTTTTTTTTCTATCTCCATATGCACGTACATATATACGAGCTCACTAATCAAACAAGCATTCGGACACTTTCCGGGGTCATTTAAAAAAGCTTATGAGCTCAAATTGCTTCAGTTTGTCTTATGTCAATTGTTTCTACATCCCTGCTTATACTTGTCTGTACTCGATCGGAAAAGTTTAAGAAGATGGAACAACATTCGGTCGCAGCTAGCTAAAAAAGTTGATGACATCCATCAAGAAAGTCCTCATCCTCAGGAACACATCTTAATGACTCGATTTAAAGTTTGTACAGTTCTTTAATGTTTAATAATATAGATTTAGATAAAGACCAGTATGTTTAAATTACTATGGTCAATAAATGGACAGGTACTATACTATCATTTATTTTTATTTTGGTAAAAACAGCTCAAATCATTATTATTTGAAACAATTTTTTTTTATGGGATAGACCCTATAGTGGTCTTTACGAATAAAAAAAAACTATCCGATTACTTGAAAAACTGATAATCAGAAATTACAGACATACAAACCTATAGTTATTTGGAGGAAAAAAATGCTAAAACAAACTATGATCATGGAGCCTAATATTCAAATAAAATGAGCACAAAAAACTCTTTGTTCACCTTATACCCTATAACCTTATATCTTCAAATATAGATCATATGTGATTTAAGTTGAGTGGTTTTTGATACTCAAAATCTAAAAAAATATTGAACTTCAGCCATAGCTCATACTAGCAATAAAACCTCAGAGTGATTTAACAAAAAATTCATTACAGTTTAAAACTGTACTAATCATGAAACAAAGTAGTGTTTTAAGCCTCGTCAGCTTTACATCATCAAGTTGAAAATAGCTAAATTCCTTCATCATCAGTGTTAATACTTTGCCTCAAAATGCATCAACTCATCTATTTGTCTTCATAGTATCAATCTGAATCTAAAATCAAGCTAATTAGTATAACTAAGCACATCATTTCTCAGAACAAAGTCCTTGAAAATTTGCCCTAAAATCATAAAAAAGTTCAGAAAAAAATCCTCATAACCTTTAAAGATCTATTATCATCTATATCAAGTACAAATGACAACCTGACCTTATCAAAGGTTAAAACCTCAGAAAAAATTTATTGATTAAAACTCTCTTATATCTTAAAATAACTACCACTTAGACAAAAAGTGCTTTTTTGATCTAAAAAATATGCATCATAAGTATTCTTGGGTAAATCCATTATCCTGAAAGTCGTAAAATCCTTGCCACTTGAACCCATTTTTGCCAAGCCATCTGCAACTTGATTCTATAATCTAAAAACATGCGCAATAGTTAAGCAAACATAATCCATTAATGTAATAATATCCTCCCATAAATTAGAAAAATTAATGCCCGGAAAGGATTTACTATTCCACCATTTTACAATAATTTCTGAATCTGTTTCAATAAGAATATTAGTTATCCCCATAGTGTAGCAAATACACAAAGCATTTTTAAGAGTCATTAATTCAGCATATGTATTAGTGTGATTTCCAATATAACATGCAAATGTCAAAATTAGAGTATCGTTATGATCTCTTAAAATATCACCACACCCACTAGAACTATCACTGAGAGAAGAACCATATAAGTTAAGTTTTAATCTACTAGAAGGTGTACAACTTCACCAAACCAATTTAGTTTTTTTCCTCTTACAAAAGATAGGCATGACATTCAAAGAAATAAAAGTTAAGCAATGAAAGTTATTAACAGATTTTTTAGGTTTAAGCAAGAAATTTAAATCTCTAAGCCACTTTAATCACTTTATTAATGATACTATCATCATACATCTTCTCATTATCAAACATTTATTTATTTTTACTTAACCAAATCTCCATAAAAAATGGAACTAGAGAAGCTAAAATACCAGTATGAGATTGATCACATAAATTACACTATTTTACCATATTTTGCTTCCAACTATTTGTTAAGCATATATTGAAACCAAAGACCTTGATGAAATAGCTCTAAACATGTTTGCAAATATCACTAGATCCAAAGAGAAGATCAGCAGTATTAAGAGCATGATTAGTGCAACAAGAGCACATAGTGACTAAACAAACACCAACTTTTTTAAGATCTCCATCAAGTTTAATAGTTGTAAACCAAAGTTTTCAAGAAAAAAAATACTAATTTGTAGGATTCCAAATAAATTTAGCCACAGTTAAAATAAGTTTTTTTTTCTCTAAGAAAATTATACGAATTTTTAGAGGTAAAATCACAATTGAAAGAATGTGGCCCGTATCTAACATTTTTTCCCTTTCTCAAAAATAGATTTTTATTAGTAACTTTAAGCATAAGTTCATTTCCCCCGTGTGATATAATAAACTAGTATCCCATCCACCAGAATTAATGACTTGATTCAAGAGTACATTAAGAAAAATAACGTTAAAAGAAGGACAAAGAGGACCATCAGCTAACCAATTTTCATAACATAAACTAATTGAATTCATTGATATTCCATAAACTATTATCCACCAAAATTTGAAATGAGTGGTAAGCATTTTCCAGACACAAGAATGGTTAACATGAACAACAGGCTCACCCCAGTTAAGATTATTTCTAAAATACTTTTGAAGCATAAAACAGTACAAAGAAAATCAATCTACTGTAATGTCCATCCCATTTTTGCATGTAAAGCATTCATAAACTCTTGTAAACTCGTTATCCCTATACTACCCCCATTCACAATAAAAGATAACTTACCCGACTTAATCCAATGATGCTTAACTTGTCCATTAGTCTCTTCCCAAAAAACATTTGCAAATCTTTTTTCAATCAACAAAATTAGAGAGATTTAGAACATCAAGTATATATGTAATGGAATAGAAGATAAAACATGTTCAATAAGAGTGAACTTAGTACCAAGAGATAAAAAATTAGCTTTCCGGCTAGCCATTTTATTACTAATTTTTTCAACAGAAGGATCATACATAAGATAACAGAAGTAAGTATAGTATAGTACTATACTATTATTTAGTGATTTAGTTTTTTTTAACAAGTTATTCTGAAATTATTGCAAATAGCAAACGTTATTGCTGGCTTAGCGCCTTAGCCGGATGCATAATCAGTGTGTTGGTTTTAAAAAGTTATTGATCTGACATTTATTTTGGGAAAATTCCATTCAGTTTTTTTTCTTTACCTGATCGATTGTGAGTCTATATAGTCCGGTGATGATACGGGCTATTGAAAACTCCGCCACTCGGTAACGTTTAACTTTTTATATCTAATTTTCTTTTGAACTGAATTATATTAAAGTAGTCTAAAGTAGAATAATGTTAACTAGAATCAAAAGGGCCAAAAGGGCGTACACAAGCCTTTATGCAGAATTGTGTTTCCGTGGATTACACGGTATTTATTAATATTTGAAAGTCATGTAGCCCTGTCCCTAAATAATTGATCGATACGAAACTACATACCAGTTAATATCATCGTTATTAACTTTATTATCATTATTTCCATTTAACAGTAGACGAGTTTATCGTGTGTTAAAGACGGCATAGCCATGACGCTAAGTTATTTTAGTATTTAATTAGTTGTACTCTTGTTAAAGAACTTATACGGGAATTACTAGCGAACGGTCGGTTTATATGACTGGTTCACAAACCGTTTCCGTAAAAAAGTGTCAAATGGATAACAAAAATTAAATTTTGAATATTTAAGTTTAGGGTAGGCACCCATAGAGTTCTATATTTTTATTTGAGTTTTTAGTGTGTTGTACAATTTGTTTTTAATTTATTAAATTTTAATTTGTTGAAAATAGAAAAAATAAATTAGTTATTGAAAAATATCATCTAATCATTCACTTTCTAATCTAACGGTGGCTAAACTGACTGTAACATAAACAGTCAAATAAGCTGATTGTTCTAAGCAAACACTCAACTTATATGCTCGTAATTCGATATGAATTAGAAGTTATCTATTTAGTTTTAGCATAACTTATATTTTCTCACCAAGTCTTCTAAATTCTCGCATAAATACCCTATTTTTAGTTTTTTCCATTAAAACGGTAATTTATCGGTAGAGAAAAGTCGTCTTCAGCTCTTAATTATTTGACTTTAAAAAACATCATATCTGAATCACTGGAATAGTTTTTTTTTTATAAATCTGGTCACATACAGTTAGTTATTAAAAAAAATAGAAAATAATTTCCGTTGAACCCATCCTCAGAATTTAATACTCCTTTCCCAATGGATTGTATGCTAACAAACTATGTACAATTTTTATCGGCCAATAACTTATATTAAAATTTTCGGAATAATTTTTTTTAAAAGTTAATCATATAGTACAAACATTAAATTATATGATTTAGTTTTGAAATTTTTCATTTCGATAATTTTGATAAATGTTATAAATCGGTCAAAATTACACGTAATTTCGTAGATAACAATTAAAGAAACGGATGGAGTATTATCACTAGGCACAAAGTCTTATTTTTATGATGTGTGCAAACGAAACCGAATATATATTTGTAAATATATAATCAAAATCTCCATTCCCAAGTCACAAAACATGGAAGCTAGTTAAAGCATAACATGTTACAAACTAGAAACAAGGCCGAAATTGCTACTCTAGAAAATCTCGAATAAGAAGATCGATATATACCTTGCCATTTGGAGAATTTAGCACTATGATCATGAGTCATGACTATATATATTCCTTGTCTGTTATGGTATACTCTCCCATTAGCTTGTAACATTAACTAAACGATAAAAGGAAAAATATTACAAGAAATTGGCTTCCCATTATATAAACTAATACCTCAAATTTATCTAAAATTTTCTCATTAGTTTAACACCTTTTTATGCCGGATAATCAAACGGAACTGGAGTTACATGAGTAAAATTCCATATATCTGGGCGCATGAACCCGTATCTACGAAGCACCTGATTGTCCGCAAAATTCAACGCACTTTCCAACCCAACGGTACATGAATCTCCCTTGTAAGCTGGATTGTGTTCCCCGTTGCACAGTTGACACCCCGTAAAATGAGTAATAAATGGCCTTCGAAAAGTATCTTTCCCAAAATAGCTGCTCTTCGCTAGATACGGTTCTCTCACTCGCGCGTATGTCTCTATCTCCTTTTCCGCATGCCTTCTCCTCAGCCAATGAACGCCCTTTTCTATCTCCGTATAAGCGTTCGAAATGTTATCGTATGTATCTGTTAATCCATGCCAGTACCTGTTGGGAAAAAATATAAATGATTAGAAATATGCATCATGATACAATTTCAAGTGTCTATTAGAATATAAAAAAAAAAATTGATCCCAAAATCTCTATTTGTGCATTTTCGGTCTAAATTTAGCGATAAAATTGGTAACATAACGTTACCCTTGAAAGGGGTACTCGCTCTCGATGAAAATCTTATCTCCGAATTTTGCTTTTTCCTTCAAGACTATATAAATAAAAGCCGACTGGTCGTCCGATTGGTCAAACGACTTATCCGGAAATGTCGCCTGTTGGATTTTTCCCCATTTTGCATAATCCGGGCTCATGGGACCCATATTGGCCCAAACATCTATAAAATCCATCGACCACTGGCAGTTACGGATCAAAAAAACACCGGCATTTATCGAGACCCAACTCTTTTTGATTAAATCAGGCCAACCATGGATAATTATGTTATAATCTTCGTATCTACGCATAGGTAGCTTAAATTCCATATCAGTAAATACAGCGTCCGAGTCGACCCACCATATCCACTCAGCCTCGGGATGAGCCATCATAGCGGCTCGTATAAGTGGCGTCTTGGCCCAATAACCTTTCATCTTTGGGTGAAAAAACGCGTTGTTATAGAACACATCATAACCGTGGATCCTACAATAGTCCACTTTGTTTTTAAAAAGCCGTAATAAGAAATGATCACCTTTCGGGTTTTTGCAAGGAGAGGGTTGTGATCCCGTTAGGAGGACAATACGGTCTTTTACACCTTCGGCAAAGGAAGGGTGGTGTTTTAACCACTCACGACGTTTTTCATCCCAATCAAAAATAGGGTCATCGATTGAATAACTTAGGGACGGATCATCGTAAAATGTGAAGTCTATAGGGTCAACTTCCATATTTGGATTCCTCGGGCACGATTTACAATCATGAGAAATAACACCATCCGAGGGGGATACATAAACTTTTTTTGTAACCGGGCTTGGACGAGGTTTCGAATGAGACCAAAGAGCAAAAATACTAAGAACAAAAAGAGTTGATATTAATCCAATTCCAATAATAGAACTTTTTTTTCTACAACAAAATGAGGTTTTGGGAAGGGTTTTAGCCATGGTAGAGACTATAGAGAGAGAGGAGTAATGATGGAGTGGAAGAATGAAAATTGACTTTTTCAAGGAATTGATATCGGTTTTTTGTATAAGAAATTTAAATGGAGAATCTCAATGCTAATAGATTATGGAAATATCATTTAGTGTTACCATCAATGTAGAGTGGACTAATTAAACAAAAATTAATCTTGGGATTCACACTTGATTTTATTAATAAATTAGATGATGATGCAAATCAAACTTCCATTTACATTTTATTTCCTAAAATGAACTCCTTTGAAGAAGATATTAAAAAGTTTCATCTTGGTTGTTTGATAGGAAATTCAAAATAACTACTAGAAAACTATCAAATAATCAAATTTCGCTCACGCCTTCGGGTGGTTAATCAAAATTACGAGTTTATGACTTTCTAATTCGGGCTTGCGCTGTATACAGTCATTTAACACCATTACTGTTATTGTTACATCAATGCGAGTCTAGATAACCGGTGAACCGTTATTGTTGCATCATTAGGCCATTATGTTTCCACTTTTGAGATTTAACTTTTTTGTGAAAACATTTTGATACCAGAATCTAGAGAACATAATCCGAAGGTGTCCTATCATATATTTATTTTTTTTGATTGCAAGTTTCTAGTTTAATCATTAGCTGAATTTCATGTATTGTTATTTTCACAACAGCAGCTAAATAATAACACCAACGAGCAAATCATTACTGGCTCGATTGTTAAATCATTATCTCACTTTATCAAAAGGTCCCTATACGACCAAACACCCGTTCAAAAGTCCGCCTCCTCAAACCATATATTTCATCTTCATCACATTGTTACAATCCTTGCAAATTCTCTAGTTGTTCACTATCCTTATACATGATTTTATCGACTTTAATCATGCTACAACCCGGATCTTTCTTTATCCTTCGTTCAATCATATACCTTCTTATAGTAGCAACATCTTTCCATTTCCCTGAAACGGCATATATATTCGACAATAAAACAGAATCACCCGAATTATCAGGATCGAGTTCGCAAAGCCTTTCCTTTACTTTCTCGGCCAATTCAATGTTATTATGGATCATACAAGCCCCTAATAAAGTACGCCAAATTACCGCGTTAGGTGGCATATGCATTTCACAAACCAACTCGTACGCTTTTTGTAGCTGCCCATTTCGACCATATAAATCAACCATACATCCATAATGCTCAATTGATGGTTCTATACCGTAAATTTTCGTCATTCTAGTAAAATACTCGTGTCCTTTATGGATTAAACCCGCGTGGCTACAAGCATATAGGATCCAAATAAAGGTGATCCCATCATAATCAACACCAGAACTCTCCATCTCATCGAAAAGCTCTATTGCTTGTTCAGCATATCCTTGCATCGCTAGTCCAGCTATCATCGACGTCCAAGAAACAACGGTCTTCTCTTTTATACCATTAAAAACTAATCGAGCCATTCCAACGTTCCCACATTTCGCATATGTATCTAATAGTACATTATTAACCGAACTTATCCAAACCGACCCAGATTTCTCAATATACCCATGAATTACTTTCCCAAGTTCAAATGACCCGGATTGAGCACAAGCGGATAAAACTCCACTCAAGCTCACCTCATTGGGTCTAACACCGGACCTCAACAAATCCCGAAAGTACCCAAACGCCTCGTGAAAAAACCCATCTTGAGCACACCCAACAATCATACTACTCCAAGACACATCATCTTTCAACGGAATATCCGAAAAGAAATTTCTCGCAAGCTCGACGTAACCCATTTTCGTATACCCCGCAAGGACTATATTATACGAAGTCATATCCCTAAACGGCATAATACTAAAAAAACGCTCTCCGAGCCTAACATCCCCACACCTAAAACAAGCGGTCAAGACCGCGTTCCACGCAACCACATTTCTTTCGGGCATCTCATCAAACACCTTACGAGCGTAACCTAAAGACAAACACTCCGCATATGCACTTATCAATGTCGTCCCAACAAAAACATGGGTATTAAGCCCGTGTTTAATTGCTTCACAATGAATTTGTAACCCCGAACTCAAACACCTTAAATACGCAATAGATTTAAGCGTAAAAGCAAACGAAAAGCTATCGGGGGAGAAACCAATTTCCCTCCTTAGCTGAATATACGTAAAGATCGAGTCTTGTGAACAATTAGATTCAGCAAAGCCTCGAATGAGGGTATTAAACATGAAAACATCTTTAACGGGCGTTTCGTCGAACAAAACATGCGCGTAGTTAACAGCATTTGGAATTAAAACCGCATAATTAAGGAGAAGCTTTCCGGTTAATAAAGGGTTTATTAATAGTCCTGTTTTGTAAGCATATGCATGGATTTGGTTTATGGTTTTTAGGGTTTTACATTGGTTTATTAGAGAAATACACAATTGTACTTTGTTGTTCATTCAATTTGAATTTAATAGAGAAAATCTCTACCGGTGTCCTATCATATAAATGTTGTGAACCCAATGCAAATAATTTGATCTTTTTTTTTAGGATACTTCAACAATATTTATTAAAAACATCACAATGTATGTATGTAATAAATGAAAAAGATCATAACTCAACTTAAAATTAACTCTATGAGTTGGGTTTATATATGAACTATATATAAATCTTATTCACATAAAGTTTCCACCAATCATGCACTCACTGACCCCCAAAGAGCAAACACACTAAAAATTGCACTAATATGAAAAGCATAAAAAGAAAAAAAGAAGATTGTTGTCAAAAAGAGTAAAGCACTTAAAAGCAAAAGGAATTAACTTTGGTCCAAAGCTCATGAATTTGGACTAGTGCAATAGTATTAAACCACTAATTAACAATGTTAAGCACAATCAGCAATCGGAAATTTGGCAACAGTCGTGACACAGAACTTATGATTGCTTAAAGTTACAAATCGTGTAGTTTAAATACCCAAAACTTTTCAAAAGAAGTGCAGTATATTAACAATGATCGACCTCTTCTAAACATCTTGTACTTTTTTATAACCAGACAGTCTTAAATAGTTACAAATGTGCGTTATGATGATTCGTTGTTTTTAGGACGCAGCACACTTTAGCGTGCTCATTCGCAACCTGCAATAATGATCCAGAATCGTCATCTCTAACGGCCTTTCGCGATCGACAAATCATGACCATCGCTGGCATAGCTATACTATGTGATAATGCAGCTTAGTTCTTCCATAATTGGAACAAAAAATATAATAAGATTACACGTATACAAATCTTTACATAGTTAATGTTATCACATTCTTCATATTCTTATGTACCAAAATATACTTCAAACTCTGAAAATTCAAAACCAATCCATTATTACAAATAGTATTTTAACTTCTTATCTACCTGGCTGTCAATAAGCTCTCGTAGCTCAGTTGGTTAGAGCACCCGTTTAGTAAGCGGGAGGTCTTGAGTTCGACTCTCAACGAGAGCACCAAGTTTTGTTTTTACTGTAAGTTGTCCCATTTGTTTTAAATTTTTAATCATTTTTTTTATTATGTTAATTGTGATTCAGAATGAGTTTTGAAAATATACAACTTTAAACTTAATTAATTCCTTCGAATACCACGCTTAGGCTAATTATGGAACTTCATCAAATATAGAATTGGTTAATGATGATTAATTTTACTACAATAGTTTAGTCGGAAAACTTTGTAGAAACTCAAAACTTCAGCTTGGGGTTTTTTTTTGGAATTGGTAAAAACTCTTTTTATTTCCTTTCTTGATTTGTGAGACTTTTGGTTGTTAAACTATACTCTTTTTTATCAAATCTGATCATGGTGATAAAATGTGAGTTACAAGGGTATCAGAAGAAAATTGGTAAATTTGAGCTCATTTTCCTCTTTAACGAGGTTTTAAAATGGTGTTTTTTGCTAATTAATTTCTTTCTAATCCCAAGCTATAAGTTATAAGCTGTTGTAATTAATAAGTGTTATTTTCTCTGTCTATCAAGTCGTAATATTGTCTTGAACACTTGTTGCCTTCCATCTACAGTTAAACCTCGATAAATGAATGTTCGATAAACGAATAACCTCGCCAAATGAATAATTTTCTCCGGTCCCGACTTGGGCAAATGGGCTAAATGAATAACCTCGCTAAATGCATTAACGAATAATTTTTTTTGAATCCTTAAAGACCCCATGTAAATATAAATGAATAATCATTAAAATTCATAAGATATATATTTATCCTAAAAACAAAAATATTTCTTCCAATCAACAATGTTCATACAAAGTTGATTTTGCGTAAGACTTGGTTGTTCCTTCTTATGCTCACATATGGCCCTCCTTATCTGGTCGGTCAAATTTGATTTTGTTGTTGGTTTTGGCTGGTGATCGGAAGCCATCAGACTGAATATTAAGAAAGATTAGAATGAATTATTTACCAAACCAAGACTCTAAAAAAATATATATATTAGTTTGTAGGTAGGTTAGGTACATTGTCTTAGTCTATACGTATTCCATACATAGAATATTATTATTAGTACATGTTGCATGTATTTAGACTCTAAGTATTCCATACATAGAATCTTATAAGTACATGATGCATGTACATAGTCTATATACGTATTTGTACATTAGATGTAAAATAAATAATCATACGAAAAAATAAAAATGTAAAAATACTATCTAAATGAATAAAAATTCATTTATCGATAAATGAATAATATATTCATTTATCGATAAGTAAATAAACTCACTAAACGAATATTTTTTGCTGGTCCCAATAACATTCATTTATCGAGGTTTAACTGTAATAAAAATTTCTTTTAAAAAAAGTGCTATTCATATTTCAAGGGTAATTTGAACTCTATGTACCAACGTTTATTTTTAATACTAACGAATATGTTTTTTTATTTAAAAAAGGGGATATTAATTCCTACATATATAAGTAATGTTTTGTGACCAAGTTACTCATGAACTCTTACTATTACATTCGCGTATTATCTAATAATCTAATACGCTTTGAAAAAGTACGAACGAAAAAATAAAATAAAAGAGAAGAAAGATGCATTGTCGAATCATATTTTTAGCAAAAACCATTTTCCTATATAAACGTACAATGGTTTCGGTTAAATTCACCCGTCAATTGGATATTATTAAAATGTATAATTTGGGATTATTTGATATTTGTCGATAACGGAAGGTTATTGGTTGTTTCAGTTTTAATACGTTAGAGTATTAAACAGAGAAAAACAAAGGTTAGGGTACGAAAACCAGTTTTCTGTAACAAGTATCTAATGTAACAAAAAAAAATGTTAATAGAAGATAACGAATGTGTATATTGTATTAACTAAGATAAATAAAACGCCTTTCATGTAAAAATAACGTACACAGGTAATAAAATAACATACAAAAATTAAGTTTATCATTAATTATAAATTTATAATCATATACTATATATAACATAGGTAGGTTTTGTATACACAATTATAAACAACCCGTTTGTTCGGTTTTAAACTAAACCAAACCGAATAACAATCGTTTTGGTTTAGGTTTTGGTTGGTTCCGCTTGGTTAGATCCACTTACACTAACCCGAAAGGTATATAAACTCCAATTTAAATTGTGAAACAGTGTTTTAGAAAGATGAACACTACGATTAAAATAACCGGATACCAATAATTAGTCTGTTATTATACGGCTTGTTGCAGAAAATTCAGCAACAGTTTAGTAACAGTTATCAGCACTTAACAACAGAAATTATTGTTATACTGTTGCTAAATTTCAACTACAATCTGTATAGTATCAGACAAACCGTAAGTATTGCTAGCCAAATAATAGAAGTGAAAGCGTTTGACTTTGCATGTTGCGTCAAATTTTAGATGACACGCGTGCACGTGCATGGTAAGGGATTGTTTTTTAGGTAAATTTTAATTTAATTTTTGTCTCTTAACGTTAGATTTTTAGAAAAAATATTATTTTTGTCTATAAAAACATGTATGCGTCTCTAAAAATTAGTCTTTGCAGATTGTATTTAAATAAAGGATAAATTAACAAAACATATTATTTTTGAAACTAAATTACAAAAAACATACCCTTACAACTTTAACTATCAAAAACATACCAAACAATTTTAATGATGTTTATTCTCTTCTTTCTCTATCTCTCATTTACTCTCTCTCTCTTTCCTTATTATCTCTCTCCTCCATTCTTCTCTCTCTCACCAATTCTTATCTACATCTGTTTCATCTTAGTCTCTCTGTCAAAATTTACATTTCACAAACCAATGTAATGTAAACAACAAATTGTAATTCGTTCACATCAAATTAGTTATATAGAATTATAGATACGTATCTTTATATCTTACTACGTCAATTCATTTGTTTTTGTTTTCCAGATTTAAAAATGAAACAGTCTATGCATCAAAATTGAAATACATAAATATATAGAAGAAAATAACACTACATCATATATATAATCCAAGTTTTTTACGTAACCGGCCGATAGCTAGAAAAAGTAAAGGGAGATAGTAAGAATAGTTACTGATGCTGAAGTTGATTATCAACTGTTCATTCTAGGCTATTTTTTTTTAAATAAATATTGGCATGTTGATTATTATTATAAATGATGTGCGTAAGTAGTATAAAAGTCATTGTTTTGGAATAGCCTGTAAAGGTTAAAAAAAAATTAAATATTACATAGCACATAATGCCCCGTACATATACCTAAAAATATATCTAAATCATTCCACTACATACAAGCTAAAACGTAATCCAACAAGGTATAAATACAAAATATACATAAATGAAATTGGTGATATTATTTTCTATTTATTGAGATTTGAGACTATTGTAAAACTTGTGGGTTTAAAGTTGAAGGAGGAGAATTTATATGTATAGTATTGAGAGAAATTTATATGTAGAGTATGAAGTTTTAAAATTAGGGTATGAAGTTTTGAAATTAGGGTATGAAGTTTTAAAGTTAGGGTATGAAATTTTGAAATTAGGGTATGAAGTTTTAAAATTAGGGTATGAAGTTTTAAAATTAGGGTATGAAGTTTTGAAATCAGTGTATGAAGTTTTAAAATTAAGGTATGAACTCTTTTTTAGATATTTGATTGTGATTCAGAACATTTAGGGTATGACATTTTAAAATTAGGGTATGACATTTTAAAATTAGCATATGAATATTTTGTGAGTTTTTAGTCATTTTGAGAGAGATAGATGGGTGATTAGCATGTGTTAGAAAGATGTGCGATTATCGTGTGTTAGAGAGAGGTGTACGATTAGAGAGAGAGAGTTGCGGTTAGAGAGAGAGGTTAAATTATGGTTTGATTAGAATTAGAGAAATAATAAGTATATATAAGTATGTTTTTTGTAAGTTAAGTTTTGGGGGTATGTTTTTTGTAATATAATAGAGGTAGGGTATGTTTTTGTTAATTGACCCTTAAATAAATTATCCCTAAATCAAAATTTCTTACTGTATATATATCATACTATATATAAGACAATCCAAGAAAAAACGAGTCTGCTAAATTTTAGCTATTTTTTTTCAAAAATACATGCACTATTTTTTTACTAATTACTCATTTACATTTATTAAATTCAAAATATAAAAAACACATAAAAATCATAATTTTTTCAAAACAATTATAATTATATATCAAGCAAAATTCTGACGTCGTGCCTAAAGGGAGGGTGATTGTGACGACTCAGATTTCCAGGAAGGAAATTCTGTGGTGCGGTGTTGTGCGTCAGTTCCACATCGCTCAGATACGAGAGTACTCGTTTGGGATATGAGCTTAAAGATGCATTTGCTATCAACAAGGCCTTTTAAAGTCGTGCGGCACAATAACGAGGACGAAACTCCACAGTTAAGCGTGCTTAGCTTGGAGTAGTACCAGGATGGCTGATCCCCCTGGAAAGTTGTGTCAAAGCGGACAATATTGTTGATACGGGCGTGGCGGTTCGGTCCATGGGGCCGGGTCGTTACAGTATGGACCTTTAAAAAGAAACAGAGCGGTTGGGTTAGGAAATTAGTCCCCAAAACTCGTATCTGGAATTGGTTTTCATGAAGCTGGGTTCAAATCGTTTATCTAGAAACTGAAGGAGCAACCATAAAGAATCGGGAAAAGTCATTGCCTTTTTTTTCCCATCCTACAGGCTACGTGTGGGCACTTCTTATTGTAAATACCACATTGTTACAGGTCATAGTAATTCTAAAAACTGAAGAGTATAACATTTAAAAATTCACATTCCATTTAATGACAGCGTTAAGTACACTGGAACTCTCAACATTATTTACTTATAATTTTGAATGTTAATACTTGATACAACAATTTTAACCTTTTCACAGTAAAAAGACTAAGCAGAGTGGTAACTAGAGAGCGTTACAACACTTGCAATCACACTTTCGATACATAATAAGTACGAGCAGCACAAACATACACTGCGATCACCTATTATCAATCTAGATTCTTGGCCAGAAAATGGGTGCCATAAACTCCTTTTTTTACGGACTTCCTTCAACACCCCTCAAGGTCGCGCCACCCGAGGTAAATGAGCCCGTCCTGGTAATGTGTATATGCTGCTGCAACTACAAACACATGAAATATATTATGACTATTGCACGCGATATCAAATTTTCCAGGCATCCACCTCTCTGGTATCCTTGTAGTGTAAAATAGAGCGCCACATATGTAAAGTAATCCCATCAAAACCTCGTAACCTGCAGAAAAATGAAACAAGTTAGCTCAGAGATTGAGGTCCCAGGTTGAAATACATATGGGGTAGCTTTAAAAACTTGAGAGCTTCCACTACAGATGTCTCATATAGCCAATCTATATCCTGTATTTATTTTTTGGAGTGTAAAGAAATAAATACAGGATATAGATTGGCTATATATCCTGTATTTAGAGAATTTACAATCATTAAGCTGAAAACAATATCCATCGGTTCATAAAAGCGCATATCTCAAGATAATTCCTCAAATTTCAAGAACAAAAATGATTTCTTATAATTATAAATTTTATTTCTGCAAAGAACCAATATAGTTCTCTGATAAATTAAATGCAGAAATCATTGGTAAGAGAAAAAATAGTAACATAAGTTAAAATAAGAGTATTTGAAAAGGAAGCTCATGTTTGGGTAGATATAAAATGGTTATGTAAAATGAAAAGGTGATGCTTTTTTCAAAAATAGAGAATATTACAGGGAGGCTGTAGTAAGTGTCCTCGGATCCCTTATTATTATGAGAAGGACAAAGGCGTAACCTGTAGTATGGAATGCCACGGGACTATCCCAAAACAAGGCAAGTTTGTGAAATACGGGGACTATCCCTGATAAACCCATCCCTATAAAGAGCGAAGTTCTCATAACGCGAAACTCGGGTTTTTGGAACATAGGGAGGAGAGAGACGATGACAGTGCATATACCCAGGAGGGTTATTGAACCCAAATAGAGGGTGCAAAAGAATGGGTTACACATGAATGTATAATATACGACAGGGTAGAATGAGGTGGTGATTAAAACAGCAATACCGGTGTAGTCGATTCTATGTACAATATAGGATATACGTTCGGAGTGGCAAGCGAGTAGGTGGCAAGTACTGCTCCCGAGTAGGCAAAACATGGCACCGGCTAGAAAGACGAACATTGGCCATCTTGTGACTGGGTTTGGGACCATCGGTGATGTCATCTTTGTTATGTCTTCTTTCACAATGTGCTGCATGACAAAAATAAACATTCAAATTAGACGAATGTTTTACTTGTGGTCACATTATAAGGCTTTAAAAGTTAGGCAGAAGAGAGTTGCTGGCAGAAGATGTAAACTGAGAAAGAAGAAAACTTTCCTAACAAGTCTCTATTAGAAAAAGCACTCTGCAAAATAATTAGCAATATCAAACTCTTAAAGCACTTCATTTGCACCTCAAGAGTTGGAAGTAAGAAGAAACCCACATATGACTCTTAAATCACTTCCTTTTTCTATGTTATATATTCACATTAGGTTGCACTTGGACAAATAAATTGAATGAGGCGGTTGTTATACATGTGGTCTTGTTCTCTCCTCAACAACGATAATTTAAAAATTAAAAAAGAAGAGACTTGCCGGCACAATATGTAAACAGAAATAACAGTTTCCTAGTAACTTCAATGATATTAGAAAGCATTCAAAAGAAAGAAATATGGAATATTAAACTCCTAAGTCATTTCCTTTGCAGTATTTTTATAAACTAAACATGAGTCAGAAAATAGATAAGAAAAAAATCTATCCACGACTCCCTCTCTCTGTCATTACATGGAGACGAGCAGAAAAAATTTACAAATTTGCAGAATTATTAATTTATTTGACAACTTGTCTGCTTTTTTAATCATCCCTACACCCATTTGTGTAATTCTAGAACTTCATTCGGAAAGTGTTTCCATGACTAGTCAATTCTGTTGCACTTAACCCTATTTCATGACTACATATCTTTCCGGCTAAGGAATAGGAAATCTTATTGAACAAAATGATGATATTATTCCTCCGTTGATCAATAATTTTATTTTTGGGAAGTGTCATGATTATCCAATAAGAAGGCTTTCCTTTTTTTTCCAAATGAATGATTTCAAGACCTATTGATTCTAGGGTAAATTTTGGATTGGTCCATGAAAACAAAACTAATTAAGGATTGGTCCATGAAACTGAAACTAATTAAGGATTGGTCCATTTGCTGACATCATTAAAAAATTGCTGACGTCATCAAAAACAATTAAAAAATAAATTAAATAAAAAACAGTCTGAAAAATAAACAGTCTGAAAAATAAAAAACAGTCTGAAAAATAAAAAATACAACAGTCTGAAAAATAAACAGTCTGAAAAATAAAAAACAGTCTGAAAAATAAAACAGTCTGAACTTTTTTAAGTTATTTTAAAAACAGTCTGAACTATTTTTAAGTTATTTTAAAAACAGTCTGAACTTTTTTTTTTAAAACAGTCTGAACTGTTTTTTTAAAAACAGTCTGAAAAAAAAAACAGTCTGAACTGTTTTTTTTAAAAAACAGTCTCAACTGTTTTTTTTAAAAACAGTCTGAACTGTTTTTTTTATGAGAAGATCTGAGGAATGGAACATTTTTTGTGTATATATATATCTCTGTGTGTATATATATATCTCTGTGTGTATATATATATATATATATATATAGATATACACAGATATATAGATATACATATATATATATATAGATATATAGATATATACATATATACATATATACACAGGCGGCGGTAGAGGCAGGCCGCTGGCGACGACGAGAAGGGGAGAAGCAGGCCTCCGACGGCAGCGGCGGAGGTGGAGGGAACGACGGAGGAGCAGTTGTGGGTTAGGTTTAGGTTTAGGTGAGTTATATATGTATGTAGAGAGAGAGGGGGAGAGAGAGATAGTTTAATGAGAGATGATCGAAGGTATCTGATATTAAAACATAATATATGTATTATATATAGTGGACCAATCCTTAATTAGTTTCAGAAATAATGGACCAATCCTTAAATAAATTTTATAGCCGGACCAATCCTTAAATACTTTTGTTTTCGTGGACCAATCCTTAATTTTCTCTTGATTCTAACAACTGATTACATAGTTGATCATTCAGACCTCACTCCCAAGATCTAGTAGGAAAAAAAACAGGACTAGTATACTCTAATGTCAACTCATCAATTGAACATGTAGACAATTTCGCAGGTTGGCACATGAGATGAATATGAAACCAACACTCCCTAAATTACAAGATTAATGCTGCACCTAGAAAATCATAACCTAAAACCTTACCTGCTAACGTGACTTCTTACATGGACCTATCCAGCAGTTACTATACTTTTAAAATCCAAAAAGCTAATACAAGATTGGTCCATATGTGCACCCATGTTAGTGGGCAAGGCTTTTGAGTTAGAAAGGTTGTGACAAAATCAATCTTTTTAAGTAAATAATAAAAAACATTTATCAGAGTATAAAGAACGAAACGCACCAGAAGAGTATGATTTCCTGTAAATAATTGCTCAGGCAAACAGTTAGTGAGTAGCTTTATTATATGCCACGATGATGGTGATGTTAATGAGCTGGCAAGGTCCTGTAGAAACCTGTGCAAATCTGGCATGTTTGGCAAAGAAGGAAAGCACCCCAAAAGCTCGTTATGCAATTTGTGCAGATCAGCTTTTTTTAGCACTTCTTGGAAATGATGTAGCATGTGAATATCCACAACTTTTGGTATACTTATAGCCGTATATACAGTCAAGGCAAGGAAAAGAAAGAAGCCTATCAAATGCCTGCAATAAAAAACGGTTTTACATATTCTTTACATATTCTGTCTTTGGTAAGCTAATTATTTTTCCACGAATCGAGGGAAACAATAATTGAATATTGAGATTTAAGTCATACACAGTCATGTTTCAGAGCCCAGAACACATAAATATAGGATCAACTATAATATTAACTGTTTCTAAACTGAACCAAACTCATTTTGCATGCATTAGTTAATGGTACTTGAAATTGCATCCTAAAAAGATGCCATTATTCAGTAGGGATCAGATGAATTCATCTCTCATTTTCTAGTGCAAGATTATAGGTCAATCCAGGAAAAAAATATTTAAAAATATAAAATTGAACTAGTCCCATTTGTTATGATCACTACGTATTTTAGCACAAAACTTCATAATTAAAAAAATCATCCCCCAATGAACAATTTTTTGCTTAATACTCTTCCGGACTTCAAATCAATCATCTTTAATTTTCAAGGGCAATATTATAGGTAATTCAATACAGCAAAAAAAAAACACTTAATATATCAACACTTAACTAGTACGGAGTACCAATTGTTACGATCACTATGTATTTCAGCCATAGTTTCAGAAACCTACTATCCTATAGACTCTATGGTCTTAAAAGCTCACTTCTGCGCTTCAGTCCTCGGATTGCCTGCGGAAGCTTCCCATCGAGACGTGTAAATAAGTAATAACACCCAACCTGTATCAGTCTACACCAAACACATCCACATTTAACCCAACTCTTTGTCAACCCATTAAAAGCATAATGTTTTTGCATTTTACTTTTAAAGTATTGGGAAAAGTATCCTCTTTTAATAGTATTTTATTACACAAAATTATAAAAATATATATAGTTTCTCCTAAGCACTTAGGAAAACACCTTCTCACATAAAAGCGCTTCCGGAAACACTTCCCCACTTCTGCTACTATTCATTTCCCCTTGCCACTTTGTGTAACTACGTAAGTTAGCACATAATTTCATAACTAGCAGGGACGGAACCGGAAGCTTTAAGTCGCAAGGGCTGATATTCTATATGATAATTTTCATAATCAATACAAGTTTATTTTTCATAACAGTGAGGAGCTGAAACACAAATTTTTGAAGATTTTAATCAAAATGCATAGAAACTTTTTTACCTTTTCATCAATTTTCAACAAAATGAGAGGGGTTACAGCCCCAACTGCCTTCAGCTAGTTACTTAATTACTTCCCTGATAATTAGAGCTTATTATCCCCTAATACACAATTAAATGGTTACTTAAACCCAATGAACTTTCAGCTACTCTATCAAGAACAGCAAAACTGTTGAATAGGAGTATTAATTAGAGCTTCTTATCCCCAAAACACAACTAATTCTTAAATAATCCTATGAACTTTCAGCTACTATATCAAGAACAACAAAAACTGTTGAATATTGATTAGAGCTTCTTATCCTCAAACCACAATTAACTGTTAAATATTTCCATGAATTTTCAGCTACTATGGGAGCGCGTTTGGCATTGGCTTTTTTGTTCAAAAAGCAAAGACTGACAAAACTTGCTTAAAAGAAGCTGCTGGCACCACCTTAGCCTTTTTACTTGCAAGTCACTTATAACTTATTTTTGTTTATAAGCCATTTTTTACTTATTTATCTTAAAAGTAACTTGTAAATATACAAAATGATTTAACTGGAAAATTTCTACTTTCGATAATTTTTACGCGAAAAGCTAAAAAAATCCCCATATTCCTAGCTTCTTTGCTTGTGAGCTTTCTTAGATTAAAAAAGCTAACAATACCAAACACCCATATTTATTTTTAATCAAAAAGCTAAAAAAGAAGAGAGAAAAATTTGTTGCCAAGCAGGCACTATATCTAGAACAGCAAAAAAAACTGTTGAATATTCAATTTATATTCTAATGAACTTTCAGCAAGTATATCAAGAACAGCAAAACACACACATACAAAAGCAATAATAAAAAGAGAGTAAAAAGTAACTAACGTCCAAACATTGAGGGTTTCATTATGGATTCTGAAGATGCTTAAAAAGAGGTGTTGAATAGGTCAACGAGCTCGATAATGGCGGAGAATAAACTCGCTATCTCTCATAAACAACGGAATTGAATTGTAATCTACAAGCTCGTATTTCACCTTCTTCAATAGCTTCTTCCCCGTTTTTTCCTCCTCTTTAATATTATTATTCTCACTTTCCCTCGTTTTTATTATTTAATTATTGATTCTCACTCTCCCCCACTGTCTCCGCTTGATTCCTTTCCTCCTTATCTCCCAATACACAATTAATTATTTAAGATTCCTATAAAATTTCAGCTACTATATCAAGAACACCAAAAACTGTTGAATATTAATTAATTAAATTTTATTATCCCCTAAAACACAATTAATTGTTAAATACTCTCGTAAACTTATCAGCAACTATATCAAGAACATCAACACACACACACACATAGAAACAAAATATAAAATTAAAATAAAAGAGAGCAAAAAAGTGACTAACGTCCAAACATTGAGGGTTTCATTATGGATTTTGAAGATGCTTAAAAAGAGGTGTTGAATAGGCCAATGAGCTCGATAATGGCGGAGAATAAACTCGTTATCTCTCATAAACGGTGGAATTGAATTGTAATCTATAAGCTCGTATTTCACCTTCTTCCATAGTTTTTTTCCCGTTTTCTCCTCCTCGTTATTTTTATTCATTTTTATTTAATTTAGGCGGAGATTTAGAGAATGAAACCGCGCTATTGATACATACATATATATATATATATATATATATAGAGAGAGAGAGAGAGAGAGAGAGAGAAACGGAGAAGTCGAGAGGGAATTGGCTTAATTTCGCGGTTGTTTGTGTAGTTGGACAAATTCAGATGCGATTTAAGATATTTTTTGAGCTTTTCTTATTATATATTCACTTCTTTCCAAATTATTTGGGCATAACATACAAAATTAAAGCCATTTCAATAATATTTTTGTTTCCATGCACTAGTCTAATAATCTTTCCAAATGTACTTCTCATTAAATGATAAAAAAATATATTATTTTTGTAATTTTTTTTGTTTTTTTTACTTAATAATTCAAACAAACATTAAAAAAAATTAAGTTATTTTTTTTATATATTTTGATATTTTTATCGTGTAGATTATAATTTTTTTTAAGTTTAAAAACAACTTTTAACCTCTTTTTTATATTTTAATATCTTTTCCGTATAGATTATAAGTTATTATTTAATCTTAAAAACAGTTTTTAACCTCTTTTTTATTGGGTCGGGTGATTGAAAGTTAAAAAAGTTTCGACTCATGCAGGACCTTCATTTAAAAAATGTTGTAAAATATGACATACAACTAATATTTTCATCTACATACTACTTATTTTGTGTTAATTTTGAAATGTGTCCACTTGTAAATAGTATTACTCCGTATTACATTAGAGTTTAAAATACAAAGGTCATAAAAGAAAATTATTATAGTTATTGTATTTTAATTTGAAAAAATACCTCAATAAATTGGGACACCCAAATAGATACGGACAAATAATATGATAATGTTTGACACAACAAGATAGGAATACGTCGACATGATAGAATATTAAAATATAAGTCATGACTCGAGGGAATGTAATTTTACTTTTCATATGTCGTATTATTCTAATTTACCAAACAATAATTACACATTATATATATTTAGTGAGAGTTTTTTTTTGTTTTTGTTTTTTAAGTTGAGAATTGTGATATTGTCTTACAGAGTTTATTGGGAAAAAAAATGCATTTAGTGTACTGTATTATCTGTTTTTTAACGATTTAGGTACCAGATTACCAAAATGAACAATTGACGTACTGCACTATCATAATATTCACAATTCAGGTACTGACGTTAATTTAGTTAGATGAAATTTAGTTTCACTTTTCATTTTGTTCGTATTTTTTGTAATCTGTATAAATTTAATATGTTTTTCGAAACATTACAATTTACAATGTTTCTATTAAAACACATACATATACATACATAATAAAAGTATGTCAGTTTAAAAAAATATTATTTGACCAGATTTTCTTTGATTTTTTTTCTAAAATAAAAAAAAATTATAAATTTTTTTACACTTTTTCTAAAACGAAAATAAAGTAAGTTTTAGATTTATAATATTTGAGCAAAAATTATTTGATGCCACATCATTATTTGAATACTTTCATGAAAAAACGGCAAGAAAATTGTTATTTTTTTCAAAAAAGTATTCATTTTTTTGTAAATAGAATATATTTGTTAAGTATTTGTAATTTCTTTTTATACACAAACACCATCTAGAATTTACATTATTTGCAATAATATGTATACATGCATTATATTATATATATTTGTATACATACATTAATATAACACACACATATATATATATATATATATGGAAATGTTATATGAACATCATGAAAAACATCCAAGTAGACACTTTTTTTCAAAAACGCTCCAAATCAAGATTTGGCTAATGCAAATCTCCACGGTTTCACGACGGGAACACAAATATGTCCAGTTTTCACAAGTGCTATATTATTGACAGTTTTCACCTAAAACTATTTTTTTTTAAGAAAAAAAATAGATAATTTATGTTTTACTTATTTATTGAAGTACTCGTCTCCTATAATCCTTTAACCATGTTTGACTCGCGTGTTCAGTAGGTCAGTATAATCGTAAATAATAGGTCTGTAAGGCGTGTCGGACATACCTTTTACCGTATCCCATATGTGGAAGAGAAAAAACTAAAGTGCTTCAACATTTTATTTTATTATTTGAGAATTTAAGTTCAAGTTTGAATGACACTCATGTATATACAATCATAGAAAATTTGGATTCTCCAAAACAAAATTAAGAATCCGTGCTTCATAGAGGTTCTCTGGCTAATATTGTATATACTATACTATGAAAATTGGTTGATGAAAATAAAGATTGTTTATTTGAATTGTTGTGATTCAACAGATTTGTTAAAGACCTTAGTATACATATGCCTTGTAGTCATTAACTTTATTCAAGGATGAATTTTGGTCAAGAAAGTTGGCCAAAAATGTGGCCAGAATTTGGCTAAATGATTGATGGAAGTGAGTCATATTTGATAGCGGGTTTTGGCTGGCCAAGAACATAGTTGTGTGTTCCGGTAAATTGTTACAGAAGTTGGCTAAGGGAAACAGACCAAAAGCAGTAGTAAAAACGGGTTCCTTTCAGGCTAACGTTTGGCGTGTAAGAGTGACAAGGTTCACGAGTTTGATAGAGTTCAAATGATGTGCAGAATTGAAGGAAAATTTGGGTCAGAACGGTTGAGAGTTTGGGCAACTCCAGCAGCTATGTTTCCGCTATACAAGTGCCGGAAGACTATGAAAAATGGGTCGGAACGGTTATCTTCATGGCTGTAACATTTTCCCACTAGATGTAACTGTCGTGGCAATTAGTTTTCCTTATTCTCTGGCCTTGTAACAACCTTTTCACATTATAAAAGTGTAGGGCAGATTTCTTTCCGTTTTTAGGAAACTTTTTCTGGTATGAGCTTGATTTTTCCTTCAATTTAGATATAACCGAAATTCGATAGGTTGAGCCACCCGTTATGAAAAGGACGTTTCTTCTTTGATGGTGAATTGCATCCATATTCCAAGTAATCGCAATTGTATATCGAAGGAAAATGATGACAAAATGTAGGTGTTGAGATGGGAGAAAGGGAGGACTGGAGAGAGATCATCGTGGGTGCATGTTTTATATTTTGTTGCTAGTAATTTTCGATGCCATATAAAACACGTATTCAAAAATTTCTTTTTTGTGTTATGCAATTTTTATAACCAAAAACCACTGATTGTACTTTGATAATCTTTATAACCAGCAAATTTAGTAGTATTTGTATATATATGATCATAAAGATTAAAAAACATTCAATAAATTTAACATCATATATATCAACAATATGTTGCATACTTTCAACAAAATAAGACAATAATCGCTCAAATGCATCATGTATATAATTTAACGATCTACGACAACTATGGCGACTGAACGTACTTTATATGAATGGTTTGAATAGTAGCCTGGGTACACTAATAATATTATGTGATGACATCGCCATTAATTACTTCCATATATTACTAGTCGTTATGGGTTAATTCGAGTTATAATATTTTCACCAAGTTTTAAAAAGCTCAGATTATTATTTAGAGACGGTGGAAACATATTAATGTAATAATTTGTAATCGCAAACACCAAAAATTGAACGTTTTTTTCAACAAGAAATGGAATTTGACAAGTATATACACCGATCGTATACCTACAGTACCAGTTTGTATAGCCAAGTTACGGAAAACTGGATTTGAGAAATTTGTTCTAGTTTACCATACAATTTGTTTTTTAACAGAACAAACTGATTTCCCCATAGTGTTCGTAACCAAATTTGCCCCAAGTTTGATCGTTGTAACATTATCATCTATTAGCAAAATTACCACTTTAAAAAACGCATTTGATGTTGTTTTCCACGAGTCAAATACTCAAAAGTACCAGAAAAATATTTTCTTCCCTACATTTGATGTCGGCTTCTAGTTCAGATATTAATGGCCTTCCTATGGCTCTCAAGTTTGCTCTAGCAGAGTTAAGCGAATTATTTCTTCTAAATTGTTGTTGACGTAGAGGCTCATTTGCTTCGCCCCTAAAAGCCTCCACAAACTCCTCCCTTTGTAGCTTCATCTTGACTAGCCACTGCTCTAACATTTGCTCTTCTAGAAATACGAGGTACTCGTATACCTCTATTATCCCTTTCTGGATCATTTTAGGCCTCAATTGTTCTATTTATCGCTTTATAATAGCTGCTTCTTGCAGGGGTACTTTATCCGCCATTTCTCGAGTATTTTTGGATTTTAACTAATTCGTTCCTTGTCTTGACTTCTTGAGGAAAAAGAAGTTGTACTGTGTTCCAAAGGACTGTTTCCCGTGCAAGATCTTCCTATATGTACGGGTTGTATAGAAAGGCGACTAATCAGCATAATTAGAGGGGCTGAATTTTAAAATTTTATTATGGGGACTAAACAGCTATTTTTCGTTAAAAATAAATAAATTACACTGTAAAAAAATATTTTCCGAAATTATGAAGGGTCTGTAGCCATTGTCAACCCCCTAAGTCCGCGGATGAATGTAATATACAACTCATTTATCCATAATTATCATTGAATCATATCCAATACATACAGAGTAACATATAAGCATAAATGCAATCATGCAATACAATGCATACAAAAGCTATGATTATCATTGAATTTCATGTATCATTGAATCCCACGTATATTTAGCAAAGTTAAGTACACTAATTGTGATGCTTAAAAGCAAAACCGTCCAGCAAACAGTAAGTTAATCTTGCTACGTCACCACACGTGCAATAACAAGGTCCTCATTAAAACTATATTGTTCAACAATTTCACAATTTTGCAGTTATTTAATCATAATGGAAATTATTAAGTACAAGTGCTCTTATTAAAAGCATTTTGGGTGTTGGAATCAATGAATCTCTAAAGTGGGAGACTAAAGGGATCATTACAGCACTAAAAGTAGTGTAATTTTTAAATAATCTTAGCTTACAATTAGAATCATCAGGATATTATTAATTGTAATGATAATTATATCTTGAGAGTACTATTTACAGCTTGATTCTTGAAGTTGAAGTAGAAAATCAGTCTCCTCGTGGATTATTTTCGTGCTTAGTGGTACTGAGAATCTTATGTCCATTTTTCTTAGCCTGTCCCACCAGGATCAGAATCTATATTGTCACTCCAAAGAAGAATATATACTCGAATATACACTGAAATTCTAGAGCTGCATAAGTTCAAAAGATTAAGTTGTCTTGCAATTTAAATCAATCTTGGATGTACCCAAAAAAAAATGGAATTTTTCACTTGTGCATGATTTGTAAAGATGAAAACTCGACCGTCCTGTGATGCACTGCCATTAGCATACTAGTCGAAGACACAAATAAGTGGCGTCGATGCGGTGACTATTATCTAGGTATGTTACAGAGTATTGGTGTAAATATATGCGACTATTGTTTTTCAGTTGTTTCACGTGAAAGTTAAAGTTTTGTAAAACAAATCGGAGTTAATTATAGAAAACATGAATTTGCGTTTCTTGTCGTGAGGATTGGTACATGTAAATGAAGCATCATTGAGTATCTACGATCAACACATAAAAACAAAAGTAAACACCATCTGTATCACTTATAATTTGTTTAACCTATTTGATTATTAATAAAAAAAATAATAGCCACTATAATTTGGATGTCTCAAAATGTCAGGGTTTTTTTTCTAAATTTGGGGTGTTACTTTATTAAAAAAAACATACTACTAGATTTAAAAAAAAAATCAAAAGTAGACCAATCATTATTCATTATAAATAATGGCAAAAAAATTAAATAAAGCGCAAGAATCAAATCATCATTCTGTGCACCTAAGTATTTGTGAAGTACAGATTAACTTTCTCCATTTTACTTTAAGATTAAAGTACAATACTTTTGAGTTTTGACATTTTAATTTTTGGAGGTTTAGATATTTATTAACATTCATATCAATTTAATCACACCACTACACAAAAAGTAACCTACTACTATTTCTTACACATATAAAAAATTTACATCATCACTTGTACTATGGCCTATATATATAGCCAGGCTTTATGAAGCTGACGATATATGACTGACTACCCCTTCATTAAATTCCAAAACTCAATATTCACAAATCTATCTCTTTCCTTCTCTTATCTCACTCTGCAAACTTCTCAGTATTATGGCCATTTTAACACTACACGTAATGATATAAATAGCTACTACATAACTTTATAGCTACCTATACTAGCTTTAGCTACACACAAAACATTTAGTACATCTATAAATATTACTTATTACAGAATATAATGGTTGCATTTATTTAAACACTCTACTCTTCCTTAGCTTCTCTCACTTTCAAGCTTTCAAGAAGTAGGGGTTCAAATTTTACGAGGTTGTAACAGGAGTGGAAAAAAATCCCGATCCCCGACCTGGTCCCGAAGCCTAATCCGGTCCCGACCCGACATAATCCCGTCCCGAAACAATCTGTCATGTTTTCCTGCTATTTTGTCTGGCACAAAACGGTGATGACAAGTGTACTAAAGTAATTAAATTCAACTACACTAATTAAAGTTAAAGCCCCAACATTTTCTTCATATTTCCATCTTCCCCTCTCTCTATCTCTATCACATTAAAGTACCCGTGTGTTAAAACTCACACCTTTGTACTTTTATTTTCTCAAACTCTATTTTTCATAATGTTCGTCTTTGATCTTATGCTATGAATCTACGTACTTCCTTTTTTCTCATTAATTAATTTTAAGACCAATATTGATATTCCAATTATTTTTTTTTGCAAATATTGACACCTATTTTTAAATCTAATATTGACATTTGAGTGTAAACCTTTCAAAATATATAAAAAATGACCCTATGAAAAAGAGAAACATAGATCTTTGAATTAGTTTCATAACAAGTTTCCCGTGAAGATTTGATCAAATTAGCCGAGGGTTGCACGGTTATGGATACAAGTATCGTATGTGGTATTATACGGATACAACGATACGGGAATTTTGAAAAAAATTAGGATATCGTACGTTTAGGATACATCTAATAATTTAAAATGTTTTTGATATATATACTAACTAATTAACTATACCTATCAAAACCATTATTTATGATTAAAATGAAAGTTAAATTTATGCACTTCAGAACATGGAAAATGATGGGAGTTAGTTAAAACACATAGCACTTCAATGGGATGGAAATAGAGAGAGGAAAAGATGGTAATATGAAGAAAAAAATGTTGGGCTTTAAATTTAATTAGTGTAATTGAGTCTAATTGTACTTTAGTACACTTGTCACCACAATGTTGTGCCAGACAAAATCGGATGAAAACATGACTCCTACAACCTGATAGAATTTGAACCCTCCTTCAAGAAGAAAATAAAGTTTACTAAACTAGTCGTATAAAACATTGGTAATGACATAAACATACCATTAACAAAAATATATTATCAAAACATACATCTAAAAATTTATTTTCAAAATATACAAAAATGCAATTACACATATTTATTAGACTTGTATGTTTTGAAAATAAAAGTTTTGATTTGTAGCTTTTGTTAATTAAACTTGAAAAGTGTATGTTTTGGTAATTTTTCCTAAAATATTTGAGTTTTTTGCAATTTTGTACGTCATAATATTAACTTTTGGCGATTTTATATATCATACTATCAGATTATTTAATTAGTACATCATACTATCATTTTTTGATTATTTTATACATTTCCGTCTAATAAAATTAAAAATTTCGTTCAAAAAGAATACGTGCTAAGAAAATATTTCATCTTTTGCCCTAAAGTTCAAGCTGTATTTGAAAATTTAAACGAGTTTCTACATAACTAATATGTGTTATAAAATGAGAATGATAAATTTGAGGTCAATATGCTACTTGGATCAAGATATGCAACTGATATTACGAAATAAAAAATGTGAGTGTAATATGTGAAAGTCGAGTGAGCGAAAATTATTATACAGAAGTATATAAAATTATCGAAAAATGGTATATGATGTACTGATTAAATAATATTATAGTATATTGGTTCTTAAAAAAACAAATAGTATGATATACAAAAATGTAAAAAAAAAAATAATTAAAAAAAAAATTCCAAAGACGTTTAGCACCTCTGTATATATAATACTAGCGGGCGTGCCCACGCAATGCGTGGTGTAACGTATGAGTTATCCATAATCGTTTATAAAATCAACATTTAAAAAACTCACAATTAATACAGTAAAAAATTTACATAATACTAAAAAAATCAGAATACCTGACAGAGAAGAGTAAAATTACTGGAGAGAGAGAGGGAAGTTATATTCTGAGGAGTAAAATTACTGGAGAGAGAGAGTGAGGTTATATTTTGAGTGGTTGGTTTAGTATGTAGAGAGAGAGGTATGTTATATTTTGAATAGAACAGTTAATAGGAGTTAGAAGAACGTGTCAGTTAGATGCTAGTTTTATTTTTCTCATCAATAGGTCCTATAAACTTTATAGGTGTTATTTTGTAATTTATGTGAACTTTGTAGGTTGTTTAGTATTTTTTTTTTTCAAGGCTTGGTAAGGAGGTCTACACATATATTATTAATAGTATAGATTACAGAACATAATACTTGCATTTAAACACTCTACTCTTCCTTGGCTTCTCTCACTTTCAAGCTTTCAAGAAGAAAATAAAGTTTCTTCTACTTCAACTTCATAACTAAAATAGTACCTTGCTACATACAAAACTTACATACATATAAATATATACATACATATACATATTATATATATATAAGCAATGGGAAACTGCCAAGCGGCGGAGGCGGCGACAGTGATCATACAGCACCCGGGGAAGAAAGTTGAAAGGATGTACTTTTCGGTCACCGCTCGCCAAGTAATGAGCACAAACCCTGGACACTTTGTAGCGCTTATTGTTGCTCCTCCGACGAATGCTATGGTAATAAACGGAGTCACGGTGAAGCATCTTAAGCTCCTTCGGCCTGATGATGTGTTGGTCATGGGACAGGTCTACCGTCTTGTGTCTGTCCAAGGTGAACCACATTCTAGATTTTGGGGAAATGTTTGTTTATGTCTATGTTTTGAACTTATTTAAGTTTTAGTGGTATACTGTATTTTTCTCAGTGTTTTAAAAGCAAAATCATCACTAAAGTGTTTTTGCAAGAGCTATGCTAAGCGGCCTTAACAGCAGAAAAGGGAGCTTTTTAAGCCATTTCTAAGCTTTAAATCAAGTTTTTTTTCACGACGAAGCGCGCTTTTTAGAACAGTATTTTTACGCTAAAAGTTGGGTAAGAGTGGAACGTCAGGTGACGATGTTACGAGTAAAGATTAAATAGGTTGAGCAATTTTTATTTTTTTGCTGGATTACCTTTTTAGGCTTATTGTCATTTGTTTGCTTAAGTTTTGCTAATTAGTGAAGTATTTATTGTTTTTAACATGTTTTGGTGGAAAAGATGAGTTAGATTGAGGTCTGTGTATGGTTTTAGGACTATAGGAAGCTAAACATTGTAATTATGGATAATCTTTTTGGACAGATTTTGAGATTTTCAACTTTTGGGATACCCTGCTGTATGTGATGATTGTTATTTGTTTACTAAATTTTGCTAGTTGTTGAAAATTATCTATTTAAATCTTGTTTGTTTGATTTAATTTGAGACTTGATTGTGGTTTAGGGGACAAAGTGTGGAGCTATATGTAATATAAAGAACATGTAGGGGCAGATTTTCATAATTATCAAATTTTGGGGGCCCTGCTGGTTGTGGATGTTGTAAAGATGAGCTGTGTTACTGGTTTTGAATCTTTCTGCTTTATTTCAGATATTTTGTTGGATTTGTTCTTTTCCTATGGTTGAATCATTTATTATGTAGGGTTTGGTTTGCAACTTTTAAGCTCAACTTAGTCTTTGCTTTGAAACTTGTAACATATTAACATGAAGTGCATTTGATCAAAGTATGGTTGTTAGTTTTAGGGTCTGAACAATTAAAAGTATGTCAATTGTCAACTTTGTTGTTAAATTAATGCACTCAAACAAGCCATAACCTTACAAAACTACTAGAACAATTTCAAAATCTCGATAACATATCCTCCTGGTTGTGATTATGTTATTGTTGAATTGTTCTTTTTTCTGCTGGTCTGCCTAATTTGTTATGTATACGTTGCGAATTAATTAAATGATTTAATATCAGACTTGGGTATTGATTATTACGGGATCAATGTAGGGAGCTTTATGCAATGGAAACTCTAGTGAGTCTTTTTGTTACTAAGTTTTCTATTTAGGGAGTACTTTGTTTTTGTTTTAAGTTTTCTATTTCATTTTTGGTTTGCTTTTATAGATGTATTGAAAGAATTTGCAGCAAAGAAGTGTGTGAAATTAGCGAAGTTGTTGGAAGGAGGAGGGTTCGTGATTGATAAGAACAAACTCAGCATTCGATCAAAAACCGATCATAAATCTGAAAGTCGTCATTCAACTAAGGTAAATTCATTTTCTTTTCCTTTTTCCGATTTCATTGCACCTTTTGATTACAAAGCTTACGCATCTCTTTTCTAAGTTTACATGTGATAATTAATTGTTGTGTTGAGAAAAAAAATATTATTCCAGTCTTACAGAGTCTTTTTGTTACTAAAAATACAACCACCACTTTTTTGAGTATAATTATGTATTGAAATACAAGATTCTATTGCAATGTAGTTATGTAGTGGGAGCATGTTTCATAGTGACCAACTTTTATGTTGCTGGTATGTTCACTTGGTAAACTGAAAGGGTTCTTTTTTGTTGAGAATACTGAAAGGTTACATTGCTGAAAAAAATTTTGTAATTGAATCTGAGTTTTGTTTAGGGTTGTGTTTGCACGTGTGGTGATGTGCTCACACAGATCTTAGAGAAGCTGACATTTTCCAGTAAAGCATTTACATAATAATAAAGTCCAGTAATGCAATAACTGGCTCCACCTATGTCTATGTGGAATATATTTATGCTTACTTAAGTACGGAAAATAAATAAAGTAAAGCAAATCACACTGTCTAAGATTTACTAAAACCTTGGGAAGCATAATTATTTTAAGTACACTTGTGAGTTGCAGGTGATCTCATATTTATGTTTTATAAAAAAATTAATGGAATTATATATGTAATACTGTCAGGTAAGGTTTAGAGGATAGTAGACTTGGATCTAAAATTAGGTGACTCTTAGTGCAAACGAGAGAAAATTTGGTTTCATTGAAACAAGGTTTATGGCTTTACATGAGAACAAAAAAACTCAGCCTCAAAGCTGAAAATCAAATACTACCATTAAAGGTGGTGTACACTTTATGCAAGTAAAAAAGCAAATAATAACACCCTTTAAGCTACAACCAAACAATCCCAGATTGTTTTACTTAAGGGTCACAGTTCCTAATGATTATAAAACGTATCTACCGCCACGGTTTCATGTGTTTTGGTTCAATTATAAAAGTACTGATTTGAAAGAAAAAGACCAAACGAGGCGTTTTTCCCCTTGTGTAAGAGATTATGACCATAACTTTCCAATTTTCCAGTGTGCTTGTAGTCATATATGCCTGTAAACAGTCGATTATTATATCTGTTCGACTCTTTGTCTTGACTGGAATTACTTCTTTTTTATTTGATAATTTCATGTTAAAGTTACTCTTTGTGTTCCGGAAGAAACTCTGCAAGAAACGAACACATCCTTATGTGAATTCTAAATTGAAATGCTATGAATACGCTAATCATATTTATTAGAGACGGTTTTTTCGCATCTTTCCATTTTCACAATTCAAAACGCATATTTAACAAACACGAACAAGTCCACGTTTTTATATATTTTATTTTATTATAGGGACAACAACGGCGAGGAAGTAGCGGTAACAATGGTAGCAGTGGGAGAGCAATGCAAAAGAATCCAAGTAGTAGTGGGCAATGGAAACCAGCTTTGCAGAGCATTTCTGAGATTGGAACTTGAAAGAAAGAAAGAAAGCCCCTTCTTCTGTATCTATCCATCTGCTATATTTACTTTCCCATAATCTTTCCCATGCTTAAATCACTTTTTTACCCTTTAGTAATAAAAAACAAAAGTAAAGCCCATGTTTTTCTCTTCTTTTCACACCCTCATCCACTTCTTTAACAGACCTTTATCAGCCAGTTGAAACTTGAATCTACTGTGCTAGCATCGCTACATTTTCTTTCATGGTATGTATGGCATAAGGTTCTGTTTTAGGATTGGGAAGAAAAAGAGAATCTTCTTCTTTCATGTTACTGTATAATATAAAAGTACAATTTACATGGATAATTTTCTCATGACATTTCCTTTGTCATGTAGTGGTCCACTCTATCTTGGTGTTCTCTATGTAATATAGACTGCAGTTGTATTTTTTAGTATATTTGATATTTGAGATCAGTTAAAAGTAATATCGACATCTTTAGATGCTGGGAGTTAAAACCCTTTGTCAATTGTAATGTCTTAAAAGCTCTAAGCTTCAATGTGGTCATCATTTCAAGTTGCTTCGATTATGTGTTTAGTTGCTATTTGTTTATTACGCTCTATATTATTGTGTTTACCAAATTATGGCGATACAGGAAACCTGTGAGACCCGTAACAGTTTGGAGGTCCAAAAAAGTTAACGGCTGCTAACAATACGGTCCCTTTGTATGATTTTCAATCTGAACAACAGCAAACTCAAAAAATTAAAATACATCCAAAATGTTAATGCATCCATTATATCCGAATCTAACACATTTCGTTCTCAACTATACTGTCTAGTTTCTCGTAGGTATCTCAAAAGCACAAGTTATGAGTATTATGACACTGCTATGTTTCAGAAAGAAAGAAAAATTTGGTGTCAAAATTGGATGGACAAGCTGATCTCATCCCATCCATCTGATATTCTATTCAGTTCGGATAGGATCAAATTCACATTTGTCAATGTGTCGGGAAGAAATTTGTTTAAACTCAAAAGCCAAAATCATCATATAAAAAGTTGCCTCCACAAGCACAAATAGAAAATGTGTAGTGTTAAGCTTATAACACATTGATGTTAACATGATAATTAGCAGGTATTTTTAGTCTTGAATGAAGATATGGACAGTGGATATGATTGAACCGTTAAGCACACAAGTTCAACTTTGAAAACCGAAAGAAGAGCACATAAAAACATTGGGAAATCAAAAATATGTCGAAAACACTTTCGTCATAATCACCAGATACATTTTATTGTGATCTACGAGTTCATGTTTCTCAGGTACATGTGCACACTTGCTTGTTAGAAACAACAAAAAATGCAAGCGAGTGCAGCTATAACAGATGCCTCTTGAAGGAAAGATTGATCAATGATACCAAGAAATATCACAAGTTTACTCGGTTTTTGGGAGACCCTTCCATTTAAAGTTGTCAGCATAAGCCTTAACCTGCGAAGATGCAAATAATTTTAGTGCCTCATCTAAGTCGACTCAGGACAGTCTTTCGTAACTTTAGTTGGTAGAAAGGCAAATTCATACCTTCAGAAGTGGAGTGTGGCGCTTCTTAATCTGCAAAAAAGTATAACCAATAAATATCTATCAAGTTTCATCACAGTTAAAAAAAGAAAGCCTACAAAATAATAAATGACTCTGATAATCTATTAAGTTCCAGTATGTGACAAGCGTAGGCGAGACATAACTACAAATTTCGCAATTAGTATTATCTAATTATGATTCTACGTAACTTCTAATATCGGAGCTCTTTTTGGCATCAAAGCATGCATATTATGCACAAGATAACTTGTAAAAATGCCCTCATGTGGACGAAATTGTAAAAAATAAAAACACTCTTATCTAGGATTTTGACATTTTATTGGGAGTATTCAGAAGCAGTAAATGCCATTCACGTATTTTCTCTCAAGAGTGTGACACTGTTGGCCTGACTAACCTAAAACAATAAAACCAAAAGGTTATCCAGGAAAATATAAGTTTACTACCAAGTACCGAGCAGCATGATTTACGCAAAAGTAAAGGCAAAACTGAAAGTATCTCAGTATATGAAGTAACACTAATGTTTATTTGAAACACAATGTACCGTGTATTCCCAGCCATGTTTCTCCGCAAAATGTTTAGCAGCTTCCTCACTGTCAAAACTGAAGCCAGCTTCACCAACGTTAGCGTATGGGTCTCCTGTGGACGTCCAACCCATCAATGGATTTTCCCATCTGCAACGATACATAACATATAATATAACGTCCACTATTTTAAGTTTTTAACTCAGATAAGAATCGTGAAACATAATAAGCAATTACTCAAAATGAAACAGAAACGGGATGAATGGCTTAAACAATTTATCATTAATCTCAGCAAGAACAATTCTCAAAGGAAGAAACAGAAAATAAAATAATAGTACCCATCAAGGGCACATACTAGCATGTTCAGTTAGAGGAAGTGCCTAATTAGTACCTTCAACTATCAAAAAGCAACAATTTGTTATATTAACTATTTGGTTTCTCAAAATAGGATGCAAACGTTAAATAATTACCCAATCTTCGAAGATCGGTCTAAATTGAAACTTAAAATGTTGCTTTTACAATTTTACCCTCACTAAACTATCAATTATTCCAATGTAGTACCTCAAACTTTCCTGATTTAGTACATTTATATACACACAATCACAGCCTTTCATCCTAAGAACGAATGGATAAGGTTTAAACAAAAAGAACTTCATTTATTAAACGAAGTAATCATAAAAGTTATATGATTAGGTCATTGACTAAATTAGGAATGTTGACAGCTGACTAATGAACTGACCAATTTACCCCTGAGAATGGATGATAAAAGTTAGATGAGGTCACTTGTTCCCATCAGATTAGAAGCTAATTTGACTAATAAGTGTACATGTCCTACACTGGGAAACCAAATGGTTCATGTCGCAAATTGTTGCTTTTTGATAGTTGAAAGAACTAACGAGGCATTTACCCGTTCAATAAACTCATCACTTATTCGAGATGATTAAAAGAACAAAAAGAACTCTCACGTACCAGACAATTGATGGCTGTGGAGACAATATATAAAAGAACCAATCACAGCACAAAATAATTTAACTTGACATGTACAATCCCATACCATACTCTGTTACTCCTACCATTCCATCTCTTCCATATAAGCTTACCAGTGTTATTCAAGATGTTGTCGTAGAAGATGAAATTTCAGGATTTCTCATAAAGGACATTTGGTCTAAACTTATCTAATCCTACCAGTAAAAATAAGAGATTATGTGTTACATTTGGTCAAAACTTATGTGACATGAATCATTTGATTTCTCATAAAGTGTTACAAGCTAAAGGATAAGAGTAGTACCAATTAACTGAAAAATTAAACAAAATTAAAATCAAACAAAAGTGAAATTTCAAATAATTTTGAGATTTCACAATGCTGAGGCAGAACACAGTTAAGCATCATAACATTACAGAAGCTACTAAATTAGTATTTCTCAGTCTTCTATAGCAATTAACCAGAATACATGGTTATGTTTCATGCTTTGCTGCAATGGCATTGAGCTTATAGAAGGAAACAGTGCGTAAATAGCAAATCACTTGTCATAAGAACACATGAAGTGAGATAAAGAGGTACATAAACACCAAGAAAAAACAGTGAAAGTGCTACTTAAGAGAACAAGTTCAAGGAATCAACACTTACGTCAAACTTATGAGAACATATCTTATACATGTTAAGTTCAAGAAAACATGCCAATGCATACATAAATATTGCTAGAACTGAAATGTACGAAAGAAGAGATGAACATACTTCTGTGTTGACATGAAATTGATCTTCCATTTGCCAACTTTTCCTGACCCTTGTTGGGAAGCAGAACGAGCAGGCGAATAAATTACAACCTACCAAAGGAAAAATACAAAAATTGTAGATATTCTCAAGAGTTTCAATGGATCATAATAACCAGACGTAAAAAGATGATCGATAAATTGTCAGAAATCAGATTTCAAAAAGCTCTTTAAAAAATCCTAAGAAAATCCAGGTTTTTAATTTTTGGATATTTTAGCCTTAAAACCTACTTTTTAAAAGCTAAATAGTCTGACTATCAAACCCCCCAGTGAAATAACTTATTAATCAGGCTAGAAAATATAAATACCAAATGGAGCCCATATTATGAGAAATATTAACTTATTGCCAATTTATCATTCTGCCTTTCTTCTAAAAGAATTAAAATATACACGGTTGGAAAAGCTCTAACTTTCCCCATACTAGAAACAACATTTTCCTTATAACAATTAGGTCCGTCTTATGGGAAAGTGAGAACCCACAAACCAGTGAACATGCTTAACATACCTGAGGTTTACTCGTATGGAGCAATTTTTTTCATATTCATGAACTATTATATCCTCTCTTTTTTAGGTTTTCCGTATTCCCATATCATTTTGCGAAGCATCTGAAGTCCATGTTCTGTATCTATGCTACATAAGACCAGACAACCTCAAGGGACCCCATCTGAGATACCTCTTTCCATTCGAAATACAAAATTTGGTTAAGCCAGGGTCAAACACAAAGAGGCTTTTCATTGCAACATTTACTTTCAACTTAATTGTCTTCCTTACTTATGAGTTGCAGTGCAATTAGGTGGCTAGCTTAAAAGAGAAACATTTTTTGGTTTCTTTTCCCTGACTAAAAGCTGGATACACCTAACTTTTTTCAACAATCTCACATAAGCCAGTTTAGTGGCTTAAAAGTTTCACCCAGACATGTGAACTTTATAGAACTGATCATCGAAAACCAAGAGCTAGTGAAATGCATACTAGTTTGACTCTATTCAAATCCATTCAAGCAGCTCACCAAATTGTATTAATAAATGTAACATAAAGTTTCAATCTTTCAATTCCACTAAGAAGGTATCACATCTTCAAATCATTTTAAGTATTGGTTACTAATGGCACTAATAAATATAACATAAAGTTTCAATCTTTTAATTCCACCAAGAAGGAATGCCATAACATAAGAAAATGGAGATAGCGAATTGGTTACTAATGGCACTAATAAAAACCATTTTAAGAATCTGAAAACAAATTCCGGGAACAGTATTATGAAATACAACATAATGTTTCAATCTGTGAACTCCACTTAGAAGGGATCACATCCTAAATTTAAACAATATACACCTACATAATGAGAAAATTGATATAACAAAATAAAAATGGAGATAATCTTACCCTTCTTTTGAGGTGCTCAATAGACAACCTCAAATAAACATTGCTTAAAGCGAACTCTATGCATTATAAGACTGTTCCATTTCATTTCAAGTTATCTAAGAAAAAACTCACCAAGTAGTATCCCGTAATTCAACACAATTTTTCAGTATATGAACTCCACTTAGAAGGGAACAAATCTAAGTCCAAACAATATCTACATACATTAAGAGAAAATTGATATAATGGAAGAAAATGAAGATGATTGTTGCCTTTTCTTGAGGTGCTCAACAATAGCAACAACCTCAAACAAGCCGATATATTTGCGCAATGCAAAACTCTATGCAATGAATCGGCATAGTTGCAGACTGTTCAGATTTCATTTCAAGTAGCTAAAAGGAGACTTAAATTGTATGATGAAATTCAACATAAATTTTCCATCTTTCAATCCCACTTAGTAGGGATCACATCTTAAATTGAAACAATCCCATTAAAATGCGTGTTTTATTCTGAAGTTAAAGTTGCACAAAATGGCTTTTACTGTAGATTTTAAGCTCAACATATTCGCCTTTTCACTTATAATTTGTAGTGGATTTGGTTGGTCAGCTTAAAAGCTAGACTCTTTTGGTTGTCATCCCTGACTAAAGTTATAAGCTTTAAGCTGAAAGAACCCAATTTTTTTCGCAATCTCAGCCAAAAATGTGAACTTTATGGAATAAATCAGCATAGATAAATCGTTGGAAAATCTACATCATTCGAACACATTTCAAGTAGCTAAAACCAAAATCCCGAAATCCTATTTCGAAATTCAGCATAAATTATCAATCTTCCAATTCCACTTGAAAGGAATCACATCCTAAATTCAAACTACATATACATAATCAAGATAAGTTGACATAAAATACGAAAATGGAGATAAGTGTACCCTTCTATTATAATCCATTTCAAGTATCTGAAACCCAAATCCCCAAATAGTATTCCGAAATTCAACATAAAGGTACAATCTATCGATTCCACTAAGAAGGGATCATATCATAAATTCAAATTACATAAACTGTATCAATAAACTGTAAACAGAATGTACATAAACGGAGATAGTAAATAAGTTACAAACTCGACACTATCCAAATCCATACCAAGATCCCAAACAGCATCAAGAATAGAATACAACTTAAAGGTTCAATCTTTCAATTACACTTAACAAGGGATCACCATTCATCAAATCTTAAATTCACTATATTACACCCTGCTTGACCCTATTCAAATCCATTGCAATTACTTGAAAAACAAATCCCCAAATCGTATTAAGAAACTAACATAAAAATTTCAACATTTCCAATCCCACTAAGAAAACATCACAAGTTAAATACAAACAACAAATACCTAATTCATCACAAAACTCAATATAATTCAATAAAAATATATATTAAGAAATTAATATCAAAAAAATTCAACATTTCCAATCCCACTAAAAAGGCATCACACATTCATATCTTAAATCCAAACAAAAAATACATAATTCATATCAAAACTCAATACAATCAAATAAAATTTAACATTAAAAAAATTCAAAATTCCAATCCCACTAAGAAGGAATCACATCCTAACTCCAAATAACAAATACATAATTCATAACAAAACTCTATGAAATCAAATAAAAATAGAGATCATATATATATATAAATAATCCAACATTTCCAATCCCACTAATAAATATACCTTTCTTTTGAGATGTTCTTGGGGAATACCAGAGACGATACCGATCTCGCCGGGTTTAATCTCAACCAACGAATCTGTCGATAACATTCTATTCGATGATAGATACATATTATTATTCGATACATATACACGACGAGCGGAATTCGCTAATCGTTGAATTGAATTCGCCATTTTTTAAGACCACTAGAAGAGAGAGACTGAGTTTAGGGCTCTGTTTAGAGAGAGGGTGAGAGTCCTTATAGTTTGCTATTTGTTCTGATTTTGACCCTTCATATGTAACAATTCACTCAATTTAGTCCAATTTGGTTTTTGACTTCCTTCCAAACGTACTCCCTCCGTTCTGTCCACATTTCATACTTCCTCCGTTCCCGTTTAATTATCCATTACGAAATTACGTGCAATTTTGATCGGTCAAAAACTTGTATCAAAATTGTCGGAATAAATTTTTTTAAAAGTTTATAGTATAGTTCAAATGTTAAATTTTATGATTAGATTTTAAAAAAAATCATTTTGACAATTTCGATACAAGTTATAAGCCGGTCAAAATTGCACGTAGTTTCGTAATGGACAATTAAATGGGAACGGAGGAAGTATTGGGTTGTCCCAAAACAAGTGTCCGTCTTTTCAATATGGTAATTATAATGTAATAAATTTACTCTCTTACCATTTATATACTTACCATTTATGACTACAACAACAACAATTTTTAGAAAACAATTTAACTGTATTAAATTTAATTATGATATTTATAAGGGCAATATTGGTAATTTATGTATCAAAATTTAATATAGTTAAAAAGTAGCAATTTATAAGTGAGACACTTAAAAAAGGACGAAGGGGGTAGTACGTACTAGACTTATTTTTACTATTTAACCTTTTAAATTCTTCATATATTGTTATTTAACGAGTATTGGTCTCTGTAAATTATGAATATAAGTAATATTTTAAAGGTTTATTTGAAAATTAATACACGCATCTCTAACCAACATTTCTTAAAATTTGAGAATAGTATATTCGATATATACATATTATTCGATATGTATACACGACAGACGAAATTCGCTAATCGTTGAATTGGGTTCGCCATTTTTCGAGCTCTAGAAGAGGGTGAGTGAGTTTAGGGCCCCGTTTAGAGAGCTACAAGTTTATGTATGCATACGTATTTCTTATCGAATGAACATCATTTAAATGTGAATGTATAAGATATGTATTGCGTATGTGCTATCTATTTGCATATATATACTAAAAGTCAATTTTCAAAAAATTTAGGGTTAAATTGATTTATTTTATAGAATAGGGATCAAATTGAAAACTAAACTTAATTTGCGTCAAATTAAATTGACAAAGTTATTGAAATTAGAAAAAGAAGGTAGACTGGTACCTAAATGGTAAAATCTAATAGCCTGGTACCCAAATTGTTATAAACTGGAAGTTGAGTGTACTAAACGTGTATATTTTCTCTTTAAAAAAAAACTAAAAAAAACAATTCTAACACCAGATGTTTCACATGTCTAACTCATAAAAGGTAAAACACTTATGCTACAATTAATATAAATTAAGTCAAACATTTTGAAATTATCCAATTTTATTTAAATTTTTCAAAAATACCCTCATTCTAATATTTTAATTACTCTTAAATGCCATCACTCAATTCAAATACATAAATAACTTAAAAAATGTTATTTTTCACACATTTATATTCTAAACAAAATCGTTGTGTATTTTTTATAAGAGTAAAACATTATGTTACTCTTTATATACGATTGCTAATTAATTATATTTATTCATTTGATATTTAAATTTTAAAAAAAAAAATTATTTGTCGAAATTATATCTATGTCACTACGTATGAACGTAACGTATGGGCAACATTAGCGGTACATGTATAAAAGCTGCTAACTATTCCACGACCATAAAAAATTAACCAAAAATATAACTCATCTTGCTACACTACACCTAAGGAATGGTAAAAAAAATTTACTCTAATGTCAAAGTAACACACAAGAACGCGAACCAAATTAAAGGGAATAACTAAGAACGATGCAATTATCAGGAAACATAACAAGAAAAGGTGAAATCAGCAATTAAACTACCATTCTCATTCAAAAAGCGGCAAGAGTCATTCTACAATTATGATAAAACGATAAACAGCTCATATTTCTCCAAATTAATAAAAGAAGGTAACTCAAACATCCATCATCATCAAGAATTCTAAACCTAGTAGCATCCGAATCCTTGAGATTTACTAATTTCGTAAATATCAACCTGATCTCAAGACCTCCAAATATCTGTCTGTATAGCAACAATGTGAAAAACAAACATATCCAGGAACAAGCAGCAGTTATAACAACTATTTCATTTCTAAGCTGTGAAATTTTTCATAAAAAAAGATCTCATTTTCCTGATAATTCTTAAATAACAATGCATAAAGAAAGCAAAATCATTCCAAACCCACAGTATCACCCAATCAATTTGCAGAAACTAACAGTGGAACTATCATTCTCATTTCAAATCTGCATAATTATTCTACAATCTAACACCCCAAAAACCTCGCTTTCTGTACATACTATATAGGTTCTTCCAATAGAAAGTTGCATATGCAACAATGTTAAATCAATATCAAGAGAGTAAACACTTAGCGCCTGCATATAAGCTACGATTATCATGATATGAAAAAGAACAAGATAGTCACTTTTTTAAAAGTAATTCAATCAAATGCACTCCAGTTGAAAAAGAAAAATTAATCATAACAGGTGCAATCAGTATATAACACCACAACAAATTATAACAACCAATCTCGTTCAAACCACTAAAGATTATTCTACAACCATTAGTAAAACCTAAAAAGAACTCACCTTTCTCAAAACACACATGGAAAAACTTCTAAAGAACAACAATAAATCACTCCAAACTCACTATAGCTCCCAAGCCCTTGAGCTTCTCAACAATCGCCTCCGCCTCTTACCTCGCAAGCCCCTTGTTAACCACAACCTTCTTAATAATCTTAATCTTTACTCTCGCATCAAACTTTCCCAACCTCCCATCAAACGCCGTAAAAAATGAACATAAATAGCAACAAAGTAAAATAAAGAATTTAGAGAGGGGAAAACACAACAGTTGTAACAACCATTCTCATTCAAATCAGTAGAACGATTATTCTACAACCATCAGTAACATCTAGAAAAAGATCTGACCTTTCTCAAACCCCACATGAAAAAAACTCCTAAAAAACACTAAACAATCATTCCAAAACCAAAGTAGCACCCAACCCTTAAGCTTCTCAACAATCGACCCTGCCTCTTCTTTAGTAAGCTTAACCATAATCGGCGCCTTCTCAACCAAATCCTAGCCTCTTTAAGCCCCCCAAATCAGTAAACCCCCTAACTTCTTTAAAAATCTTAATCTTCGATCCCGCATTAAAATTTTCCAACTTCACATCAAACACCATGAGAAATGAACATGAATATTGACAAAGTAAAAAAGAAGAAAAAGGATACATAGGGCAAAAACAACAGTTATAACAACCATTCTCATTCAAATCAGTAAAAGATTATTCTACAACCATCAATATAATTATCTTAATATTCGCTCCCGCATCAAACTTTTCCAACTTCACATCAAATGCCGTAAAAATGAACATAAATAGCAGCAAAGTGAACTTATAGCAACAAAGTAAAACAAGGAATATATAGAGGGGCAAAAACAACAGTAATAACAAGTGTTCTCATTCAAATCAGTAAAAATATTATTCTACAACCATCAGTAAAATCTACAAAAAGATCTCACCTTTCTCAAAACCCACATGAAAAAACTCCTAAAAAACACTAAAAAATCATTCCAAAACCACAGTAGCACCCAACCCCTTAAGCTTCTCAACAATCGCCTCTGCCTCTTCTTTAGTAAGCCCCTTCTTAACCACAATCGGCGCCTTCTCAACCAAATCCTTAGCCTCTTTAAGCCCCAAATCCGTAAACCCCCTAACCTCCTTAATTATCTTAATCTTTGCCCCCGCGTCAAACTTCTCAAGCTTCACATCAAAAATAAGTTTCTCTGCCTTTGCCTCCGCAGCAGGGGCCGTCCCTCCTGTTAAAGGAATATTATCTTGATGAATATTTTATTCTCTACCATAATTAATTTAGTGTGATTATGATATATGCATTTCACAGGTGGGACTCAAACAGTCCATTTTTCATATGTAATTAGTGTATAAATAGGTACTATGTACACAAACCACAAAGTAATGAAATAAATATTTTCATTGTGTGTGTTTGGTACAAGCTTTTTTCCATCGCTTTTTAGATTTTCTGCTATGAAAAAGCATTGGTGTTTGGTATGCTAGCTTTTATGGCTTTTGAAAAGCTAGATTTTGGGTATAAAAGCTTGAAAATCAAAAATCTATGTTTTTCGGTAGATTTTTTTCAGCTTTCTCGACACCAATTTCTGAGTTCAAACCAAATTTAACGTTGTTTACGAAAATACCTTCGGCCTTTAGGGAAAATTACACTCTAAAACAACTACTATGTATAAAAGGCTAAATAATCTTTAAAATATGGATAACTAGGTCAGTTTTGAATGAATTAGCAAAAAAGCTAAAATCTAAAACCAAACGCAAATCTTAATATCTACCTTCTAAAAATCAGTTACCAAACGCACTAACCGCCTTTTTATAATCGAGCTTATTTTTTACCAAAAAAGCTGATGCCAAACGGACCCAATTAGTTACTTTTCTTATTACCTCCTCCTCTGCCAGCTCCCGCAGCTGCATTCAAAGCAGAAACGTTTTTTTCTTATTGTAAAAACAATTTTTTGACTACAAAAGCCTATTCCAAACGTGTCCTTAGTCAAGAAATTTCCATGGAAAAGTATCGCCAAACACTCAATAGACAAATAGAGGGAAAACAATTTCCAGAAAAACAATTTCCCTGGAAAACATTTTCCCGAGTAAATATTTTCCGCCCAAACAACCAGAGCCTGTGTATAAATAGGTAATATGTACACAAACCACAAAGAACCGAAATAAAAAAAAACATTATTTTTAATTTTATTATTACCTCCTCCTGCACCTGCTCCCGCAGCAGCATTCAAAGCAGAAACGTTACGTATGTATCGATGAAGCCCCATTTTATGGGTAAACAACACCGAGTAGTCATATTTCTCGAGCTTTGTGAGGTCAAGAAGCTCGTCTGCGATGCGGGTCAGCTTCTCGGTCTGGGTGGAGAGAGAGAGGGGACGGGCTGAGAGGTAGAGGCGGCGGAGGAGGGTTCTTGAAGGGGGTCTGAACATCATTGATGCCATTTTTTGGTGGGGCAAAGTGTAGCTTTTTCTGAATCAGGGGGTCTGATGGTGAGTATTTGAAACTTTAGAGAGAGTTTGTGTTTCTTTTTGGGGTTTTAGGGTTCTAACTAGAGAGAGTTTATTCTGGGCTATTTATTCATTTTATTGATAATGTATTTTTTTTAATTTTATTTAGGATAATTTGGTAGTAATTGCAAGGTTAGTAGGAGTAATAAGAAATAAGTTCTATTTTGCTCAGTTATTTTCACTTGTTTCTCTCTTAAACATCGGTTGTACGATGTTGACAATTAAGTGTTCACATCTGATCATAGTTTTTTGTATGATTTAATGTCAGACCAGTTTATCGTTTCATGTATTAATCGACATGAATCATAATTCCCACTCGAAACACTAGTTGCATTTACTGTGTAAGAGAGTACTAGAACCCGGGTTAATAAGAAATATATGTTTGAAGGCTAACTAAATTAGTTGTTGATGAACAAGGATATTGACAAAAAGATTAGTCCAAAAGAAGGTATGTCTCTGGTTACATGATTAGTAGTCTCGGGATTAACAATCCAGTTCGAATTATGAGAGAGATTTGAAATGAATGTCAGAGTAGCAACACATACTTGATTAGATTAATATGATAACACTCCAACGATATTGAGAATACACTAAAAACATAATTCGTAGTCCGATTCATTCTAATAGTGTGGCTTCCTTATAGTAAGTAACCAAACACGTAATATGACTTCTAATCGATTCCCGAACTTGAAATGATGCAAGCAAACAAGACGTTAGAGTTTATGTGATTCAAAAAAATCCCATATCATCCAAATGAGGATGGATACACGAAAACTAAAACAAAACAAATCTCAAACGATGAGTAGCTTATAATTCCATTTCATAGTTGGATAGAATATTCTAAAAAAGGCACAAATTAAGCGGCATCTACGCGGAACCTATAAAACTAACAGATTAGGCAGGATTAGACGAGATTAAGCGGATTCCGCCTTGCGTCTTTTAGAATATTGGTTGGATACGATTTTTGATCGAAAAAACATAAACGTTAAATTAAAATAGGAGTTAATTATAAAGATTCAAAAGCACATGTTGGCTATTTGCAAAACATCCATTTACTTTAGGGCTATTTGCATTTTAATAAATTTCCAACTCAAGCCTACTAAAAAAAAAACTACTACTATATATACAAAAATTGTTAAATTTTCTGTAAATTATATTTTTCCATTGCCTTGCCGCTTCCTTTTGAGCTCTTGACTCTGCATATATACATACTACTAATCTGTCCCATGCGTTGTGTGTGTGACACGTAATGCAATTAAAATATAAAAAATAAGTGTAGTTATGATACAAATACGTGGATAATACAAAAAAAATAGTATAAGACTTAAACGAATGTTTGGTTATATTTTTCCATTGCCTTGCCGCTTCCTTTTGAGCTCGACTCTGCATATATACATACTAGTAATCTGTCCCATACGTTGTGTGTGTGACACGTAATGCAATTAAAATATAAAAAATAAGTGTAGTTATAATACAAATACGTGGATAATACAAAAAAAAATAGTATAAGACTTAAAAGAATGTTTGGTTGTTAAAGAGGGACACATATTGTTATTAGTTGTTATTTTTATTTTATTTTATTTTATATGAGGATGGTATCATTGTAATTAATAAAAAAATATAGTTGGCTAAAATTTGTCGGCCAAATTTGTGGTTTATTATAAAGATAAATAAAGATATATACATATACATGTACATATAAAGATAAATAAAGAAATGGCGTTTGGGCAGGTAGTAATAGGACCACCTGGTTCGGGCAAGACAACATACTGTAATGGCATGTCTCAGTTTCTAACACTTATGGGAAGGTACCCTTTTTTATCTTTTAAGCTCCTTTTACACTTATAAGCTGCTTTTTTTAAAAAGAGTTATAAGCTGCTTTTTTGTTCCCCCATACAGTATATACATCCTTATGTGATATGTAGTTTTGAGGGTAGTTAAGTTGGTCCTTTATTTTTTGGGAAATTTAATGTTTAGTACCCTTTTTAGCTTTTAAGCTCCTTTTCACTTATAAGCTGCTTTTTTTGTTCTCCTGTTTATGTATTCATATGTAGTTTTGAGGGTAGTTAGCCTTTTGTTTTTGGGGAAAGTTAATGTTTAGTACCCTTTTTAGCTTTTAAGCTCCTTTTACACTTATAAGCTGTTTTTTTGTTCTCCTGTTTATATATTCATATGTAGTTTTGAGGGTAGTTAGTCTTTTGTTTTTTGGGAAAGTTAAGGTTTAGTACCCTTTTTAGCTTTTAAGCTCCTTTTACACTTATAAGCTGTTTTTTTTGTTCTCCTGTTTATATATTCATATGTAGTTTTGAGGGTAGTTAGTCTTTTGTTTTTTGGGAAAGTTAAGGTTTAGTACCCTTTTTAGCTTTTAAGCCCTTTTACACTAACAAGCTGGTTTTTTTGAAAGAGTAATAAGCTACTTTTTTGTTCCCACATATATATACATTCTTATGTAGTTTTGAGGGTAGTTAGCTCTTTATTTTTTTGGCAAAGTTTATGCTTAAGAGTACATAGTACCGAGACTTGATTATCAAAAACCTCGATTTGTGTTTTTTTAAGAATCGCTCCTTTACCCTAATAAGCTGTTTTTTAGTTCTCCCATTTATACATTCATGTGTAGTTTTGAGGGTAGTTAGTATTTTATTTTTGGGGAAAGTTAATTTTTAGTACATAGTAGCGGACTTAATTATCAAAAACCTCGTTTTTTTTAAAGGATCGGTACTTATCAATGTAGCATTAGTGAGCATTGAAGTTATACCCATTTTAGCTTTGAAGCTCCTTTACACTAATAAGTTACTTTTTTGTTATCCCATATACACATTCATATGTAGTTTTGAGGGTAGTTAGTCCTTTATTTTTTTGGGAAAGTTAATGTTTAGTACCCTTTTTAGCTTTGAAGCTCCTTTACACTAATAAGCTGGTTTTTTGTGTTTTTTTTTTATAAGAATCGGTACATATCGGTGAGCATTAGTGAGCGTCGAAGTTATACAGATGAAGTAAAAAGAGACAGAACCATTGAGCATATGTGCCTACTGCCTAATCTTAAAGCATATCTTAACTGTGGATTTTTGATAATTAAGGGTCAAACTTTGTATTGAATGATCACTTTTCCCAGTGGCAAGCTAGGTTTCATATATATATATATAGAAATAGATGGCATGTCTCCGTTTCTCTCACTTATTGGAAGGTACCCTTTTTAGCTTTTAAGCTCCTTTACGCTAATAAGATGCTTTTTCTGTTTCCCCATATATACATGCATATGTAGTTTTGAGGGTAGTTAGTCCTTTATTTTTGGGAAAGTTATGTTTAGTGCATACTTCTGGACTAGATTATGAAAAACCTGAACTTGTGATTTTCTTAACGAATCGGTACATATCAATGTATAGCATTAGAGAGCGTCGAAGTTATACACACAGAGTAAAAAGAGACAGAATCATTATGTTAACAGTGGTTTTTTGATAAATAAGTCTCAAACTTTGTGCCAAGTCTAAATGATAATTTTCCTTATTTTTTCCTACACTAACCTATGAGCCAGCTCCAATTCATTATCCTTACCTAGATTCTTTGTGTGCGCTGAGCAAAGTTTTTGGATTATTTTGTGCAATGCTATAAGTCTTGTATCAGTGGCAGAACCGAGATCCATTTATGGGAAGGACTAAAACTTCATGTGGATTTGTTTTTCTTATTACTAGAAGGCTATAACTGGAAAAAAGAGAGATTAAAAGTACATGGTAAAAGAACAATGTTTTTCTCAATATGCAGGTGCAGGCTAGTAGCCCCTTTACTCTACTCCACCTAAATGAATGCTTAGTATCTATGCCATTTTGATAATAACTTAAAAGTGTAAAATTAGTACCGGAAAGCCTATAACGCACAGGTATTTTGAATGACGCACCCGCACCGGCTACGTACTGCGTACCGGTATTTGTAGGTAGATATCAGGTACTTATATATTTATGGATAGGATGAACTTAATAAGGATATATTGATAGTTATATATTCAATATGCCCATATACAACAATTGGATATTGTGTATGTATGGGAATTTATGCAAGTGTTTTGAGACATTTTCTCAACTATTTCAATTTGTTTCATTCGGTTGTTTGTTTAAAAATACACTAACCTTAGCGTATATTTGTACGTACTCTCTAAAACTTGCATAAAACTTGTAGAAAGTAACTCTTGCATGAGACTATAACTTGCTAATATGACATAATTGAATTTAGCCTCTTAGCATGCCACCAGTAATTGCCTTTAAAGAGATGTAACTTATGTGATGTAATAATACCACATAGAAAATGGCAAAAGGCACACTTTAGTGCTAGATTAGATGATATAATCTATAACTCATGTCGTTTAATATTCCTAATCCATGTTAGGACTAGTTTACATGAGTATGGCATGCCTCTATATTACAATATAGTTGAAGGCTATTTTATCTTGTCACATAAAACCTCATAGACATTTATATGTTACTTGAGCTCGTAATTCTACTCTCGTAGAGTACTCATACAGTGTACCCGGACTAGGGCTTCATTGCTGAGAGCAGAATTCTTTGTATTCTAGTGTACAGTTGTAAAATTACGTAATAGTTAAGTGTATTAAATCTTATTAAACCATACGTAGTTGCTCCGGTTGAGTGTTGAGTAATCTCTGTTTCTTTTTTGCAGGAAAGTAGCTGTCATAAATTTGGACCCTGCTAACGATTCACTCCCGTATCCTTCACTCCATGTTCTGATTTAAATAAAAATGAGGAATTGATTTATTGGTTTTATATTGTTGTGTTTCTATGGGTATGGTTCAGTTTTGTTTTTTTCCTTAATTTTAAGCTATAGGTATGACTGTGCAATCAACATTGAGGAACTCATTAAGCTTAGTGATGTTATGAATGAGCATTCTCTTGGCCCAAATGGAGGTCGGTATCTTCTCCTTTTGTCTAAAAAGCTGTTTTTTTCTTTACCTGTTAAGTTTCAATGTCGAGCTTGTTTACCTATAATTTGCATTGCATTTGGTTAGCCAGCTTGTCTTTTAGCTTGGGAAGCTAAGAGTTCTAGCGGATTTTCTTTCTGCTCAAATAACGAAGCTTATGTGCTCAAGGATGCAACAGAATAATTCCTATTTGGGATTTTTTTTAGCTTGAAAAAACCACATGTATTTAGAAGAAGATGCTAGACTTGTGAAGTTATATATGTACTGAATGTTGTTGCATTGGGCAACAAAGATTCTGTTATTTTAAGTGGCGTATCTGCAAATTTGTCGTATCTTATGGGTATATTTTCTCCGTGAATGCATGGGTGCTTACAACTAATTCCGTACCTATTAAATTTTGTATGCCTAACACTAGTATGCTAAATGACCTTGGTGAGGTTTAATTTTCAGTTTTGCAGGTTATTAGGAACTTACCATAGTTTTTCAATTCACCAGGATACTTTGCTTCTCATACGTCTACTCATCAGGATACTTTGCTTCTGAGTGTGGATTAATGTCAATTTTTGAACAGACAATGTGTAAGGGGTTTCAATGTAGGAAAAGCAATAAAACAGTAACTGGATAACAAAACACGGCCACGCCCACTGATTTAACTGTTTTTGGTGAAATTTTCTCACTAAATATTATAAATGAAATTGAATTACAATGATGTAAATACTGGAATTCGACATGCAGTAACAGGAAATTAAAGATAAACATGAAACTAATTTATTGATAAAATTCTTCGTGTCTCTACTCAGTTTATGAGAAGACTATTATTACTACTGCTTAGTTCAACTATAATGCAAGAGTGTTCTTGAGTTGCCATATTTTGCATTTAAACCTCATAACTTCTTGATTGATCAAAATGTGATCACTATTTTGGTATTTCTTTTGTTCGTAGACTTCACTAATCTCACTCCTTCCCTCTTTATTGTCCCCCAATTCGGATCCAGTACGCCATTCTATACGTAGTTTGGGAGCATAGAAAAAATTTCCTTGATACATTGTAGCATACTATTGTTTTGTGTGACATTCCGAAGAAATCCTTCTGTTGCACATATATAACACTACCTATGAATTTTGTGGCTTGATGACCTAACAACTATACTCTCTCTTATCTTTTTAATTAGGTCTTGTATATTGTATGGAGTATTTGGAGAAGAATATCGATTGGTTGGAATCTAAATTGAAACCTCTTTTGAAAGGTTAGTGTTCTCCTTACAGCAATTTCTGTTGTCGTTATGTGCTAATTTTCGTTTGTTATAGTTTTCTTATTTGAGTTTTATGCAACTTGGTATCGTTCAGGATAAGTTTTGTAACAGCATATTAAAGTAATAAGTATGTTGCCATGCAGATCACTACCTTCTCTTTGATTTTCCTGGCCAAGTAGAATTGTTTTTCCTTCACTCAAGTGCAAAAAAGGTAATCGAGAAGCTCATAAAGAAGCTGGATCTAAGGGTATGTCAAGTTTACTTCAATTGTTGTTTTTTAATGTTTTTTTTTTAAATATTATTAATGAGGATCAAGAGATTTCACACCTAACCCCCTTAACAAAATTCGAACCCTTCACCTCCTATTTGATAGTGCGGGCTCTAGCCCACTAGGCTATTTCTAGTTTTTATTTTGTTTTTATTTTTTTAATGTTACTGCAGTTCCTTAAATCATTAAACAACACTTCTGTCTGTGTACACTAGCATAAAATTTCTAGATGAGTTACCACACCAAGTATAGTAGCAGTATACAAAGTCGGAAAAATAGAATACATATGGATACTGATTGCTAAATATCGTAGGCTGATGATGATATATCACAGTGTAAAAATATTAATTAACCTTATTATTATGAAATTTTAGTAATTTGAGTAGTTTTTGTGCAGTTGACTGCTGTGCATCTAGTAGATTCACACCTTTGCAGTGATCCTGGGAAGTATATCAGCGCATTGCTTCTTTCTCTATCAACCATGCTACATATGGAACTTCCACACATAAACGTTTTATCCAAAATCGATCTTATTGAGAACTATGGAAAACTAGGTAAACATGTCTATCATTTCTTGCATGTCTTGCTAACTAGTGCTTATAGCATTATGTAAGCTGTAAAACCCTTGGGAAATGCATGGTTTGAAAACCATGAAGAAGGATAAAGACATGGTTAATATAACAAGCATATTTTACTTTTTAAACCCTAATTTGTTTTGAGCAATTAACGCTTACTAGTCACATATACTTGTCTGTTTTGCAGCTTTCAATCTTGACTTCTACACTGATGTTGAAGACTTGTCTTACTTACAACACCACCTTAATCAAGATCCTCGCTCAGCTAAATACAGGTGCGCTGTTGGAAAATCTTTCTTTTGCTTTATTGCTTCAAGCTAAACTCTATATGATTACTCAGCTTGAAAGCTAAATGTTTTTTGGGTCTTTTGGCCTTGAAAAGTTAAAAAATTTAAGCTCAAAGAACCTAGCTTCTTTTTGAAGTTTACGGAATCCAGTTTTTTTGCTTTAAAGCTACAAGAATATAAGCCAATATGTCTGTGATAAACACAAACTTGGCTAGGTCAAATAGAAGAATTACCTGTTTCAACTATTTTTGGCTGTAGGAAATTGACAAAGGAGCTATGTGGCGTAATTGAAGATTTTTCCATGGTCAATTTCTCCACTTTGGATATACAGGCACGGGACCTTTCTTTTTCAAACTTTTAAGGTCATTTAAGTGCAATTTTAGATCTTGGTATTGGTCATTTAATTTCAGGACAAAGAGAGTGTCTGGAATCTTGTGAAGCTAATAGACAAGAGCAATGGTTTTGTATTTTCTGGCATCGAAGGGAGCGTTGTAGAATATAGCAAAATTGCTGCTGCTCCTATCGACTGGGACTACTATAGATATCCTTTTTCAGTGTAGATTTTTTATATAATTATTATGACACTGCTCCTAATCAATTTAGTGAATTGTTTATACAAATTTAAGGTTTTATCATAGTGTAGAAACTGTATTTTTATTGATAATATTAAAATTTCATCAGTACAATATATAGCCAAGACCAGGCGTAATTACAGGAGATCTTTACAATTGCAATAAATAAGATTGATTACATAATCAAAAACTTATCCTAATCTTTAGCTAATTCAAAACTCAAATATGGTCAGAGTTTATTGCTGGGCTTTTAATGCTAGGCTGATTTTGTGCAATTACTTTAACATTAGGCTGATTTTGTGCAATTACTTTAACATCCCCCCGCAAACTGGACGGACCTTGACGGACAAGTTTGAGAGCAAGAAGAGAATGCCGGTGCTTATGAAGAGGCTTGGTAAGAAGGTCGGCCGGCTGGTCAACAGATGGAATATAACAAACGCGGTGACTACCGGAAACTACTTTCTCACGCACGAAATGGTAATCTAGTTCAATATGTTTTGTCCGCGCATGAAAGACTGGGTTGGAGGCCATGTATGTTGCACTTAAGTTATCACAGTGTAAAAGAACCGGGAACTGCACCTGTGCTCCAAGTTCATATAATAATAGAGCTAACCAAGTAGTTTCAGCACTAGCATGAGAGAGAGCTCGGTATTCAGACTCGGCACTGGAACGGGCGATTGTGGGCTGCTTTTTGGAACACCAAGAGACGAGATTGGTGCCGTGATAGCAAAGGTAAGCAGACGTTGACCGGCGGCTTTCAGGACAGCCTGCCCAATCAGCATCGGAGTAGGCGCTGAGATGAGTTGGTTGGCGTTGGGGACGGAAAAACAGTCCATGACCAAGTGTACCCTTTATGTACCTCAGAATACGCTTTGCAGCAACTAAATGTGAGGTACGAGGCTGACTCATAAATTGAGATATTGAGTTGACTGCATAGGCAATGTCGGGGCGAGTTATCGTCAAGTATTGGAGAGAACCAACAATTTCTCGGAAAGCAGTGGGATTCGCAAGTATGTCGCCATCAGTCGAAGTAAGAATTTCTTTGGCCGACATAGGTGTAGTGACAGGCTTACAGAGGAGCATGTCATGCTTGACTAGAAGGTCATTAGCATACTTGAGCTGGCTGATGTGGAGGCCATCGTTTTGTGAAGAAACTTGTAAGCCTAGAAAATAATGTAGAGGACCAAGATCTTTTATATCAAAACCACGACTAAGTGCATCAATGAACCCTTCCAAAAGCTTATTATCACTGCCCGTAACTACGATATCATCAACATATAAAAGAAAGTAAATAATTTGAATGCCACAACGAAAAATAAAGAGAGATGGGTCGGCCAAACTCTGAATAAAACCAGCGGAGATAAGGAATGATGTGATTCGGTGAAACCAAGCTCGCGGGGCCTGCTTATGGCCATACAATGCTTTGTGAAGCTTGCAAACATGATTGGGTCGTGAAGAATCGACAAACCCAGGTGGTTGAGTCATATAAACGTCCTCTTGAAGAAACCCGTGAAGGAACGCATTCTTGACGTCTAACTGGCGTAGAGACCATCCTTCAGAGACAGCAATACTAAGAACAGTACGAATTGTGGCGGGCTTAATAACCGGGCTGAACGTTTCTTCATAATCAATACCTTGTTGTTGATGGAATCCTTTGGCGACAAGTCGTGCTTTGTGTCGATCGATTGTGCCGTCTGAATTACGCTTGATGCGGAAAACCCATTTGCAACCAACTGTGTTTTGAGACGGTGAGGGGGGCACAAGAGTCCAAGTCTGATTCTTCAGGAGAGCATTAATTTCGTCTGCCATAGCACTATGCCAAGCTGCTTGTTTGGAAGCGTCAGTATAACATGTAGGTTCTGAATTTTTAATGACAGTAATAAGAGCTCGAGGTAAAGGATGGCGATTCTGTTGGTTTAGTGTACCGTCTTTGGATCGGGTGGTCATTGGATGTCGGGAGGGTTGTCGAGGCGGTGGATTGGTGGCCGAAGTCGTAGCAGCTGTTAATGAGTCCGAGAGGAACGGTTGCAAAGATTGAACATCATTGGTTTCCATCACCACTAATGGGGGTGTTTCATCTGTCGTGGTTCTTACAAGTCGAGCACGGCGATGATATGTCTTTAGAGGTTTATTGATGGACGATGACTCTTGAATTGATGCGGATGTAGTAACATGAAGCGGCGGCGTTTCATGGGGTTGAGTCGATGTGTCTGTTTGGTTAATATTAGAAGTTGAGGCTTCTGTTTCTGGAATAGATTGTATAGGCAGGCCAATGGGCTCAAGGTGTGATGTAATTATTGGCTCACAATGTGATGCTGGAGTTGGTGAAACAGGAATAGGGCTTGGGCATGGTAAGAGAGCAAATTCCAACGGGGTAGTATGTTGTACCTGCAAATTTTTGTAGGGAAAATAACTTTCATTAAAAAATAACATGTCTTGAGACATATAGACGACCGGTAGTGGGATCGAGACATCGATAACCTTTATGTTGGGGACTATATCCTAAAAAGACACATTCTATACTACGACTTGATAATTTATCGGAGACATAAGGACCAAGATAAGGAAAACAAGAACAGCCAAAGACTCGAAGGGACGAGTAGGAAGGAGAAGTATCATAAAGGCGATGGTGAGGAGTGTCCCAATTTAAAACAGATGTAGGGAGGCGATTAATAAGATAAACAGATGTGAGGACAGCTTCGACCCAAAGTTTGTGCGGAGCACTAGCAGTGAGTATAAGGTTTCGAGTCATGGTGGCAATGTGACGATGCTTTCTTTCGGCAAGTCCATTTTGTTCAGGGGTGTGTGGACATGAAAGTCGTTGTTGAATGCCCAAAGAGTTACAATATTCAGTGAATGAATTATTAACATATTCCGTGCCATTATCACTTTGGAGAAATTTAATGACGACACCAAAGTGATTTTGAATTTTAGCAACAAAAGTTTGAAAATGGGTAAGTACTTCATTTTTCCGGCGCATTGGATAAACCCATGAATATCGTGAAAATTCATCAGTAAAAAGAACGTAATATTTAAAACCGCAAGTAGAGGGGGTGGATGAAGACCATACATCACTATGAATAATATGAAAAGGAGAATGAGCGGACAATTTATTAGACTGGAAAGGTAATTTATGAGACTTGCTAAGAGCACATTCATGACAAAAATTACGAAAAGAAATCTTAGATCCAATAGAAGAACCTAAACGAAACAAGACATCAGATGAAGGATGGCCAAGTCTCTTGTGCCAGATGGAAGAGTGAATGGTGGCAAGAGCTTGTGGGGTGGAAGGAACGTTCGACAGTTGAAGAGGATATAGCCCGTCTTTACAAGGGCCCTGAAACAATAAACGACCGGAATGTAAGCAAAAAATCTGATAATAATCAGGTGCGAAAAGAAATACAACTTGATTGTCTTTAGTAAAGCGAGCAACAGATAACAAATTTTTACGAATAGAAGGGATTCGAAAAACATTTTGTAAAGAAAAATTGGATGATCCTACAGAAATGGGCAAGTTACCAGTGGGAAATGGGCATTGAGTCCCCATTACCCATAAAAACATTATGTGGACCAGCATAGTGTTGCGGATTATTGACATGCATAGAGGTCATGTGATGCGTAGCTCCGGTGTCCGGATACCAATTAGGATCTGCCGCGAACTGAGCTCCAGCGAAAGGTGCAACAGTGTTTGGGCCTGGATATCGATGAGGGCACTGGTTGTTTCCATGCTGATTTGTGTGGCAATTGGAACACCAAATTGGAGCCGGTCCAAGTAGACCATTGGAGGGCTGAGATCGAGGGGCCGAATTGGGAAATGTGTAATGTCCAAATGCATTAGATGGTGGCAATTGTGCAGGAAATTGTGGCGACGGAAATCCATTGTAGTGTTGTTGATAGTTGCGTGCATTGTTGTACTTTTTCGGGCGACCAAAATTCCGGCTGTTTGAACTAAAATTCCGACCAGATTGGGGACGATTATCGCGACGGGTATTGCTATTATGAAAGAGAGCAGTGGCTGATCCGTGCTCATGAGTGCGAGGTTGCTGGGAATCAAAAGACAAAATGCGAGATCTAAGTTCGGTGAAGTCAGGGAGAGAAGAGTGTTGGGAAAGAGCGGTACGGAGCATAAGATAATCAGATCCAAGGCCATGGAGTGTTGCAAGAACCAAATCCTCGTCAGATACCGGCTTTTTGATGGCTGCCAATTGATCAGCAATTGACTTCGCATGACGAAGATACTCGTCAATTGATTTAGAACCTTTGTTAAGCTCAAGAAGTTGTAGCTTAAGACTAGAAGCACTAGCTGCAGAACGTTGCGAGTAGTGGCGAGCGAGGCAATCCCAGATTCCTTTAGAAGTGTCGAATCCAATGGTAAGTTGCGATACACTCTCAGTTAGAGAAGTGGTGATAAGACTAACGATTTGTTGATCCACGGTGAACCATTCTTCATATTTGGTGTTGGAGATAGTTGTAGCTGCTGCAGTTGCCGTAGCAGGTGTGTCAATAGTCTGAGATGGTTCCGGTATGGAACCATCTATATAACCCCAGAGTTTAGCACCATGTAGGTACGGTTTGATTTGTCGAAGCCAAGTGAGATAATTTGTCTCAGTAAGTTTGGTGAATTGGGCAGTGTTTTGGGTAGGAGCCGAAAATGAAGAGGCCATGGGAGAAGGAAAAAGAAAAAAACAGAAGAAGGAGAAGGAAAAGGAGGTAACAGCAAGGGGAGGAAAAGAAAAGAAGAAAAAAAAAAAAAAAAAAAGTAACTGAGAAGAACTATGACCTAGGCTGATACCATGTAGAAACTGTATTTTTATTGATAATATTAAAATTTCATCAGTACAATATATAGCCAAGACCAGGCGTAATTACAGGAGATCTTTACAATTGCAATAAATAAGATTGATTACATAATCAAAAACTTATCCTAATCTTTAGCTAATTCAAAACTCAAATATGGTCAGAGTTTATTGCTGGGCTTTTAATGCTAGGCTGATTTTGTGCAATTACTTTAACATTAGGCTGATTTTGTGCAATTACTTTAACACATAGGATTGTATCAGGCCTCCTAAAGTCCTTAGTTATATCAAGTTGAATAGGGTAATTATGGTAGACACAGTCATTAAAAGGTTATATCTACTAGGAACTTCATTTTACTCGAATGGAAAAGTCAAATAATGTTATGATTTTATAACAGTTCTACTTTGGTTGACCTCTTAGAACTTTGAAGTGATAGACTGAGATGCACTTGGTTGCCATAATATACGAGTTTGAATGCTTTTGCAGCTGTGTTAATTCTAGAAGCTAAAAGCATTACTCCTATTTATTTGGAATGATGATATGATATTATCATGATTTGCAGTTCCATTCCGTGAATAGATCAATCGAACTAGAATCCTACCATGAATTTATTTGGCATCATTTGTACCTTGCAATTAGTATTCATGTTGTATGGACGTATTATCGTTCTGAAATTTATGGAGTTACATTCAAGTGCCTTAAAGACATTTAGAAGTGTTTTGCTTAACTGAGGAGTTTCACAACAGCAGCTGTGCAAGAGAAATATATGAAAGACGACGATATGAATTTTGACGACTGACCTTTTCCAGGAAGTGGTCATATTAAAAGGTGGGATGAAATGTGTTATACAAATTCACTCTCCTGAAGGATCTTTGAAGCATTTTGTTGCTCTAATGTTCTGAAATAAAGCCGCATAATATAAATAGTTGATTGAATCACAGGTTATATGACATGATGAAGATTTAATCCTGGGAGTCGTGGTGCATGTTAAGAGAGAGATTGAAGCTTGTCCAGAAGCTTCTTATTCCTGTCAAATTGTATCCTGTGTTAAATAGTTCTGCTTCGACATAAATTCTATGCTAGACACTAAACAGTGTAATATTATGGAAGTAGTCAAGGTGCTTGAAGTTGATCAGTATGAATTTGAAATTATATACTGTTTTTTTTGTTCGGGTTCAGAAATCATTTGAGTTTGTTAAAAATTTGAATTTTCCAAGTATTAGCCACTGGAACGGATCCCTTTTAGTTATCTGCAAAGTTTTCTGAGGACAAGGTTCAGTATTTTTTTTTAAAAACTGTAACATAGTTGACATCTCTAGAAATTAAACATACTTGGTTCATCGTGATATATTTAATATTGATAGCTGAAAGCCTGAAATAGTTCTGCCAGGACTGAAGAAATTCTTGCCTGGTCGAGAATTTATAAGAAATATTAGAAAAAACCTAAGGGATTGGCATGGATTTATGTGCAGTGTAGTCGAAGAAACACTATATGATAACATGCCATTATTATGTGAATGAAGCCCAAAATATAAATAAAAAAAAACACGTGCAGTGTAGTCGAAGAAACACTATATGATAACATGCCATTATTATGTGAATGAAGCCCAAAATATAAATAAAAAAAAACACGATTTTTTTCTTATCAAATTGGCAATGCAAATTCAAACAGAGGTGGAAATTTTTTTATTGACAGATAAATCATCTTGTATCTGGAGTATTTGCAATCTCTAACGATGTGAGCATAAATGGGATTTTAGCCAGCTTGCGTAATGCTCTTCCACGTTGTAATGTGTTTTATTTGCAAATGAATGAAAAGGTTACTAAGAACAAGAGTTTTATGAGTTTGGTTATCAAGAGACTTTGGTTAAATCCAAACTCAATCAGCAGCCATAGAGTATGCATTTCTAGAAAGAAAACTTCAACAATTTATTTTTTGACCAAGCCTGTTTTGAAATGATTCTAAAACAGGCCTTCTATGTCCTTGTTTCTTTGCAGTTCTGGAAAAAAAAATCCGATTTATTTGATATTGAGAAGAAACTAATTGCCCACACCCGGGATTCAGGATATGGGCTATATGCCCCAAACCTTTGACGACCCTTGTTTGTTAAATGTGGGTGTCTTGAAGTTCTAGCTTTTTATAACCAAAAAGACCAAAAAAAAACAACTTTTAAGGTAAAAATTAGAATAAGATGAGGTTTATACTTAAACCAGTACCATGACGCTTACAGCTTACAGAGAGAAAAAAGAGATGAAATTCCATATAAATATTGTCAGAGAAATACTTTAAATGTACAACAATAGTATACTCTTTAACAATTTGAAAATGGAGACAACAAAGACACAAACACACCAAGTACAAGCAAGATGTCCACCCAGGCACCCAAAAATTGTTCCGTCTTTTGGAACTTTCTCGCATGTAGTTTACTTGAATGTTACAAACAACAAGAATAAGCGTTTTTTCAGCTCTTTGATTTAGAGTGCTTCACAAGCCAATCTAAAACTGAATCAATATTAGTCGAGTCTTTGCACGAGATCATGAAGCAGCATACTTCTCTGTCTGTGATCAATCTCAGGCCCCTGCATATCCATAGAGAATAATGTCAATACTTAATACATGCGACTAATAGGTCTCAATGGTTGCATCCTATAATTACAAAAATACATCTTTTGGGTGGAGCTGAGGTGAAACAATATACTTTTAAGTAGTATTTTGAAGGTGATTTGTAAAAATAATAAGGTACATCTGTTTGAATGGCGAAAAGTAGTTGAAACTTGATAGTAGTGTAAATTTGGCCAATATTAAGAAAAAGGAAAGAAAACTTATACTTTCAATACTATCTAGATAAATCAAAAGTATGCACTTTCTAGTGTTCACAAACATACCTTTTTACTTCTACTTCTAAGTACGAAAACAAATCCCCTAACAAGCAACCCCAGTGTAAAGATACCAACTGATCTTTGATATTTGCCCAAATAAGTTAGGAGAGAAAAGAAAAGACATTTCTACAACTTACCTAAAAAAAGACACTTCTTTAATGGAACAATATAAACATGCCTATGTGTATATAGAGGACATCATGCCGACAGCTTACATTTGTTCAGTCAAGGCTTCCTTGGTAAGGGCGCCAGGTTTATCTATCTTGTTGCCCAACACCAACAAAGGAATGCCACTAAGCAACGGTTTGTCAAGTAAATCATGGAGTTCACTTTTTGCTTTGTTAATGTTGTCATGATCTGCGGCATCAACAACATAACTGCAAGGGCAAATAAAGTAATACTTTAATTTAGAAACCAGTAGCTGTGAAATAATGATATACGTAATTTCTGTTCCCGGATTCTTTGTGGCGAAAGATCCATAATATCCTATTTATGTTCCTGAGAAAATATTTTTATTAATGGAGTGAAGAGGGCATCGAACAAGTGCTCGTAGCTCAGTTGATTAGAAAACTCGTATTATTGGCTCTATTTTAGCACACTAATTCCTTGAAGGTAGAACCTTGACTCATATTATGTGGTAAAAGAACTGCTTTCAGGTATAACAAAAAAAAGGCTCTGAGATATTTTATCTAATTATACACTTAGCAAAAAATAACTTGGGATAATTTCTGCCGTACTATGTTCCAATTAACTTCATAACCTCTGAGTTTCTATTTCTGTTCTTCCAAGAAGTAAAGTGTTGACCAGAGTACTAAAACAACTCATTACAAAATTGACGACGTAAAAATCATATGCAATAAATAATAGAATAATGCTAATGAGCCAGATAGACTCAACCAGACTCTCAACACACTAGTCCTTAATGTAAATTTAGAATTTCATTTTCACCCCGAGATTTAAGAGTTTGCTATTCGGCCATATATTTAATATTTTTAATTAATATTTAAGTTTATGGTAGTCTCAAATAGGGTTCTATAATATTATATTTGCATTTTTATTTTGTTGAATCGTCAAATAAAATATATTAAAATCATTAAAATTTTAAATATTTTTATTTAATATTTAAGTTTAGGGTAGTCTCAAATAGGGTTCTATAATATTATATTTGGGTTTTTATTTTGTTGAATCGTCAAATAAAATATATTAAAATCATTAAAATTTTAAATATTTTTAATTAATATTTAAGTTTAGGGTAGTCTCAAATAGGGTTCCATAAATATTATATTTTAGGTTTTATTTTTGTTTTGGTTGGGTGTTAAAAGAATTTTAAAAATTACATAAAAGACTGTCTAGTAATGGGTATGGTTGAGTCAGTCTGGTTCTATAACATTACTGTAAATAATATTTAATTTCGTTAAGGAAATGAAGATGCTCATTATCAGCCAACTCAACCAAGATCTTTTGTTATGCTCTATGTATGTGCATTTTTCAAATAAGGGAAGGAAGTTCCCTTTGTAGAAGTTGAGAATTTAAACACTTAAAACGACATGCATAAATAAATGAGAAAAGGAAATATTACGTACACGATAGCAGAGACTCCACGACAATATCTCTCCCACATGCTACGGAATCTGGGTTGACCTCCGAGATCCCACAACTTTATCGTTACATTTCCCTTGATCACTTTTCTCATATTAAATCCAACCTGAACCAATTAACAATAACTATAAGTGACAATTACAGCATGAATTTGATGGGCTTATGTGGAAAAAATAAAAACAAGATATAAGTGAGGAGAATTAAAAAAAACTAACCGTAGGGATCATATCTTCACTATATCCACCAGTCTACAAATAAAGTAATTATCCAGTTAACAATTAAGACCCAGAAGATCAAGGGTTAGCAAAAAAAACAATGGAAAATGGGTGATTTATGTTTTTACTTACAGCAACAACATTTACGAGGGAAGTTTTCCCGGCATTCTGGAGGCCAATTAAGGAAAGCTCCATTTCCTGCTTGAGAAATAGGCTGCAAAAAAGAAATATGTACTGAGGCCATCTTAGAGAAAATTTTAATTACAAATTGAGAGAGTCGTAACAACTGGAGAAGCAGATCATGCTTTGTCGAATACATTATAAAACTAAAAAAAATAAAATTAATCGGTATATGATTTATTTTTTCCCGAAATTCACGCGATGCTTATAGCTTTAGGGATCAGAGGATTGCTATTTTTGTTGGTCTGATCTTTTGCCTGCAGAAGTTTTCGCAATCTGAGAGTAATCAATTAATTCATTGTGTTTAGTTCCAAAAAGTAAAATAATAGCTGACAAAAGAAACTGAAAACTGCCGAAGTACAAAACTTGTAGCCAACCACGCAATGACGATAATAAAAGAAACTCAATAAAATTTCAAAACTTTTGCCTAACTTGCCATCACCATATCAGCCAGCTAACGTAATTGATACATATTGCAATTAATAAAATTTCAGAAAATACTTCGTTAACAGCTCTCCTGTAAATCATTAATTCCATTTTTAAGTTTTATATGGAACACGTTCCAAGAAATAGCCTATAAAATTAGATTGTACAATATGCCCCTCATTAGATTTCACGAGTGAGAACTGATTTAACATTCATCTACTTTCTATTCTAATTAAACATAACAGGTAAGCTGTAAAACTTAACATGTGTTACATACCGTACGTATTTTTAGTAGACCTATGTATCGTAATACAGGACTTATTTGGTTACACAAGGTTAACATAAAAACTTAAATCATTCAAGTTTTTGCGTCAAGGGTCCTAGGTATGTGAGATAGCACGAGATACCATCTCAGTGTTGTAGAGTCTTGCCATCCATGACTAGAAACTTCAGGCAGGAAAAAAAATTTCATTGAAATGCCAAAGAAATGCAATTCAAGTACCAAACAGCCCATTAAGACATCTAACTCCATAACCTCCATTCGCTGGATAAAAACTCCATTTATATTGTAATATCTTGCCGACTTGTATGGCAATAAAAACCATAATCTTCCTTTATTAATTACCAAAAAAGTTCCCAGATAGTTCACGAATAACAATTGAAAAGCAAATATGGATACATAATTACATACACATATAAATAGCAAACGTGAATCAGAAGGTAGAAAAGGATAAAGCAAAGACAGCGCATATAGCCAACCATTAAGGTAGGAAAATTGACACAGACGGACAAGCAAAATCATGTAGTCAGTTACAATACGACTTTTATTAGCAACTATTTTAATTGGTAGCTAAAAGACCCAACGCTCGCTTTTTTGTTCTTGTTGTTCATGGTCCTTTTTGAAAAAGACTTGCAGTAATGTGATAATAATCTAAATTTTTATTGTTTCAGTCCTCGAGAAGCAACTGGAATGGAAAAGGAAACACAAAACTGAAGCCAAACTTCCCCGCAATATGGACAAGCTCCATATCAGTCGCCTAACATAAATGAAACTTAGAACTTTAAAAATGAAACGAAATACTATATCGCAATTGATAATTTCCTTGACCAACAAAAACCTCTAAAATCTTCACCTAAAAGCATTTTCCTCCTAGATTTAAAAACCTGACAATGAATGCACCCCAATTAACAGCCCTTGTAATCAGATTGCATCATACGTTTACCCCTAATAGGATTTCACCAGTGCGCCCCTTTACAAATTAAACATGAATTATTAAGCATACAACAGTTGAGTAAACCATAAAAAGTTTTACATGTGCAGATGTGCTGCATACAATCCAATAACATGCTGTTATTGATCATCGAATTGGCAAAACAAAGATTAATATAAGGCTTGTTCGGGTGTGGTTTTTATACTAATAAGCTGACACAAATCTTAATTAAGGTTAAAATACACAGTTCATGCAACTTAAACTTTACATCAGTGAAAAAAAAAAATCAGCTTTACGAAATGACCAACCGAATGAAACACAGCATATGAGGAGAAAAAGCAGAACATGAACTTTAAAAACTGAAACCAAAAAAAGCCTTTGAATATATCTAATTCAACAATTCTAGTTCCCTGGACAAAATTCCCATTTCTCTCGAGCGAACTCAGGATCCCTATATGGGAAATGCAAAAATTTACATAATGTTATCATGCGGGGTGCTCAAAAGCTAATAATTTTTTTGGTAAATAATCAGGTTTGTCCCCTACTCATAAGTAGAACAGCATTCAATATCAATCTCCCTTCATTCAGCTAAACCCGATTCAAAAACACATGTATATAAAAAATAACATTTACCATGATTCAAGAATATAAAAATCAACAGTTGCCATAATTCAAAAATATAAAAAGCAACAGTTACCATGATTCAAGAATATAAAAAGTAACAGTTACCATGATTCAAGAATTAAAAAGACACACATACATACACAGATATGATTAAGTAAAAGAAACAAAGAAAAAGCAACAATTACCATAGTTCAAGAATAAAAAAGCAACAGTTACCATGATTAAAGAAAAAAAAACATGCATAAATATACAAATACAAATAGTAGTACTATAACATATATAAATAAATAAATATATAAATATACCTTCGCAGCCAATTGAGAAAAGCTTCCCAGAGCCCCATTGAATCAGATAGAAATCAATTTGATTATCTCTCTCTATACATACAAATATATATGTATCTATGTATTGTATATATGTATGTATATATGTATAGCTCTGGCTTTGTCTTTTCTTTTGTCTCTGTAACTAATGATTGATGTTCTTGACATTTTAATTACTGTCGGAAATTGAATATTTTTGAAATTTCTATTTTTTCAAAGCCACCCATATAAGTTTAAGTCAATACAAAAAATAAACTTTTTTAATTTAAGACACCACTTAGTTAATATACGATAATTAATATAAGTTATTTTTCATTTTGATAGTTTGAGATGAAATTGTAAAATTTGAAAGGTAAAAACACTTTTTTGTAATACACTTTGTGTTTATCGTGTCTTTAAAGTTTCTAACGTGTGTCGGCGGAAGTGTATGTGTGGTCAACAAGTTAACTACATGGAAATTGAATTGTATGACGCATGAAGTTTCTAACGTGTGTCGGCGGAAGTGTATGTGTGTTCAACAAGTTAACTATATGGAAATTGAATTGTATGACGCATGAAATGAAGTTTTCGACTGTGTCGGACATGTTGGAAAAACATGTGAAAAACATGGGTGTTTCCGAATGGTCGCTGGACCAACTTCGGGTCATTTTTACATGCGACAGCGCTAAGTTGTTTATACCATACTCAACGTGGTTGAGTAGCCCGTGTGACGGGCTTCGCAACGGTATATCGCATGACCTATTTGGAGAATGGGTGTGAATACAAAGTGGCTTCAAAGTTGGTACCTCGCAAGCTCAAATCTGGAAAAATCTGGAAAACCGAAATGGTAATGGAAAACCATTTAGTATAATCCCATATTGGAAGATTGAGAGTCAATTTTACAATATATATACCATACCAACCCATGTAGTTATTAAACTAACATGTCCACATACACCTAAGAGTATTAGTGTGTACCACACACGCGCGCTCGCTCGTGTCTCGGGTCTCGGGCGCGGGCGCGGGTTTGGGGAATGTCTCGGGTCTTGGGTCTTAACTCCCAGAATGAATGAAATTAAATGCTGCGGTTTCAGGAACTAAGTGAGCGGATTCTGGGGGTGTAACTCCCAGAATTGATGACCAACATTTATGGCTGCGGTTTCAGTAGAGCCTATAAAAGGCAGCCATCCCCCTCTCATTTCAACACACCAGAACACACAACACAGCATAAGCATCATATAGAGAGAGAGAACCGCACCACCAACAGCTCGACCTGTGGTTCGGTGCCGGTTTCCATACGAGCCACTCTGAGATAGAAGTTGTACCTTGGGAACAAAGTCCCGAAAGCAGAAACCTTTAAAGGTGGTTCAGGAAATATTGTTTAAGGGAAACTGCTCAGCAGTTGCCTCTTCTTTTAATTTATGTTATTTATTTTTCAGTCCTTTATTATTCTGTCCATTTAATTTCAGTACTGTTTCCTTTTTTGTATTTACTTTCCAGTACCTTTAGTTTCTGTAATTTACATTTTAGTTTTTACTATTCTGTAATTTACTTTCCTGTAATTTAATTTCCAGTATTTACATAACAGTCCGGGCAGTTTATTTAATAACAGTCCGGGCAGTTTTTTATTTGTTAAAACAGTCCGGCAGTTTGTTTTATTTACAAAACAGTCCGGCAGTTTTTTATTTGTTAAAAACAGTCCGGCAGTTTGTTTAAAACCAGTCCGGCAGTTTTTTATTTGTTAAAACAGTCCGACAGTTTGTTTAAAACAGTCCGGCAGTTTTTTATTTGTTGAAAACAGTCCGGCAGTTTATTTTATTTCCAAAACAGTCCGGCAGTTTGTTTATTTGCGAAACCAGTCCAGCAGTTTATTTTAATTCTGTACGCGTCAGGAATTGTAATTAATATTCCAATTGTGAGAAATAAATTGTTATTTCCATTGCGTTCCTGTCTTCTTTATTTTATTGTCCTTTCTTTTATAGTATTCGAAATAGTACCAAAACCAACAATCTTAAACAATATCATTTTTTGGTTTTTCTATTTTCGAAATAAGAAAGGACTTTTATTTTTTATTTTTTGTTGACGTCTCGGTTTTATTCTCGCAAAATCATTGCTAGTTTACTAGAAATTGAAATTTGCACATAGAATAAATCCGAATTGGTTTTAATCTTTTATTCTAGAATACTATAAAGAATTCTTAGTGAAATCAAAAGTGATTTGATTTTCACGCTAGAATATCTTTTATTGTTTTATTCTTTTGAAGCAATCTAATTAAGTTATAATTAGTATTTGCGATTAAGAATTTTAGTTTTCTTGCGAGAAACTAAACGGTTTTAATTTGTCATTTCAGATGACTAATGAGGATCAAATACCCATCGTTTCTTCGAAAAACGTGCAGGGCGCACTTGTGATTGGCAGTAGCCATAACAATGCGAGCGCTGCGAGTGGGGGGGCTCAGGCTGAGGCTGAGGTCGAAGCTGCTGCGGCAAAGGCTGCGGCCGACGCCGCTGCGGCAGAGGCCGATGCTATGGCTGCGGCTGTGGCCGCAGCACAGGCTGCTGCTAAGGCTGCGGCCAAGGCAGCGCTTGTGGCTGCGGCCAGGGCAAAGGGCAAGGCTCCGGCAACGCCGTCTATGCCAATGTTGCCAACCTCTCAAATGGAGAGACCGGAAAAGTTTAGGGGCAACAACTTCAAACGTTGGCAGCAAAAGATGCTGTTTTATTTAACTGCCCTTAATATGACTCGGTTTCTTAAGGAGTTTGCACCCGTCCTAAGCGAGGACGATGAGGACGTGCAGACAGTTTCAGCGGTAGAAGCGTGGAAACACAGCGACTACCTATGCCGGAACTACATCCTGTGTGCTCTGGATGACACTCTCTTCAGTGTATTCGAGCCCAAGGTTTCTGCAAAGGAGCTTTGGGAGTCTCTTGAAAGAAAGTACAAAGTGAATAACACTGGCACAAAGAAATTTGTCGTCACGGACTTTCACGAGTACATGATGACTGATGGGAAGAGTGTTATCGAGCAGGTTGAGGAACTCCAACTCATATATCATAGGCTTGAGGTTGAGGGGCTAGTTATCAACGAACCTTTCCAAGTGGCATTAATGATTGAGAAACTGTCACCTTCTTGGAAAGAGTTTCAAAACTACCTGAAACACAAGCGAAAGGCTATGACCTTGGAGGGACTCATTGAGAGGCTCAATGTTGAGCAAAGCAACCGTCGATCCAAAAGGAAAGGCGGTGGCGGAGCAGGCAACGCGGTTGCCAAGGCCCATGTGGTTGAGAACGCTATGTCTAAGCGGAAACGCTTTGACGGCGTAGTCGGTGCTTCTCTCCAGAAGAAATTCATGGGAGATTGCTTTGTGTGCAACAAACCGGGCCATCGTGCCGCAGATTGTAAGATGCGCATCGACAAGCCCAACCCCCCCCCCCCCCCAAAGAAGAAGTTCCAAGGGAAAGGGAGGAAGAGGGAACCTGCTCAGGCTAATGTGGCTGAGGGAGGAGATGATGCTGGACAAGACTACATGCACCTGAGTGCTGTGGTCTCGGAGGTGAACCTGGTGGGGAGCAACCCAAAGGAATGGTGGCTGGACACAGGCGCCACTAGTCACATCTGTGCTAGCAAGTGGATGTTCAAGACCTATACGGCCGTGGACAATGAGAGCTGCTTCATGGGGAACTCGGCTACTTCCAGGGTGGAAGGAAAAGGAACCGTGCTGCTGAAGATGACATCGGGAAAGGAGCTCACACTGAATGGCGTGCTCCATGTGCCGAAAATCCGCAAGAATCTGGTTTCCGGGTTTGTTATGGTGAACAAAGGATTTAAACTTGTATTTGAATCTGCTAAAATTGTAATCACCCTTAATGGAATGTATGTAGGTCGTGGCTATATGACCAACGGCATGTTTAAATTAAATGTTGGTACTCCGGCACCTAAGGCCGAGTCTGCTATTGTGGGTACTAATGCTGAGGCAAGTACCAAGAATAATGTAACCGTTAATGTTGCCCAAGTGGCTAATAAAACGTCTTTTGCTTATTCTTGCGATTCATTTAATTTATGGCATGGTAGATTAGGTCATGTGAATGCTAATTCTATGAAGAAATTGATATCACTAAATCTACTACCTAATTTTGTATTTGATAAACAACATAAATGTGAGGTTTGTTTTGAAGCAAAATTAACCAAGTCTTCGTATCAACATGTTGAACGAAGTACTGAACCTCTCGGTCTAATACACACGGATGTATGCGACTTAAAGTTTATACAAACGCGAGGAGGGAAAAAGTATTTCATCACGTTTATAGATGATTGTACTAGATACTGCTACGTCTACTTAATGAGAAGTAAAGACGAAGCGGTAGAGAAATTCGCTCTTTATAAGACCGAAGTAGAAAATCAACTCAATAAAAAGATTAAAATGTTGAGGAGTGATAGAGGCGGTGAATACGAGGCACCGTTTGCGCAGATATGCGCAGAAAGTGGCATTGTACATCAAACCATAGCCCCCTAATCTCCGGAGCAGAATGGGGTTGCCGAGCGTAAGAATAGAACGCTCAAGGAAATGATGAATGCTATGCTAATAAGTTCTGGGTTACCCCAGAACATGTTGGGAGAAGCGCTACTTTCCGCCAACTATGTATTGAACAAGCTACCGCATAAGAAGCGTGATAAACCACCTTATGAACTATGGAAAGGCCATAGGCCGAGCTATAAATTCTTAAGGGTTTGGGGTTGTCTCGCGAAGGTCCTTGTCTCGCTTCCGAAAAGAACGAGAATAGGGCCAAAGACGGTAGACTGTGTGTTCATAGGATATGCACAAAACAGTAGTGCTTATCGTTTTCTCGTGCACAAGTCGGATAATCCCGATGTGCATGTAGATACTATCATCGAAGCTCGAGAAGCTTCTTTCTTCGAGGAGATCTTTCCCCGCAAGTCTTCCATAACTGTAGAGACTGAGGAGTCAAACAGTGAGGAAAATGTGGGGACAAGTGAACCGTTGGAGGAAGAAGAAGAAGAGCCTCGACGTATTAAAAGGGCTAGAAAGGAAACGACTTTTGGTCCAGATTTTGTAACCTTCATGATAGAAGGCGAACCGGCGACATTCAAACAAGCAATGTCATCCCCGGAAGCCCAATATTGGGAGGAAGCGATCAACAATGAGGTTGAATCAATATTACAAAATCACACTTGGGAACTAGTGGATCTACCACCCGGGTGTAAGCCACTAGGACACAAGTGGATCTTCAAGAGGAAGAGAAAGCTCGATGGAACAATCGAGAAATACAAGGCTAGGCTTGTAGTGAAAGGTTTTAGACAAACCAAAGGTGTCGACTATTTCGACACCTATGCTCCTGTCTCCAGGAAGACGTCAATCCGGATAGTCATTGCTCTCGCAGCACTGTTCGATCTGGAAATACATCAAATGGATGTTAAAACGGCATTCTTGAATGGTGAGTTGGAAGAGGAAATTTACATGGAACAACCGGAAGGGTTTGTGGTTCCAGGTAAAGCTCACAAGGTGTGTAAACTTGTGAAGTCCTTGTATGGACTTAAACAAGCCCCTAAACAATGGCACGAAAAATTTGATAGAGTGATGCTATCAAACGGTTTTCAGATAAACGAATGTGACAAATGCGTCTACGTAAAAGGAAATGAAAAGGACTACGTGGTAGTCTGCCTCTACGTAGATGACATGATTATAATAGGGAGTATTGATAACATCAACTCCACTAAGAGAATGATGTCACAAAAGTTCGAGATGAAAGACTTGGGTGTCGCTGATGTAATACTTGGTATGAAAATTACCAAGACATCAGACGGATATGCGCTATCTCAAACTCACTATGTCAAGCAGATGCTTGACAAATTTGATAAAGATAGTAGAGCTACATCCAGAACTCCGATAGAGATCTCAACCACCCTGAAAAGGAATTTTGGGGAGAGTGTGAGACAATTGGAATATTCTCGAATAATAGGCAGTCTGATGTACGTCATGAACTGTACTAGACCAGACATAGCCAACTCAGTGAGTAGACTGAGTAGGTACACCAGTAATCCCAATGAGGAACACTGGAAGGCCATCATGAGACTTCTCAGATACATGAGATACACAGCAGACCGAGGGTTGCATTATACCAGATATCCAGCTGTACTGGAAGGGTATTCTGATGCAAACTGGATCTCGGATTCCAAGAGTACACGATCCACTAGCGGATATGTGTTCGTGATGGGAGGAGCAGCTGTCTCATGGAGATCATCCAAGCAGACGTGCATAGCTAGATCAATTATGGAATCTGAGTTCATAGCATTGGATCTAGCAACAGAAGAGGCTGATTGGCTGAGAAGCTTTCTAGAAGGAATTCCAATGTGGCCGAAACCTGTCCCAGCAATAAGCATGCACTGCGATAGTCAGTCGGCTATTGGACGGGCGCAGGATCATATGTATAATGGAAAGTCCCGACATATTCGTCGGAGACATAAATCCGTAAGAGAATTGTTAGCTAACGGTGTGGTGTCATTAGATTTTGTGAGATCTAAAGACAATATAGCGGATCCATTTACAAAAGACTTGACTCAGGTAGGAGTTGAAGTTTCATCGAGGGGAATGGGGTTGAAGCCCATCAAACTGGAAACCTCCTCAGAGGCAACCTAACCCGAACTGGATTCTCCAGCGTCGGGTTCAACGGGAAAACCGAACTGTGGGGGTGACCGAACAAAGCACTCGGGAACTTAAGTTCCCAGCCCATTTCTAGGATGAAAGAGTGATAGACCTGGACCATCTTAAGGGTGAGCATGAGGCTCTTAATGAAAACAAGTATCTCGAAGGTCGAGAGGGGTGAGTCAGGACACCCTTGACTTGAAATCACCTATGACGAGTGTGTATGGCCGATACTATGTGATGAGCCATGGGCTAAATCACTAGAGCACTCGGTTGAATTTTGCCAAGGCAGTCCACGGCCAAATATGGACAACAACCAAAGGGCTTAGTAAGTGGTGTAGAGAGGACACTGTGTGCGCATTACCCTGGTATGCACAAACGCTAAAGGGTTCAAGGCTTAAAGGCTACCCAATAGTAGCATATCAGATTTTACGTCACTATGGCAGGTTCAAAGCGCGCGTTACCTGTCCTTATGCAGTGAACTCTTGCGGTTTTCTCGTATGCATTTAGGAGCATTTTTATTTTCAGCCAATTGCATTCATGTGGGGGATTGTTGGAAAAACATGTGAAAAACATGGGTGTTTCCGAATGGTCGCTGGACCAACTTCGGGTCATTTTTACATGCGACAGCACTAAGTGGTTTATACCATACTCAATGTGGTTGAGTAGCCCGTGTGACGAGCTTCGCAACGGTATATCGCATGACCTATTTGGAGAATGGGTGTGAATACAAAGTGGCTTCAAAGTTGGTACCTTGCAAGCTCAAATCTGAAAAAATCTGGAAAACCGAAATGGTAATGGAAAACCATTTAGTATAATCCCATATTGGAAGATTGAGAGTCAATTTTACAATATATATACCATACCAACCCATGTAGTTATTAAACTAACATGTCCACATACACCTAAGAGTATTAGTGTGTACCACACACGCTCGCTCGCTCGTGTCTCGTGTCTCGGGTCTCGGGTGTGGGCGTGGGCGTGGGCTTGGGCTTGGGATTTGGGATTTGGGATTTGGGGAATGTCTCGGGTCTCGGTCTTGGGTCTTGGGTCTTGGGTCCAAACCCGAATAGGGAGTTTTGTATAAAATACAAAAGGAGTCCCTAGAGTTTCCAGCAAAGAGAAACGTCAGCAATGAATGAAATTAAATGCTGCGGTTTCAGGAATTAAGTGAGCGGATTCTGGGGGTGTAACTCCCAGAATTGATGACCAACATTTATGGCTGCGGTTTCAGTAGAGCCTATAAAAGGCAGCCATCCCCCTCTCATTTCAACACACCAGAACACACAACACAGCATAAGCATCATATAGAGAGAGAGAACCGCACCACCAACAGCTCGACCTGTGGTTCGGTGCCGGTTTCCATACGAGCCACTCTGAGATAGAAGTTGTACCTTGGGAACAAAGTCCCGAAAGCAGAAACCTTTAAAGGTGGTTCAGGAAATATTGTTTAAGGGAAACTGCTCAGCAGTTGCCTCTTCTTTTAATTTCTGTTATTTATTTTTCAGTCCTTTATTATTCTGTCCATTTAATTTCAGTACTGTTTCCTTTTTTGTATTTACTTTCCAGTACCTTTAGTTTCTGTAATTTACATTTTAGTTTTTACTATTCTGTAATTTACTTTCCTGTAATTTAATTTCCAGTATTTACATAACAGTCCGGGCAGTTTATTTAATAACAGTCCGGGCAGTTTTTTATTTGTTAAAACAGTCCGGCAGTTTGTTTTATTTACAAAACAGTCCGGCAGTTTTTTATTTGTTAAAACCAGTCCGGCAGTTTGTTTAAACCAGTCCGGCAGTTTTTTATTTGTTAAAACAGTCCGGCAGTTTGTTTAAAACAGTCCGGCAGTTTTTTATTTGTTGAAAACAGTCCGGCAGTTTATTTTATTTCCAAAACAGTCCGGCAGTTTGTTTATTTGCGAAACCAGTCCAGCAGTTTATTTTAATTCTGTACGCGTCAGGAATTGTAATTAATATTCCAATTGTGAGAAATAAATTGTTATTTCCATTGCGTTCCTGTCTTCTTTATTTTATTGTCCTTTCTTTTATAGTATTCGAAATAGTACCAAAACTAACAAGACACGTATACCTGTCCGACACGATAATTTTACCATTTTTCAGAGTGTACTTGCAACACTTGTTTAAGGCTAATTTGGCTTGGTTCGCTGATACGTCAAGAGCCTATGAGTTAAATTCATGGACCGTAAATACTTTGTTAATGAGCTATTTTATCTTTTACGACTTAAAAGAAAGCTCTTTAAAATATATAAAAAAAAAACTAACAAAACAAAACATGCATAACCTTTCTTAAACCAAAAAAATAAAAAATTCAACGGATAGATAGATAAAAGTAAAACAACCGGTCACCCTAAAAAATCACCACAACGTTTCAACCAAAATGATAAATGATTATTCTACTTGATATTTACACTGCATTGATGCCTTCCATGACGGTGGAATTTTTTTTATTAGTTGTAGAGAAGTATTTATGCAATTAATTAAAAAGTTTGACCAACAAATATGTAAAATTTGTTTTTCATTTGTTCATAGAGTGCATTAATTACAAATCCAAAATTGACGTTACAAGGTGCATTTTGCTTAAAATAAAATAAAATTATAATTGTTGTGAGATTATTGGACTCTTGGGCTTATACTTTATGGGCCCAAGTTGGGCTTGTAACCCTACCCCTCTATCTATATAAAGAGGGTTAGGGGTCTTGTATTTTACATTCATTCACATATTCATTCATAATAAAGACTATACCGTTCTTCCCTCTCTCTACTTCTGTCTCCCTATATACGTAGCTAATAGTGTATTACAACACGTTATCAGCACTGCTCTCGGAGATCGGAGTACGGATCCTAGATATCAATAAACCTTGAGGTTTATCCGGGTTTTTAGGATTTTGCTATATCGAACTTCACCAACATACGTGAGGAAGGTATATATTTTAACTCTTGTTTGGCTTTGTTAGGCGTAATCTGTATATTATGCCTAGCGAATATATTAACAAACTACATGTTAATAATATAATGACATAGCATCTACTAAAGTATATGTGTTACTGGATACGTCCATAACTACTATTGTCTGCATATAAAAAAATAAAAAAATTATAAGACATATTGTGATGGTTTATGATAATCTGTATCTGTAATATGTATGTAATAATATGCAAGTTGCCATGAATATGTAGTACTATTACCATAAATTACTACTAGCATGAAAAAAAAAAACATATACTAACAAGTATAACAAATTGAATTGTTTACTTCTATGCATAAATTCGTACAATTATATGTAATATTGTATGTCTAGCAAAAGCATATTTTTTGAGGGGTAAAATATAGCATATGGAAACTCTATTGTACGTAAAACCATCAATAATCGATTTGTAAATCGAAAATCATGTAATTGTAAAACATGTATTAATCTGTCGGATTAAATCTACAACAAACTGAAACGTATGTACTGATTTGTAATTCTCTAAAAGCTGTAACCTATTCTGGAAATTACTCAAGGACTAAACTGAAACTTGTCTGAAATTATGGACTGAAGCAGTAATAATGCTGTAAATAGATATATAGTTTGCTGAAATTACATGGATAGTCCCTGTAGTATATTACATGTATAAAAAACAGTATATATGTGTTATAAAAGTCAATATTCGGTCTAAATATTCACCCACATGCATATATATATTTATTAAAAAGGCAAGAAAAAAAAAAATTGCATGTAAATTGATTTGATTTGATTATGTTAGAATCTTCATGGATTGATTGATAATCTTAAATAGATTTGATTTGATATGTTAGAATCTTCATGAATTGATTGATAATCTTAAATAGATTTGATTTGATATGTTAGAATCTTCATGAATTGATTGATAATCTTAAATAGATTTGATTTGATATGTTAGAATCTTCATGAATTGATTGATAATCTTAAATAGATTTGATTTGATATGTTAGAATCTTTATAGATTGATTGATAATCTTAAATTGATTTGTTTATAACACCAAATCTACTGCATGATTAGATACCTAAAATATATTTACTGCATGTTTATATATATATGGTTAATATAGACAGGTACAATCTATATTTAATTTATTACCATGTTTATGATATGATAATTTGCGAAATCATATATTTTCACATTTAAGTTGGAAAAATTATGAACCTTCCCCAACTAGGCTCACCTATTTGGATACGATGTCTAGGAAAGATATAGGCGGAAGTCGATATCCTAATGAGGTCGGGTTTTAAGTGGCATTCGTGCCCTCCACCCTCACCGTCTTTCCTGGTCGTTTTTCAAGTAGAGCTACCGAAAGGGGTTGACTAAATAATAATTTCCCCGAGTGTGTTTATATAGTGATGTATGTTTCGCCGAATTGGTGTTTCAGTATCGACCCGTCGTTCGATCAATGAAAACCGATTCACATGAGAAGCAAAACTAATGTTTTCGAACCTGTCGTTTCGAAAAAAAAGTTTGTGCTTGTGCAAACCATAAACATATAAACCAGTCGTTTTATATGATAAATAATCCAGAACTCCCAACACATGTTGGATGCCATCTATGATGAGAAAATTCGCAAAACATACTTGCGAAATGACTGTTTAGACGTGATGTTATTCCGTCACCACATGTTAGTCACCCTGATGTGTGAAAATTTGATGCCCAAATTTTTTTTTGGATGCCATCTTTGATGAGTAAAACACGAGTTTGTTGTTACCCTCGAGATGAATGCTAAGGCGTTGATTTTATTCCGTCGCCACATTTGAGACGTGATAACGTCTATGGTGAACAAATGTCTGAAATTGACATATTGGAGCTATCCTTCACCAAAATACTAGCTTGGAAATTGTATTCCATAAGCAGTATCGTGAATTTATATTCACCATGTTCCTTTATCGCCCATCTGTTATTGGATAAGAAAATTACCCCGGTGAGTAGTTTTAATCCTATTGGGTAAATGGCGAATTGTTTGCCTGATATTAATGCTCTTCGTCTACATTTTTTTTTCACGAATCGAGAACCGGGACAAGTGTTATTTGTCTCGAACTGTCGCGATCCCGATGAATCTCTTAGCCAAGCGAGATTTTAGACAATCGTCGAAATTGAAACCTGTGGCTCCAAGACAGTAATTGAAAGGAACAATATGGGCCGTTGTCACAAAGTAAGAGATGATGCTCAAGGAGCCAACTCTATGCTATAAAGACAACGGTCATGCACGGTTACTCCTTAAATAGTTCACAACTATTAGAAAGGTGGAAAAACCGATGCTAATGTGGTTAAAGTTAATTGAAAGGAAACTATTGAGACCCCCGATTTTGTGGCTCAAATGAGTTTGATACCTTTCTTTACTGATTTTGATAAATCATTGAGCCATTTTTTCGCTCATCTGGATTATGTTTTCCATTTGGATTATTATTTTTCCATTTGGACCATACTTTTGGATTATGGTTTGCCTGTTTATGAAATTTCTCGAAATAATTTAAAGTGTTTATTGAGCAAATTCTTTTGACAAATGTGACCAAACTTTAAATTATGAAATTTTAGGCAATACTTGTGGTGTAGTTGGTTTTCTAGAAATAGTGGGTAACAGTATACCACATAATTTCACCAACTACTTGCCTAAAAGTGTACTCAGTGACAGCGATTCTGGACCTGTCGTTCCAAATCGAAATCTTTGGTAAAGCCAAATTGATTTGTCAAATATGAGGCGTTATACTCCTATAGGTCCTGTCGTACCTTGTTGAGTTATAAAATATTCGAGAAAACCAGTGTTACCTGGTAATAGCTCATGAAAGAATTGAAATTTCTTTACATAGTCTCCATTCAATACGACCAAAAGCGTATTTTAGAGGAGTTGGAATGTCTTTCAAGTGGTTGCTACCACATTCTTTAAAGCGTTTAAAGTTACCTTATCATTTTGCCTGTCGTCGAATGATAAAGAATTTAAATGCTAAGACATGATTGTCTTTACTATCATTCGCCTGTCGTCGATTGATAAGAGCATTTTGATATTGTGGCATTGACCGGATTAGATATTCCCGGCTCAAAAGACGATGCTTGATTTATAATCGCATCGCATTTGGATTCTCTTTGAGGATATATTTCGTGATTAATCCGAAATTCATGCCACTAATGCTCACTTTGAAAGACTAGTATGTGTAAAGATCACGAAATGAACTCGTAGAATTCTTGTAAAGAATTGAAGGAGTTATTGTGGACTTATCCAACCATAAGACGGACCATAAATATAAATGGTTATGGTTGATGCATCGACAATAGGGTCACATTTTAATATTGTCCACATAAATGCAGCATTTTCCAAACTTTTAGCCCTATCATTAAGTTGATGGCTCATGATCCGGATTATCCTGAAAAGTCTAGCCGACTTGATAATTCCGAAGAGTAATAATCGAAATTTCGATTTGAATTACTTGAGTTTGGAAATTGAAATTGAACATCCTGTCGATTATGTTCAGACCCAAATGGACTCACGGAAAGTTTGATGATGCGACTGCAAATGATTGCACGCATTTCTTGGTCTTGCGCACCAAGATTTATATTTCCGTATGGGGTTATGCTATTTTGCTGCATTGGTCCGTTATGAGGCCCATAGACACTCAAACACCATATGCGTACCAGTTGGTTACTGGTTATGAGCCAGAAGTCTCATATTAACGCGTGTTTAGAGTGATTAATTAATATTTTGATTGAGCCGCTCTAGCGTTCAAAATATGGACCTCTGAAGGAGACATAAGTCGATTATGAATCTCCTGCCTATCATTTGATAGAGTAACCTTGACAAGCGATCTCTTTACCGCATGATATGCGAAAGTGACATCGCTAAGACTGTTCTCCCCGTCGTTAGGGGGAGATTTGCACGTTACCGTTGATAAGGAACGACGTGAAGTAACGTGGCATAACCCACTCAGTCTTAGCTTGATCCCCAAAACTGCACTTAGTGATAAGTAAGTGCATAGACTCCCTCAAGTCTAACTAAATGCCAGACGCATTTAATGACTTTATGAGATGTCACGAGATCATTTATACCAGCTGCAAAATGCTTGCAAGGATAGACGTCCCTGTCGGACGCCGTGTTCCTGTCGTAACACGTTGCTTTGGCCGAACCCGCCAAGCAAAGGACGCTGCCGTCGGCCGTCAGTCTGTCGTCCTTCCTAAGATATGAGGAAGTTGACCGGTTCTTAATTCGTTCAGCCCCAGAGGTGGTGAACTGAAACTCGTTTGTCGCACGAGATTATAAAGGATCAAGGAGATGTGTGATTTCCTCCTCATCCTAAGAATCTCGAAATATCTGTCGATCATGATATCTTAGACGATATTGAAGCGAAACGAGACTGTCATTGATTACTTGTTCATATATTCGGTGACGACTGATAATATGAGCAAATTATGACAGGGAACCATGTACCGTTGCCTGAAGTCAACGTAGAATAGACTGGACTAATGGAAACTTGTAATCCAAGTAGACTCCTTAGCGAAAGTGTGTTCGGACCTGTAGCTCCAACACCACCAATGTTAAACGAGTTCGTTTATTTGGTTATTCGTAAGGAAGAGTGATGAGAATAATGAGATTGTAGAATGCTCGCCTAGTAGCGCAAGGCTTCTCTCACACCTTGGAATTGATTACGAGATGGTTGATTTCTTCGTAATGGACATTATAACAGTCCTCTACTTTACCAGTTTAGTAGCTTCCGAAAAACTGAGTATGCAGCCATGAATGTGGTCATGGTTTTATCTCTATGGGGATTTAGACAAAGAGATATAAATGAAGGTCCCTGTGTGACTTCATGTGCTTAAATCAAGTAGTTCCTGACCACGGAATACGATCTCAATTAACTGAGACGTTCACTATATGGATTAATATAATCTGAGCGGATGTGGTATACCGCCTAAGTGAGTACTTGATTAGCTTGGGATACTTGAACAAGTATTATGCCCTTGCGTGTTTTATTACGCGATCCATTTTTTTTGGATTTGCCTTCGAGATGAAGGATCTTGGGAAGACACGGTAGTGACTCGGCCTGATGATCGAGTCCCCTAAAGATTGAATCTAAGTCCATGATTCAGACTACACCCAGAAGGTGTTATGACGTTTTAGTCATCATGACGCTAAGTCGTCAGATTCTCCCATGATCGTTCGATCACTAGACATTGATATAGACCCAGTCCGTCCCTGATGAGACGATGAAGAGATATTGAACCATGATGTTCATATCTAAGTACAATAAGCGCATCATTGTACTTGGTCTAATGTGCTAGGACGAACATCTCGTCTGCTGTGAATGGTATAGCTCGACACAGCATCGCGCTAACACGCTGCCATCGAAATGGCATAAAAGACATTTTCCCATTACCTCAAGGTAACTGTGGATGAGGGCGTGTCTTATCCCATTTTGCGTCATCGAGTGTATCTACCCCCTTTGGTACTCGAATTAACGCAACCCTTTTCGGTTATACCGATGCCGATTACTTATCAGATCCGCATAAGGGATATTCCTAACATGGTATGTCTTTGCCATTAGGAATAAGGCGATATCTTGGAGGTCTTGGAACGACTCCAAACGAATCACTCTGATCTACTCGTGCTCTATGAGACGACTAGAGAGTGTATATGGCTTCGAGCTCGTATTAGCCATATTTGAATTACATATGATCTGTCTCATGATTCAGATAAAACACTTGTCATAGAAGACAACTTGTTGTTATCGATCAAGAGAGACATGACTACATTATGCTATTTAGCATTTATCGTCGAAATAAATCTTCACATATGAAGTTTAAGAGCATCCTGTCGAATGCTCGTTTTATTCCACGTTATATTTTCTTGCATACAGTCATGTGCAAGTAAATGAAGCATCCAGTCGAATGCTCATACTCTTTCTTGAAATATGAAATCCTCGCACCCTGTCGTGTGCAAGTGAGGGGGAGCATCCAGGTGAATGCTTATTGCACTAATTACTACTTAGTCGAAATCTTCGCACCCTGTCGTGTGCAAGTGAGGGGGAGCATCCAGGTGAATGCTTATTGCACTAATTACTACTTAGTCGAAATCTTCGCACCCTGTCGTGTGCAAGTGAGGGGGAGCATCCAGTCGCATGCTCGTGTACTCTTTTTGTCCTTAGACCAAGGTTTTTTCCCACTGGGTTTTCCTTGGCAAGGTTTTTAGCGAGACACGTTCCCATCTTATCTCACTTAAGATTGCCGAAATTAGGGGGAGTATCCTGTTGTATACTTCTTACCACTGTGTACTCTTTTGTCCTTCGACTAGAGATTTTTTCCCACTGGGTTTACTCTAGCAAGGTTTTGATGAAGCACATGTTTTGTGGTTGATCCCCTACTACTACCATTGTTGCACTCTTTTTCCTTCGATCAGAGATTTTCCCATTGGGTTTGCTCTGGCAAGGTTTTGATGAGGCACACTGTTTTGTGGTTAGTTACTTACATGATATTTCGGCCTATATCATTCGGCTACACAGTTTCTCCTAGGTACCGGTTTTGTCCCACACTGGGTTTTCCGTCCCTAAGGTTTTTATGTGTTTAGCACTGCGAATGAACTCGACTCAGATCGACTGCATGAAGACGAAGAATTCAAGACGTCCAAAGGGGGAGTGTTGTGAGATTATTGGACTCTTGGGCTTATACTTTATGGGCCCAAGTTGGGCTTGTAACCCTACCCCTCTATCTATATAAAGAGGGTTAGGGGTCTTGTATTTTACATTCATTCACATATTCATTCATAATAAAGACTATACCGTTCTGCCCTCTCTCTACTTCTGTCTCCCTATATACGTAGCTAATAGTGTATTACAACAATAATCCTTTAGTCTCGTAACAATTAGATTTATAATGGTACTCCTCCTATTTAGTACATTTCAAATTTTCGGTTTTTATCAGATTTTCGGTTTTTTCCGTATGAATTCGTAATTTTTTTCGATCTTTTTATGTAAATTAACTTATTATTTTATTTCTAAATTACTTGTTCAAATAAATCAGTAAATTTTGACATTTTATATTTTTTTTGGTATTTATTAATATTACTACCTTATAAATTGTCAAATTTACAATTAAACATAAAAAATATATAAAATGTCAAATTTTACATATTTTTTGAACAAACACTTTAGAAACAAAATAGTATATTGATTTACAAAAATAAATCGAATTTTTTTACAAATACATATGAAAATACCGAAAACATGACCATTCCAACATGATAAAATTTGAATCATGTTTAGTATTATCAGATGACAACTTCACACACCAACATCATCAGCTTCCAATTATATTCCTCATATTTGAAGGTGAAAATATCAAATTTTCATCATTAACTATTTTTTTTTTTGAACTTTATACAAAACTACAGCTTGCTTGTCACTCTCCTCAAATTATTTTTTTTTTTAATTAATATTTATATCATGCCTTCTCAACTTATCAAAACCTTGTAAAGTAAGAGTGAGCGAGAAAATTGGTTTTGACTAATTTTTTTGTTTCGAATACTCATTTCCGTCCCAAATTGTTAGGTTATACGAACCTACGTGCAATTTTGACCGTCAAATAACTCATATCTAACCTGTCGAAATCGAAAATTTCAAAAATTAATCGCATAATTCAAATGTTAAAGTATATAAACAAATTTTAAAAATTTATATTTCAACAATTTAAACTTAAACAAGGTAATTTGCCCGTAAAAAGTTGAATATTTTAGGAAGGAGAAAGTATGAATAACAAAGGTAACTTATGCAATTGCTCCATGGTAAAAAAAAAACATATCTAAACCGAACCGAACCGAACCAACTGTTTTTTTAAAGTAGTTTGATTCGTATTTTAGTCGAAAACCGAATCGAAAAGAAACGCGCGTCAGGGATGCAATTGGTTTCACAGTAAAAAGAAAAAAAAAAGATTCCATCTCTATATCTACACACTTGAATTGAATAAATAAATAAATAAATAAAAAGTGGGAATGGGCGGCGAAAGTAACGGTAGTAGTAGCGGAGAAGAAGACGGAGATGCCGAATGGATGGCCGCTATTAACTCCGTCTCTTCTATTAACACCTTCACATCCAACGGTGCTGATTCATCTGCCAAATCCAACGGTTGTGATGCAAACCTTGACTTTGACTCTCATAAACCCAAACATTATCAGATTAAGGTGTCCCTTATTCTTTCCTTTTACATTTCTTATTTTTATTAAATTTGTTTAAGTTGGGGGGGGGGGGCACATTAGGGATTAAGCAGAATTAAGTGTGATGGATTAGGCACAAGGTGATTAATTTCCGCCTAAAACCCGTCTTGTATCTTTTAGACCATTGGTTTAGTAGCAATGTTTTAAAAAGCGAGCCTAGCCTGAAATTAGGCTGTGATTAAGCGGGATTTAGACGTTAGGTGACATTTTCCGCCGAAAACCCACCTTGTGCCGTTTAGAACATTGATTAGTAGGATAGTTTGAGGGACGGAACCAGCAACTTTAATCGGAGGGACTGATAATCTATGTGACTTATAACTTATTTTTACTAATTTGTCATTTTTTTTTTACTTATTTTTAAGTGATTTTTAACCATACAAACAACATATTGGAAAATTTCTATTTTTGGTAAGATTGTTTGTGAAAAGCTAAAATAGCAGCAAATTCCTAGGTTCTCTGCTTTTGAGGGTTTTTTTAGGTTTATTTACCAAAAAGCTGACTTTTTAAAACCTAAAAGAGCTAGGAAACCAAAGACCTATTGCCTTTTTTAAGCAAGAAAAGTAGTTAAAAAAAAACTGTTGGCGAAACATGATTCACGTGAATTAAGCATGTTGCTTTTTAGTATATGCCTTATTTCAATTGTTTCTGTTAGCGGGAGAGTTATATTATGATTAATATCTATGCGAAAATTTACTAGTGCAAATTCAAAACGGTAAACAATGAGATGTTATTAGCTTGTTTCGCTGCAGCTTTTAAGCAAGTAACTTCACTTATTAGGCATTGAGAGAAAAATGATGTTTTCCTGTCTTGGAAGTTTCAATTTTTCAAGTCAGAGAGCAAATAAGAACTAAGTTTTGAAAATGTCCAGCCAAATGCATTGTCTTATAATTGCTTAAATTAAGCCTCTCTCGTATACTTATTTCAATTATTTCTGTTCTTTTTAATAAAAAATAAGGGGCAATTAACAAAAACATACCCTAGCTCTATTATATTACAAAAAACATACCCCCAAAACTTAACTTACAAAAAACATACCTATATATACTTATTATTTCTCTAATTCTAATCAAACCATAATATAACCTTTCTCTCTCTAACCGCAACTCTCTCTCTCTAATTGTACATCTCTCTCTAACACACGATAATCGCACATCTTTCTAACACATGCTAATCACCCATCTCTCTCTCTCAAAATGACTAAAAACTCACAAAATATTCATACCCTAATTTTAAAATGTCATACCCTAATTTTAAAATGTCATACACTAAATGTTCTGAATCACAATCAAATATCTAAAAAAGAGTTCATACCCTAATTTTAAAACTTCATACCCTGATTTCAAAACTTCATACCCTAATTTTAAAACTTCATACCCTAATTTCAAAACTTCATACCCTAATTTCAAAACTTCATACCCTAATTTTAAAACTTCATACCCTAATTTTAAAACTTCATACTCTACATATAAATTTCTCTCAATACTATACATATAAATTCTCCTCCTTCAACTTTAAACCCACAAGTTTTACAATAGTCTCAAAGCTCAATAAATAGAAAACAATATCACCAATTTCATTTATTTTTCATATATTACGGGATAGAAAACAATCTCACCAATTTCATATATTTTTCATATATAGTTAGTGGCGGGTTTTCGTGGTGGAGGAGAGGAGAGAGATAGAATGGGATATAAAATAAAAATATAAACAACAATGGAGGAGAGAGAGACTAAGATGAGAGAGATGTAGAGAAGAATTGGTGAGAGAGAGAAGAATGGAGGAGAGAGATAATAAGGGAGGAGAAAGAGAGTAAATAAGAGATAGAGAAAGAAGAGAATAAACATCATTAAAATTGTTTGGTATGTTTTTGATAGTTAAAGTTGTAAGGGTATGTTTTTTGTAATTTAGTTTCAAAAGTAGTATGTTTTGTTAATTTATCCAAAAAATAATTATTTCTATTAGTAGGATAGTTATGATATGATTGGTATCTATACAAAAATTGACTTGTGCATATTCAGAAAGGTAAACAAAGATCTTAGTAGCTTGTTTGGCAGCAGCTTTTAAGCACGTAACTCAGCTTATTAGACATTGAGGAAAATAATGATAGTTTTCTGGCTTAAAAGATTCAAATTTTCAGGTCAGAGAGCAAATTAGAACTATACTTGTATATAAAAAACTATGCTTTGAAGATGTCCTGCATTGTCTTATAAGTTATCATCACTTGAATTAAGCCTTTTGTTTTCTATGCCTTTTTTCAGCTGTTTATGTTAATGGGGATCGGGGAAGTTATGCTATGAGCCTAGGATATTCAACAATGTAAATTGTGAGATGTTATTAGCTTGTTTTGCTGTAGCTTTTGAGCATGTAAGGTAGCCAGGATTGGCCTTACCAATTCTTCCCCTTAGCCTAAAAAAACGGCGCCTAGTTAATTTTATAAGGAAAAAATATAGGAACAAATTGCACAACAAAGCAGCAAACATATAATATTGACCATAATGTAACGATATGTTATCTTGAAACATAATAAAAATATTGCCTTGTAAAAAAACCACGTCTTTATTTCTTTTTTATTTTTGTACTTTTTTTTCCAGACACCCTTTAGTTTATTAAATGCTAAGTTGGCGTGGGCTGTTATGGCTCACGGTAGGGCTGGCCCTGAAGATAGCTTATTTGAGGCTGAGAAAGGATATGCTTACTGAGCTTTTAAGCTCTAGCTTTATAATATGTGCAGCTAATTGCATTAACACTTAAAAAAAATGATATATGAGCTAAGAAGTTGCAACCAAAGAAAGTCCAAAGTTAAATCATTTAGCTATCACTTTTGATTATATTATAAATTTTGCGAGGCAGTAAGTTTAACATTAGTAAAATAAAGTAAGTCTAGCCCTTCCCGGATTAGTGAGCCATTGCAAAAAACTGTGATATTTACACAAGGATTCAGTTCCGATTATAAAAAGGAATCAATTGCCTTATTTCATACCTATTTTTTTTTTGCGTGATTTATAGTTGAAGTGCTTCTGTCATTGAATAACAACTTTAAGTCGTGTTTGGAAATTCCTTATAGTAAAAGATTGATAGCCAAGCGTACTTTATCATATGGGAATGGTATTTCTTCTCTTTTGTGATTTTCTTGTGACAAATCCTTGATTTAAGTGTACCTATCATTCCGATCGTTATATTTTTAGCTTAAGTTTTCAAGAGTCGTTCAGTATATGGATTGGCTTTGTTTACTAGTGGTGTACCAAAAACGAATATAAATAGAGCACGAGTGCAAAAAAAGAAGAAAAAGGGTTTGCTAAGTGGGCTCGGAAAGTTTAGCTATGATGCAATGGCCACTTATTCTCACATTTATAGTGAAATATGATCACCTTTCCGTATGATATGATATACCAACTTTGTATGTTAGTGAATTGTAAGATGATCTGCGAATTAAGATTTTGAAAATGCAAGCAAGTTGCGTGATAATTCTTCAACATATTCTTTAAGATTTTTACATTGCTTACTAACTTTCATAATGCAGGATGACATGGTTGATTCTTATTTTTGAATCATTCGACTTTTTGTGTTTTTTTATTTAGTTTCTCGATGTGGAATTTTATAACAGGCGCAAAAGCTTTTGGATGATATCTTGGAGAAGACCATAGAAGTAGTTAAAGATCCTTCAGATTCAGATAACGGTCCTACAAATTCTGGAACCGGAGTTCGTCTTTTTACACATGCTCCTCCTGGGATTGTCTTTGATCATAGAGGTAATCACCCTTATATTTGATCATAGAGGAAATCTACACATTGAAAAGAAATAGAAGCATGCATTATAAATGGAAGATTTTGCTTATGATATTGTGAGGACTAAGCTACATTTGCGTGATGATATTGTTGGAAAATGTGTTTCCTTTTTTCTATCTTTCGTTGCAATACTTACCCTGGAAAAAAGTTATAGCACAATACGTGTCAATTACGACTATTCTGAGTGAGAGATTAGCCTATTAGTACAAAATTATAGTACAGTATGCTATGAAATGATTGTATTGTTAGTAATTGCTAAACTTAGGCCTTGTTTGAGACAGGTATAAGATAAAAGGTTTCTAAACTTACTATTCATGTATTTGAGAAAAAATATAGCTAACATGTGTTTAAATTTTACCAGTTGAGCTCAAGGGGCCGACAAAAAGACCAAGACTCATACCTAGTGAGGAGATCGATGAGAAATCAAAGAAGGTTTGTCTTATCTTGATCATTCTTGTTTGGTTACATAAGCAAATAAGCTGGGGCTTTTTAGGTTGTGGAAAATATTTGGTTCCCCAGCTTAACGCATCTAGATCTCTCTGACCAAAATATCATAAAAGCTCAGATTTTTAGCGGGCAACCAAATGCAGGCCAACTCTTAAGCAAAAATATTGAAAAAAAAACTGAGTTTAAAAGCTGCAACTAAACAAGCCTATAAGTGTTTGTCGAGCCCTCGTATTATATCAGTTCTTTTCCCATTTGCCTAAATGCAATCGTTATACCTTGCAGTTCAAAAAGCAACTCAAGTCAATTGTAGTCGAAGGCACTGATGTTATAGCTGCACAAAGAGATAGGTACGAGAAATTATTGGCTAAATTGAAAGCGAAAGATTTAGCAGCAAAAGCAGTTGCTAAAAAAGAAGAAGAGAGAGTTGCGGAGCTGAAGAAGGTTAGAGGAGAAAGATGGCTGCCTGCTATTGCCCGGGATATGCTGGTAAAGTTACAAGGACGTTAGTTTATATGTGAGGGGAGCTTGTTTCTGTCTCATGCTTAGGATTCTATTGCGGCATATTCATTGTTACTTCATCTAGTTATTGTGTCTTTTTTGTGCTAGATACAAATTTTGCCACTGTGGTCTCATTTTTGTGCTCCATGCAAATTTTCCAAATATAGGATATGATTATTACCCTGCTGAATTCTGTAACACTATTTCTGCAGTTTATGGTTACCAAACTTCAATTATAGGTTATGATTTTCCGTTAAGTAGATCGAACTGGATGAGCTTTGACAATTGAGATAATTACTAAGAGAACTTTGACTTGAGGAGACGTGTTAAACGATTAACTCATATGAGGATCTCTAATATCTCCGGTATTTCAATTAAAGTAATTACTAATTAGGAGTCATCTGCTATCACTCACTAAGATCACTTGATAAAAATATACGACCAAATACTCTAGTCCTGTCCTGGTATATGGACATTAAAACAGGGTGCATGGACATGTACTACAGAACCACATAATAATAATTCGCAATTAATCACGAGGGGGCAAGCCTAGTGAACCAGAACTAGCCTAATACCGCAACTCCGCAAGGGATCTCTAATGGATTAAAAAAGGAATCTCAATAATAAAGATATATCAGAAGACTGCATTTTTTATGATATACAACTGCAACCAGAACAATCATTTATTTCACTTTCACAATAGGACCCTTTCTTTCCAATTATACAACTATACAGTCATATACACCAGACCTTATTCGAACCATTGACTTATTAATAAACAAAGCACTTCAATAAGTATCGGAATTGAAATTTTCAGGACGCTAATCGGTTGTATACACTATACTAATTACAGCACAGACATTGGAAACGTTGTTTCCAAATTGATATTCAATCCATGTAATCATGATATAAATATAAGAATCGAGAGCTTCCAAGATGACGATCGACACGTAATATAGGGAAAAAGCATAATAGCCACGTAAAACCACAGATATGCCAGAGTAAATTAGGCATGGAGATACCCTTTTTCCTCCAAGTAAGATATAACTTTTCCAGCTAATTCACAGGGCGATGCACAATCCTCTTCCTGCTGCTGTAATACTATCTGCATATATAATAATTTATATGAAAGTTTGATCATATTAACAATAAATGATTCTAAGGTGACTTCATAAGACCCAGCAAAAGCAATCTGAAAACTCATTGACTGAATGTTTCAATAGCAAAAGCAGTGTTTTTATTTTTATTTTAAAAAGAGTAAGAAACGCTGAGTTCTGAGGAAAAGGAAGTGAAACACCAAGAGGGAGGAAACTAAGGCAATTTCAAATCTTAGATCAATTTATAGTGTATACGTTTCCCATAGTTCCTGTTTCCATCCCTTCACAAAATTTTAGTTGTTTGTAACATGTAAGTCCTAAGAAGTGTAAATATAATTTGCGCCAAAGCTAGCTGTCAAACAGTCTCAATTTTACAAGATGCTTACCTCAGATTCTAATGGTGCCTCATATGGATCGTCAATCCCAGTAAAACCTGCCAGGTACAATGAGAAATTAAAATCCTCAACGGCAAAACAGATGAATAAAAGAGCAGTATTTTTTAATAGCTCAAATCCAATATCGGCTAAATTCAATAAGCCTCCCTCTTGTGTACCCATTAAACAACAAAGTGGCTCATACACCAGAATTGAGAGTCTGTTTGCTTAAGCATGAGAGAAAGGTCAAAAGCAATGAAGACATTATAGTTACTCGAAAGCTCCAGGGGCATTGACGTTGCATAAAAAATACCTTTGATTTTACCAGCCCTTGCCAGCTTGTACAGACCTTTAGGGTCCCTGGCTTCACATAATTTAAGAGGAACATCCATAAACACCTGTTAGTCAAACAATCTTTTAAATGTCAGCAAGAAAAAAGCTATGTCGACCGGGAAAAAAGGGTCTTAGTAACATCCTTTTAACTGTTTAGAGTACAAACCTCAATAAAGTCTCCTTCTGGTAATAAAGAGCGACAAGTATCTCGGTCTTTTCTGTATGGAGATATTAAACTAGCAATGCAAATTACTCCAGCATCAGCAAAGAGCTTGGCTACCTCGCCTGAAAACCATTTAGATATATATAAAACTAGTTTTTTGAGTAACAAAACAAATTTAATTAAGTTTATAACGCACCAACTCTTCTAATATTTTCAGCACGATCTTCTGCTTTGAAACTTAGGTCATTATTGAGCCCATGACGAACATTGTCACCGTCGAGAATGTAGGTTAGCTTTCCTCTGGAGTGTAAGCCTCCAGCTAATGCACATGCCAAAGTGCTCTTTCCTGAAATCAAAATTTTGACTATCTTCAGGAAAATACCGAAGAATTTGTGGAAGTTTGTAAAAAGCTGTCACAACCCGCAGTATACTACTCTTGATGTCAGTAAACATAGAAAAATAGTGATGGTCGTTTTGTTCACTTGCCGTTATAATCACTTTTGATATTCTCAAATCATTCTACATAACTTAAAAGTTTATTTGGCGGGATACCAACATGGTGCAATAAGGAATTTCAATTGCAATTAGCGTTGCAAACTCCCAAATCTACATACAAACAAAACGCTATTTAAAGATGCAAAACAACTAAAATGCACGAAACCTAATATAATTGCTTCATGATACTTCTAAGATGGTCAATAGGATCGTTAAATCATGGGTTGCTGATCAATTTCTTCAGAAGCTGTGCTCAACATGAAGTCCATTCAACAAAAAAGAGCCTCTGATTTTCAAAATATAGGCATGTACGAACTTTAAAATTAATGGGAATTAGGGAATGTCTTTCTCGATGTGAATAATATAATGATCATCACTCATTATGTTAAGCACTAAATGTCGTACATGTTGACATCCAGCTTCTTTGCTTAAACCAAACGTGCCGCATATTGTACATGTTTATGTTATGCAAAAAGTTCATACATGTTCCTATATTAGTCTGGAGCCCAACGCACTAATTTGTCCATATTACTAACAAATTTAAAAGCCAATATTGTACAAACCTGAACCACTGAGACCCGTTACCCAAACGACGCAACCCTTTTGCTGTAAAAGCTCTTGCCTATCAATTTTCTCGACCAAGCACTTATGCCATACGATGTTAGTCGAGTTTCCAACGGTTGACCTCTTTAGCTCTTCAGATTTTAAACCTGTAACCATATTTAAGTTAGCTACAGACCTAGTTTCAATAACCTCAAATGATTTAGCAACTAAATGCAGTCACATATTATAACTACTAGTGATATAAATTGAAAAGCAAACATGTTTTAGAATCCAATCATGGGTAGATTGAATAGATTATGTAAAAACATGCACTCTTGATTCATCTAACATCCACGGGCCACATATCGGAAGTCTGAACTACTTGGAAAATTGAAACCAGGTTTCGGCTCAGTTTCAGAAAACTGCAATGTCAGTAACAAAATGCAGATTTTATACAACTTTTAGAATTAATAATTCGCTACCCCAATAAAGACAAGGTCAATTAGAAAAGATTCTCAAAAATCCACCAACATTCCATTTGGTCCCTAATCCCTATACTTCCGATTAAAACCGTACAAAAATTAATATAATTTACTAAGTGATTTATGATGAAAATTATAAAGATCAAGATGATAAGTCATTCATTAATTACTTATCTTGATATGATCTCCTCTTATGATCAAGATAGAGAATTTTAAATTAAAGAAACTCCTTTGAAAAGACCACTTCTATCAAATTTCCCATTCACTCATTTTTAAAGGAATTGATAACTGTAGACTGTGATGTTTCAAAAGAGACCATGAGAACTAAATAGAACTGTTTCTCAAACTACATGGACTATTCAACAAACTTACTCTAACAGTACAGAATTGACAATTACCAACAAAAATAAAATTCTCATCACTTCTATCAAATTTTCCATCACTCATTTTTATAGGAATTGATAACTTGAGACTGTGGTGCTTCAAAAGATTTTAAGATACCATGAGGACTAAATACAACTTTTCTCAAACTACATGGACTATTAAAGTTGAAGGATCTATTTGTAATGTTTCTGATACAGTAGTACAAGTTATGTTATTAGTTTAGTTCTTGAAGTGTTAGTATTAAGGAAAGATAGGACTGATTTGTATTGTTTGTAAACTTGTTAGTAAGGAAGTTAGAGTATGCCACATGTCACATTCTGAGTGGCTACATTATAACTGAATATAGATTTCGTCTATAAAGATATTGAATTGCTGAGGGATATTTGGAAATTTGGGATTCAATTGAAGCCTAATCGAAATGATTGGAAATATTGGGTCAAATGGTACTAATTCAGAAGAAAATAATGATTCTATTAATGGGAATATGAATAATAATTTTGGGAGAAATACTCCTTTTATGGATATTACTGCAACTTCATATTATATTGGGCCAGGGGATACTTCTAGTAATAGTTTAGTAAATCCAATATGGAATGGGGCAAATTTCCATACCTGAAAAAGAGCTATGGAGATAGTATTGGGTGGAAAATACAAATTAGGGTTCATCAATGGGACTCTAAAATGTCCTAGTGTCACAGATCTAAAGTATCAATCATGGATAAGAAGTAATCTAGTAGTCCAGTCTTGGATTTTACATTCTGTGAGCCCATAAATTGGTCAATCTATTCTATATACTGATACAACAACCAAAATGGGGAGATCTTGGAGAGTAGGTTTTCCCAAGGCAATGAGGATAGAGTATATGAGCTACAACATTCTCTTTACACTCTTAACCAGGGTGATAAGCTACAATAAAGCCTTGCTATGGCATTCCAGGTTGGGGCATCTCTCTAAAGACATCTTGCAAGGGATGAGCTCTCTTATCACTGGTTTAAGTCAAGAAATAAAGAAATGTGATCATTGTACAGTATGTCATTTAGCTAAACAGCAGAGATTGAAATTTTCTAGAAGTACTACTCATACTGAAAAGTGTTTTGAGCTTGTACACATGGATATATGGGGACCTTATGTTGCCACTTTGATCGGTAATTTCTCTTATTTTCTTACCATAGTAGATGATTTCTCTAAATGTACTTGGATTTATCTTATGAAAACAAAAGCTGAAACTTCTAAATTTATCGAAACTTATTGTATGATGGTTAGAACACAATTTGAGACCAGAGTCAAGGTGATAAGAAGTGACAATGGTCCAGAGTTTTTAAGGACATAATTCTATCAAAATATGGGTATTTTACACCAAACTAGTTGTGTTGAGACACCATAACAAAATGGAATAGCTGAAAGAAAACACCAACATCTTTTGAATATAGATAGGGCTCTGAAATTTCAGGCCAGCTTACCCCTAGAATTTTGAGGAGATTGTGTGTTAACAGCAGCATATTTGATAAATAGAATTGTTACTCCATTGCAACACAATAAAAGTCCTTATCAAATTTTGTTTCAAAAGATTCCTGTGTATGGGCATTTAAAGGTATTTGGGTGTTTATGCTATGCAAGCACACTTCTAAGAGCAAGGACTAAATTCTCAGCTAGGGCAAGAAGGTGTGCATTCTTAGGGTATAGCTCAACTTCTAAAGGCTATAAACTTCTAAATTTAACAACTTATCAAAGTTTTATATCTAGAGATGTGGTGTTCTATGAGGATATATTTCTCTTTGTAAATAAGCAACAAAAGTTACCAGTTCAGGTTAATAATGGTTCTGGTACTCCTCTTGTACTTCCTAATTGTGATTTTCCTTCACTACAATTAGCTCCTCTCGGTGGTTCTCAAAATGCAACTACTAGCTCACCTCCTTCTGAGTAAGTACAACTACTAGCTCACCTACTAGTTCATGATACAATCATGACACATGATATTGTGTCTAGCCTGGTAGAAGAAAATGTGTCATCTATTAACACACATTCTGTGGAAGGCATTCTAAGAGAACAATACAAAATCCAGGGAAATACACATATTTTGTTTGTAATGTTTCTGATGCATATCCTCATGCTCTTTCAAAACAAGTAAGTCTTGAGCATCTATCACCAACATATAGGTCTTATTGTTTGGCTATAACAGCAGATGTTGAACCAAAGAATTATAAAGAAGCTTCTACAGTTGATAAATGGGTAGAAGCTATGAATAAAGAGATATTTGCCTTAGAACAAAATCATACTTGGAGTTTGGTGCCTTTGCCTATTGGGAAAAATGTGATAGGATGCAAATGGGTATACAAAATAAAGCATAAAGCAGATGGTTCAATAGAAAGGTATAAGGCAAGGTTGGTTGCTAAGGGATACACTCAATTAGAGGGGGTGGATTTTGATGCCACTTTTAGTCCAATAGCCAAAATGTCCACAGTAAGGACTCTACTTGTTGTAGCTTATGTCAAAAATTGGCATCTTTCACAACTTGATGTGAATAATGTTTTCTTACATGGGGATCTAGAAGAGGAAGTATACATGTTGCCTCCACCTGGTTATGTACAAACTAAGCAATAAGATCTGGTTTGCAAGTTACATTAATCTCTCTATGAGTTAAAACAGGCTAGCAGGCAATGATTTTGTAAGTTGTCTAATTCTCTGCTCACTTTTGGTTTTAAGCAATCATATGCAGACAGCTCTTTATTCATCCTGAACAGGGAAAATAGTTATTTGGTATTATTGGTATATGTTGATGATATAGTGCTAGCTAGTGCTTCTTTGGACTTGATACAAGAAGTTAAGGATCTTTTGAATACAAATTTTCATATAAAGGATTTAGGAAAGTTGAGATACTTTCTAGGTCTAGAAATAGCAAGAACTGATCAAGGTATAAGTATATGTCAAAGAAAATATGCACTTGAGTTACTAAATGATGTTGGGCAACTAGGGTGTAAACTAGTTCAATTTCCAATGGAGTCTAATATGAGACTAACCAAAGAAGACCCTAAGATGCTTGACAATCCAGAAGAGTATAGAAGATTGGTGGGTAGATTGTTGTATCTCACAATTACTAGACCTGATATAGCATATTCTGTAAGTTGTTTGGCACAATTTATGAGCTCCCCTTGTCATACACATTATAATGCTACTGTGATAGTCTTGAGATATTTGAAAAATAGTCCATCTCAAGGTCTATTTTTCCCTTCTCATTGTACATTGAATCTTAGAGGATTTTGTGACTCTGACTGGGCATCTTGTCCAGACACTAGAAGATCAGTTAGTGGATTTTGTATTTTTCTTGGAGACTCTTGTTTCTTGGAAAAGCAAGAAACAATCTGTTGTTTCAAGAAGCTCAGCTGAAGCTGAGTATAGATGACTCTTAGCAGTTGTGAAGTAGTGTGGTTACTCCAATTATTGACTGATTTAGGTGTTCCTCATCAGAATTCAGCTACTTTGTTTACTGATAGTAGATCTGCAATGACTTTGGCAAAAAATCCAGTCCATCATGACAAACTAAACATGTGGAAATTGACTGCCATTATGTTAGAGAAAAGATTCAGTCATGAGTAATACGTTTATTACATGTCTATTCAACACACCAGTTGGCCGACTTGATCACAAAACCTCTAGGCTACAGGTTATTCAGTTCTCTACTTGTCAAGATGGGAGTTATTGATTTGTCCTCTCCATCTTGAGGGGGCGTATTAAAGTTGAAGGATCTATTTGTAATGTTTCTGATACAGTAGTACCAGTTCTGTTATTAGTCTAGTCCTTGAAGTGATAGTATTAAGGAAAGATGGGACTGATTTGTATTGTTTGTAAACTTGTTAGTAAGGCAGATAGAGTATGCCACATGTCACATTCTGAGTGGTTACATTGTAACTGAATCTCATCTATAGCTGAGCAAGCTTATAAACTCAGTTACGGTTGATTTTCAAGGTTAAGAAGAAATATATACATAATTGATTTTCTCTCTCTAAGTTTCGATATTCAGCAATGGCGATTCATCATTTCACATTGACTATTCAACAAACTTACTCTTAACAATACAGAATTGACAATCACCAACAAAAAGACATAGGAGTACTCATCATGAGCCAAAATTAAATAAAAAATGACAGCATTGATCCATAATTCCATATTAAGTATATAAGTATCACTGTTTTAAAAAGCACGCTTCATAGTAAAAAACCTCGATGCAAATCTCGATAAAAACTCAATTCAAAGCTTAAAAAGGTTACGCTTTTAGTAGCGTGGCTCTTGCAAAAACGTTTTAGCTAAGATTTCTCTTTTTAAAACACTGATTATTATACAATATAAATTCAAAACATACCTGAACAATCATTTAAAACCACATTATGCACCAAATTCGGTCCCATTTCCACTTTGCTGTTAACACAACACATTCTAAAAACATCCTTAGAATGAAAACAAATCGAATTTCCCTCAAGATTACATTTTTTCTTCATACCCAAAAACCCAATTCTCGAAAAAGAATACCCAGTTGGGAAATTGGTCTCCGATGACCGGAGAATCACTGGTGAACATTTTCCGTTGGAAATCATCTCTCTCTCTCTCTCTCTCTCAAGAATGGTTTGATTAGGAGAGAGATTCCGAATCTTTAAGCTTGAATATATATATATACTGATTTTGCTATGATTTGAATATATAAGGTCATACGCAGAGAGAGAGAGAGACGGTTGACGGTACAACAACAAACCAAACAGAGATACATAATAACTGCACATGAAAATACTCAAAATAAATTGTATCGAAATTGTATAAAAAACACACAAGTTCTAAACCGGTTAAAATTACGCGTAGTTTCGTAATATACAATTAAATGAGAAATTGAGTAATTTTTTTTTGGTTTTAAGGTTGATTTCACTTTTGACTCTTGTACTTTACTTATTGTCTCAGTTTTTATTCCATTTTATTAGTTATGTTTTTGGTAAATTTAATATTAAATGTACACACTTACAAACTTAATTATCAAAAATCTCAATTTGTGGTTTTTGTTTAAGACTTGGTACATATGAAGGAAGAATCGATGAGTATCAAAGTTTAAAACAAAGAGTAAGCAGTATCATTGAGCATCTGTCCAAATTTTGCAAGAGATTTTGATTTATGAGTTTTTGATGATCAAGTCTCAAAATGTGTACTAAATGATCCTTTTTACTTACTTCAATGTTTACACAAATGCAATGTGTGAAATCCAACTGAATAAGGCGAATAGTGTCCTAAAGTTTCATTACATATTTGATACATGAGTCAGGTGACCTAAATCGTTGTCTAGTTTAGTTTTTTTTTTTTTGGATTGAGACATGAACCGACCCAAAATTTCTAACTAATTTTTATTTCACAGAAAAACGCTATTTTTAGAGTGGTACTATGTTTACCAAGTACGTTATAGAAGTACAAAACATTACAGAGAACAAGTAACCCAAAAAGATATAATTATTCGATACATTTTATGCATATTATACTCTTTGCTAACATAGATTTTTATTTTAAAACTTTTTTTTACTAGTTCAGATGTAAACCTAAAGAAAAGTTGCATGTTTACGATTACTTAAGATTGAAGTTAAATTGATACAACCTAAAGACTATGAAGCTAATTGATATGACACTGAAAAGATACGAGTGTAAGACTGAATTAACCCTTATTTCCAATTAGTTGTTACGTTTGTTGTTTGTGTGTACTGAGGAAGACATTGCCGGTCTTATCAATATTCAATAATAAAGGCTGTGTGCTAAATAATGTAAGCAATTAATTATAGTGGGACAAGCTCTGACTTTCAGTTTCATAAGGTTTGAAAAATAATAATAGTTTTGTAATGCAATGTTGAAAGTAAAGATTAATTAAAAAAATTACGTTTGTTGTCAGTCGAGAAGATCATTTAAACTAGATTATCATAGTTGTGGCCCTTGTGGCCTTGCAATTAGGGGGTGGGTGGGATTCCGACCCAAATAGAGCTATCGAAAGGGTTGACTAAATAATAATTTCTCCGAGTGTGTTTATATAGTGATGTATGTTTCGCCGAATTGTTGTTTCAGCATCGACCAGTCGTTCGATCAATGAGAACCAATTCACATGAAAACCAAAACTAGTATTCGAACATGTCGTTTCGAAATAAAGTTTGTGCTTGTGCAAAGCATAAACATATAAACCGGTCGTTTTATATGATAACTAATCCAGAACTCACAACACATGTTGGATGCCATCTATGATGAAGAAATCGCAAAACATACATGCGAAATGAATGTTTATGCGATGTATTTTACGCCACCACATGTTAGTCACCCTGATGTGTGAGCATGTGATGCCCAATTTTTTTTTGGATACCATCTTAGATGGGTAAAACATGAGTTTGTTGTTACCCTTGAGATGAAGGCTAACGCGTTGATTTTATTCCGCCGCCACATTTGAGACGTGATGACGTCTATGGTGAACAAATGTCTGAAATTGACATATTGGAGCAATCCTTCACCAAAAATACTATATTGGAAATTGTATTCCGTAAGCAGTATCGTGGATATATATTCACCATGTTCCTTTATCGCCCATCTGTTTGTGGATGAGAAAATGCCCCGATGAGCAGTTTTAATCCTATTGGGTCAATGACGAATTGTTTACCTGATATTAATGCTCTTTGTGTACATTTTTTTCCACGAATCGAGAACCGAGCCAAGTGTTATTTGTCTCAAACTGTCGTGATCCCGATGAATCGCTTAGCCAAGTGAGATTTAGACAATTGTCTGAACCGAAGATATGTAGCTCCTATGTAGTTTTGAAAGGAACAATTGGGCCAGTCGTCCCAAAATAAGAGACAATGCTCAAGGAGTCAATCTCTTCTATAAATGACTGATGCCATTCATGGCTACTCATTAAATAGTTCAAAACTATAATAAAGGTGGAAAAACCGATGCTAATGTGGTTAAAGATAACTGAAAGGAAACTCTTGAGACCCCCGATTTTGTGGCTCAAATGAGTTTGGTACTTTTCTTTATTGATTTTGATAAATCATTGAGCCGATTTTTCGCTCATATGGATTATGTTTTTCCATTTGGATTATGATTTTTCCATTTGGACATACTTTTGAATTATGTTTTGCCTGTTTACGAAATATCTCGAAATAATTTAAAGTGTTTTGAGCAAATTCTTTTTGACAAATGTGACCAAACTTTTAAATTATGAAAATTTAGGCAATTCTTGTGGGGTAGTTGATTTTTTCTGGAAATAGTGGGTAACAGTGTACCACATAATTTCACCAACTACTTGCCTAAAAGAGTACTCGTTGACAACGATTATGGACCTGTCGTTCCAAATCAAAATCTTTGGTAAAACCAAATTGATTTGTCAAATATGAGGCCTTATACTCCTGTAGGTCCTATCGTATCTTGTTGAGTTATAAAATATTCTAGAAACCAGTGTTATCTGGTAATAGCTCATGAAATAATTGAATTTCTTTACATAGCCTCCATTCAATACGACGAAAAGCGTATTTTAGATGAGTTGAAATGTCTTTCAAGTGGTTTCTACCATATTTTTTTATAGCTTTTAAATTTACCTTATCATTTCGCCTGTCATCGAATGATAAATGATTTAGATGCTAAGACATGATTGTCTGTACTATCATTCGCCTGTCGTCGATTGATAAAAGCATTTTGATATTGTGGCATTGACTGGATGAGATATTCCCGGGTCAAAGGACGATGCTTGATTTATAATCGCATCGCATTTGGATTCTCTCTGAGAATATATTTCGTGATTAATCCGAAATTCATGCCACTAATGATCACTTTGAAAGACTAGTATGTGTAAAGATCACAAAATGGACTCGTAGAATTCTTGTAAAGAATTGAAAGAGTTATTGTGGACTTATCCAACCATAAGACGGACCATAAATATAAATGGTTATGGTTGATTCATAATATAAATGGTTATGGTTGATTCATCGACAATATGGTCACATGATTATTGGTGTCCACATAAATGCAGCACTTCCCAAACTTTTAGCCCTATCATTAAGTTGATGGCTCATGATCCGGATTATCCTGAAAAGTCTAGTTGACTTTATAATGCTGAAGAGTAAGAATCGAAATTTCGATTTGAATTACTTGAGTTTGGGAATTGAAATTGAACATTATGTCGATAATGTTCAGACCCAAATGGACTCACGGAAAGTTTGATGATGCGAGTGCAAATGATTGCACGCACTTCTTGGTCTTGTGCACCAAGATTTATATTTCCGTGTGGGGTTATGCTATTTTGCTGCATTGGTCCGTTATGAGGCCCATAGACACTCGAACACCATATGCCTACCAGCTGGTTACTGGTTATACGCCAGAAGTCTCATATTAACGCGTGTTTGGAGTGCTTAATTAATATTTTGATTGAGCCGCTATAACGTTCAAAATATGGACCTCTAAAGGGGACATAAGTCGATTATGAATCTCCTGCCTATCATTTGATAGAGTAACATTGACAAGCGATCTTTTTACCGCATGATATTCGAAAGTGACATCGCTAAGAATGTTCTCCCCGTCGTTAGGGGAAGATTTGCACGTTACCGTTGATAAGGAACGACGTGAAGTAACGTGACATAACCCACTCAGTCTTAGCTTGATCCCATCATATCTCACTTAAGATGTTTTTTTCACTGGGTTTACTCTAGCAAGGTTTTGATGAGACACCTGTTTTGTGGTTAATCCCCTACTACTACCACTGTTGTACTTTTTTTTCTTCGATCAGAGATTTTCCCATTAGGTTTGCTCTGGCAAGATTTTGATGAGTCACACTGTTTTGTGGTCAGTTACTTACATGATATTTCGGCCTATATCATTCGGTTACACAGTTTCTTCTAGGTATCGGTTTTGTCCCGCACTGGGTTTTCTGCCCCTAAGGTTTTATGTGTTTAGCACCGTGAATGAATATCGACTGATGAAGACGAAGAATTCAAGACGTACAAATGGAGAGTGTTGTAGGATATTGTTGGACTATTGAGCCTTACTCATAGTGGGCCTAAGTTGTGCTTTCTACTAGGGGTGGGCACGGGGCGGATTGGGGCGGATTGGTCGCAATCCTAACCCGTCCCGTAAAATAAATGGCGGGACGGATTGGGGCGGATTAGTGAAATTCAAATCCCAACCCAACCCAACCCAACCCATTATAATTAAAACCCCAACCCAACCCAACCCAACCCATTATCAAGCGGGGCGGATTGGGTGCGGGTTGTTTCTTAAATTTTCATTTTAGTCATTAATTTTTCATTTTTTCGCATAATTTACCTAAATATTTTTTAAAAAAAATCTTTCAAATAGAAATATAAACTAAAAGCCAACCAAAATACGTTTAGAATGTTCGGAATAAGTAACAAAGCTAAAACAAAACAAAACAAAACAAAACAAATTATTCTTCATCAACATAATCAAAATAAAGTTCAATAGCTAATTGAATCCACAAGTTCAATAGCTACAGATTTCGTAATAACTTTATATAACTTCATATTTGGCTATACTTCAATTACAAATAAAGTTTTTAAAAATAAATTAACCACTCATACTACCTAGACCCAGATTAAAAATTCCTTCTTTTTGTAAGTACGAGATAATACATTGAATTTATAAGACAATATATCAATCGAATCATTAAGCTTAAGTTTGGACAATCCAAAGATTTTTTGTCTATATATATAATTTTTCTTAAATTAATACTATTATAATATAGAAACTCTTATTAAAAAAAGATCTTGAGAAAATTTATATTTATATTTATATATATATATATGCGGATTGAAACGGGTTGGGGTGGATTAACCCGCGGTTTGGAAATCCCAACCCTAACCCAACCCACGAATTTTTTTACGGATTGGGGCGGGGCGGATTTAACTTTTTTTGACATCCAACCCGCCCCAATCCGCCCCAATCCGCACGGATTGGGTTACGGGGCGGGTTTGCGGATTTTTTGCCCACCCCTACTTTCTACCTTGTATAACTCTAACCTCTAGTATATAAAGAAGGTGAGTGTCGCATGTATTGAAACATTCTGATTAATAAAGACCATGCTGTTGTCTTTTCATTTTTCTCTTTCTATATCTATACATATCTCTTATATACATATACCGAGCTAAATATGTCACCCAACAATATACATATATTTAAAAACATAGTTAGTTTAATTACGCCAGACAAAAATCCAGGTTCTTAATCCTGCTAACCAAAAAACAAACTTAACAAAAAAAAATATAATCGGAGATTATAATCGGCAACCAAACAATCCCTGGATAACTACCTTACAAATTTTTGTGAGGCTACACTAACTCTCTGTAGAGTAAAAATAATACTCTATTTATTATTTTAATGGAGTAATGAATATTTACGATTGATCTAATACATAACTACTAGCGAATCTGCCCACGCGATGCGTTGGTGTGACGGTAACCTATATTCATAGATACTAATTAAATCGACTAAGCAATTTTATTTAGTATTTATTTTATTTGCAATTTGTGTAATTGAAGGGGTTTTTTTGTAAATACTTGTTTGAATGCTTCATAAGGGATGTTGACATAAAGTAATAGTATAGATTATAAGTACTTAAATATTTAATGTATTTAATAAAGTTGGGTCGGGTCGGGTCGGGTCGGGTACCCGGCGGGTAACAAGTATCACATCCGATCCCGATCCCGAAACAAATCGGGTCGGGAGAGTACCCGTCTGTTTCGGGACGGAATTGTATCGGGTCGGGACCGGGTTGGGACCGGGTCGGGTTTCGAGATCGGGTCGGGGGTCGGGATTTTTCCCGCCCATACTTGCAACCACTGGCCATTTTGAATTCTATCGGTCGTTGATGCGCATGCGGAAGCATAGTTGGTTCCTTATTTGATTTGTCGTTTATCTGCCTCGCCTTTCGACAGGCTATTCCACCCAAAATAAAAATAAATTGTCCGTTTAAATTTACAGGAACGATCTATGTGATTTATGAAAATTATTGACCAAACATATTACCAGTAATAAACAACTAGTTTAATTTTTTTTTCATTCGAATTATATGAAAATATAAAGTAGTCCATGTAACAACTAGTTTTGGTCTTTAATTTTTAAAATTATAGAAGAGCGCAATTTAATTTCTATAAATCCAGTTCATTCAAATCACACATTTGTTTAAAAGCTCTCTATATATATCACTCAAATAAACTATCATACAGTTCTACCCTAACCGAATCGAAACTGGTCAAATTTTGTTGGAGGCGAGTGATCTAGTTTCTTTTTTTCCCATCATCATATTTCCGAACCCCATGATCGGCTGCCATGACTTTTAGTCCCCCCCTGGTTATGTGGCCGCTAACACCCCTCCGCTTTAGTTGACCGATTTTCAATAACTTTTTGATTGCTCGCTTTTAATCGAATCCTTTAGAGGTACAAATCGCTCTTTGGTAAACGGAAAAAAGTATATGCCCAAACTGAATCGAATGTTATGCATACCAATTGATGGAAAATGATGGACCCGCCATGACTTTGTAGTTCCCCTTGCGGTTTTGTGACTGCCAACGTCCCTCATTTTTTGTTCACCCGCTTTCAATAACCTTTCGGTTGCTTGCTCAATCCTAAATTGCGAGATCTTTAATCGAATCTTCTAGATGTAGAAATCGCTATTTGGTACTCATCTGCTATGAAAAAAAAAACCCAATCTGGATCAAATGTCTGGATATCGATTAATGGAAGAGACCACTACCGGATTGTTTTACAGCAGAACACTTATATCGAACATGAGTATATACAGTAGAACCTCTCTAAATTAATATTCGGTAAATTAATAAACTCTCTAAAATAATAATTTTATCCGGTTCCAACTTGTGCAAATGTAAAAAATCACCAATTTCGATAAATTAATAAGATAATAAATTTTCTGAAAATACTTATATAAATATTGGTCCCGATAAAATTATAAATTAATAATTTTTCAAAATGACAAACATAATTAATAGGACAACTTAGTGAATTGTGACTTTATACTGGTTTGATTTTTCTTAAAATTTAAATCTACTTGAATTTTATCCATAATTTTTCTAACTGCATCCAAAAAATATTATATAATATTTTCGAACTGCACCAAAAAAGAGTTATAGACGCGATACTGTAAATGTTTAATTTCGCATGATTAGTTACAAAGTTATATAGTGAACATGTATCATATTCAACTTTATCATCTTTATTGTTATCAAATACAATATACATAATTTTTTACAAGGTATGTCCTTTGAACATGTATCGTTTTCGTCAGGGTAATCCAACAACCCATATGACATCCATTTTATTGCGATAATCGAGACTATCAATAATTTTTTTCAAATTCGTAAATACGTTCCTCAATTTTTTCTATTTATTGAAACTTTCGTCTTTCAGTGTCGGAAACAATTTGCTATTGTCGCTCGGTGAACATTAATCGTCAAATCAATAAAACTTGTTTAAAATAATAATTATTAACTTATCGATTAATTAATAACTCTATAAATTAATACGGCATTATTAATTTATAAGAGGTTTGACTATACTATAAAGAACCCAATAAATCGCCAAAAGATGAAAGGCTAAATGTTCTTTAATTCTTGCTATATTATTCGCTGACGAGTAAATAAGTCATAAGTCAAAGTATTAAGCATTGCCACTTGTCTAAAGAAAAAAGTGATTCATTTTATGCCCATTGGGCATAATAAACTAACACATTAGTCATGAGTTCGACATACCTGTCAATTTAAGCTCTACTAATACAATTTGAGACAAATATAACATGTCTACATACAATGTACTTAATTGCTCCAAGATTTTATTATCATAAATCAATTTTTTAAAGCAAAAATAAGCACTATTTTCTTCGTTTGATGTAAATGCGAAGTTGAACAGTCAATAATGCCCCCACACGACTTTAAACTCACATTTTATAATCGCAAATTACAAAACCTACTCAAAATGTTATGGAGTACTTTATTATACTTATGACTAATGGGTCGCCGTAACTTGTATGTCTACGCTAAGATCACGTGTTTTTGAGTAGTTTTCACCAACTTCTTCATTTTTAAAATAAAAAATAAACTTGTACCAACTTCTTCGTTACATTTCATCAACTATTACAAATAATTGATTGCCAAGCAGAGGGCGGCCCAAGTCCAGTAAGAATTGACATGTGGTAAAAACTGGACTGAGACAAAAAAAAAATGGACAAAAAAAAAACTAAATTGAACCTTGGACAAATAACAATACTGGACCGTCCCTGTTGTCAGCTACAAATCACCAAAACAGGGTAGCATTTAGCAAGTCCTGCTATCAAGTTAAATTTGCACCCATAATTAGATGAATACCATAATTTTGAATCATCAGTCATCACAACTAAGCACGATTAAAAACAAGGTTCTAAATACAAACCACAATCGTTTTAATCGACATGTACATGTAGTAGGCAGTATCCACCGGTTATTTAGAATACCGAAGAAGCACTAGACGTAGCGGATATTGCAGAAAACGATAGTACTAAATCAGTACAAAAGCAATTTAAGCATGTGTTGGAACACGATTTCAAAACTCTCCTGTGTATAAAACTTTATTTTACAGGAACATAATTTCAAGAGGTTTGTGCGTATGTAAATTGGTTCTAGCTAAGTTTGTGGAGCACAAAAGTTTATCGCATACAAAACGATTACTTTCCTTTATTTAAATAGTTGTAAATAATCATTGTTTTGCATTTGGCTGTTATATGTGTTTTATTTTTTTTGGGTAAGTATGCATATATTAATAAAAGGGAAAATGATGGTTTAGTTGTACACTAACCTTATTTATCATAAAAAATAAGGTGAAAATCTTTATTAATATTTAATACATAGCATCAAAAATAACCTCACGCTACCCTTCAATTATTATAGCAAAACTATTAAATAACTAACCTTAAATTTCTCTCCCAGTATAAATTGTATATATATACATATTCTCCATTTCTCACATTCTTTTATCTTCTACTTTGTTCATATTAATGGATTTCGTTTATTTTTACTTCTAATTTGAGTTTTTTCATTATTTCTATTTTTATCTCCATTCATAAATACTTTATCCTCTTGATTTTATTTTGTTTTATTGTTATTTGGGTTTTTTCGTTTTTCGTTTTTCCTTTTATGCTTTTATTCTTTCTAATTATTCTGATTAAAGGTTTTTTTACACTTTGCAAGTATATTATAATTTTTCACTTGTGCTATTTGTTTTTCTATAAACCTTTTTTGGCGTTCTATATTGCTAACCTTTTTGTTATATGATTTTTTTTCGGTTTTGGTTTTATGAAAGTTAATTTTTTAATTTGATGCTATCAAATGTTCTTTAGTTATATTTTTTTTGTTTTAGTTTATCATTTATCGTTATTTATATTATTCTGGATTTCTATAATTTAATGCTCCATAATTCTATATATTTTACCACATTGATACTTTGTGTTGCTATGTGGTTCTTTAAACATTTTTACTTGTTTAATAATATCTGTTGCTCTACGATACTTTAATTAATTTCATTGTTTCTAGGTGATGCTTCTTTATTTTCTAGTTTGTTATTGACTTTCCATTTATTTGTTTGATTCATACTATCTTTTTTCTCTCTGTTTTTTGTTGTTGTAAATCCTCATTTAATTTATTTATATTATTTTCAGTTTTTATTGTCTTTTGATTTAAAAAAAACAATTAAGATAAGTTAATTTGAATTTGAAAACATTAATATTATGGGAAGGAGAGAGAATATGAAGAGATTTTAGTGGAGGGTTGTTTTGATACAATCCAAAATTAAGATGTATCTGATCTTAAACAGGAAAAACATATTTGAGTTTTTCCATATTAGGACGATAGAATCGTACTAAACACAAATTTCCCCATAAAAACAGGGACTCAGATTACAACTTGAAAGTATTTCACAAACACACGAAACCAGAATAGATAAAATCATGAAACAAACTACACAAAAGACACCCAAACTTCACTACACAACAAAGCAATCCCTAAACATAAGGAATTAAGCTATATCATACTCACTTTGATACGAGAAAAAAAACAATCAGTGGCAAGCCTAGCATAGGCACGTAAAACCTAGCTAAAGGTATATATGAACTAATTCTTGATGAAAAAACTCTAATCGAAGTGAGTGCGATATAAATTATAATTCCTTTTACACTTCGGATACTACTTAGACTATCAAAAGGCACAAAAGCACACAACAAGCTGGGAGCGCACCCATCAACCATTTTTCAGAAACACACCAGTTCAAGGTGGGAAAGGGAGGTCCTCTTTCTACATCAACTTCTGGGAGGAATTCGCCTATGACTTGAAAGTCGCAAGGAAGACCCTCAACTAGGAATTTCGTTTCATTGAAACGCTCTCATCTTTCTGCCTCGCTTATATCCCCTCTTAGAAGAGTAACTATGACATAGTTCGACCTTCTACCAGCTCTCAAGGCCCTCTCTTCACACCTGTTGAGCCTCTGGCCACAACTTGGCTTCACATAATGAAGCGACTTGCCCCTGAGCTCCCTTATAGTTGATAAATCTTTTTGGCAAAAGGAATCTTACTATAGCAGCGGAACCACTAAGCAAGAAACAATAAAGCAAATCACTGCTATCACAAAATAAACACAGGAGATGTAACAGAAACATTAAAGTAGTGCAAAGGTAAAAAGATAGTACAAATTTGCTCAAGAACCAGAACCCCTAATGGTGAACTTAATTCCATAAATAACACATTGCTTCTTCAACTTGACTAATGACCCACTCTTTGGCCAGAATTTTTTTTATTTCTTGCCATCCAAACAAAGTAAACAATAGCAGAAAGAATAAACTTTTTTCTTACCATCCTCCATGCTATTTTTCTTCCAATTGCCCAGACACCAATTAACAATAGTATGCCATTTAAAATTTCTAGCTTTCACAAGAAGGTGGTTGCTAAAAAGATTAAGCACATAAGAGGTGAAAGTACATTCAAAGAACAAATGATCGAGGTTTTCTTTATGTGTTTTATTCATTATATTGTTTTTTAGAAAATAGTCTAATCGAACGATTTTGTAACTTATAATCAGTATTTGTATTTTTCTTTTGATAATAATTTTTTTTTAATAATAAAAAAATATAAAAATATTTCCAGACATTCCAAATCTTCCCTTCATTAACGCAATCATAAAAGAAACATTTCGCCTTCACCCTCAAAGGAGTCGGCACAAGATTGCACCATTAAAGGGCATCATATTAAAGCCAACACCTTGTTATTTGTCAACATTTGGTCCATCGGGCGAAACCCTAAATACTGGAGAAACCCTTTGGACTTTCAACCCGATAGATTCTTGGCCCAAGAGGAGTCTAGCCCACTTGATCCCGTTGATGAGAGAGGCAAACATTTTGAGCTATTACCATTTGGTACCGGGAGAAGGGGTTGTACCGGTACTTCCTTGGCTATGAAAGAGGTGCATATGGTATTAGCCGGGCCCGGAGTGATTCAATGCTTTGAGTGGAAGGTAGTGAAAGGGCACGGGGAAAAGATGGGCTGTGGCGACGAGGTAGTTGATATGAGTGAACATCCTGGATTAGCATGCCCTAGGGCTCACGACCTAGTCTGTGTACCTGTGGCAAGGAACGATCAATTTAGCGGACTTAGTAAAAGCTTGAAAGAGTGAAGAAAATGATTAAAAGGTTCTAAATCATGACCCGTGTGCGCAATTTTCTTGAATTTGTGTATATGTTGGATAGTAATATTGTTATTTGCCAATAATGTCATGTCAAGGGATTTGGATCTGCTAATGTTAAGAATTCTTCATAAAGTATATACATGAGTGCGAGAGGATTTGGCATTGTTAAGACTTCTCCGCCGATTAATTATCAGCATTAGGGGGTGAAACCAGTATCATGTGTGCGGTTGTAAAAATTAATAAAAACGTATAATATTTTTCAAAGTATAAATACGGAAAAGCAGGATTTTTTTAAACATTTTTTACCATATATTTTTTTTTTTACGTTGGTTCTTGATTAAAATGTATTTGATTTTTATTTTTTTCATTTTCACTCAATTTCGATTTTTTTTTCAAACTCCCAAAAAAGCCCATAACGGTAATGTCACGTGCAGTCATGTGTCGAAAGTTTCAGCATTTCAAAATTGACTAAAAAATAAATTAAATAGAACCAAAAAAATACAAAACTTAAATTTAAGAAATCAAGTAATAACAAGTAAAAAGATTAATACATGAAGGTAAAAAAATATTTAAAAAAACCTGAAAAAACCAAACGTATATTAAATAATAGATATATACGAACAATTAAATATCTTGTTGGTCCGTAAGTGTCTAAACCTTAGAGGGGGTGAATAAGGTTTACGTACGATTTTCGCGGAATAAAAACTTTGAGCTATTAACTACGCTAATTAGTAGAATTTTATAACTAAACACTTGGGTTGACTATTTAATGCTATTTTAAGCTAACCAAGCAAACAAAATAAGTAATAAATGAGTGCGGAAAGTAAAAGTTCAAGGGAAAAGAAATAACACAAGAGTTACACAGGTTCGGCAAAACGCGCCTACTCCTCTCCTCGGTATTCACACTACCGAGTGTATCACTAGAATCTTCTTCCCAAGATTACACCCTAACGAGCTAATCGACCGATTAAACTCCCCCTCACTCTATGAGTATCCCGAATGAAAAGACCTAGAGCTTTTAAGCTACGCTTGCTTACAAAGTCTCTACCCGATCACTCGCTCACAAATGAGTTTATAATTTACTCTTACAAGTTTGAATTTGAAATGAATCACTCACTAACAAATAATATCTTGGTGTTTATAAGATTACAATAATATTACACTCAAGAATATTTATGAATACAAGTGAGAGAATTAAAGTATAAGCTTTGAGTATGATCTTGAATTTGATAGCTTAATTGTTGTGTGAATTGGGGTTATCTCAAACAATGAATTTGGGGGCTATTTGAAGGAGAATAGGTCTTGTTACAGTTGTATGAAGTGTTATGTTTTTATCCAATGGTTTTCAGCAGTTTCCCAATTTTCCAGAATAAGCCAAAAAGCTGTTTTTCGAATTTCTACAGAAACGATCGGTCGTTGTTTGAAAAACGATCGGTCGCTTTTATCATCAACTCACTGGAAGAATTTTGACCAAAAACGATCGGTCGTTTTTCAGACGACCTCACTGGAATAATTTGGACCAAAAACAATCGGTCGTTTGTCCAAAACGATCGGTCGTTTTTTTCTCGTTATTCTTCGAAGGCTCGTAACTTCTTCGTTTTAAGTCCGATTATGGTTCCGCTTGAACCGTTGGCTTCGTATTTACGTAATCTATCATTTCGAACCTTTAACAAGCTAGATAATTGATTAGTACGCAAAACGAGCTTTTATCATGTTTTACAAATTTTGTTATCATTAAAATAATCGATTAGAAGAACATCGTTCAACATATCTATTACACAATTTCAGTATAATCATTTCAATTAAAATACAAACCACCAAAAATTATTTTATAAAATTTGTTTGCACTAACCACTACTCTAATTATTATTTTTGTTTAATTTTTTTTAAGATGTGTGTTACGTATCAAAATGATAAGTTGGTGTAAAATGTATTTTATAATCACTTGCCTATGTTAATTTTTTAAGTATTACTTATATATTATCAGCACATACAAAATCATGTTATGTTATTGCACTAACAATATATAATTTTACGAGTGGTTGCCAAAAAAAATATTTAAAGGGTTACGAGAATACCGTATATATAAATTATTATAAAAAACACTAATAAAAAAATTATTTTTCAAAATTGTGAGATTTTCATGGCAACCCCTGTTCACATGACTGTGCCGCGCCTGACCAGCATAAAGGGAATCGAGTGGAACTTGAGATTAGTGTGTATCAATCACGGTTAATGCTGGTGTTAGTATATGTTGTCCATTTTATGGTTGTGTTTTTCCTTTTATGTTTCTACCTGCAGATTCATTTATTTGTGGTTTTGAATTTGTTAAGTTCCTGTTTGTATCAAAGTCTTTAGTAAAATGTTTGGAATAAAAAAATATGAATGGTTACATTATAGACATCAGAGACGAGCAATAAAAATCAAACTCATCTTATTACCCAGACCAACTCATGCATAATTACATTGGCTTGAATAAGACACAACTAGCATAACTAGTGCTGCATAATTAGATGTATCCATTGATACTTTCATTGTAATAAAAAATAATCACATACTTTGTATTTATGTATTTTGCAGTCATACAAACGTGAACTCTGTCGCTTCCCTAGAATATTTTTCAAGCCAGCGTTTTACCTTAGAGGGGGCACAATTTCAATGAAAGAAAAAATTAGTTCAACTATAAAATAAGAAAACACCTTATACTTAATAACTATACATCAGTTTGTGTCTATCAATTGTTTGATTAATCTTAGGGTCAAAGTCCATAATTATGGACGGGAAGGAAGCTTCATTTTTTTTCCCGGAAAAAACTATTCTGATATGTACAAAACAAACAAGCAAAGAGTATCAAACTTTATCTTTGAACTTGGAGATCTATTTGGTATGAACAATACTGTTACAAAAATGAATACACGTAGATGAAAGACAACGAGTTACAAGCTGCGCCGATAGTTCTTTCTGAATCGTAAAACCAATCATTTTAAACACTGCTATATTCATACACCCATGAGCCATGACATTACTATGAATGACCATTTGAACTCTCCTAATATGATTCACGTCTGGTGCTAAACAATTGATTTGCAATTAAACATAAGCACGCCATTGATGAAATTAAAAAGCAATTAATTGGAATAGAACTTGTATGTTCAACGGATTAAAGGGTGATGTGTTTTGCATTTCAACTAGCATGAAAGAGAATCAGTGGTGTAAAACTGGACTGGGCAAAGAGAAATAAGGGTATTTATTTACAATGGCAGACTTGTAATATGTTAAATAGCATAAAGGTATTTTAGTAATTATTTTCAAGATTCAAGGTGGTTCCTTTAACTTTCCTCAGCCTATACTGGTTCCGCCAATGCGTACTCATATGGACCATGTGTACCAGATTCTTCTTAAACCTTATCATCATAATCGAGCGGAAATCAGTACGAGCTATATGTATGCAATGAGACTAGATACCCTGCTCCTTTATCGTGTGTGAAATATCAGTGGACTCATAGGCAGTTAACAAATTACAATTAAACACACTCAAATTAGTTTCACTCTCATCAAATTAGTACAATGAAGGTAACTTTATCATAGTATATAAACACCAATTATGGTCCAAAAATGTTTCCCCTCCCAACGCATGGGTCAACTGATACTAAACGAAAACTAATACAATTACAACGGTACAACATGAATACTCAATAGAGATCTTTTATATATGTGTGTATATAACATGTATACGTACATATATACACACAACATACATATAAACTTTCATAAATGTGACCTCACAACAATTAAACAACAATTAAGTTTATATATACAGATAACGAGTACTCAAAGAAGACCCAATAAAACGCTCCTTATGAATTCATCAGAGTGTCTCTTTGAAACAATCATTTTATTTGACTGTTTATGGTTCAGTCAGTTTAATCACCGTTAAATTAGAAAAATGGATGTTAGATAATGTTTTTCAATAACTAATTTATTTTTTCTATTTTCAACAAATTAGAATTTGATAAATTAAAAACAAATTATACAAAATAAAAATATAGAACCCTAGGAGGGCATACCCTAAACTTAAATACTAATCATTTTTTTTTTATCCATTTGACATATTTTTATACAAACGGGTTATGAATGAGTCATATAGAAGCCTCCCAATAGTTAAACCCATAATTAAATAACCCCAAATACCCACAAACACCCAAAACGAGCTCGTCTAAACTACTTAAAACCCAATAAATACATCCATAACCCTAAATACCTACCCACCGTCACTCCCACAAACACACACACATCTATATAGACAGACTATCTTCAACGGACGGTACATCAATGTGTAATCAGAGGTTGCCATCGCAACCGCACAATTTTCAAAAATTAATTTTTTTATATTGTTTTTCAAAATAATTTATATATAATGTATTATGGCAACTCATTAAATATTTTTTTTGACAACCACTTTCAAAATTATATATTGTTACTGTAATAACACATTATAACTTTTTATGTGCCGCTAATAATACTAATTAAAAATGAAGTAACAATCAATTAAATACACTATGACATTCATTTATATAACATGTTGATACGGGATACACATATTTGAAAAAATTAAACTATAATAATAATTATAATAACATATAGTGGTGGTTGCAAATAAAATTTAAAATAACTTTTGGTAGTTTGTAACCAAAGTAATTATATGAAATTGTGTAAAATATATTTGGTTGTTCGTTTATATCTATGAAAAGTGAGTATATGTAAATTTGAGTATTTAATAAAATAAGTTTGACTTTTTCGGGTTTTTAATATATTTATACATTTGTTTGTTCATATTTTTTCTTTTTAATAGTTCGGTTTCTTAATTTTATCTTTTTATACATTCGTTTCTTTATATTTTTCCTTTTCATACCATTTTTCTCTTAATTTTTATTTATTTTACCTTGCTTTCTAATTTTTATTTTATATTTAGTAAATTTTCAAATGCTGAAACTTTCGGCACGTGACTGAACGTGACTTTATTGCTGTGACTTTTTTTTGAGAGTTTGAAAAAAATGTTAAAATTGACCAAAAAAGGGAAATAATTTTAGAAACTGGGCACAAAAAAGAAAAATTAGTAAAAAAATTATAAAATCCTGTGTTTCCGCTCTTTAAAATTTGAAAAATATTACGTGCTTTTATTTTTGCAACCCCAAATATTTATTCCTGGTTCCGCCCCTGCTATCTTCTTCAGGATGAAATTCAACCCACGAGTGACGAGCTCGCACCGTAAGAACCATAATATGCACTTCACAGCCCCGTCCAGCGTGAGGCGCGTGTTGATGAGCGCGCCTCTGTCCACCGAGCTCAGATCCAAGCACACGTAAGGTCCATGCCGGTTCGAAAGTATGACGATGTCCAGGTCGTTAGGGGGACCTATAAGGGTCGTGGGGATAAAATCGATATGATCCATATGAATGTTTTCTCAATTATTCTAATGAACAACAAGTTGTGTATGCTTTAATTGATGAAGAAATTGTCATTGGAATTATGAAAGAGGAGGAAGGAGATTTTCGGATGATTATAGTATATAAATACAAATTGTTTCATGCCAATAACCTTCAATCATGCTTCACAAGTTGGAAATAATTTGGCTTCAATAGGAACATGTCCATCTCCACGAGTTATTACATACGTGCAAGTTAAAAGATGTGATAGCAACAAAAAAAACTAAGCTCTCGTCACAAACAACTTTACATAAGTATATGACATCATTCTAAATTTAATGTAACAATATATATATATATATATATATATATATATATATATATATATATATATATTACAACGAAATATCATTTATTACTATAAGAAAGTAAAATTATTACTAAGGGGACTAAAAACAATAATAGAATATGACAATATAAAGTTTATTCATATTTATAATTGGTTCGAGTTGAGACCATGAATTTTTATTACTATAAAATTTATTTATTTATTTATAGAGTATTCTTAAAAGAGGTTTTACTATATATTTATCAAAAGATCGATTTTACTGTAAGACCGGTTTTTGGGCTAGGTCCAAGAGTCACGGGACTACATTCCCCTAAAACCATTTTTTTAGAGCCCCAAATCAAGATTTGATTAATGCAAATCTTCAGGGTTTCACGACGGAAACACAAATACGCGTCTTGTTTTTTTTTTCGAGATATATAATTACATGTTTTGTAAATTACGGTAAAATTTAAAAATTCAAAACATGCAATTATACATTTCGAAAAAAAAACAAGACGCATATTTGTGTTCCCGTCGTGAAAACGTGGAGACTTGTATTAATCAAATATTGATTTGGAACGTTTTTACAAAAAAAATATCCAAGTTGATGTCCATATAAACTCTTATATAAATGTACAAGTTGATATATTAGTTGATGTAATTATAACCTCTTGTATATATATATATTAGAGTTCATTTATTGTTACCAAAGCTTCACTAGCCAAGTGGTAAACTCTTTTTGTTTTTAATCACATAATTACTACACTAAACATCCTAATAGTTTCAAGTAACATATTTTCTCGTCTAATATTTTACATCCATTTAATACATATTTATTACAGTGAACATCCTCATAGTTTCAAGTAATATATTTCCTTGTCCAATATACGACATCCGTCTGAAAACGCATGCATGCTCATTTTATAAATATAACAGATTTGATCCTTATATTTTTAAAAAACTGATGAAGAAAAAAAGCCCATATTTTTAGAACTGGCCTACATCCCCTAAGTTTGGAACCGATTGTATACTTATCGGAAGATCGGTTTTGCTAACAAGTGCCTCGGGAATCCTTTAAGCATTAAAAAACATTTCAAAATCAAATTGCATTTAATACAAATATTGTTGCATTTATAGAATAACATGGCTGCCTTGCAAAAATTATATTTATTCACGTAAGTTATGAAAATGTTAGTATTAATGAATTATATAATAAAAACGATAAAACAAATACCATACATGCTCTTAACTTTTCCTCCTGGACGATGTATTTTATGCTCATAGATTCGTATCATCTTTAATTTGCACTTAGAATATTTAGTATCTTTTAATTTGAAATTGAAAGGCATATGTGTTTTGAAGGTGGTATTCCAAATGATGCTATGCGAGTCATTCATTTGGTATTCCCTGGACTAAAATACCAACATAAATTGTGTTCCTAAACATTACATATATGAGGTTTATGTTACTTATATCTAATCCCACCTATAAATCAAACAAACAAGGCTTTCATGATATTAGCTCTCACCGTAGTTTTTTTTTCTTTTCTTTCTCTTTGTTATGTGTTGATGAAAAAAACCCCGTAAATTAACAGTAAAATAATAATGCGGTTTTACATCTATAGACCAGAATTTTTTGTTTTGTTTTGTTTTGTTTTTTGGACCAGTATTTGCTCCCCACAAGGGCCACAATAATGTACCAAAATAATGAAATATATCAATCACTAATGAGAAACAAGAAAGACTCACGAGTGAAAAAACATGAAATCGTAAAATTCAATTTTGTGGTGTATGACCTCATGAATACTATCAAGGTATACCAGCACGTTTTATATAAACGGCGTTGAAAACATTATTTATGCATATTCGAATACTCAACATATACAAACAAGAAAGACTCACGAGTAAATACTATTTGTCAGGTAAGGCACAGTTTCATAGGGGTTCCACCTGATCGTGGGAGCTAGAGATCGCTCGAGAGTCTGGAGGAGTATTTGGGATACCGCCGGACGTGGGAAGTTGTCTACACGCGGACATGACTTATTGCATGCTTTGGCGCAACCTAGAGGACAATGGCGACCCTTTCGGAAAAGGTCCTCACCCTTTCGTCTACATGATTATGTGACGGGCTAGTCACTTTCACTGCTTATGGACTATTTTGGTTATTTTTTATTAGTTTAGTGACTTGTGTGCTTAGTACTATTTCATTGAAGACCTTGTGTTATTTTTATTGTAGAGTATTATAACTTTACTGCACATTGTTTTCTTTCATTATGTTATGGATGATATGAGTTTTGGGTAAAAACCCTAGTTCCTTCTTCTATTTCTTTGTCATGTGATCTAATTCTAACATAAATTGTGTTCCTAAACATTATATTTATGAGCTCCATGTCACTCTATATATATCTAATTCCACCTTTATAACTCAAACAAACAAGGCTTTCATATTAGCTATTTAGCTCTCACCGTAGTTTTTTTTCTTCTCTTTCTCTTTGTTATGTGTTGATGGAAAAAAATTTAATGCAGTGTCACATCTATGGACCAGAATTTTTTGTTTTCTTTAATTTGATTTTTGGACCAGTATTTGCTTGCTCCCCACAAGGGCCACAACCCACAATAATTTACCAAAATAGTACTGAAACATATTAATCACTAATACTAAGAAACAAAAAAGACTCACGAGTGAAAAACATGAAATCGTGAAATTCAATTTAATTTGTGGTGTATGACACTTTACCTATCCTGAATTCTATCAAGGTGTCTACCAGCACGTTTTATATAAACTGCATCGAAAACATTATTTATGCATATTCGGATACTCACTAAAATAAGTAACAAGTATAATTAGTTTCATATTTACAGAAATGGGATTGGTTGTGCTATCATACGAGTTTATATTATTTGAGATATTTACAATTGCATTTGTGGGTTCGCTATTCACAATCTGGTGGTCACTGAGAAAGTGTAGTGATCATGAAAACTTACAGGACCGCCTATTGGTGTCTCAATCCGAGCTTGATCATAAGCTCCAGCTTGATAATAAGGTCGAGCTTGGAGTTTACAAAAAATGGCTTGTTGGCATAGGCATTGCTACAGCTGTTATAGTTGCTATCTCAAGCGGCTTCTCTGCATGGAAACTTATCGAGTAAGTCTTTATATATAATAAATTTTCATCATAACTGATAAAAGTAATGTTACAGAAAAGTAATAAAATACACGTTAAACCACTAAATTCATATATAATATATATTTGCAATAAAGTAAGTTTTTATACGAATTACTATTAATTTTCCGTTCTGGATGCAGATGAATTAATTAACCCAAGTGTTCACAAACACATGCAAGATTTCAGTTTCTGTTAAAACGTGATTTATTTATCCATTTTGTTTAAAAAATAATATCTCCGTAGAGAATCCAACAATGCCACGTATAATACCAAACAAACGATTCAAATTTCAATAACATATGTCCACGTATACATCACAAGGACGTATATAATCATTTACGCCCCCTTCTCAAGGTTAAGAGAAAAATTATTAAATTTCATGAAAAATTCCAAAAAAAACTCGTTTTTTGCATGGCAATACTTTAAAATCACGCCTTCGTATTTAAATATCTCACAATATTCTTAAAACTAACATTATTCGGCCAACATGTGCTAACAAATTAAGGCTCTGTTTGTTTCGATATAAGATGTTTTCAAGAGGAAAAGATTTCCTTTGAAAAATATTTGCATTGGATACTTTTGTTTACAACTCATTTGCCGGTGGTTAGCGGATGGACAGGAAATTATCAATGGAGATTATTATGCAAACATTAATTTTGGCTAGTTATTAATGTCACACAAACCTTATTCAAGAATGACTAAATATTGTGACTAACATTTTTGCTTTTAATATGGGATTTAGTTTCGTTTTCCATCTATTTTATAATTAATAAAAAATAAGTAAATAAAAGAAGCAAAAGTAAACAAATATATAACAGAATATGGCGTCGTTTTGATTTATACTTGACTTTACTTTATAAAATCTATTAGAAGTCATTAAATTTGAAATTACTACTATTTGATGTTTTATATAGTCAAGTGGATGATTTATATGATTATATGTATGTCGATATAGAGAAAAACAACGCTTAAAAAAAATGACAAGACTTAGATTTAATTAAAAAAAGAAAGATGTGCCTGGTATGGAATCAAAATATATAGTTTGATGAATAGTGATAATAATTTAATTACACCTACCTTAATAAGAATTGTATATGGACCAGACCATGGGGAAAATGTTTCCAGTGTTTTTTTTTTTGTGGGAATTGTTTACCATGATTTTCCTTCAATCTTGGAAAAGATTTCCATGAAAAAATTGTTTTACATCCGACCAAAGGACCCAATTATTCATTTTACCCAGAAACATTAAGACTCAAAACAAATGAATTACCATTTTTCAATAGGATTTTGTTTATATTTCTCTTAGATATGAGTGAGTTCCTATAAGTCATTAAATTGTAAAAGGAAGAAGGTCTTTTTGAATGATACTCGATGTTGGACAATAAAGTAGAATAATTTTCATTTCTATTAAGTCATTAAGACCAATATAAGACTCGTCAATACATATATATAATTAAAGATATAAAATTGAAATAGATATAAATAAAAACATTTAGTAAAGTTTACGATTTTTACATCGGTACTTACGTTTCGGTAAAGATCATAAAAAAACGATTTAACACATTGTTTACGTCCATACATACCAATACGGCAAAACAAAACTAGCTGTAGTTGTAGCTACATGACATAGTCTGCATGATGTGCATCTCTCCCCTTCTTTTTATTTACTTATATTAGTCCTGACAAGCTGCAAATGAACCGAGCAGTTCACGAACAAGCTCTTGTTCGGCTCGGTAAAATATCAGCTTGTGTTCATTAAGTTATAATGAACTGGGTCTGAACAAAAAAATGTCTTTTGAAACAGAGTGGATGATTGATTAGAAATAAGTCTTTTGAAATGGATGAGTAAGTAATTCTTTTTCCAGAAGATAAGTCACCAAAAAATTCCTTTTCAGCTTTTAGTTTTTTGAAAGTGATTCTAGCTTGTAATGAAGAAAAGCTAACTGCCAAACCCCGAGATTTCATCTGAAGGATAATAATACATAAGTTGACTTGAAATTGAGTGCAGACTTGTATATGAAATTGAGTGCAGACTTGTATATACTGTCAACTTTTGTGCGTCAACTTGTATTTCATATCCAATTCTAGAACAAGTTGGACGAGCATGGGAAGCTAAGTGGACTATCGGGATGACGACATTCTAATAATTCCGAAAATTATGATTTTTTTCAATTTTTGACCATGTATTTTTACACAAATACTCTAAAAACGATAATTTGCATAACTTATTTTTTTATTTCACTTAATTTAGTAGTTAATATAAATTTTGACACCACGCATAAACCTGGCTTTGCTCCAGAACGAAAAGTCGAAATTAGTGCATGTAAAACCATTAAAGTTTTTAAGTATGGAAGAATGAGATTTCCTAGATTTAGATACATATATAGTTACTTGGGACCAAAGATATATATAGATCCTATATATGGTGTTATTTTAATGCTGTTCTTATAACAAAAGTTCCTAATCACGAAATTTACCCACCATCATTTAAATATTAAACATGCCCCTTGACTTAAGAAATCACCCTTTTTTTCGGTTCGTTCTTGTTCTTATTTTTTATAATGCTTGTTTCAGCTTCGATATTCTTGAAGATGGTATCATTTGAATTTGTATAAATATAGTAACAATTGCAATGAATATTTAAGTATACAGTTACTTCCTATTAAAAGTATATTTTGTTCTTGTAAGCTTTCAATTTTTAGGTCATGCTCAGCCACAAGTTCCTTGTTACTTCATCTTTGGAGACTCATTGGTTGATAATGGCAACAACAACCTCCTAACAACGGAAGCCAAAGCTAATTACTTCCCGTACGGCGTTGATTATCCAACTGCTCAGTCCGGAAGATTTACCAACGGTCAAAATATAGCGGATTTTATTGGTATATCTTTTCCTTAGGATCTACATCTTATCGCTTGAATTATATAAAACCCAATTCGTAGTTTTCACATTATAAAAATATAGATGGTCAGATCCGTCCTGAAGTGAACATAAGCCATCGATAAATCACAAATTACGTTCTCCATTTAGAATACTGGGCGTCTTCCATTTACGGTCTTAGTGTATTAATGGTATTTTGGTTACAGATTACAAATATCCCAAGTGGCCAAGTTCTCAAATTAGTACTTAACTCGGAAGTTAACAAAATTACTGCTTACTAATTGCGAACTATCACATGGATCAACTAAACTGTACATGTTCCGATATTGCAGCTAAATATTTAGGGTTTAAACAGCCTATTCCGGCAAATGCATATGCAAGGGGTCCGGCGATCCTTAAGGGTGTCAATTATGCATCTGGTGCGTCAGGCATTCGGGAAGAAACTGGAAGTCAGCAGGTGATAATCTTTTCTTTTTAGTAAAAACGATATCTTTGCTAATTAAGTAACCTTGGTCCCTGTATAATATCGAATATGTCTATTGATTATTCGTTGATAGCCATTACGGAGTAATAATATTTACTACGGAGTAATAATAATAAGTAAATTTCTTTTTGTGCATTTACGGTTAACCTAATCTAAATAAATCTGCTAGAAAAGTAAGCTTTTCTGTCTCTTTCTTTTGTCAGGGTGATCGAATCAGCTTAGATAGACAACTACAGAACCATAAGCATGTAGTGTCGAAATTTGGAACCTTACTAAGAAGAAATGCGACGCAGTATTTGCGAACATGCTTATATTCAGTTGGAATGGGGAGCAATGATTATCTTAACAATTACTTAATGCCCGAGAATTACAACACGAGCAAGAACTTTAATTCAGACCAGTATGCACAAGCCTTAATTCAGCAATACTCTCAGCAGCTTAAAGTGAGTGACCAAATTTCATTATTAGTGGGAGCATATACCTTTTTGTAAGCCCATGAAAACAACTGTTTGTTGTTACATATATAATTTAATTAATTAATTTACACTTCGGCTCTATAATCTGATCGTGCGGATTCTTTTCATCACTTTGAAAAGCTCTCCTGCGGGAGAGCATATACTACAAATGACGTAGTTGTAGCTCACAAAACAAAGACTACATTTTGAAAACGACAAACATGATTGTTACTAAACCGTTATAAATATGAAACTCTAACAGATCATAGGATAAATTACAATATATTAACATTCTACTGTGCTTTTCTGTGAACATAATGGGGTGATATATTTCCTTTAATTCTGATTATCTTATACTATGCTATTTGTTACATTAGACATTGTACAGTTATGGAGCAAGGAAGGTAGCCGTATTTGGTATTGGTCTAATAGGTTGTATTCCTTTACTGATTGATGCCTCGGGCTGCTCAACCGAAGCTAATACGAATGGTCTACTTTTCGATAGTCTTCTACCCCCGCTTATCAATTCTCTTAATCAAAACTTCACGGATGCAAGATTCACCTTCATAAACGTTACTCAAATTTCATTGACCCCAGTACCTGATACAGGTAAATTTAATTGTATATCTAATTTATCCAGCCATTGAATAAGCTTTGGCCTATAATATATCTGCATACCTGAATGATGTAGTTAAGGAGTACAAACATGAGTTAGTAGAAAACATATGCACCATTACAAAATCGTATCTTACAAAGTCAACGGATCAGTAAAATTAAAACAATTGAAAATTGTAACGTGATCATACTCAAAGTTCATTTATTTAATTATTACATATGTTAGACCTGATGACAACCTCATTTACTTTTTATTTCAAAATTTAAATACATTGAGATTTTTATTTTGTTTTGCGTAGAAGGGTACTATTTCAGGTTATTGATAGAGTAAAAACCAGCACTCGTGTAATGAATGGGAAATTAATATGGAATTAAACCAAATAAAAATTACATAAAATCAACGACGTTATAGCTACTAACCAGTGACATCATTAAGCATGTAACAACATTAATTAAGTTGATTCTCTGTTGCTCGCGTATGGGTTAAGTCCATGGATGGAACTAGATAAGACGGTCGATGGCTGCAAGCCTGCAATCCTCCCATTTGATAAAAAAAATGACGAATGACTAACTTTTTTCTATGTATTTCGATTAGAATCTTCAAAAACTAACGTTTCTGCCCCTCCCATCTTATTAAAAAAAGCTCATATAAAGTACGAAAAAAATTCATAGAAAATATGTACCAACACCTCTTAATTAAACTTTCTAGTTCTATCCCTGGTTGATAAGTTATCTAGGAGAGAATGGCTGCATTAGTTTCAGCTAATACGCAACCTGAATTATTCTATTTACCTCTTGAAAAAAGTTAAACAGACGCTTAAACTACTAACGCAGGCTGCATTTTACAGTTTACACTAATGAAACAACTTCTTTTTGAAGATAAATTTATATTTTTTGCATTTTTTTCAGGTATTACTGTCCAGAGTAGCCCATGTTGTATTGTTTCAACAAGTGTATCGTTAGGACAATGTCAACCTGGTACAACCCCGTGCAGCAACAGGACAACTTATACATTTTTTGACAATTTTCATCCGTCCGAACGTGCTGCCGAGCTCTTAGCACAGAGATCATACAGTGCTCTAACTTCATCAGATTCATCTCCTTTTGATATCAAAACCCTGGCCCAGCTCAAGCTGTAGGCCTTACATTTTTCATGGCTTATTTAAGATCAACTTAAGAGTTGCGATAAAGGCAACTGTGTCATAAACTTCCATTGCCATATAGGAGCATGGTTGGTTGTTTAAATTTGTGTCAGGTGTTAATTTCAAGATTTTAATGCCCAAAATAAAAGTTGTTACGCAATCAGTTACTTTTCATTCGATAATTCTTGTTAAGAAAGACTCAGGAATATCATTTGGGGTTTTGTCTTTTTACTTTCGCTCTCTCTCTCGAAAATACATGCAATAAATGATGTATCCCAAGAAGTTAAAACCACAGTATTGGTTAACAATTATGGCAAGTTTACGAATTGCTTAGAAAGACATTGTTGGATGAGTAGCATAGTTTCCACATATGGTAAGTTAAAACCACCTTTCCTCGGTTCAACCCCTTGTCTTGTAGTCTCAAGTCCCGAGCTCGCAAAAGAGTTTCTAATATTAAATCATGAACTCATATTTTCAGCTCGAAAACAATCAGTAGTTATCAAAATACTTACAAAGGACTCCGCTTTTGCCTTTATCCCCTATGACCCTTATTGGAAATTTATTAAAAGATTGTGTGCAACCAAGAGTTTGCAAAACTTTTCTCATGTCCGTAAAGACGAATTGCTTCATTTTCTTCGGGTAATGAACCGAAAAGCTAAGGCAGTTGAGGTGGTTACTGTTACTGGAGAATTATTGACCGGCTTACAAATAATATTATATCGGAAATGATGCTAAGTACTAGATGTTTTGGTACAAAAGGGGACGCTGATGAGGCTAGGACAATCGTGAGGGAAGTGAACGAAATATTTGGAAGATTTAACTTCTCTGATAATTTTTGGTTTTTTATTTTTTTTTATTTGCAAGGGTATAAAAAGAGAGCTGAAGATATACATTAAGAGGTATGATAAGTTCTTGGAAAATATTATTAGTGTTAGGGAGAATTCGAGAGAAAAGAAGAAAATTTTACAAAAGGAAGGACAAATAATAAGGAATGATGAGAGTGTAAACGATTTTCATATTTGGCATCTGATAATATAAATGAGAGGTTAAACTCTCAAAAGATAGTGAAAGTTTCACGAAAATCATTATAAAGCATATGTTTTCAAGCACAGAACCCTAGTTAAGAGGATTTCCACTTGCAAAAATGTGTTTTCGGTTTTCAGGTTCTAGTTCTACGCTTCTTATAATTTAAGTTAAATTTTACAAATTTTTCATTATTTTTCGTGTGCCTATTAATTTTCCACTTTGGTTTCCTCACCTGTTAATTATGCACCAAACTGCGGGTAAAAAGCTAAAATGGTGCACAATTTGTCTCATTTTAATGATTTAATACACGGTCTTCTCCGGAAAAAAATATATTTAATACATCAAACTATAGTGCTGTTAACGATTTGGGTAACCATCTTTCAAAATTTTCAATTTGGATACCACACTATGATAACTTTTCAATTTAGCTATCATCCTTTGAATAAATCACGAAATCATGTCACGTAACATTTGATAAACATTAATTTAAAAGACTAATTTGACAATTTTGCACAAAAATATGTCATATTAGAAAAAAAATTCCCTCAATTTCACACATAAAAAAAATTAGTATATAATCCAAATTTTTGTTGTGTGAAATTGGGGTAAACGTTTTTATAGGATAACATATTTTTGTGCAAAATTGTCAAATTAGCCTCTCTCAAATTAATGTTTGTCAAATGTCACGTGACATGATTCCGTGATTTATTTAGACGGTGATATCTAAATTGAAAAGTTATAGTGTGGTACCCAAATCGTTAAAAGCAGATAATTTGGTGTATTAAACCTATAAAACCCCATCTTCATCCTATATGGAGGGATACCAAAATCAAATTAAACCAATTTAAATGTTTTAAAAGAATAACGTATCTAAATGACACATGTTTGTCTATTGTTTGAGAATAATAGAATTCTCAAATATGCCCAACGACCTAATTTGTTAATAATATAACTCACATATATTCAAGCAATAATTAGGGCCTACGAAAAAATCCCGCCACCCCACCCGGGCCGAACCTGAAACTCCCTTGACCCGATCCCGATTACTTTCGAGATCAGGATCGAGATTTAATTTTTTATATTGTCGAGTATCCGAAATATAACTAAGTATATTTAAAATTTAAATTTTAATAATGCACATATACTTCTAATCTAACATATTGATTACTATTAAATGTTAGCTACGAGTATTAAAATCGTAATTTATGTTCGTGTTTTTCAACTTAACCTTATATTCCAGCCGATCATATTCATCATACTACTTGTTTTGCAATTATTATTTTATGTGTTCATCTGTTTATGTGATTTACATTTAGTTTGAAGTTGTTATTCATGCATTTTTTTATTAAGCAGTTCACAGTTAACTTTTAGTTTCTCGATTGATAAAAAAAAATGTGTCGAGAATATTTTATCCCGACCCGCCAGGTACCTGAGTTTTCGGACTCGGAAGTAAAAAAAAACGATTCCCGATTCTTAATGGCAAGGCTGGACGAAAATCCGAAAAAACCTAACCTAACCGAACAGAACCGAACTGAAAAAGACCGAAACCGAAAAAACGAAACTTTTTCGGTTCGGTTTCGGTTTACAATAAAAACCGACCGAAAAATTGGAAAAAACCGAAAAATCCCGAAAGAAACCGGTTCGGTCCAAAAAATAAAAGACAGAAAACCGAAAAATCTACTCAGTTTCGGTTTCGGTTTTTTCAAAAACCGGACCGAACCCAGCCCTACTTAATGGTTTGAGATTTTGAATTACGACTTTCGGGCCGTGTCGCGATCCAATACACATCCTCCGACTCCGACTCCTGGATCAGGCCTAATAAAAGGAGGCTCCCTAAGAAGTCCAGACAATTAAAAAAAAGCCCAAACCCAAAGACAGTTGATATCCTTAAAAAAAAAACGGAATAAATAGAAGCCATAACCCTAAAACAAAAAACTCGCCGTCACACACAACACAGAACTAGAGAGAGAGTGTAGAGAGAGAGAGAGAGAGATGAAGTTCAATCCAAGAGTGACGAGTTCAAGGCGTAAGAATCGTAAGGCTCACTTCACAGCACCGTCTAGTGTGAGGCGTGTGTTGATGAGTGCTCCTTTATCAACCGAACTCAGATCCAAACACAACGTTAGGTCTATGCCTGTTCGTAAAGATGATGAGGTTCAGGTTGTTAGGGGCATCTATAAGGGCCGTGAGGGTAAAATCGTTCAGGTATTTCCTTTATTATTTCTTCTTTTTTTTAAATATGAGTGTTGAAACGTTACTTTTTGTAAATATGGAGGACTGAAACGCTAATTTTTTCATATTCTATCAATTTACATAGAAATAGTATGGTTTTTTCATCATTTTTGTCAAAACAGAAGATCCCTGTGCTTTATTTATCTATTATATTTTGTTTCATTTGTGGCTTGTTTGGGAATTTTTTTTACAGGTATTTTATTATTATTACTATTTCCCTTTCCTTTCTTTATTATTTCTTGTTTTTGTTAATATGGTGGTTTAAACGATACTTTTTGTAAAGATGGAGGACTGAAACGCTAATTTTTTCATATTCTATCAATTTACATAGAAATAGTATGATTTTTTTCATCATTTTTATCAAAACAGAAGATCCCTCGGTTTAATTTATCTATTATATTTGGTTTCATTTGTGGCTTGTTTGGGAAGTTTTTTTTGTGTGTTATTTGGCTTCATTTGTGTCTTGTTTGGGTTATTTTTTGTGTTATTTGGTTTTATACGTGTCTTGTTTGGGATATTTGATGTATTATTTGGTTTCATTTGCGTCTGTTTGGGATGTTTATGTATGTGTTTTTAGGTTTCATCTGTGGGATTAAAGATGTTTCGTTTATCTAGTTTTTGTTGTTTGATTTGTTATTTTCTTCAGTAAGTTCAGAATTAGGTGATAAGTTAGATCAAAATACTACTCAGTAGAAGAATCGCCATTATATATTTTGGGCAGTTATAACTGTCTTTGTTAAGATTTTATCTCTGTTTCATTTATTTGTTATGTATGTGGTTTTATCATCGTGGTCTTCTTGTCTAGGATGGTGTTAAAAGTTAGAAGTAATAATAACCAGAAGAAGGTTTGATTAGCTTTATAATTTATTTATCATTTAGTGCTGGTATATTCTTTTGTGTGTGTATCATTGGCATGCTTATGTTGTATGGTTTCATATATGGTCTTCTTGTTTGAGTTATCTGCTAAAAGTTTGAATTCAGGAATACACAGTAAAAGAATTGTTTAACTTTCATCCTACCCTGAAGAAGAATTGTTCAGATTCTTTCCTTTATAAATTGTTCTTATTATGATTTAGTGTATCTTTCATTTCTATTTATCAATCATGTGGTTTTATGTTAGATATTCTTGTTTGGGAAGTCTGAAAACGAATTGAGAGCGTTATATGATTTTGTGACGTATGTATTATTCATACCCTGAAAATTTATTGTATCATTCATTTGTATGTTTCTTGCGGTTTTATATGTAATTATTCGTACCGTGAGGATGAATTGTGAGCAATTCAGGGTAATATACCCTATGCGTTTATTGATTTATTATGTAGTTACATATGTGGTCATTTTGATTAAATTTTAAAATAGTTTTGAGGAAGAAGTATGTATTATGTGGTTTCATATGTATGTGGTCTTCTTGTTCTGATCTCTAATAAAAGTTTGAAATTAATACTATCCTGTAGAAGAACTTATAGTGTTTTGAAGATTTGCTGTCCTTTCTATGTTTACTCTGCCATTTCCTACTTGTCTTTTCCGATTTGTTTATCATTCATCAATCAGTGCACATTTCTAGTCCTGTTTATGTTGATTTTAGCATTTGGAATATGATTATTGGTTTGTATAATTCAGGTTTTGATGTGATCTTCCTGTTTGGGTTATTTGAATAACCTTTTAAACAAAAGATGGTAAAAAATCCATTAGGGTTTTTACTTGATATGTAGTGCAAATTAACCGTCGTTTATTTTAATAATAGTCTGTTAAATAGCACTCTTATGTCTTAGACAGATTTAACAAGGGTTTTTACTCGTTAGGTTTTGTTTGGATTGGAAAAAAATGGTTTGGTTCGGATCCAAAATTTTACAATCCGTTTGTAATGGGTTGGTTTGGTATTCACGATAATCCGTTACAATCCGAACAATTTACACCCCTACTTTTTATGGAGATTTAGTGTCCTAGTTTTGTTAATTATACCATTTGGGGATATGCATTATTTAGGTGGTTTATTTGGGTCTTTTTGTTTGGGTTTCTTTTTATAAGATTTATCTTGCTTCGAAACAAATGTTTAAGTGACTCGTCAATTAATACTACTCTGAAGAGAAACCGAGGGTTTTACGAGTTGTTGACATTTTTAGTGGATATCTATTATGTACTGTCCTATTTAGGTTCATTCTACCATTTAAAACATCTTGTTTATGTAGTCTTATTGTACAGGTGTGATAAAATCTTCCTCTTTGGTTTATTTTATTAGGCATTTTCTTGCATAGAAACAAAAGTTTATGTCACTTGGAAGTTTTTAGACTTAAGATCATCTTTGTTTAGATATGAGATTTCTAGCTGTTATTGTAGATTTCCCATATTGAATATGATAAATCTTGCGTGTACGAAAGATTATGAGATTATAATTTATGATGCTGGTGTATTTACTTCCAGCTTTGCACGAATTACTTCAGGTCTGGTGTTTAATTTTTTCTTGGTGCTAAGGAACAGTTCATTTATAGTTTGTACCATCTTGAATATGATTGAGGTTGTAGTTCACTTTTAGAAGTACCTTTTAGCTGTGTTTTATTGATTCATGATTTAAACTCTTTCCTTATGCAACTGTGTTGCATTTTGTCTGGCTTTTCTTGTGGAGTTTTCTATTAAAATATTTCTATCCCGGGTTGATAATTCATGTTGTAATAATACTCAATTTGCATCTTACGTTTTTTTTAATTAGTTTATTTAAAGATTCTTTTGATTATATCTAGTATACTCTATATGACAAACCATCTATCCGTCTGATTAAATCTATCTGACAATTACAGAAACCATTGTTCTGACTGTATTTTTTATTATGCATGATGCGTGTAGGTGTACCGTAAGAAGTGGGTGATCCACATTGAGCGTATCACTAGGGAGAAGGTTAACGGATCTACTGTCAATGTTGGTGTTAACCCGTCAAAGGTTGTCATCACAAAGCTCCGTCTTGACAAGGACAGGAAATCTCTTATTGACAGGAAGGCAAAGGGTCGTTCTGCTGCTGATAAGGAGAAGGGTACCAAGTTCACTACTGAGGATGTCATGCAGAACGTCGATTGATGAGAAAGAAACTTATGTTCTGTGGTTATCTTGAATTTGACAATTTAGTTTTTGATGTTATTTTCATGTTGAGCGTTTACAGACTCGGTATTTTGAGACCTTTTTTGATATGCCAAATTAAGAATGGATCTATAATTGCAGCACTCAGTCCTGTTATAATTTATGTAGTTCCTTCTTTGTGTTGGTAGTAATTTCTCATTTAATTTTCTCTGCTTGTTGGTATTGATGTTGATTATTCTACTTAAATGTGTCCGAAATACATGCTTATTTTGTTATTTATGGTTGTTGAAATTTATCAAGTTCTTTTCCAATCAATAGGAGGCATGTCCAGTTTTCATGCTTCAGTTGTTTGTATTGTGTTCTTTTGTTTTGTTGATTAATCGAAAATCAATAACCCTACTTTGAAATCAATTTGAACGACCTCCTTTCCTTTAGGCTGAACTACTGACAATAATGTTTAGCATTGCTTGTCACTCTCTGCCATTTTTCTCCTGTGGTTGCATTTTTTTGAGCAGTAGCAGATTGACAGATTCTGAAATTTCTTATTGCTGTTAATTTTTCACATGATCTCCGAAAGCTTTAGTTGTTTATCATCCAATATGGATGCTTGATAGTTGATAACATCTATAGCATATGCTATTGGGTTAATTATGCTTTGATGATCAGTGCTTTGGCCAATTTTAAGATTGATGATCTAACTTTTTACAATCCCGTTTTAGTAACTTAAGTTTATAGTCTGAGTTGTTTTAGTGACCCGCCGTTACATTTTTGGATGAAAACCGTTTTAAATTTTCAATTTAGTCCGTACAGTTTAAAAATTTACGATAAACGCTTAAAATTTATAAAAATTACACACATAAAAACACTTATATGAAATCTTATAAAACTATTAAATGCAAATTACATCTACATATGTAAATTGAAAAAAAAACAATTTTTGTTAATGCAAATTTAAAAATGATATAAAACCATCAAATAACATGCTACAAATTAATTAATATAAGCTAAATCGTTTTTTTTTTTCGTATTATGGAAATTCATTATTAAACTTTTTAAAAACTAATAAATTTTTTGAATGACGAGTTTTATGCTAAAATAAAATAAGAGTCTAATTAGATTCTAACTGTTACATTCAAATTAAGTTGTTAGTAAGTATACTTTCAATTCGATGGCTTTATAAATATATATTTATATCATCCCAACTAATATAGTTCATATGTTGTTCGATACTTGTATTCATTTTATTTGCTAATTGTGTAACTCATTTAAACGCATGTTTTATATAAGTGTGTAGTTTAAGTAAGCTTATATAAGTGTGTAATGTAAGTGAGCTTATATAAGTGTAATATTTACAATTTTTAAGCGTTTATCGTTAAGTTTTAAACTATACTGGCTAAATTGAAACTTTAAAACGGTTTTCATCTAAAAAATATAACGGCGGGTTAGTAAAACAAGTAAAACTATAAATTTAGGTCACTAAAACGGAATTATAAAAAGTTAGGTCACAAATTCTAAAATTAACAAAATACAGGTCATCAAACCATAATTAACCCTATGCTATTACAATACTGTATAACCTAGTATGTGTAAGCTATCAGTTCAATTCCTTTTAGAGGTTTTTTTCATTTTAAGAGTTTTGAGTCTTTAGTTTTTTAGAGGGGTTTTATAAGTTTAGTACACCAAACTATCTGTTTTTAACGATTTTGGTACCCATCTTTTAAATTTTCCAATTTAGCTACCACACTATAATAAATTTCCAATTTAGGTACCACCGTCTAAATAAATCACGGAATCACGTCATGTGACATTTGACAAACATTAATTTGAGAGGCTAATTTGACAATTTTGCATAAAAATATGTCATCTATAAAAATATTTCCCCCAATTTCACAAATAACAAAAATTTGGATTATATGCTAAATTTGGTTTATATGCTAAAAGTTTTTCTAATATGACATATTTTTGTGCAAAACTGTCAAATTAGCCTATCAAATTAATGTTTGTCAAATGTCACGTGACATAATTTCATGATTTATTAAGACGGTGGTACCTAAATTGGAAAATTTGAAAGATGGGTACCCAAATCGTTAACCGTACTATAGTTTGGGGGTAGTAAACGTATTTTTTTCCCATTTTTGAGACTAAGAAATACCTGACGAACATTGACAGCATATTTTTACAGTTCTTCCTGACATATACATGGTCATGATTTATCAGACTTCATTGCTAAGCTTAACTTATTGTGACTTGCCTTTTTGGATCCTGGTTTTGAGAATCATATATGAAAGGTCAAGAAGAACAAGGGTTAGCTCTGCAGCTGTTCTACAAGCATTGTAAGTAGGTCCATAACGGGCCAGGCTAGCTCCGGACCTAAAAGATCTAACAGAGTAAATCCCTACCTCGGATCAGAAATGCTAGCAAGGCTTGATTGGGAGGGGGGTATATATTTTCCCCCTTAATTATCAGATGTTATGAATGTCATTCCCGATGGATTGATTGCTACTCTAAATATAGTAAAGTAGGTGTTAATTCTGCGAGTTGAATTATGTCTGTACTATGAGCTCTCTTGGTTATGGACGGCACAGATACATATTTTGTTCAAATTATGGTACCTTTGTTAATAGTTTGGGTTTCATTGATGTTAAAACTTTCTGGTAATGTTTTAAATTTTTTATTGTCATTCTGCCCAAAAGTTGGGTACACTAATTGAAACCAGCATACTCCCTTACCGTCTTTTGATGATTAAATAATGAAGATTTAGTCTCTGTATTGTCACAAAAGTAATCAGCAGTCCGTTATTTAAACTTCATACACATGGATGCATTGGATTGAGTTCTTTGTATCGTCTAAACTTAGACGAGATTTCCGTCATAATTTTTTTGGTGCTTCTCCTTTCTGGTACGTGTACGTCATTTTTACCAGATGCATTGGATGGAGTTTTTTGTATTATTGATATGCAACATTAATGAAAAGGTATCATTTGGATTGATGTAATAGTGTGGCTGAAGCACCAAATCGACATTGTTAACAGTAGAATTCCATGTATTCGTATTGACATCGAAAGCACACAAATAAACTCCGATCAATTGAAGTATTAGAATCTCACATAATAAGCTAGAACAAAAGCCGGCGTAGAGAGCAAGGAGAGGTGGAAAACTATGAAAACATTCGATAATAATAAATTTGAAAGTCAAACAACACAATAGTTTTGGGACAAGAGTATTCAAGGACCTTTCTACCATTAATAACCAAAGATATGAGCCAAAAACACTTGGAATTAATTTTGTGAACCTTGACCCCTTTTATCGTGCATCTATGTTTATACGTTGTGTATACGTTACCGTCATCGTGTAATTATCTCCCTTTGAAGTTTGAACGTAGTAACACGTCGATTTCTTCAATATTCAGAGTTCGCCAAAAATATTTATTGACATTTTGATATGGCTGCTACCTTTCACCAATTTCAGACAATTTTTTTAATAAATCTTTGATTCTGGGAACTGTAAAATATTTTCATCACTTGTTTTTTAAAATGAATATTAATCTCTCTCGGCCATTATTTATTCAATCGAGTTTTATTCGGTAATAAGTTTTCAGAATTTCCATCCCGCTTATCTTTAAAAAAATGTAAGAATGTTAAGCATAATCGACACATTCACACACCTAATATACTAACACGACATGTATTTTTCAAACATCGATTGCATTATTAAGAAAAATAGTAGTAAAATAATTAAGGCACGAGCATTAATTAAGTAATACTATATAAAAATAAAACTTTTATGTTTGGTCCATAAGAGTCGATTAAATTGGGAAATTGGAACCTTCCTTCGTGTGTACTCGTGAAAACAAGACTTTCGATTAAAAGTTGACTCCTATCAAAGTATTCCACAGCTCTTTATTGAACCATAAAACTAGAGAAATCTTAATTCTATTTTAATTTTTCTAAACTGGTTTGCTCGTAATATTATTGAGCGGTAAATAAGAAGTTCCTCGTCCTCTTACAGAAAAAAAGGATACAGATTTTTTTATTTTTTTTGTAACCAATAAATATAGAACTAAATAAATTAGCTTAAAGATTCATTTCAAATTCATTAAAATTGGGCAACGCCACTTTTTAATTTTTTTGCACTCATTTTTTTTTTTTTTAATAAGCGCCGGACCAACTTTTATTAGATATTCCAAAGTCTTACAAAACTGCGGAAAGCGATAAATTACAACCGGAATTCGGTAACCAAACAATTGCAAAACTGAAAAAAATTGCGTTTTAAATGAAATTTTATTTTGAAAAACCTTTCTAATACGACACTCATCTCTTATCGTGTTTAATAAACAAAACGAATGCGTATAGCAAAGTTTATCAAGATTTAACTTGTCAATGCAGAGGTGTTTTATGACACTTTGCAAATCACCAACCAGGTTGGTTTGCACGTTTATTAAACAGAGGAAACGTAAGTGGACTAAGTACAAATCAAAATTAAGATCGCTTAAAGGTACAAACAGAACTAAGTAATCAAAATTATTTTTAGGCTCATTTATATTGACTCATTCTCTTCTTCTTTATATTGACCAAGTGCCTTTCTTTTCTTCTAATGTAATGGAAAATTTTGGTATCGAAATTGAATTGGTCAAAATTTTGAAGCCAACCCATGAATACACACGATTAAAATAAAAGCATACCATACATCTATAAATCGATAGTACCATTATAATCACACACAACTCCACAAACATAGACTCTTTAACATCACTACATCAGTAAGACAAATTTTTCGTACTAAACTAAAAGAAAAAAAATGTCGATGGAGTTGATCGCTAAGCACCGTGAGAGCGCTGAAGTGTGCAAAGGGGCGGATATGTGTAAGAAGAAGTTCTGGGAGTTGATGGGTAGTATGAACTTACCCAAGGGTTTGGTTCCCTTGGACGATAATGTCACTGAGTTCGGATACAATAAAACGACGGGATTTATGTGGATCCTTAGGAAAAGCAAAAAGGAACACGTTTTCTCGGGACTTAGCGGCAAGGTATGCTTCTATTAACTTATAACATATTATTACAAATTTAGAATAAATCTAGTGCATTTCTAAATTTAAAAGAGCAATGACACCCACTTATATGCAATTTTAGTTTTGATAAGATGGTAGAATAGAAAAGGTTAAATTCTTTGTAAAAAGGCTAAACAACTCCATTATACAATTCTTCTTGAGACTACTTTGTCAAAATGAATTACTACTTTAAAAGTTTTAACTTATGTATTCACATATGCTATTCAGGTATATTATGAAACAGAAGTTACTGCATTTCTTGAAGACCGTAAAATGAAGCAAGTGAATGGAGTGAAGAGCAAAGAAATGTTTATTACTTTTACCATTCGTGAGATTTACATCACCGATCCTGCTTCTGGAAAGATTACGTTTGGAACTGCAGCTGGAATTACTAAAGCTCAACCCCGTGCTCCATTTGAACTCTAGCTGATTGACAAGAAATGAGAAACAAAACTTTGTTTAGTGATATTAACTTAATAAAACAGTGTGCTTTTTTATCTTTTTCTCATGAGTTACGTTTGAAAATGAAAGTATAAGTTGCCCAATGTTAAATCAAGATTATTACCAATATATGTATCTTTGTATTGAAACTGTAAGTTCCAGTTTTAAAAAAGATAAAGAGTTTCCTATTTAAGTTTGGGTAACAAACTAACTAACAATTGTTGCATTAGGAAAGGAAAACAAAGAAAATTAACAGGCAAGAAAATGATGTAATGTATTATGTATCCCATACCCACCAATTTTCATATCGAAAACTTTTCTATGTATAATACTCGCAAATAGAGGGTTTCACTCAATGTCCGGGGAAGAACTAATAGGAGACCAAAAGGAACTACAACACGTTCATATTGTGAAAAAAACGATCTCTTATCATTTATTTTGGAAAATTTATCAGTTTTAGCCTTTCAACAACCATTTTTTGTTGTAAACAGGCCTAAACTTTATTAAGAGAAGATTCGTTACATGAGCCTGGCCCCCATGCTGGCCGGAAAACAACTAAAAATTCGAGAAACAATATGACACAACTGAATTGCAGCAATAAGGCTTGGATATCAGCAGAATGAGGCCAAAAGACACAGCTCAATCAAATCTACATAACCAAATTTGCTACGATGATTCCTTATCACTCGGATCCTTATAACCAGGGGCGGCACCCCTATATGACCAGGGATTGTCACGGCAACTCCACAATTTTGGAAAATAATTTTTTTTATTAACATTTTTCATAATAATTTATATATACGGTATTCTAGCAAACACTTAAATATTTGTTTTGGTAACCCCTCCCAAAATTATATATTGTTAGTGCAATAACACACCATAATTTTGTATGTGGTGATAATATATAAGTAATACTTAAAAAATTAACATATTCAAGTGATTATAAAAACATTTTACACCAACTTATCATGTTGGCACATAACACGCATCTTTAAAAAAAATTAAACAAAAATAATAATTAGAGTAGTGGTGAGTGCAAACAAAATTTATAAAAGAATTTTTGGTGGTTTGTATTTTAATTGAAGTGAATATACTGAAATTGTGTAATAGATATTTAATTGTTCGTATATATATATTATTTAATATACGTTTGGTTTTTTCAGGTTTTTTTTTAATATTTTTTTACCTTCGTGTCTTAATCTTTTTACTTGTTATAACTTGATTTATTAAATTTAACTTTCGTATCGTTTGCTTTTCTATTTTATTTATTTTTTAGTCAATTTTAAAATGGTGAAACTTTCGACATATGACTGCATGTGACATTACTGTCGTGGGTTTTTTTTGAGAGTTTGAAAATAAAGTCGAAATTGAGTGAAAAGAAAAAAAATATAAATCAAATACATTTTAATTAAGAAATTAAGGTAAAAAAAAATGAAGAAAATAGGGTAAAAAATGTACAAAATCCGGCTTTTCCGTGTTTATAATTTCGAAAATATTATGCGTTTTTATTAATTTTGGCAAACTCATACATTTGGTTCTGGTTCCGGTTCCCCCCCAACTCCCCTTATCACTCTATGATCAGTGTGATCTATGGTGCAAGTACAAGAGCAAATTCAGTCATAAAATACTAGATTCAGTAGCATTAAACCATAGTAAAAAACCTCAAAAATACTTAAATAGCAACTGCTACAAACTTGAAACAAAACAAGATAAACAAAGGGGATTAGACTCATAAAAACTGTCTTTTAAGAAAACTATCTTGGAATAAGCTTCTTTTTTGGCCTTCTTTATCAAATAATCACTAAGCATTTAATATCACATGTGAATGTAGATGTGCATTTTGTTTTTAGTTCCTTGAAGCATCAAGACCTGCAAAATTTGAGAACAAAAAATTAGGACACAAAATTTCACACTTGTCAGACCAAAATCTCATTGAAATGTTCTAATTAGTTGAAGCGGCTTCATAACCTTCATCATTAGCTCTCTTAAACTGCGAAACCAAAGAGAAACAGCAAACATCGTTTGCTCTATATGAAAGAGGCCTAACCTCGGTATATAAACATCATTGCTACAAATTTTGCGCTATATGATAGGGGCTGTTTTTTGTGGTGGCTTATGTTTTTTTTGTTGGAATTAGAAGTACTTTATTTCCAAAAAGAAAAAGAACATTCTCCGTATATAATCACACCTTTCTGAGTTTCGGACACAAACAATGACAGTAAACACCCTTCCTCCTTCAATTGCACGTACTAACATAAGTGTATTTGAGTATTTTCTGAGGTTCAATGTAATCAAAATAAACAAAGATGTAAGAAGAGTAATGATAGTTAGTTTCACTGATTAGGACAAAGTATTTTGCTACTATTAGCAAATAAAAGGAATCATGGCAAATATAATGGAAAAGTAGTACAATATATCTAAAACATTTTTTTTATAAGCATCCTAAGCATTTATTTTAAAGTAGAAGGACAATTACTTATTAAAAGTAACAGCAAGTCCGATCATTGACCAACGAAAAAAACATTTATTTTCAAAGAAAAGATCATCATAATTTATTCTTTACAGAGTACATGCGCAAGCAATAATAATAAAATACAAATTTAATTCTTTTACAAACAAATTTTATTTATGGAAATGTAACACCAAAAACTTGATCACTTCACTTGGCTACTTCAGTAGGACAACTGCGTAACACGATTGTTTCTACAGTGAGGCCAGGCCCAATCCCGAAAAGAACTCCCCATTCAAGACCATCGCCAGTTGTGGCCTTCCCTTCCTTAAGCGATCGTTTTCTCATCTCATCCATGATAAATATCACACTTGGGCTCGACATATTTCCATACTCACGAAGTACATGGCGTGTAGCTCTAAGTTTCTCTTCTTTGAGACCAACTTTTGCTTCTATTGCATTAAGAATTGCTGCACCTCCAGGATGTACGATATAAAACAACGAGTTCCAGTCAGTGATCCCAAACTCTCCAAATGAGTCGGTCAAACATTCTTCAATTTTACCAGAGACAAGGACTGGTACGTCCTTCGACAAGGAAACAACAAACCCCACTTCGTGAAAACGTCCTGATAGTGCACCATCGGATTCCGGAACCAGAACTTGCTTTGCAGATATTAACTGAAATAAAGGGCGCTCGATAGATATATCAGGATCTGCACCTACAATTGCTGCTCCAGCACCATCGCCAAAAATAGCATAAGCAACAAGATGGTCTAATTTCGACTCAGATGGTCCATGGATGCCATTCAGCATAGTTTCTGAACAAACAACGAGAACACGTGCACCAACATTGTTCTCAGCCAAATCCTTGGCAAGACGAAAAACAGTACCCCCTGCAAAGCAACCATTGTGATAGATCATAAACCTTTTTACAGATGGATTGAGCCCGAGAATCTTGACCAACTTATAATCAGCACCAGGCATTTGAACGCCTGAGTATGTGTGGAATATAACATGTGTGATACTAGATACAGGTTGTCCCCACTCTTCTATCGCTTTTGAAGCTGCTTTGGCACCAAGTTTTGGAATTTCATTTATTTCTAAGTTAAATCGTGCATCTAGTGATCGAGCCTCATTGGTGAGTACATTCGGATTTTCCTTAAAGAATTCCTCGGTCATGTAGGAGTGACGCTTATGTACCATTGATCTTTCACCTGTCAGGAAGTTAATCATTATAGCTCAGAGAGTATGCATTGGTCGACATAAATGGGTTGTAACTTACTTATGATGATTAAAAATATAATTTGAATGAATTTTATATTTGTTTGATTTTCTGCAGTTCTATCTCACAAAGGAAGGAAGTCTCATGGAAATTAAAATTATAGGTGGAATTATAATCCAGTGTTACGCTTATACCTAAAGCATTTTTTTAGCAAGAGTTACGCTAAAAGCGCAAAGAGCGTAAGCTTTGAGCGGCCTAAAAAGTGGAAAAGTGAGCTTTTTAAACTTCTTTTAAGCTTCGAATCTAGATCTTTTACTACGAAGCCAGCTTTTTAAAACAAAGAAATGATCATATCTACTAGGAAGCTTCACCTTCTTCCTGGTATTAGTTTACATCCTTCTTCATTTGTGTACCAAAATCGACATGATTATTTTGAGGAATTCTTTTTTTATCTTATGATTCATGAAAAATACTCTGCAAGTCTTGTGATAAAAGTCTTTGAAGAAACTTACAAATGCGCTTGAATTTGGATTTCATATCTTCCATATGCTCGCAATTTGCCATCTTGAAGTAAAAATCAGGAAATTCATCTTGATACAAAATATGTTCCGGATTAGCAGTCGCAATTGCTAGAACAGTTGCTGGACCTTTAGACCGCTTGGCCGACATGTAATTCTCCAGATCAAACGATGGCATGTTTTCTGGTTTTGGTTAAGAATACAAGCAAGAGTAATAATAAGATGAACAATGAAACAAGAGCAAATACTGTCAGATTGGTCTGAGAAATGCAAAGCTCGTTGAGTTTATATAGAAGTTTGGAAATTGAATACTAGTATTGTATACTTTTTTATAATATTGTTTTTCAATAGGCCAAAAACCTAGACTTGGGTGGGTCAAATATTGCAGCACGTTGACAATATCAAAACTATGCGGCTCCAACATTTTAAGTCAAATTAAAACGATTGACAAACTTAGTTAAAAAAAAAAAACTTGGGTTTTTAGCAGCACTTTGTAGTGCAGTCACATGTTTCGACGAACGGGCTCGGAGCATATTGCAAGAGACACATTTCTCAACCCCGAGCTCAGCAGGAAACTAAAAGATATGTGAGAAGCTCCGAGCTCGTTTCTTTTCTCAACCCCTACATTTTCCGAAATTGCAAGAGACGCATTTGAAATGTCTCTCTAATATTAAAATACTAAAAAAAAACGAAGGACTACCAGTATACTGTCGTAACTAACGACAGAGTACAACTAAACCTGTATAAAATTAATAATGTTGGGATCATAAAATTTTATTAATTTAGACAATTATTAATTAACCGATAAACTAATAATTATTATTTTACATAGGTTTTTTTCATTCAATAAATATAATCCTTCATAATATATATCTATATCTATATATATATATATATGTTATTTTAAATCTTATTCGTTAAACTCATTCTAAATTACTAAGAATGTTGGTTAAACTCGTTAGTAAAGACAAATATACTATTTCAAGTACTAATATAAGTATAAATTTTGTTACATCTTAAACCGTATAACAAACTAAGAATAGACATTAGATACATTAAATACGTCTGATCAATTTATGTATATTGAGCATCGTTGAATAAAGTAGTACAACTCATTATTTAATCCCGTATAGGCTTATAATTTTTTGGTGAAATCCGCAAACACAAGACAACACAAGAGATTTTGGACAGAATAAGAAAAGTTAGAGATATGATCCGAATAGATTTAAATTTAAAAAAAAAATCAAATGATTATAGAGTCATATTTCACTAAATCGTTCTAATACTGTTTGTCATTTTGAATAATTATTAATTTATGATTTTGTTTGGACCAAATATTTATATAAGAATCTTTCAAAAATTTACTTTCTTATTAATTTATCGAAATTAATGATTTTTTACACTCAAGTCGGGACCGAAAAAAAATATTATCTTATAGAGTTTATTAATTTAACGAGTCTTATTTTATAGAGGTTATACTGCATTAGCAATGTTTTCTATGTCAAAAATAAAAGTATTAGCAATGTTTTAAACAAGTATACTGGCAAGTATAAGCAATGTTTTAAACAAGAAAACACAACTAAATGATGTTTGCAATAGATTCACAAAACTGTAAGCTCTTTTGTCGTAAAAGACGTAATACAATTATACATGGCTTTTCGAGTTTATTTTTTTGTTATGTGAGAAAAATCATGCTTCTTAAGATTTGCAGCGAACTTCTTAAGACAGTTTACGCCATCGTGCTTACCAGTTTTAGATTTGAAACAACTTTACATTTCCGTTCAATAAACTGAGACAGAATAATCCCATCATGGCATGGATTTTGATTCTTCTACTATTTAAAATCCTTTTTACGAAATATAATTATTTTCATCAAAGGGAATATGAAAGATGCATTGTAATGGGTTCACATGTTGGAAATATAACTGAAGTATAACTAGCTAGACGTACACCAAAGTTGTGACCAGCTAGATGATTGTCATACTCCTTGCTAGAGTGGTGATTTAAAATCCTTTCTTCGTTTGAAATTCAATATTGTTCCACTGTGCTACAGTACTTTTTAGGAAACCATAAAGTAAAATGGATTAAACAGTAACCACGATCAAAACACAATTGAGCATTTGAAAATTGAACCGTATTAAGAGGCAATATGCATAAAATTTCACTGCCATTTCAACAAAGCTTCAGATGACGAAAGTAAATGTGCAAGAAAAACGTTACCTCATCTAAACCAAAGATGAGTACAGAGAACTAAAAAGTTTGAGTCGCTACTATTTATTAAGAGCTCCAATTAAACGCTCCCCAAAAAAATACCGCACCAAACTCAAATCAAACCAAGTAATCATACGTTATGGACCACATCTTCAAGGCTTTAGAGCGAGACCTAACCCAAACCTAGGAGTTTTGTCCAATGCCTTAGTGTCAAACTCACTTGATATGGTCAACATTGACTTTGGTATGACCTGGTGTTGCAACACAACTCCCAATTTGCCATGGTTGTTGAGCTTAGCCTTGAGCAAAGTCAGGCTATCAAGTGCATACAGTCCTCCCACGGTGACTGTGTTTTCGTTTGTCGAAAATTTTCTGGTGATCTCTGCAACAGCAGAACTCTTGTCGAGGTGGTGCACATATGTTCCCCTAATACTGTCTCCCTTGTCACCCCTACAAGATAATATATAAAAATAAGATCATTTATCAGAAAGATCAGAGATTCTCAGCTTTTGTATGGACAAGGCTAAAAGACGTTTTCATAAATTGATGTGGCAGTGCGAATCTTGAGATCCAAATTTCAACGTACTACTTAGGTGTTCCCTTTCACCAGTGAGTAAAGTGATTCATGAATTCTGCTCAAACAAGCGGCTACTCTCCAACTACTTTAATTACTACTTTTAAATATCCACGACACTTTAAAGTACCAAACTCATGAACCTCCTCCTTTTTTATTCCAGCCTAAAAGGTGGGTTCACAAAAATATGAAACATATTATCAGTTTATATAATGACTTGCAGTATTAAGGAAGCACTGGAGTTTGGTTTATATACCACGCACTTTGAATATATACCACTAACAGGTATTAAGAAATCTAGCTTTATAGGAATTTTGATTTTGTAAATACGTAGTTGATGAGCTAGCGTCATTTTTGCAATTCGAAGTACTATCGCAAATCTTCCCTTTCACCAATTATTTTACAGGTTCACGAGATTATGCTCAAACAAAAATCATTAAAGGCAGATATACAAAAAACATGTCAGTAAATATGATAACTTACAATATTATGGAAGCATTGGATTCTGGTTTATTCACACTAAAGCCAGCACTGTACTTTGAAAAGACACCAGAAGTAGTGTCATAACCAGCCTCGGCTCCAAAAGCAAAAGTTGGGGTACCAATGGTAGCTGAGACATCAAATGCTGGGGTTTGATTCAGACCAACAACAGTCGTGAATGTTCCATGGTGATGAAAATACTGAACTTCGACCTGAAAATAATAATACCACAAATAAACTTCATGTAAATGAGGGGTTAAGTACAATTCTGTACACCCTACTATTACAATGTTTAGATTAAGAACACCTAATCAAACTGTTACTTTGACCAGTGCATTATACTTTGTTTTTCCCTCATCAGGACACTCACACGTCACTATTCCACGTCAATTTGGATGGCAAGTTATGTCACATGGATGTTTTCCATTAGGATTAACGACAGTTCTTTGCACGCAACTCTCATACTCTTTTCAATTTTAGACTCCCAATTTGACGGGGAAAAAAGCGTCGAGAGTTATTAAATTAGAAAAAGATCCCAAATATAATGCATCAGTTAAAAAAATCTGCAGTTAGGTGTACAAAAGAAATTTATAGAAGGCAAGCATGGAACTGTAATTAATATTGTAACTGAAAGCTACATTTATTAAAAGCTAGATTTTTTAACATAAGCTGTAATTATATGGGTACCTTGCTGGAGTTATGGTCAGGATACTTGAGTGACAAAATCGTCTTAGTCGACGGCGCAATGTCAGTGAAACCAAAAGTTGCTGCGATCTGTGAAAAATGCCATAACAAAATATACTGATGCAAGTGATGGTAAAACTGCGTATTGGACTTCAGAAAAACAAGTCATCAAATGGCTTACGCTTGATTGTGTATCGATCTTGACATCAGCTAGCGTATTCTTGTATGCATATTTCAAGCCTACATCGCCTGAGGTGAGGCCTCCTTTCTTCACAGTAGAGGACGTGAGGAACTGTTACGGAGAAAAAAGACAAATATAATTAGATATGGTTTGTCAGAGATGTAGTATTTCCTCACCTTCCAAACATGACAAGGTTGAGGAAGATAGGCCTTGTAAGCCCGTTAACTGAATTACCTAGGAAACAGGATATAGATTTAAGCGTTTCCAGTAGATTCTAATTATGTCCCCAGAACACTATTTAGTGGACGGGCAGAACCTAAACCAAAGCAGCCAAAACTTAGACTGGTTTAATTTTAGAAAGCATGACCAAAAAATAAAATTTCAAACTTTGAAACTCTAAAGTGCTAATCCTAAAATTGATCCAACAACTCGGTCATTCACTAAAATACGTAAGTATAGTGGTTAGCAGTTGAAACGAACTGAGAAGAGAAATTCATTTCAATCTAGAAGTGATAACAACCAAAAAGCTATCAAAAGGAAGAACCTTGTGTCAAATAAGACAGCATAACCCAAATAAGTTCTAAAAGTTTGAAAGAAATTGGACAATTAACACACTCCTAATGCCAAATCCACATAAGAAAGGTGTTGTGAAATTGAAAGAAATTGAACTTTTGTTTCTCAGTATAAATGTAACAGATACACTTAGAAAGTCTCAAAAGTACCTTAAGAAAAGTGGAAAGTTCACAAAATGAAAGCTAAAACTAACACATTTCTCGAAGCCACCAGTATCGGACATTGTCCGCATATATGAATGAGATAAAAAAGAAGGTAGCAACAATGAAAGAATATAACTACTATAGTCATAAATACCAAAGTTATTCACACGAAAAAATTGGTCAACCACACAAAACTTGAATCTCAGAAAAAAGAAAATCTTTTATTTTAGGTAACACCAAGAATATGTAAAAACTTTCAGGTCCTCTGGCTTACATTACTTCAGATCAGTATCTAATTAGGTACTGTCTAAAAGGAATTACTTAAACTTGGTCCTCCTAGCTCTTCCCTAGTACTCCAGAAATTACTAAAAACTCAAGAAATTAGATGAAGGTAACAACAGCAACAGAACCTAGCAACTTCTATCTTGTATAACTACCATAATGACACATGCTCTCTCTTTGTATAAGGAAAACCTAATTTCTACAATACCCACTCTGTAAAAGGAAAACGTTATATTGGATGATGAAAGTTCGCTCAAGATTTGCTTAAACAAAGAAGGCACAAACACCAGACCTGATCTCATTTGCATTATTTCGTTAGGAAAGAGTCAAAGACATCCAAATACTACACGCCAACGTTTTTACAGATCCTACTTCTTGATCAATTCTGACAAAAAACTAGTGGAGAAAAACAATACTCTAAATTCTTCGTCACTTACTAGACTATCAAAAAATGTATCTCTCTCGTTATCTTTGTTGATATTAGGTTCTCTTGGTATAACAATAAGAAAATCTGCAATAGATAAAGCGAAGGATCCGGCGAACAACCACCTAGCTGCAGCAGCAACAACTTTTCCCCTTCTCTCACTGTTTTTTATCAATCTACGATCAAATGTTTAAGAAAATTGGCCTGTGATTATATATACATGACTACATAGTGACTGAAACATAAAACCATATCAACAATCAAGCTAAACTATGCATTATTTCTCAATAAAGTTGTATTACTGTTTCAAATTAACAAATTATTAAATGTATCATGATTCATGAGTCAATTGTTAATACACCTGTACTTTATAGTTTTCCTTTAAGAACTCACATACAATATTTTGCATTGCCTTAGATTTATTTTCATACGGACAACATCATGACAAGTCACATAGCTTTAAAAACTCCCAAATAAAAACTATACCATCCTCAGTGAAAGAAACAGTATGGATCAATAAGCAATATCAACAAGTTTTATCAATTGAAAAATGTTAATAAAAAACGAAAAGGTATACTAGAATTAACAGAAAAAACCAAACCAACTTTTGTTAGTTTGACAATAAAATCAAGAACTGCAAAAAAATTGCTCAAAGAATCAGTAATCAACTTTTATTATACTAGGAGATATGAGAAAAGGTCTTACCTATGCTCAGGAATGAACCAAGGAAATTGAGCTAGAAGAAGGAATTTTTTGAGGTGATAATAGTATTGAGCTAGAATCAAACATACACAAAAAAATGCTCAGATACATTCAAGGAAACCACAGAAAAATTGCAGATACAACTTAAAACAACCAGAACTACATACAAAAATAAGTTACTCCATGAGATAGGGACAATGCTTTGAAACCCAAACATGTCTAGACCTCACTCCTTATGGATGAATGCATAGGAAGAAACACACAAATCCCTGAATGATCATGTCACTATGATCCTTATGGGTAGCCTAATTTACATTTTCACACAAAAACTGGACAGGTGAGGATTTAAGACAGACAGCTGAGATTGCTCTTAGGCTTCCAGAATAGTCTACTATGATTCTACATGCAAGACTATTCACATGATCTACAAAACTAACTACAATGTATTTCTAACCAATAAGACGATTAAAAATCTTCTTCCCCTACAAATCCTATCTAAGGGTGACTGCAACTAACAAATAAATAAGCTGACTGATCTGAAACTGACAATAAGTACGGATCCATCTACCTTTAAAAAATAGTCCGGACTCATCTAGTAATCTAATCAACCAAATGCACTACAACTTATCAGGAAAAAAAAACCTCAAGGCGAGCTTAAAAGCTGCAACACAACAAGCACTAACTTTCGAGATCTGCATTCTACTTCATTATTCAATAACAAAAAACGCTTGAAACTCTAACTCTACTCATATACTTCTTAAAACCATCACAGAAAGCAAAAACAAAACATGCAAATCTATCAAAAGTGCTAAACCTCTCATTCCACATTTAGATTGAGTGCTTCCTAAAAAATATGTAATGACGACACTAAACCTCTCATTTAACATCTGAATTAAGTGCCTGCTCGAAATGAACAGTTCAAAGTACCAAAATCTCTTTTAATTTGTCTGTCTACCTAGATACTCGATATCAGCTAAAAAAACAAAGCATCGCCAGCTAAAGGGTGAAGTAAAGCAACAGTACCCATACTTTAGATCAACTTTCAATTTGATCGCATAGATTCATTTGCGTCCCCGAACTTAAATCATAATTTCTTTCTGGTTCCCTACTTCCATTTCAAACACGATTGGTCCCCATAGTTTTGAGTAAGTTTTAAGTTAAATTGATAGTCCCCACATTTTTAGGTTAAACAAATAATCTTGATCCCATTTTATAACACTGCTGGTTGCCCTTGGCCAAAAAACCAAACCAAATGGCTCTAGATCACTTGCACAACTAAATCAAATTCATAATTCAGTGTAAGAAATAAGTTGAAAACCACAAAAATTTCCCTTAAAACTTATTAAAACCATCACACTGAGCCAAAAACATTCAAGGAAATCTTTCATAAATCACAACCAAATCTAAACCTCCCACCTCATATTGAAAAATAAGCGCTTACTAAAACTTTAAAATATCACGCCACTAAGTCTCTCGTCTCACATCCGAATTATGTGCCTGTTAGAAACGAACAGATAACAAAGCCGAATTTTCTTTTTTATGTGTTTTTTCATCTACACAAGACAAATACTCAATATCCGAGGAAAAATACAACCATCACAAGCTAAAGAGTGAAGTACAGAAAAAGTCCCCATACTTGAGGTATAATTTCTATCTGGCCCTCATACTTTTATCTAGAACACAATCGCCCCCCATGGTTTGAGTAAGCTACACTAACGGTCCCACATTTTTTTAATAAGTTCTACAAATGGTATAATTTCTATCAGGTCCTCATACTTCCGTTTCAAACACAATTGCACCCCATATTTAGGGTACGTTGCACTAACAACCCCAACATTATCAATAAGTTCTACAAATGGTATAATTTCTATCTGGTCCTCGTACTTTCATTTCAAACACAATTGGTCCCCACAGTTTGGGAAAGCTACACTAATAGTCCTAACAATTTTAATAAGTTCTACAAACGGTATAATTTCTATCTGGTTCTCACACTTCTATTTCAAACACAATTGGTCCCCGTAGTTTGGGTAAGCTACACTAACAGTCCCAACGTTTTTAATAAGTTCTACAAATTGTATAATTTCTATCTGGTCCTCCTACTTCCGTTTAGTTTGGGTAAGTTACACTAATAGTACCCACATTTTTATAAGTTATACGAATAGTCCTGGTTCCCTAAAAAGCTCTAGATCACTTACACAACCAAATTGACTAACGGGAGTAAATATTCATGTAGTAACAATTAAATTAAAAAAAAAACGAGAGAAGAGAGATTCGATCTTACAACTCCGGTGTCGCTGACACTAGAGATAGTGACCTTCTGATCAGATATATAGTCCTGGTTAAGTAGATCTACACCAAAACATAGCTCAATTAAACAAATTTCAATAGAAACCTTGACATATATATACATACAAGGGGGGAAATGCTGTTTAGTACCCTCTACTATTGACTTTTACTAATTTAGTACCCAACCTCAAAGTTTTACCAATTTGGACCCCAACTTATCAATTTTCGTCCAATTAGGGATTCGTATTTAACAAAATGACAAATTTGTAATAATATTCTCTCACCTATCACGTAGTTAGTGCAATTGCATAACTATCCATCAAAAATAGATCTCCAAATGTGAGATATAGTTAGTGTAAACTCGTCGATTTATGCTGTCGGAACCTTAATTGGACCAAAATTAATAGGTTAGGGACCAAATTGGTAAAACTTAAAGGTCGGGTACTAAATTGGTAAAAGCCAATAGTAAAAGGTACTAAACAGCTTTTTTTTGTGTATAAATTTTGGAAAATTAGGGTTAATAGATTTAAATCTGGGAACAATTGAACATAAATAGATATACAGATACATAGTATGTATGTATATAATGTTTGTGTATAAGTTTTGGAAAGTTAGGGTTAATAAATTCAAACATGAGCACAATCGAACGTGACATATATATGTATATGTCTGTGTATAAATTTTAGAAAAGTTAGGGTTAATAGATTTAAACATGAGCACAATCGAAGAAAGATAAATAAATAGATATATAAAAATATATTCATATATATGAATGTAATTATATAATATATAAGTATAATACCTTTGGCTTTTTTGCCGATATCGGTGAAGAGGCCAGGTCCTTTGCTCATCGTGGCGGTTTTAGAGAGAAAGAGAGAAATAAGAGTGAAATTGTGTGATTTAATTTTTATGGTGATTAGTAGTGATATTAAGTATGGGAAATAAATTAAATAATTATTATGTGAACGGAATCGTAGCAGATCCGGTGGGATTAGAGTGATCAGCACGTTTTAGATTAGCTGGGGTCTTTAAATCTTGCAATTAATTTTGATTTCAATGTTTTTTTATAAAATTTGTTTGTTTTATGTTTTTATGGTTATTTGGAATTGGTTTTTTATATGGCATGTTATACAGAAATCACTCAGAAATATAAATTACATTTTTTTTGTTTTTTTTTTTTGTAACAAGTAAAACATAAAAAAGGAAGGGTTATAGATTTTAATGTTTTATTACAAAATAAAAGATAGATTTATCCTGATTATTCGAAAAATTAGAGTTAGTTAAGCATTCAGTTATATTGATTGAACTCACGAAAGTTACACCAAATTGATCGATTTTTTATTTTTCAAATTACACTTACGTCCTTTATTGAAATAAGGCTATAAGAAGTTCACGATGGTAGATTTTGGTGCATTGTTGGGTATATATATCGAACCCATTAATATGTTCTTCAGTGGAATAACACTAATGTTGATCAACCCGTCAACAAGCTCTTTAGTGCAAGGATAGCACCAATCTCGCTAGGCGGTTGCGTAAATTCGAATGTGTTCGTGTCTCCTCCATGGATGGATCTTGTATGGTTGTATCAACGGGTGGCAAACTCATATAAGCATATAATTTTATTTTATTTTTGAAAAACGTAGTGTTCCATATCACATACTATCTATAATATTTGGAATATTTCTCAATTTTTACAATCATACATGGACATTTAATAAAAATGGGGTTGCATATGAATTCGATTTAGATCCCATGCACCTTCATTTTGCGGCATACTGAAAGTTTCTTCTATATACTTTTATTTAACAGTTAACATTTTTTTTTCCGAACAATCATGAGGGTTTTCTTACGGCATATGGTTTTTTAGTTAGTTTCTCAATTTAAGTGGTTTCGACTCACAACAATAAAAAACAAGTTTTATAGAAAACAAAAAAAAAACAAGTTTTATAATTAAGTAAACGGTTGTATTGATGACAACTATACATATATATGATAAATCGGAAAAAAGGACATTTTATATCGTTATATTATGTTTTTTGATGTATTTTGAACAATTTGCAGGTTAAATTATCATTGGGGTTTTATGATTTATCGGGCTTCTGGGTGGCCTCTATAGCTTTGTATTATTCTATTTTACTTAGCCATTTCGAGCTTGTTGCAGGGGCACTGAACTTTGTAATTTCTCCCATTATTTTAATAATAAGGGGTAATTAACATAAAAATATATAGAAATATGAAAAGCAAGGGGTAACACTGTAATCTTCTAAGTTTCGATTAGTTATGATAAGTGTTGATATATAAATTTAAAAAATAAGTATAATTACTTAATTAGGCACCCATATCAAACTTTTCATAGTACTAGCTAGACTTAACTTAAAAACACAAGAGTTAATGACCAGCTAGTACAATGGGCCAAATTTGGTATTAAAAAACGTTTTCTTGCTATGAAAAGAAAGAAAAAAATTGGTGAAAAAATGTTTATATTTTGAAAAAATTCTTTTTGTGAAAAAGTAATTTATTTATTTTAAAAAATGTTTTCTTCCTAAATCAAATTATTCTTTTGGATTTTGAGAGAGAAATATGTTTTCTATGGTTTTGACTTGTATAATGGTGTTTTAGTAAATTGAACTTTAATTAAGTATGATTTGTGAGAGTGAATTACTGGAAAAGAATATTCAACATTGTGACTTTTATCAAAACTATTAGGAACATATTCAATATTACTCATAACAATAGTTCAATGTCTTCGGAAGGAGGTAAATTATTATTTCAATTGTTACTTATAATAAAATCACATTTTGGTTTCTCTACAACATGACCCGTGGTTAAGGCCCGTGTGGTTTATGCACTTTCTATTTACTCGTATGATTATTTATTTGTTCTTGGTTTTATTTATTTATTTCAGGTTTTTTTGATTTTTGATTTTTATTTTTTAACCTTTTTATGTTTTTTTTTTGCACATGTAAGCAATTTTATTGACATTGTATGCACTTTTATTCACCTTTTATGCACTTGTATCCACTTTTATATATATTTTATGCAACAATATGTAATTTTATTGACATTTTATGCATTTATGTACACTTTTTATGCACTTTTATGCACTCATATGCATATTTTATGCACTTTCTATTAATCTGTTTTATTTTTTTTCTTGATTTTATTTATTTGTTTCGGGTTTTTATCGAATTTTTTTTGTGTGGATAAACTTTTTTTTTTTGTAAAAACTTTTTTTTTTTTTAAAAGCAAGTTTTCTTAAAAATTTATGCTTTTTTTTATAATTTTGAAAATATTATTGTTTTTTTCATATGTATATTTTTTAGATTTAAATAAAGAGAAATAATAATTTATAGGTTGGGATAATGGCAATTTTGTAAATTGGTTGAATTTAAAAAAATATGACTTATTGAGGATGTAAACATTGATGTGTGACTTTTTGGGGATAAAGTATCAAAAGTGTGACGTTTTCGTGCTATGAAAAGAATTTTTTTGGTGAAAAATTGTTTATATTTTGAAAAAAGCTTTTTGGTGAAAAACTTATTTTTTTATTTAAAAAAATGTTTTCTTCCTAAATAAAAATATTCTTTTGGATTTTGAGAGAGAAATATGTTTTCTATGGTTTGACTTGTATAACGGTGTTTTTTGTAAATTGAACTTTAATTAAGTATGACTTGTTAAGAAACGTAAGATTGTGAGAGTGAATTATTGGAAAAGAATATTCAACAGTGTGACTTGTGAGGGAGAAAATACATTTAGTGTATCATACTATTTGTTTTTAACGATTTAGCTATCATACAGTTAAAATTAACAATTGACGTACTGAACTATCATAATGTTTACAATTCAGGTATCACTGTTAAATTAGTTGGATGTAAGTTAGTTTCAATTTTCATTTTGGTTCTATTGGTTGTAAATTGTATAAATCTAATCCTTAATTTTTTAAAATATCTCATTTTAGTATAAATTCAAAAATATATAATTATATCATATATATATATATATATATATGTATATAATACACAAACAAACACACACATATATATATATATGTTATAGTAATGTATGTATAAAAATATATATAATATAATACATGTATACATATTATTGCAAATAATGTAAATTCTAGATGATATTTGTGCATAAAAAGAAATTATAAATACTTAACAAATATATTCTAATTACAAAAAATGAATACTTTTTTGAAAAAAAATAACAATTTTATTGCCGTTTTTTCATGAAAATATTCAAATAATGATGTGGCCTAAAATAATTTTTGCTCGAATGTCATAAATCTAAAACCTACTTTATTTTCATTTTAGAAAAAGTGTAAAAAAAAATTATAATTTTTTTATTTTAGAAAAAAAATCAAAGAAAATCTAGTTAAATAATATGTTTTTTAAACTGACGTACTTTATTATGTATGTATATGTATGTGTTTTAATAGAAATATTGTAAATTGTAATGTTTCGAAAAGAGATAATTAAATTTATATAAATTACAAAGAATATGACTAAAATGAGAAGTGAAACTAAATTTTATATAACTAAATTAACGTCAGTACATGAATTGTGAATATTATGATAGTTTAGTATGTCAATTGTTAAATTTGTTAGTCTGTTACCTAAATCGTTAAAAAGCAGATTGTACATTACACTAAATGTATTTTTTCCCGACTTATAAAGAATCCTTTATCAAAACTATTAGGAACATATTCAATATTACTCATAACAATAGTTCAATGTCTTTAAAATGAGATAAATGATTATTTCTATTGTTAATTATAATAAAATCACATTTTGGTTTATATACGGCACGAGCTGTCGTGCTTATGTTATTATATTTAGAGCATCCATAATAGTTATTACTATATTTAGAGCTGCCGTGTGGTTTATTTTCAATTGTAATTTTCTTTTATGTTACTATATTTAGACCATCCACAATAGTTGTGTTAATTTTAATAATATTAACTTTGACACAACATCATTTAATTGCATCTTCAATGACACATATGTAACTTAAATTTAACTTTTACATTAGTGTATTAACTTAACAAATTTATCTATTTTTAATTAAAATTAATTATTAATTGAAATATTATTAATTAGTAATTTTGTAAACCCCCATTAATATAGGAACTAAAATAGAAGTATTTGAAATATATTTCACGTTTTAATTAATTGTATTTTGCCACATAACAACATTCAAAACATTGTTATGTTTAACAAATTTTTTAACATTTATAAAGATAACACATAATTTAACATAACTAATGGAGACAAAAAAATATATTGTTAGCTAAATATTTTAGTTAACGGTAGAGATAACAACACTGTTGTAGATGTTTTTAACATTTTAACCTGATACCATTTCATATTTGCGTTTGACCTGTTAGGATTCCAAATTGTTTAGAGACTATTTTTTCCCTTTGATTTCATTATTGAGAAATAACTTAGCAAGAGCTTAATTTCTCTCTATATGTCGTCGTGATGATGATCTCAAGCTTATGTTGGTAGCGTATCATCAAGTTAATTAGGTGAAAGTATTGTATTGTTGAACAACCCATGTACTGCCCTTCCATCACTAATAACGTGATTTATATTCAATTGTGGTAATTGTACAATTTGCTACTACACTAAAACCTGTATATATTAATAATATTGGTACCGTAAAAATTTATTAATTTAGAGTGGTATTAATTAATCGATAAATTAATAATTATTAATTTAAAAAGGTTTTATTGATTTGACGAGTTCATCGAGCGACAATAGCAAGCTGTTTCGACACTGCAAAATTCGTTCGGTCAATAAAGTTTCAATTAATAGATGAAACCAGTATTGAGGAATATGTTTACGAATTTGAAAAAAATATTGATGGTCTCGGTTATCGCAATAAAACAGATGTCAATGGATTGTTGGATTATACAGGTGAAAATGATATACATGTTTAGATGGTCAGGCCTTAGAATAAATTATGGATACGGTCTTTAGTAACAATAAACAGTATGAAGTTGAATATGATACCGCATCTTTGGAAATAATCATGCGAAATTAAATATTTATTGCGTCTATAAGTCTTTTTTTGTGCAGTTCGAAAAGATTATATCAGAGCTTTTGGATGCAATTAGAAAAATTAAGATGAGAATCATGCATATTTAAAATTTAAGAAAAAACAAACAACTATAGAGTTTAATTCACTAAGTCGTACTAGTAATTATGTTTGTCATTTTAAAAAATTATTAATTTATGATTTTTTTTCCGAGACCAATATTTATATAAGGATTTTCAAAAAAATTATTATTTTATTAATTTATCGAAATTGTTGATTTTTTACATTAGTTCAAGTCGGGACCGGAAAAAATTATTATTTAAATTTTTTTATTAAATTAACGAGTATTAATTTAGAGAGATTCTACTGTAATTAAAGTCAATCCAATGTGACCTCACATTCACTTTGGTGATTGGCTAACCAGTGATAGAATGTTTGATCACGATGTCAACGGAATCTCAGTTCTTTTTCGTACTTATATATTCCGTCGGGTCTATAACCAATTACTTGCAATATTATTTCTAATCTAAATGACCAATAAATTTGTTAAGTAAACTTGAAAAGAAGTGGCCACGCTTCCCACTTTTAGTTTTAAGTTTCTAGCAAATCTAGTTCACTAATAGAATCATCAGCAACTTTGGTTATTAATGTAATTATGAACTATTTTTTGGAAAACAGAATAAGACGTGGTTACATCTCTTACGACTATACTGATCGAACTGCTGAAGCTTAACCTGATTAGTACACGAAGTACCATACACCGCTGAAACGTGTTCAGTGAAAATATCATTCATAAAAGTAGTCCAAATAGGATCAAGAAATACCGGTAAAACTTACAAAATCTGTTTTTATTTTTTATTTTCGTCATCAGCCTGAATGCGCTCCTCTATTTGTTATTGCATTTTGAAAGTAGGAATCTTGTAAAAGAGCCAATTTCGGGTGAATCTGTCATATTCACTTTCCTGTCTAGGTCGGACCAATCTTTCACATATGATTGATTTTTTGTTAGTGTGGAAACCATACTGAATCCCTCAAGTCTATACAATAGCCCAACATCAATGCTGCTAAAGAGTACCACACACATTGTATCTATTATCTAAGACTTCAATTTTACACAAACGCGATCAACTTAAAAGTAATATATAATAAAATTTTGCAAACAATATTCACCCGTTGAACACGTCTCGATCATTTTCTACCTTGAAACAATTCGACTGAACTGGATAAAACATTACGCCTCTATAAGAATCATGATTGTGAAGCGATCTATAATTGGGAGTGATAGAGCGCTTTTCGTCGGAGTTAATTAGGTAACCTTAAGCCAAGTAATTTGTCTGCTTACGACTTGAGAGAATATTAACTCCGAATGCAAATAAAAGTTTCCTTTAAATCGTAATTAGTTGTCTTCAAACTGCAGCTTTAAAAGTAATTCTGCTCATGTTGTAATGAATCTTAGTAAACTCAATGAGAAATTCAATGATAAATGTGTAACCCGTGTCAGATAAATGAGAAATTCAAGCATCTTCCTTAACAATGATAAATGTGTAACCTGTGACAGATGATAAAAAATGATAAAACCCACATACTATTACGATGGTTGTTAATTATCTTGGTATAAAATCTTAGTGATATTAGAAAAATGTGATTGTGATATATTAGTCTTAACTCCAAACAAACAAACCCATATAAAAATGTGATTGCGATATTGGTCTTAAGTCTTAACCCCAAACTCAAAAGTCGTTTTATGTAACCTTTGGTACAACATTTTAGCATACGAAAATTGTGATTTTAATTATTATTTTCCACTCTATACGGTCGGTTATAATGTGAATCATGTGATATGATATGCATACACACTTATAAATGTTCATTATTGTACCGAGTCAAGCCAAGCAAGCAACATGAACGGCCAGCGATAACTTGCTAGCTAGCAAGACTTCAATAACCCCACTTACATTTCAGTTTTTGTTTGTTTTCTCCAACTTTAATTAACTTAAAACAAACAAAATTCAATCATTCACCATCTCATTCGAAACGTGATCAAAATTTCCACCACTAGTCTACTACCAAACAATCTAAATGTGGCCCCATAATCTTTCATGAATCATGATGTTGAACCTTTAGGTAACCTAGTTGCCGCTTAGGCATATATAGAGAATGTTATTACTTTTTTTTTTTTTTGGTACATGAATAATTACTGTATTACTTTTAAGTTTAAAATATTCTATTATATGCACGGCTGTAAATGAACCGGAAACAAGCCTAGAAGTTGTTCATTTTTGACAATTTTACTGAAAATTCTTCGGAGGAGGAGTGCCAGACTATACCTTTGGTATAGTCTGGAAAACACTCCCTCTGTCACCATTGGATCTTACAGTGTGTGGGGTCCACTGTTGATCCAATGGCTGCAGAGGGGAGAGTTTTCCAGACTATACCAAAGGTATAGTCTGTCTCCCCCTCACCAAATTCTTCATGTTCAACTTAATGTTGTTAATGAGTCAAAATTATTGTTTAATATATCAACATATCGGTGGTTAAGAATTTACATATCCACTTTTAAATAGTAGCAATTTACATACCTACATATAAAATATATATCAATTAACACAGTTTAGTTAATTTATGTTAATTTTTTAAGAGAAGTTAACTCACGTGTGATCACGTTACCGCTTCCAATTATGATTTAAAAGTAAAACTAACATGTATATGACCAAAAATCGGTTAAAAAGTTAACATAAATCAACTAAATTGTGTTGATTGATAGATCTCTTATAGATGAGTATGTAAATTTTAATTTTGTAAGATGTGTATGTAAATTCTTAACCTAGTATAATTATTGATGTTAATAATGATGAACAACTGAAGATGATGCTAGACGAGTCAGAGTATGAGTTTGTTGTGTCATAAGTTACCATTTCTTTCTTCTCTAATCAGTACAGATATGCTCAATATAAAATATTTTTTCCCGTCACTGTTTTTAATAATGACATTATACCAAAATGGGGAGAGTTTTGTGTCAACTGTGATGTTAGTTGTCGTGTGATTAAATTTGGGGGGTCATTATTTAAATTTTTTAAAATATAATAATAATTTAGCTTACAGATATCTTGACATAATAAAACGAAAGTATATGCGCCATCTGTCTCTCTTTTTTTTCACTTCAAACAGATATTTACCTTCCTATTTATTTGTGTCAAATAAAGATATATACTTACTTTCCTATTTTCTCGTGGATAATTTATTTTGGGTAACTTCGATTAAATTTCATCCTCTTATCTTTTACGTGAAACGTTTATATTATAATTAACCAGATTACCAGAACCTCTGTTGTTGCCTATCAACCTAAATATAGTTGTATATCTTCTTCTATCTTGTCCATTAACATAGTTGTTGCATTAAGTTGGCTAATATTAATACACGCAAAAATAGCCTAATTAATTATTCCCTTATCATTACCGTCTGTATTAATCAAAATGCGTCTACATAAACCAAAAGCCTTGAGAATATTCTTATCCAAGATTGAGGAGTACTATATGTATAGCAACAAATGTTCTTTTCTAAAGTTACCTAAAAAACCCGATTACCTAATGAAATTGTGACATTTTATAAAGTGTCCTGCCTGTATAGACCATAAATTAAGTTCCAGTGAGTATCAATTTAGTTTTATAGCTTGTCCAGATGACCACATTTTTCTTAGCGTAGAGAGTCTCCAAAACATTAAAAGCTTCAATTGAGTTAACTATTATTGAGTTTTTAAATGTTCATATATGCTTAATTCTTAATAACACTTATTAGTTTTTAGAATAATGTAACTAATACAAGTATAAACGGTTAAAAGAATATTGGAATAGATGTTAATTGAAAGTAATCATATTTGCATATGGAATGTTATTATTAAGCATGTTATCACTAAACTTTTTCTTTTAATGAAAGTTGAAGGAGTTTAGTAGAACATAACTTGAAATGGATTGAAATGAAAAAAAAATCATAGACTTATATGTAAAATAGAAATGGGAAAGAAAATGGGGAATCGATGGATAAATGTGGTTTCTCAAAGGGCAAATGAGTTTTTAGATGAGTATGTTTTCTTTTGTGTTAGTTATATATTGCCACCAAAGCATTGTCAAAAAAATTAAACAAATAAAAAAAGGTAATTATAAACTATAACTAAATAACATTTAGTATTGATATGAACAAAAACTAAAATATCATTTTTGAATATAATTAATTTCCAAGATAAGTACTTCATTACTCAATAGTCAAATTTTATCGTCCAGTTATATCATTAAATTATTCTTGATACCTACTACAGTACTAGATTACTAGGTTGATGGCTTATTGAGAAATTGAGGAAATAGTTCATTGTATTTAGAGTTCCAAAATATACGTAAACTATTAAATTAAAAATTAAGTGAAATAAAAAAATAAGATGTGTCAAATTATCGTTTTAAACATATTTTAGTAAAAATAAATGATTAAAGATTAAAAAAACCACAATTTTATGAATTAGAGGTGACTTAGCCTCTCATGGTCTGTATCTGGCAAACATAATAAAAATCAGTAAGATATAAAAACTAGGGGGGATGTTTTTAAATATTTCTCTAAAAAAAAAAAAGTGTAACATGTCACACGTTTTTTCGAGTCATGATGATTATTATTATTAGTGCTAATTTTGTTGGAGCTGACAGAGAAACCAGTCATCGTTACGATCTTTTCAAATATTTAATACGTACATATCATTTTCAGATAATATTGCTGTAATTCTATATATATATTCCATTTCACGGTGCTTATCATTTCTCTCTCCCATTTCTCTTTCTCTTATTGCACAATTCTATCATTTCATTCTTTTGGAAAAATTGTTCACATTTTTCCCTTATACATTTCTTACAAATTGTGATAAATATATATAGGGCCTTATTTTTTGTGAACAAAGAAGATTAGGAGGATTATTTTCTCACACATTTTTGTTCATCTCTGAAAAAAGGTATCACTTTTTTTTTCCTTATCTTTTTTGAAATTAATCCTAATTAAATAGTATGCAATCTGATCTATTATTGTTTATGTGTATTTATTTGTTTGGATAAGGAAGAAAGTGCTTCAATTTGTATTACAACATTGTAAATTTTCCCAATGAATTTCATTTGCTCATTAGAAATAATTATAATGTTAGAAAACGTGTTTAGGATTGTTTTGCAAATGTGGTTTTCTTTTTTGTTTATTCTGGTTTTTATTCAGAATTTATTTATGCAGATTTGCTTGTTCTTAATATGTGGTTATAACTTGGGCATACAAAATTATGCCAATACAATTCTAGATGTAATATAAATGGAAATGGAAATGGAAAACAGTCATTTGTTGAATTAGAAGAAATACATTAATGTATATAATAATGCATGGGAATTGGGTAAATGTTAATTAAAAATTTGAAAATGACGCCGCCACGTCATCATATAGGTTCGTAATTTCTTATATATATCCATCACTTTTTTCTAAATATGGTATTCTCATCATTAAAAATGGAGAATATTAGTCATATGTCACATTTTACAAAGATTTTTTAAATGGAGGTCATGACTTTTTTAAGTTTTAGGCACCCGGCCTAATAAAAAAAAGCTTAAAAACTGTTTTTAAGCTTAAAAAATAAATTATAATCTATACGGGAAATATATTAAAATGTAAAAAAGAGGTTAAAAGTTGTTTTTAAGCTTAAAAAAAAGATATTATAATCTATACGAGAAAGATATTAAAGTGTAAAAAAACAAATTAAAAGCTGTTTTTTTTTTTAGTGTTTGTCTGAATTATTAAGTAAAAAAAAAAATACCAAAAAGTTACGAAAATAATATCTTTTTTATCGCTTGTAAGGTGACCTACACTTAAATTTTTTATGAGAGTAGTGACCTATGAACAAAACAAAAATCTTATTGAAAATGTGACCTCCCATCAATGAGCCCTTTCACCATTTACCTATTTCGCACTTTTTTTATGGACATTTGATTTTCCTAATATCCCAGGTATCTGGATTTTGGAGTTTGTGTTAGATGGGATCTAATCATATCAGTTACAATCATTGTTTTAAAAAGCGAAAACTTATCTCTAGCGTTTTTGCAAGAGCTATGCTAAAATCGTAAGGTTTTAGTGGCCTAAAAAGCGGGAAATCGAGCTTTTTAAGCTTTTGGAAGCTTTGAGTCGAGTTTTTTTACTAAGAAGGAAGCTTTTTAAAATGGATCTTACAGTATCTCAATCAATTTCTAATAGTTTGGTTTTTACTTTTTAGACATGAAAAAAGTAGAAGGAATCTTTAGAAAAAAAATTGCTTTCTACTGTATTAACAGTTGGCCAAAAGATGATTTAACTTTTTTCTATCATTTCCGCAAAAGGTCAGCAGATCAAAGACATAAAATGGCACCAGAGCACACCCAATCTACTAGCAACAAAACTTCCTCAGTGCCACCACCTCCATTGCCCTGTCCTTCAAGCCAAAATTTCTCTAAAAATGGATTTGTAACTTACGGGAAAACACAAAGAGGACACACTTGCGTAGATGCGCACACAAATGATTTGTGGGAACGTTTATTTGATGAAGGGTACAGAGCAGATGTGGCCATTAACACCGACGGTGGTGGCATTATCTATGCACACGCTAGCGTTTTGGTAAATTTCTATATTTTCACAATATGTATTAATGTACTAATAAGACACCATGATGTGTTTGAGCAGTTGTCAAATTATACAAAATGTTAATTATATGAGCAGTGGATGAGGCAGATTATGATGATGACATAATGTATAATTGTCAATGTAACAGGGTTTGGCGTCGCCTGTGTTGAAGAGGATGTTAAAGGGAACAAAGAAAAATGGGCATTTGCGTTCAATTTCAATCTGTGGGGTCCCCTATAGCGCAATTCAAGTTTTTGTGCGGTTTTTGTACTCTTCTTGGTAAATAACCCCATCTCCTCCTTCATACTATTATTGTTGTGTTAATCACACTTTCTTATGGGACTTTTTCCTTTTCTGATGGTTCCGATTGTATAACTTAGTTTAAATCAACTGAAGAAATAGAATACTTTGCAGTAATAATACACAATGGAGCCTGTTAAAGTAAATATAAAAATGAAAAAATAGAATACTCTTCTAAATGTCAACTGAGAAATGAAAAGCACAAAGTTGTAAACACACGTTACATAACCTATGTTAAGCAAAATCTTACTCCATAGGATGATGTTATGATTTTTTCAGTAATTTTACAATAAGGTGAAATCAAGGACACTATTGATTTCCCTACCAAAGTTGAAGCTTTAAGCCGGACCCAGATTTTCACTGAAACCGAAATAATGTAGCCTATGTACTTAAAAGTTGCAACCAAAGAGGACTTTTTTTTTTGCTAGCTTGCGACTGTCTAATAGCCAATTATGTTTGATTGCATATACAGCTACGAGCTAGAAGAACTGGAAGAATACGCTTTACATTTATTGGTGCTCTCACACGCTTACATGATTCCCAATTTAAAGAAAGTGTGTGAACAACGGATAGAGCACGGGTTACTAAACATAGAGAACGTAGTTGACACATTCCAGCTGGCGCTACTGTGTGATGCACCCCGTCTAAGCCTCATTTGCCACCGTCTGATCTTAAAAAACTTCAAAAGTGTGTCTTCATCAGATGGTTGGAAAGCCATGAAAACCAGCCACCCAGTTCTGGAGAAGTTGGTTTTGAACTCCAAAGCCGATGATGAATTTGTAAGTATTTGTTTGGTATTTAATACTTTCTTTTACTCCCTTTCTTTATGCTAATCATTTAGGTCCCTGGTGAAAATCAAGATCTGGTTTCAGATTTATTACAAAGGCATAATTTATATATACATATAGATTGAGTTTATAGAGTTACTACCGTGAAATTGTTAAGATGATACAAGATATACATACATGGGAAGTTGCGACTATACTAATACTCCTATTCCTATCATTGTTTTAAAATTCGCGCTACGTAGCGCTACGTAGCGCGAAATAGCGCTTTTTTGGTAAAAAACGCAACGAAAAATCACGATTTTGGGTGGAATTGCGCTAAAATCGCGCTATAGGGGACCAAAAGCGCAAAAAGCGCGAAATTCTGGACCAAAAGCGTAAATAGCGAGTTAAAAAAAAAAACAGCGGATTTAAATAATAAATATATATTGTACAATTTTCATAAAAGTGTCTGCAGTTCAAATGGTTAAGACTGTGCTGTTATTTCCAGCAGACCTGGGTTCGAAACTCACCAACAACAATTTTTTTTTTGATTTTTTTTTATTACTATCTAATATAACTATACCTTTTTTTTTTTTTTTGTTATATATTCTAAAGTTTAATGCATATTTAGGCAAAAAAAAATACACCGCAAAGCGCTATATAGCAACGCTTTAGCGCTTTTAGCGTTTCTCTCGAAAAAACGCTACGATAGCGATAACGCTATTTAAAACACTGATTCCTATATGACCATAAAGGGTGATCCTCTCCTCTCCACTACCAGCATATGGGAAATAAAATATTACCTAGAATTGTAAGTAAAACCAATTTGAGAAGTAGCATTTTGTTTACCAACCTAACAAAATTGAACAAGTAGTTCATCAACGTGTAGAATGGCGTTAATATAGCATATTGGTGTGCTAACTGTTCAATTATTTGCGTAGATAGTCTAAGACTCTAGCCTGTGAATTTCAATATGTTGGTGTTTGATTTTTCGGTTTTATGTAAAAATGATGCCTAATTCTGAAATTTAGGAATATGGTTTACTAACTGCTAAAAACTTATGCGTAAGAGAAGTATTATATCCCCAAACAATCTATATTGAATACTGTTCCATCGTTGCAAGCTCTTTGTTAGGATTTGAGGCCAAGAAAATCAAATTATTCTGACCAAGTTAAGATTTGCTTTTCCAACACTATATTCTTGCTTTTTAAGTACCATCTCAATATTTAAAGTAGCTCTCTTTTATGTGATGACATGTCCATTAAAGCATCATCGCCTCGCAATTATCATGCTAATAGGATAATGCATAATACCCACTGAATATCTTAACCACTTGTTTATAAAGCAATCAAACTATTTTCTGACCTGTGATTTTTGTTGTTTTATGTACCATCAGAGGAAGAAGGAGAGCGAAAGGAAGCTAAACGAAAAAAAAACCTACTTACAACTCTACGAGGCTATGGAGGCCCTCGTTCATATTTGTAAGGACGGGTGTAGGACCATTGGCCCACAAAATAAGGCCCCTAAAGAACACCAAGGCCCATGCAAATACCTAAATACTTGTCAAGCTTTAGAATCACTTCTTCGCCATTTCGCGGGGTGCAAGTTGCGGGTGCCAGGTGGCTGTGTCCATTGCAAAAGGATGTGGCAGCTTTTCGAATTGCATTCTCATTTATGCGTTGATTCAGATGTTTGTAGAGTTCCTCTATGCAGGTGCTTATTATTCTATTTTTCAATAGGGAAATGTATGAATGGTCGAGACTCTGTGTCGCTGGTGGAACCAAGATTGAATGCTTTTTTGTTGTTTTGGGATCTTAAATATTATTATTCTAAGTTTGAAGTAAAACTTAAGGTGAAAAATGATTTTGTGTCGTCCTTTATCAGTAAATAGGATAAATGACCCCTTAAGTCGACACCCAGTTCTTCCCCAATGTGTAAACTCAGTAAGAGAACTGGCACAGGCCGTTCATGTGTTGGAAAAAGCTGCCATCATGACACTATTAACTTACTAAACTGCCATATTACATGGAACTCTTGGAAATAGTTTTTAAAAAAACATATTTTAGCAATCTCTCTAAAATTGATTTTGTTTTTCATGTGGATACACATTTTTTTAGCATTACTCTTTTCTTGGCGACATTAGAAATTGCGCTTATTGTTGCATCTGATATTTCAAGATATGGATTGAACAAGTTTGTTACAATGCAAACAGTTTTTTAATAATTCGTCCTGAACATCCTTGGGTTTCTCAAGTCAAACACACTCACGCCATTCACTTTGACATGAGACTACGAGAGCAACTATTATGCAAGTCAAGTTTTGTTGATTTTTTTGTAATGTGTTGTCTCTACTATTTCAGGAACTTCAAACAGAGGAGCATAAAGAAACAAAAGAAGGAAGACATGAAATGGAGAATATTGGTGAGGAAAGTGTTGAGAACAAAGAGCATCACGGGAGCTCCGTTCTTTCACTGTGAAACTGTATAACCAGAACTTCTCCATAACACCATTGTAAATTATGATACAATTATATAAGCGGTATTCGAAGGACTTCTGCAGACTCGACGGATAGTGCACAAGCCACAATAGTTTTGTATATGTGATGGGAAATTTGATAATGAAAGAAGAATTCTTGTATATAAACGATTGGAACTGAAACTGTTACAATGTTGCTACATGATTATTCTTGGGTTTGCACCCGTACCCTTTAATTCTTTTGAGATGTCGCCTTATTGAAAAGAAGTTATAGATTATTTCCCAATTTTTGGATACTAGTTAGACTAAATAAAGGAAAAAACAGCCGAAAAAAAGTTCCATAAAAATGGGGTAAACTAAACAATTCCTGCGTTGGACATTCACATACCAAATTGCAAGAGTTTCATCAGAGTTTCAACTCGATCCACATAGTATGTAATCTTTGTACTCCTGTGCAACTAGCCGCGACTGGACAGGATGGTACATAGCATCTCTTACTAATTATTTTTCGGTTTTGTTACGCACAAACATTTCTTTAAAAAACACATTTTTACCATTACATGTTAGATGGAGAATGCGAAAAACTAAAAAACGTAAAATAAATACATAGTGTGTCTCAAAATTTAGTGAAAGAGAGAAAATACAAGTTAACGCGATTAGCTTGACAGTATAAAGCTTAGCTTAAAATGACTGTTAGCCCATTTCAAATTTGAAAACCTTATGGAGAAAATATTTCACATGCTTTAATAAACGAACAGAATATCTAGTCCATATCAACAAGTCTCAGTATAAGAAAATGTGAGTATAACAAGAGAAACCATTTTAAAAGTTGTTTATAAAGTGAATATCGTTAAGTTTAAGAAAATGTGAGTATAACAAGAGACACCATTTTGAAAGTTGTTTATGTTGGTTTTTCGTGTACATGAAATCAATAATTAAAAGTGTAAGAACTGAAAAGAAATAAACAATTTTATTTCTGTAATGGAATATGATTCTATTACAAAATTCCGACACTTGCAGAATGTAAATGCAATTAATTAAAATTCCAGACAAAATAATATAAGTTATTAAACTGCTGGACTGGTTTGTAATTAAACGAAACTGTCTGACAGAATAGTATGAAACTAAACTGCTAGACTGTTTGTTAATTAAAAGAAATTTTCAGACAGAATAGTATAATTACTAAACTGCTGGACTGTTTCTGGAATTAAATAAAATTACAGGACTGGAAAGTAAATTACAGAACTGAATAGAAATTACAGAAAAATAAAAAGGACTGAAATGAAATTACAGAACAGGAAAATAAATTACAGAATTGAAATGTACAGAATATAAAATTGCAGAAATGTAAAGACGGAATAAAAAATGAAGGAAAATAAATAGACGAGGCGATTGTTTAACGGTCTGCCCTTAACCGATATTTACCTAACCACCTTTGATGTTTCTGGTTATGTTTGGCGCTTCGATCCCAAGGTACAACGTCTCGGATGACTCGTTGGAAACTGGCAAGGTCGAGCTGTTGGTGGGTGGCTCTCTCTGACTAAAATGTAATGCTAATTTGGAGAGATGATATATGCTGATGTGTTTGATTTCAGAATGTTGTTTGATATGTGGGGTCTGCCTATTTATAGGCTTGCTGAGTGATACTCAGCCATTAAAGTTACTTTACTACTGTCAGTTTTCGAAATTCGAAACTGCAGTATTAACTTTGCAATGAATTCATATTTATTGCAACAGTTACAACTTTGCTGGACGCTTTTTCTGAACAGGCGTGCCCGACGAGCAAGCACGCATGTGTATGTGGACACACACTACTTAATATCCATAAGGGATAGATTTGTATATATATTGTAAAAATGACTATTCATTTTCTAATGTGAGACAATTCCCAATGATTTATCCTCATTAAACTTATTTTCCAGCATTAAGAGTTTTGCTTTTTCTCAATCCCAATCTTTGACGCCAATTTTCATTCACTCCCATTCTCCGAATAGGTCATGCGACATACCGTTACCAACCTTGTCATACCATCTACTCAACCGTCTTGAATATGATGCCAAAAGACAACGGCTGTCACTTGGAATCTTGACTCAAAGATGGTCTCGTGACCATTCAAAAACTAACATGTTAAACATTGTTTTTCCAACAGTTTATAAAGTGAATATCGCTAACTTTAGTAACAGTTTACCAACATAATTAGTTGATATTATGTTTCTCAAATGTAACGACAATATTTAACAACAGTTTTCAAAAATGTGTCTGTTGTTATCTCGATATTTTCTTGTAGTGTCTAAGACAAGACTGAGTCGGAGCACAAAAATAGACCTCCGGGAAAACGAAAACTAGACACAAACAAAGACAGATAATATCATCGGAAAACAACTCATTTGAGGTCTTATTAAACTATTGAAGACTTAAAACATAACCAGAATTTGCCAAACAGGGTCTTATACTAGCCTTTGTTTAGTCATGTAATCCAACAGTTGTGGTCCACAAGCTGGTACAATATTCGTACGTACATTCAATAAAATGCAGTCAATGTTCTTGAGTGAGTCCCATGTATCTTTGCCGTGGACCCCTTCGTGAACAAGGCCACGTTATTTTTTCCCTTTTTAGTTTTAACCCTTTAATTTGTTTGTTGGTCAACATTTAGTTCCGTTGCAGTTTGTGTTCATTTATTTTTTCTTTTCAAATGTTATATGCTCCCTAGTTCTTCATTTATAATGCCCCGCTTATATAATTGCCATTCTAACATGAACTTTAATAGAAAATGTGTGAAAAAGTAATTGACAAATTAATTTGGAAATAAGTGTAAAAGTAGGATAACGATAATGTTCCGTTAAATTGGAGAGTTTCCGATTATAAATTGGAACGGAGGAGGTATTACTATTATCGAATTTTATTTTGAAAAGTTATTCAATCATAGTCTAAATTTTGAAATGTATAATTAACCTTTGAAAAATAAATCGCGCAATGTAGTACAAAGTTTTTTACCAGTTAAAATTACACGTAATTTCATAAAAAACAATAAAAAAATCTTTTATTAATCTTACCTTGTTATATTGTGGTGAATTGGTGATTTTTTGATTCAGCCCATTTATTGATTAACAAATTTTTTAGGCTGTAACTGCCTTTTCGTTGTTACTAAGTTTTTACCAAGGATACGTATTTTATGTAATGTATTTTGTTTGTACCTGTAATTTGACCATCCCGTGATAGTACTATTGCTGCATTTTTATTTATTTTTGTAATCAGTACTATTATTGCTGCATTATTTCAGCTGGACTCTTAACGGCTCTCTCCCTCTGAAATTTATTACTCAAATAATGCTATGAGCTATCCAACTCAAAGGTTAGAATACATATTACAAATATTATACTTTACATTCTCTGTGCTTCCGTACTTTTTGGCTTATTTTTGTTGGTTTTCGTATACATAAAAATAATAATTTAAAATGTAAGAATTAAAAATAAATAAACAATTTTATTTATATAATGGAATGTGACTCTATTACAAATTCCGACACTTATAGAAAGTAAATGCAATTAATTGAATTTCCACACAGATTAATATAAATTATTAAACTGCTTGTCTGGTTTGTAATTAAACGAAATTGTCAGGCAGTATAGTATAAAACTAAACTGCTGGACTGTTTGTTAATTAAAATAAACTGTCATACAGAATAGTATAATTACTAAACTGCTGGACTGTTTCTGGAATTAAATAAAATTACAGGACTGGAAAGTAAATGACAGAACAGAATAAAAATTACAGAAAAGAAAAAAAAGGACTGAAATGAAATTACAGAACAGGAAAATAAATTACAGAATTGAAATGTACAGAATATAAAATTGCAGAAATGTAAAGACGGAATAAAAAATGCAGGAAAATAAATAGACGAGGCGACTGTTTAACAGTCTGCCCTTAACCGATATTCGCCTAACCACCTTTGAGGTTTCTGGTTATGTTTAGCGCTTCGATCCCAAGGTACAACGTCTCGGATGACTCGCCGAAAAACTGACGACGAGTCAAGGTCGAGCTGTTGGTGGATGTCTCTCTCTGACTAAAATGTAATGCTGATTTGAAGAGATGATATATGCTGCTGTGTTTGATTTCATGTTGTTTTATTGACCTGTGGGGGGTCTGCCTATTTATAGGCTGACTGAGTATCCCAGCCATTAAAGTCACTTTACTACTGTCAGTTTTTCGAAATTCGAAACTGCAGTATTAACTTTGCAATAAATTCATATTTATTGTAACAGTTACAGCTTTGATGGAAGATTTTCCCGAACAAGCACGCTTTTCCCGAAGAGGCGCGTTTTTCCGAACATGCACGTTTTCCCGAACAAGCGCACTTTTGTCGAACTGGTGCGCTTTTGTCGAGCAGGCGCGCTTGTGGTACACAATACACACATGTGTATGTGGACACACTACTTAATATCCATAAGGAATAGCTTTGTATATATATTGTAAAAATGACTTTTCATTTTCCAATGTGGAACAATTCCCAATGAGTTATGCTCATTAAACCCATTTTCCAGCACTAAGAGATTTCTTCTTTCTCAACCCCAATTTTTGACGCCAATTTCCATTCACTCTCATTATTCGAATAGGTCATGCGACATACCGTTACGAATCTTGTCATACCATATACTCAACCGTCTTGAGTATGGTGTCAAAAGACAACGGCTGTCACTTGAAATCTTAACTCAAAGATGGTCCTGTCACCATTCGGAAACTACCATGTTAAACATGGTTTTTCCAACAATTTTATCTAGAAAATAATTTATAAAAATAATTTTTTTTATAATTATTATAATACATGTATCAATATATTCAAATAATTATTTTTAAAAGAAAATTCACACGCAATTTATTTTGGAATAATTGTTTAAATTAGTGTAAATTAAACATTAAATCTTAGAAAAATTGTCTAAAACAATATTATGTCCAAATGTTTTAAAATTTGAATACAATATAATATAAAAGATTATAAATTTACGAAAGAAGTTATGAAAATTTAAAATTTAAATAAAAATAAGTAAGTGGGTACGAAAGAGGATATAGAATAATGTACTCTATTTTAACAAAAAAAAAGGTTCATATCTATGTGTTTTCTATAAGGAAATTCTTCACTTATAATGAAGGTATGGAAATTGGAAAGTGATTATCCATGGTCATTTTTACGTATAACGTTCATGACTATTTTGAAGTAGATTTTTCTCACTGATGTTAGCATCTTCGTATTTTGATGATTCAGTATACAGTATACTTGTTTCATAGTACAAGTTACTATGTTAATATACTCTAAAAGGAAAATTTCATTTAAAATAAAGAAAAATATGGTAATTGACTATGTTTGCTCATTTAAGAATAACGTTCATAGCCATTTTGTTGTAATTTTTTCTCCCTTATCTTAGCATCTTTTTGTCTTTCGAGGATTCAATAAGTTTCTTACATTATATTTCCAGAACACTACGTTTCATGTAAGTTTTTAATATTAAACCCGGATACACTACATTTTGTTTCTTACTACTTGGAAATCTCCATTAAGGAATAAGAATATGAAACGATTAATTATGATAAAGCAAGTGAGGAAACAATCGTTTTAATAATTTGGAGACCACCATGCTACTAGTTGAAGCTTTTGTGACTAATAAATAGTTCTTTAAATAGAACATGGTAACAAACGATTACTTTAAAATTGTAATCTTGACTAACAAAAAGAAATCCTCTCAAATTATGAATAGTCGTATAAGTGGAATTCCTTCCTTGAATATATTCCTTGGGTTTGTCTTTGTTTTGGCCTTGGTGTTTCTGAGTGTCACATTTTCCCGTTACTCTTTTGTTATTTTCGAGAATCGTGTCATTACAAAATTACATTATTATTTCACTTCCCCTGCTCAAAATGGATTAACCCGTTTTACCTTTATCAATATTTGCCAGGCCATGTTTTTCTAATATTAATGCTTCACTAAAAGAAACAAGAATTAGGAAATGAATAAAGAACCAAACTAAACAGTCAATATGCTTCTTGAAGGTCCTCAACCAAATGCCTATTTTACATGTGACTATATTGTGTTACTTTTGTTTGTTGCATTTAGTTGATAAAACCGTTTTTGTAATAACGTTGAAACTACAGATAGAGTAAATAAGTAGGTTTTAGAAACTGGTCATTAATATTCTCACAAAATCTAATTGCGGCTTCACTAAAAGAAACAAAACCTAGAAAAGGAAAAAGTAAACATTCAATCTGCTGGGCCTTCACCAAATAAATACCTACTGTATTTTATAACCTCCAAAAAAAAAACCCTCCTATTTTACATTTGATATATTTTGTTAATTTTGTTTGTTGCATTTAAAACTGGTTTTGTATTAATGATGAAACTACAAATACAGTCAATACTCAATAAGTAAGGTTTTAAAAACAACCGATCAATAGTATTCTCTGCAAATGTAAATTTAATGAAATAAACTGGCCCCAAGCTAGGAAGCATAAATGGATTGCACGGAATTTGCATAAAAACTACCGTTGGCTTTGTTATTATACCACATCACTTATGGATATACCGTGACATGTGTATAAATGTGTTGCTCTGCTTACTTGATATAATATTTTTCAGTAAGTAACGATATAAGTTTTAATATGGTATCTGAGTTCGGTTAGTAACAAGTGATATTGAGTCACATCTTCATTTAATAATGTAGGTTATATTAATCGTGTGGGATCAAATTATTATTTTAACAAACTTTGATAAAAAAATACATTATAAAAATTAAAAAAACTTGTAAATTTTAGAAACATACTACGACTATCTTTGAAACAAATGTCCAAATCTAAGTTAATTGCTTCACTAAAAATAAATAAAAGAAGATAAAAAAAAAAGAACAAAAGAGAAATAATTAAGCATTTGATCTGCTGCTTAACTTGCTTCGCACTCTTAATACATAAACTCCTTTTAACTCTCACACACATAGAATGATACTCCTACTAAATATAGTACATATATACTCTATATAAATATATATATACATATCAAAGAGACAAGCACAACTGATATGTCAAAAATGGAGTTTCTCTCTCTCCTCCTCATCCTTTCTCTCTTCACCACTCTCTCAGGTTAATACATACATATTTTACATATATTTATCTTTATTCTAGTACATTTTTTAATATATATACACTTACTCTGTTTTGCTATGTTTTGCTCTGTTTCTTAACCTTAAACCTTTTTTTAAAATCTAAATGGTGGGGGAAAACCCCACTCTTTATTTAATGTATATGCAATATACTATATATATATACTCTCTGTTTCTTAAATCTTAACATTAAACCCTCACATTTTTGCAGGTTCAACAGACACTAATATCGCCGTATATGTATCTAACACCGACTTAAACACGGTCTCAAGCACCGTTCTAAACGCGGAAAAATGGCTTAAAACAAATATACTAACACATTACCCCTCGACAAAAATCACCACCATTGTTGTTGGTCACAATGTGCTTTGTAACAAAACCCTATTCCACGTGGCAAGCTCAATCCTCCCTGCTATGGAGAATCTCCATTACTCTCTCAATAGATGGGGTTTACAGAGCAAAATTGAAGTCTCCCCTGTTTTTTCCGCAAATTGTTTCGATTTCTCAAAATATCATTACTATTCACAAAATATCATTAAACCCATGTTACATTTTCTCCAAAACAGTAACTATTCATACTCAGTTAACCCAACTGAAAATCCTCTGTTTTCGGTTTCTTCTTATGTAGAATGGGTTTCTAAACTAGGGTTTAACAATTTGGGGAAAATTAATTTACTCAAAATTAGTGGAAAAGAATCAAAACCCATTAATTTAAGGACATTTTCATCATTGGGTAGTGACTCGTTTTCTTCTAGTGTTCCTAAATTAGGGTTTTCCAATTTGGGGGAAATTGATATACTCAAAATGAGTGGAAAAGACTCAAAACCCATTAATTTTAGGAGGTTATCTTCAATGGGTATCGAACCATTTCCCCCGAGACCCACCCCTTTAAGCCCTGCTTACTCCCCTGTTTCGATTGGCCCCCACATTAGTCTCTCTCCTAACCCAAGTGTATATCCTCATTTGCCCCCTTGTAGCCCTAGGCATAGGACAAGTTTTAGTCCTATGCCTAGTTTTAAACCTAGTCCTAGTTTTAGTCCCGTTGTGGCACCTTCTCCGGGGCCGATGATGTGGCAGACGTGGTGCGTCGCGAAGCCGAGTGTACCGGCAGAGACGCTGCAGGACGCGATGGACTACGCGTGTGGCGAGGGGGGCGCAGACTGCGACGCGATTGGGCCGAAAGGGAGCTGTTATTATCCGGATACGGTGGTGGCGCATGCTTCTTACGCTTTCAACAGCTACTGGCAAAAGAGTAAAGGAAATGGAGGGACTTGTGCTTTCGGGGGTACTGCTATGCTGATTAATGCTGATCCAAGTAATGATTTTTTTCTTCCTCTGATTTTATTTTGTTCTCTTTTTGGTGATTTTTGTTGTTCTTTGGTGGTCTTATTTCGGCTAGGAGAAAGCAGGTTGTATGTTTTATGTGCCATTTAATGGTTTTCGTAATGGAACCTGAGAACTTGTTTAGTTTCAAATTTTATGCATCTTATTGGTTATTGTTTGGGAATCATGGGTTAGAAAAAACTAGGAATTGAATGCTGTGTTTGGTCTTTGTCTCTTTTAGTTGTTTTGATATTGAAATGGAAGAGCATGTTTAGTATCAACTTTTATGCTCATTAATGCTGATTTAGTAATGAATTTTTTTTTTCTCTATTTTTTTTAATTCTGTGATTGGTATTTTATTTTTCTTGTTTGGTGGTCCTATTTTGGCTAAGACAAAACAGGTTCTGTTTGGTTGTATGTTTTATGTGCAGTTTACCGGTTTTGGTAATGGAACCAAGAGCTTGTTTAGTTTCAGCTTTTGTGCTATTTTATTAATTATTGTTTACTAGTAATCAAGGAAAAACTAGGAATTGAATGTTGTGTTTGTCTCTTTTAGTTGTTATAATCGAAGAGCATGTTTGGTATCAGCTTTTATGCTCATTAATGCTGACCCAAGAAAAAAAATTCACCCCTAATTTTTTGTGTTCTGTTTTTGGTAATTTTTTTCTTGTTGTTTGGTGGCCCTATTTTGGCTAGGAGAAATTAGTTTCTGTTTGGTTGATTGTTTTATGTGTCGTTTAGTGGTTTTCGGAATGGAACCTAAGAGCTTGTTTAGTTTCAGATTTTAAGCTATCTTATTGGTTATCGTTTGGCAATTATGGGGTATTGGTTACTTGGTTAGGAAAACTAGAAATTGAATGGTGTGTTTGTCTCTTTTAGTTGTTTTGATATTGAAATCGAAGACCATGTTTAGTAACAGGTTTTATGCTCATTAATATTGATCCAAGTAATAAGACCCCCCCCCCCCCTTCTCTCTCTTATTTTTCCGTGTTCTGTTTTTGGTAATTTTTGCTGGCCCTATTTGGCTAGGAGAAAACAGGTTATATTTGGTTGTATGTTTTATGTGTCGTTTACTGGTTTTCGTAATGGAACCTAAGTGCTTGTTTGGTTTCAGCTTTTATGCTAGTATCTTATTGGTTATTGTTTGGTAATCATGGGGTATTGGTTAGGAAAAGCTAGGAAGGAAATGATGGGTTTGGTGTTTGTCTCTTTTTAGTTGTTTTGATATTGAAATCAAAGAGCATGTTTGGTATCAGATTTTATGCTCATTAATACTTATCCAAGTAATGCTCTCTCTAATCTGTATGTGATCCTGTTTTGCTTAAATATGTTTTGTTGTTGTTATTGATTATGTTTTTATCAGGGAAAAATAAGATTGATAATTGGGATTTAGTTGGTTGGTGTTTCTGTCTTTTCTTTCACTGGTTTTGTCTGTGGAAGAGCTTGTTTGGTTTCAGGTTTTATGGCACCTTATTATTTTTGCATAGCAGCAGTTTATTTTGTTAGTTAACTTCACCCAATTTTTGTTTGTGCCTGTTCATATTATGTCTTGGTTTCTGTCTGTTCTGGTTTTGCTGTGTTGGTACATTCTTATTGATTAGTAGTTCAAAGTCCATTATAGGGATCGTCGCCTAAGAGGTAAAAGTAAAACCGAGGACGGAAAGTAAAAGGTGGTCTGAATCTGCAGATACATTGTATGAACCCACTTTTTACCGTCCTTGTAAGATAAATTATTTGCTAAAAAACATGATTATAATTAGTTACACTGAAGCAAGTACGAAAGAACCTATTCATATGTTTAACTGTTAAGTAAGTAGTTATACTTTTGGTTAAAAACTACAAATTCGTAAAATGTGTTTGTCCCTCTTGATTCTCTACTTGATACAATTTCCAGTGGTTTGCATATATATTATGCGTAATTTGAAGACATTTAGGACATTTTTAAGCGCATTAATTGATTTGAGAATCTACTAACATAATTTTATTTCCGGTTGCTTCGCTCGACTTGCATTTTTGTAAGCAAATGATATGAAATTTGAAAAACTTATGGTTTTAGTTTCCGTTTTGATAGGTAAGTTGGAATCAATATTGTTGGCCGAATAAGGTCAGATATGGTCTATTTAACCATTGAGGTCCAGACATAAACCATATGGTAGTGTGGTTTGTATTTACCTTAGAAGTAAACTTCTGCTGATTTTCAGCTTTGTAATTTTTGTCTAGCCTGTTTAGTATTTAACACCGACGCTGAATTGGTTTGTTGTTCTTGTCATATATTTAGTTACTTGAGATTCATTCTAGGGCTTGTCGTCTTTAAGGTAGAAGTAAAACTAATTAGTTGTTTAGCAACCACATATTATGTAGCCAAATTATGAAACGCATGCATTAAATTTACAATAGGTAAACTTAAGATCACTGGTGGCTTTGCTTTTAGACGAAACTTAATAAGCTGTTAATATAAAAGGGTAAGGAATAAAGGGAGGGTTTGGATCGAAGTTTCTTCATTCTTGAACGTTGATGTTGGTTCAATCAGTTTTGAGACGTTTGATGTGGTTGATGTTGTAGGCTTGTTTGTTAAATATCAGAGAATCTCTATCCACAATATATCTGAGCGATTGATTTATAAACATATCATATGTTTAATCATCAATCTGACCTCTTTTTCTTGAACACCATAGAACATCATTTACAGAACCCTTTGTTTTGATTTCTTTTTGGTGTTTATGTTTTTTTTTTGGGTGTTTTATGTTTGCAGGTTATAGTCGCTGCAGGTTCGTTCTAGCTTAATCGAAGAGACAAAAGTTGAGACTTGACCTGACTCATTACTTTGAAGGTTAAAAAGATTAATTTTGTTCTCTTTAGTAGTAGACTAGTTTGAACTTTGAGTATTTTAAGTAATATATCTTAATGTTGTTGTTTTACCTTGTTTTGGGAAAAGATGTTGATTGGTTTAAACTGTCTTTTGCTAATACCGGTAGGATAATTTGGATCAAATGCCATTATGTGTAAGATGTTATTAATCTTTTGTTGATATTTCATTCTAGCGTGTGATCATTTCAATTATAACATATTGACATGTTGATTTCAAACTATTAACGGCGTTTTATATACTTCAGCCTCAAGCCTCTTATTTACATATTGACAGTATTCCTTCTAATCAGATGATTTTTTTTTAAAAAAAATACGAAAACTGGACAATAAACATTAGAAAGACGACATTCATGAGCAACTAACATCCTAAAGATAATATATAAAATCTGAAATAAGTACTAATAAAGTTGGACAACACAGTCTTATTTAAAGTGGCGTTAGGAATAGAATGTTAAGATTATTAATAACCGAGCTAATTAATTAAAAAATTATATTTGTGTTAATATTATTGAATGACCTAATTAAGTAATGTTTATTACTAGTAAACTAATTAAGGTTTATGCGATTCTAATTAGTATTACTATATAAATAATATAAGGTTTGGTCCCAAAACTAATCTCTAACAACGATCATCTCCATTCCCATTAATAGAATTAATAAAGATAGATAGATCCATAAACAGAGAGGATTAATTCGTAGAAAATCAATAGTCCATAATACGTAATCGTATCCAACGCCATGAAATCAGGTATATCCATGTATTCGTTCCAATGCAATCTTGATAATTTGGCATAATGATCCTTTTATAGGTCTAGTCCTAACAATTGGTATTAATAGTCTGTTTTATGTTAGATTATTAGGATTGATCATTTTAATTGTGATTGTTGAATTTTAATATCACACATGTTTAAATCCATACAGTAATTGTGATTTTATTTTGTCATGTGTTTTCATTAATAATCATTGATTATATGATTGTTCTTGGTGTTTTTTTTTTCTATATTAGGTTTGTTATATGTTATATATGTTGCTGGTATTTGTATATACTATTTTCATTCGCAAATTACTATACGGTAAGTGCCACAATTTGGATTGTTATTGTTAACCAAATTAAGTCAAAATTTTGTTAAATTTTTTGGATTCGAGACAAGATCATATGGTAAAAATACATTCAGTGATTGAGTTAGAACATTAATGATTTGTTTATTTCTCCATGTATATATGTACGTAATAAAATTTTGAAAGTTTATGTGCATGTTGCACGGTGTATTATTCACTGAATGCTTTAAGAACTATTGTGGTTTTTTAATTTTTAGTGTCTATGGACTTTACTAATTTGTCATGGATAGTGAAATTGATTACTTTTGTTTTGGATATTAAGTGGGTTAACATGTATGATTGGGTTAATAAGTCATAACATAGAAAGCGACACTAATTAAGAACTCATTATCGCTTTAAAGATTGTACTAAAGTTCCAAAAGAAATATCATGTTCTCTCATTTGGAAGCGTCACAATCTGATAGTAAAAGTTTCAGAGAGCCATAACAAGAGATGTCCTTATTAAGCTAAAGACAAATAAATAGTAAGACGAGTCAAGTGGGAGAAAAACACATACCACCATTTTTTATTTTAAGACATTGGAGCTTAGTGTTACGTCAATATCTCTTACTATTAAAAACACAGAGTAGGCTAAGAAACAAAATCTTTCACAATTATTTATTTTTATAATGAAAACTAGCAGATAAGATTATAGCCCTTATAAGGCATATCACCATCCACTCTGAATAAAAATATCTTTCAAGATACTACCATATTTTATACTCGCTACACTACAAGCAAAAAATTCAATTAGAATCATAAATTTTTTTGCTTATATTGTTAAGGTGGTTTTGTCTAAATTTTAGCAACAGTTTAACAACAAATTATGTTGCTATTTGTTGTTAAACTGTTGCTAAAATTTAGTCATTAACGCTTTAACAAAATAACTCATTAATTTATGCAGGGGCGGATCCTTCTTAATGCAAGAGAGTAACGTGCCACCCCTTGGTTTGGACTGTAAACGTAAATGATTAACAAAATATATACGTCTTTATTATATAATTTAGTTATAGTGCACACAATATAAATACACATAAGTACCTTCATATTCATATTACGTTTTAGTCCCATGACAGAATGGTACGTAATACTATTTTGCAAGCAAATTACCATAAAATTATACATATGCGATATGATTTCAGTATCAACCACAATATATACGAAATATAGCCAACCCACATGAAAAAGAACACGCCACTATTAGCAAGAACAAAACTGTTATCTCTCCGTATCCATTTCAACCCTTTTCTTCTAGCTACTTTCACTTCAAAATTTCTTCTAAACTAATGTTAAAAGGGCAAAGAGTACAAAACTGTGATTTTCATTTCTCCAAGTTCCGACTATTGCTTAAATTACCCAAAATCATTTTCTAATCAAAGTTAGAACTTTAAAACTCCCTTGGGTCAACAAAAATGGACAACCCCGGAGCGGACATGGTCCAATCTTCGATCGCCACATCATCACAAACATTCTCAAGCCTCTTCACACACCATTGATCATCGGTGCACGATAGCGCCTTCCAGTGAGGTATACCTAACCTAAGTGGCTCACCACTTGCAACCTCAGTCGCGACCACACTACACCCATGCTCCTTAGCCAAGTTGTGAGCAAACCCACAAAGGGCCTTCACGAGTTTTACCGCATTTGTGCCTTCCCCACCAAGCCCGTATAAGAAATGGAACCCAAACGGCCCAAATAGCTTTGGTACCGATGGTACTTGAAGCCAAGGTAAGGCCCTGTCCATGACCCGAGAAACACGTGCAAGACCTTTCCTCATGCACGAGGCACCACGTACCTGTTTTTATTAAAATTTAAGAATATAATTAGAACAATACAAATCATTTAAAAAAATAATAATAATTAGAACATGACAAAGTTACTTTTAATTAAATTAACTAATCATGAAAGACAACAGTTCAGAATGAAACATAAAAATGAAAAGCTAAATGTGAACCTTCTATGACAAAGCACAAGAACAAGTTCTGATCAAATGTAGTACGTTGTACGTAGATTTACAAAATAATATTTGATTTAGTGAGAGTTAAAAGCTGTCACAAGCCTGTCACTAATTTAAAAAGTTGTCACAAATCTGTCGCAAATTGACTAAACTGTCACAAAGCCGTCACAAAAACCGTCGCTAATAAGCTCGTAACAAAAAATACCGTAACTAATTCCGTCACTATTTGAATATTTTTTTATAGTGATTCTAAGAAATATCTGCAAGTCTAAGGTTATCAAAAAGTCATAAGGATTCCGTAAGAAGCTAATCACTGCAAGTAAAAGTTAAGAAACCAACAATTTACTTTTTGAAAACTGTTGTTAAAGCGAGTGTCTTTAAATTTTAGTAACAGGTTAGCAGCAAAAACTATTGTTAAATTTATCGCCACTCATTTTACCATCAGTTTAGTAACAAATATTCTGATAGTATGCTAACATTTTTTTTGTAGTGAAATAAGGAGACAAATGAGCGATAACCCTTTCTATTAAAAAGAAGAAGAAGACTTTTATGCTAAATTTTGGAAATAACCAAAATAACATTGCCTAGTAATATTAAAAACAACATAGATGGATTTCAGTCGTTGCCCTCGGCATTATATATACCAAAAGCTTAAAAATTGAATATAAGATGACACACGACACATACCTCTAATTTAAACACATCATTACAATTCCAAACACTAAGTACCGCCCAAGACTCAGGCAGGTTCTTCAAAAACGCGCCTGACCCTGGCCAAACAGTGCATGTCCCACATGGGACCGCAATGTACGTGCCTAGAGAAAGAGGGTTTTTAAGAACCGAGTCGATATCAGATGGAAAAAACTCTGTGGAGGAGAACCGGCGATGGTATAGTAACTCGGCATCAGATGGGGTGAGATTGAAGATAGTGACTCGATGGCTCAGTTTGACTCGGTGTGCGAAGACCGGGTTGACTAAGATGGAAGGTGTACGGAACTTTGAGTAGCCGCATTTGTTGGTAAAGAGGTTAACGGATGGTTTATTGTCGTTTTCGGTGGCCATGTACGAGTATTGAGCCCCACTAGATGTGAACCAGTCCTCCATGCGTTGCACTAGATTTATCCCTATCCCCATCCTCCTGCATTTTAAAGACCAAAAAACATATAAACTTTATTTTATCATGAATAAATATTAAATGCTCCCTCTTTTCTTTTAATTTAAAGACATAAATATTGATAGAGTATAACAATCATACACTTATCTTTGCAGTTTAATTGGAATAGTAAGATCATCATTTATTAAAGATAAATAGAACTTACTAATGAAAATCTATTCAACATGATGCCTTGAAATTAAAATATAGTATAAATAATTAATATTTTTATTTTGGAGAAGATCTTATTACTATGAGGAGCATTGAAAAATTTGTTTATACAATGCAAAGAAAAGGTTATTTAGGCACAGCCTAACGCCGTCTATCTAACAAATCGACAAAGCCACCATTAATTTACAAAAACGTGACAAAGCCGTAGATAAATAAGGGGTCCCAAAAAGTTTTTTCTCGCTATCCAATTCTTTATGCTATTTTATCAGAGTCAATCAAATGCACACGAAAGAAACAACAAACAAAATATTACACATCCCCATGTAGAGAAAAATGTTCATTTATTGTGAAGTCAGAAACTTAATTATGGGTAAAAAAATCTATTTAAATATTAGGTAATTTAAGGATGCTCGTTGATGCAGTATATATTTCCCTTTTTATTTATTGAGAAAAGTCAATGATGCTGCTTGCTATATACCATTTCTTGAAAAAAAAAACACAAATTCACTCATCCATCATCTTTTCCATTATATTGCATAGTAAACCTTTTCCATTATATTTCATAGTAAACCTTTTTCATTAATTACTAAACATTTCTATCACCTTTTCCATTATATTGCATTGTAAATTCCTTATTAATTAAAAAAGTGGTTAGTACTAAATTCTCTAAACACTTTCTTTAAAATATAATGCCTGGTAGACTTACAAAACTAATTTTGATAATTAAATCACCATCGTGTTGAAATATTATTATACCTGTGGAAGGGCGAGACACGAAGGCCTAGTATGTAAGCGACCTTAGCAAAAACCGGAGATTTAACAACGGTGTCGTTTTGAGCATTATTTGGCTGCGTTTTGGTACCACATGTAACATTCTTGATACATCCTCTTATTATCCCCACTATCTCTCTTTCCATTCCATCCCCTTCACTCACAGTTACTATCTCGGCCACCTAATCAATCATAACAAAATCACTTTCAACCTAACAACAACTTGCGTAAATATATATATACTGTAGTATATAATAACAACAAAGAAACGTTATAAAAATACAACCATCTTAATGCAATTATGATATTAAAGAAAACTTTGCAACTAGCTAGCGTCAACGTTACTATGTAATCAAGATGGAGCTTGTACTAGGGCACCTTATTTTGTTACAAACATGAATATTTTCTTGTTATAATAAAAATTTGAAGAAATCTTTTTCCAAGGTTTAGTTTTTTTTTAACTTAGGGTTAGACCAAGCCTCTAGATGGTGTAACATATTTTCTGTTATCAAAGTGAGAGTAAGTGACTTAAAAATGACAAGAATAATTTTTTTCCTCTCTTTTTGAAAATTCAAGTTAAAAACAGAAAGAAATACGAATATACATACGAGCATGAGGAAGGAAGGGGAGTGTCGGACACGACAAATAGGATCTCCCAAAAGGTCGGTGTAGAGTGATAGTTTTCCTGTGGGACCCACCTCACACCTTCTCTCGACCTCCTCGACTCCCTTTAGGTCTCTTTCGGGGTCGTATTCTCTCACTACCAACAACACTCTTCTCATGTCAACCATTTTCCACACCTTAACTATCTTTTACTTAACTAAGTGTATGTATCTTTTAGGTGGATATCTATATTAGTTTCTAATGTGTGCACATATATATATAACTTGTAAATCAAGCTAATTAAAGAAGAGAGAAAGATAGAGAGGCTGAGTAGGGAGAGTGGTGACCCTCCTTTTATATATCCGTTTTTGGGGCTTTTCGTTCACTTTCTAAAGTCCCTCTATCTCCCCTACTACCTAATTTTGCTTTTTGGGAAATAAAGTTCTTTTTCTTGTGTCCTTCTAATTTCCTTTTTTGGGAAAAGATTCATTGAGCATTTTTAAATTAGATTCGGTGTTTTAAACAAACACAAATCGCTTAAGTTTTGCCAACTTAGTATATCTCTATATGATTTGGTTTGATTTTTGGTGTTGATTTGATTATCATTCTATTATAATAAAGTAACTCAGGTCAAATGAGTCTGTCCAATTTAACCATTTTTTTTCAAAAATATCCATATACTTTTTTATTAATTAAAATAATACATGATCACATAAAAAAATAAAATAAATAAAATAAAAAATAACAACTAATAACATTATGTGTCTCTCTTTAACAACCAAACATTCTTTTAAGTCTCATACTAATTTTATTTTTTTTGTATTATCCACGTATTTGTATCATAACTACACTTATTTTTTATATTTTAATTGCATTGCGCGTCACACACGCAACGCGTGAGGCACGATTACTCGTATATATATATACCAGTAATGTTATCCCACGCCTTACGCGTGTGTGACACGTATTGACATAAATATGATCCGACACAAATAAATGTAACATTTTCAAAAGTTTTGCAAAAATAATGAAATGAATATCGTAAAAATATAATGTTTTATTGTTATAGTAATATAAAAATACATGTATGATGATTTGTTTGGGAGATAATTGATATGTGTGGAAAAATGGAATATTTATTTAATTATTTAGATTGCATTAATATATTTGAGTAATTAGTAAATTAGAATAAAGATATTTTTGGAAAAAATGGATAAATTTGACAACCTTGAAGTTTCTTGGTTCGCTTATATTAATAGTATGATGTTTGTAATTGATAATTTGATACTGCTTACATGGGGTAGTATTTACGACATTATTATTGGGATACTTATAACACTACAAAATAATGTTTGATTTAGTGAGAATCAAAAGCTGTCACAAGCCTGTCGCTAATTTAAAAAGTTGTCATAAATCTGTCGCAAATTGACTAAACTGTCACAAAGCCGTCACAAAAACCGTCGCTAATAAGCTCATAACAACAAATACCGTCACTAATCCCGTCGCTATTTGTGTATTTTTTTGTAGTGTAAATAGCTATATAACAATCAATTTAATTATAAAAAATTCAACTATGTGGACGTCTTTATAATTAGATACATATAATAATTTATAATTAGATACATATGTCATAAAAAATAACAAAATATAAAAATAAAATAAAAATAAATAAAAATAAATAAAAATTTAAAATTTAAAAAAATTTAAAAAAAATTAAAAAATTGGACATAGTATCAAATATAATTAAACATGATTGGACATGATTAGATATGATTAAACATAATTAGACATACAAGATTGGACATGATTAGACATGATCAAATAAGATTAGACATAAAAGATTGAACATGATTAAACAAGGTCCGAAATGACCACACATATTTTTTTGTATAAAAATATATTTTTTAAAATTTTGGTTTTTATATTTTTTCGATTTTTTTTTGATTTTTTAATGAAATATGTATTTGTAAATAAGTTCACAAAATATGTAATTTTTTATAAAAGAGTAATCACGTTCAAAACAACCGGGTTTTTTGTAAATAAGTTTCTAAATATTGTTAGAGTTTATATTATGTCACATCGATTTAATATCGATCGAACCTGTGATTTATAAATAATTGTCTATCATTACCATTACGAGATCTTATAATAATAAGATATATATACGTGGCTTTAACAAATATGTACTAAATTATATTTTTCATACTGTATTATTTTTGTATAGTCTCGGTAGTCAGTAGGCACCTACTATTTGACCACCTCGTCTCTTGTTTTGTCATACTAGTAGTTTCGTTTGTGATATTTTTTCCTTCGCATTTATAATTGCTTCAGTTACGGGTTCCATAATTAGAAGTTGCTACCTATAGGCACTTTTTCTTATAATCTAAATTTGAGTGAGTGTTTTATTATGTTTCTTTATTGAAATCGACTTCCATATTGTTCCGATTATGCTAACTAATTTGTATTCATGAGGAATGTACTGAAATTTTTAGTTTTGCTAATTACCAAAATTATACAGATTTCGTGATGAATGATTGAATTAAATTGAAACAATTGATGAACGCTAAAATTATTTATTTGATTGGTTGCAATCACTTTTATTGGATCATCTTCATAAACGTAAGGTACATGCAATATTTTAGTATACCCGACTGAATTATGAATAGTGACATCTCAGACCAGTGTTTTTTGAATTCGGAATAATGTGGGCGCGCACACACACACACACATATATATATATATATATATTATATTTGAGTTACATTTCCCCAACATTATACTAAATGAACATCTCGTATAAAAAATACGAAATAAATATATGAATCTAAGTGTCTAGCTAGGTGAACATCAGTCATATACATCTCAGATTATACCGATAATTGCAAAATGTCACTCGAAATTTTATACTTTTTGTATAGTTTTACTTAGTAACAGAATCGTTAACACTTCATTAAAAAAAAAATACCAAAAAAAGATTTTTAAAGATAAATTCCTTGAATGCTCATTATCTAATACTTGCCAGTTTTACTAAAGTAATTATTGCTGTTAATCATCGCAATGAAGTAAATAAGGTATTAATTAAACTATTATTCTCTCCGTTATTATTTAACTGTCCATTACGAAATTACGTGCAATTTTGACATGTCAATGAACTTGTATCAAAATTGTCGGAATAAATTTTTTTAAAAGTTGATCATATAATTCAAATGTTAAATTTTATAATTAGATTTTTAAAAAAAATCAATCCGAAAATTTTGATACAAATTATAAATCGATAAAAATTGCACGTAATTTTATAATGGATAATTAAATAAGAACGGAGGAAGTAACGACGAATGTATGGCGGCTATATATAGGGCTGCATTATTTTTTGAATTATAAATTTGCAATTATAGGCGTTGCGATCATGACTCCGTTTGGAATCATTACAAGAATTTTCTCCATCTCCTTAGTGCCCCGGTGCTAGTTAAGTTTAATGCTACGCGTTATTTATTTAATTTTATTTTATTCACACTATTAATTATTTTGAGAGTATTAATCATAATTTGTGTTTATGGGAAATACCAGTGAAAGGGCCTTTCTAATTAAATTAATACTCGATAAATTAATAAACTCTCTAAAATAATAATTTTCTCCGATACCAACTTGGACAAATGTAAAAAATCACCAATTTCGATAAATTAATAAGATAATGAATTTTTTGAAAATATTTATATAAATATTGGTTCCGACAAAATTATAAATTAATAATTCTTCAAAATGACAAACATAATTACTAGAACGATGAGTGAATTATGACTCTATAGTGGTTTGATTTTTCTTAAAATTTAAATTTACTTGAATTTTTTCCTAATTTTTCTAATTGCATCCGAAAGATCTAAAATAGTATTTTCGAACTGAACCAAAAAATAGTTATAGACGCGATACTGTAAATGTTTAATTCCTCAACTAGTTCCAAATGTATATATATGCTGAATGGTTTGATTTTTTTTTTAAATTTAAATCTATTTGAATTTCATCTATAATTTTTCTAATTGCATCCAAAAGATCTAAAATATTATTTTCGAACTGCACCCAAAAAGAGTTATAGACACGATACTAAATGTTTAATTTTGCATGACTAGTTCCAAAGATATATGCTGAATTTTAAGTAAATTAAATTCAATATAGTCAAGTTATGGACAACATATTCAAGTATCATATTAAACTTCATCATCTTTAATTGTTACCAAAGACGGTATCTATAATTTTTTCTAAGGTCTGGCCTCTAAACATGTATCATTTTCGTCAGGATAATCTAACAACCCATTTGACATAGGTTTTATTGTGATAACCGAAACCATCAATAATTTTTTCAAATTTTTAAATATCTTTCTTAATTGTGTTTTTTTTTCTATTAATTGAAATTTCATTGATTAGACGAATTTTCCAGTGTCGAAAACAATTTATATTGTCGCTCGATGAACATTAATCGTCAAATCAATAAAACATGTTTAAAATAATTATTATTAATTTATCGATTAATTAATAACTCTCTAAATTAATAAATTTATACTGTCCTGACATTATTAATTTATAGAAGTTTTACTGTATCAATAACACATATTTTTGAAGGAGAAAACTTATGAATCTATATTTTTTTATTTTAATTAATATTTAAATTTAGTGTAACCCAACTATAGAGTTATATATTTTATTATTAATTTACATTTTTATTTTTATTAGTTTTTAAGTTTAGGATAGTCACAACGCGAGGGTTCTATATTTTGTTTTGGTTTTTATTGTGAATCACCATTTCTATTTTAATTATTATTTAATTTAGTGTAGTCCAATTAAGGTTCTATATTTTTATTTGGGTTACTATTGTGTTTAAAAGTTAGTATTTAATTTATAAAATCATAATTTATCTTTTAATCCGTATGCTATTTAATAACACGATCAAATTTGTCAAAAAAAATCTTACTATTTAAATTATTAAAAAGAAAAACTAGTTAATGTTATGAGATGATTGTGAAATGATTACAAACAGATGAAATACAAGCAAGTAACAAGCTGCGCTGCTAGGACTTTCTGAGTCGCAAAACTAATTCTTTTAAATAATACATTCATAGACCTATAAATCATATGACATTAATATGCATGACCCTCTGCATTATGTTAAAAAGTTTCACCTCATCTGATGCGGATAAATCAAAAGTGTCAAAAGCGAATGTATGAACAAGTGTTGATTTTCGATGACCGCTTTGTCATTTTTAGCCACCTTGGCTGAGATAGATTTTAGCTCATCCTGTAACACAGTAAAAACCCTACTTAACAACCCCACTAGTGGAGAAAACACCATATAAGGGATCCATAAAAACAAAAAAACACAATAGTTTCCCCCATCCAACTTTATAAATAAATAGTCCCTTACATATTCCTTATTTACGGGGAAAACATGCTTGCCTCAAAACCACTTTCCTACCTTTTAAAAATCAGTTAATTCATTTATAAGTATAAATATTAATGGTAGTATTAAATGTAAATATATAATTAATATAAAAAACATGACAGGAAGATTGATTAATTATATCACACATAAATAACTAGATAGAGATTAAAAAAAACAAGTACAGTAGAAGCTCTCTATAGTAATACTCTATATAGGAATAAACTCTCTATAGAAATAAAAATGCTTGGTGCCAACTCGGTTCTGTTAAAAATAAGAATAACCTCCATATTATAATATTTCATGATTTTTTATGGTCCTGCCTTAACAATTTGACTCAATATAGAAATAAATTACATAAAAGTGTAAAATTATATATATTGTTGAACATAGAGTTCAATAATGATTTTGATTATTACTTTGATTATGCGTTTAATGATTTTACAATTTCGATGATATAATACTTGTCTTGTCCAAAAATAGAAAACGTATATTTCAGGTCTTTAAATGATAGAGCATTCGATAACGAAGCCACAGGTTCAGACGGAACCCAAATCGGAGCTAAAACGAAGGAGTTATGAGCATTCGAAGATTTACGGGACCAGGATTACAGTCGACCGATCGACTGTACAAAAACGACCGATCGTTTTTGATCCAATTTCTTCCAGTGAGTCCAGTATAAAAACGACCGATCGTTTTCAGAAAACGACCGATCGTCTGTCTGAAAACGACCGATCGTCTGTAGAAAACGACTGATCGTTTTCTGCAGTTTTCGAAAACAGCTTTTCAGCAATTTCTGGAAAATAGCTGTTAAAACCTTACAACGGTCATAACCCAGAAAAACAGACTTTGCTGTGATATAAACCAGCCCAATCATCTCTCCAAAGTCACCAATTACACTATCAATCAATCCTTCAACCTCTCTCATATACAAAAACCCAAAATCACCATTTTGGTGAAATACTTCGGAAAGAGAGAAATTGAAGATAAAGAGATACAAGCTCCAACAAAGATCAAACATCATCGAAACCACATATTAGCTTATTTTAGAAGCAATCGATTGTGGGTGTTGTTTCAATATTCGATAAAATTGTAACGAGTATTTTATAAACTCATTTTTGTGAGCGAGTGATCGGGTAGAGGCTTTGTAAGCAAGTGAAGCTTAAAAGCTCTAGGTCTTTTCATTCGGGACACTCATAAAGTGTGGGGGAGCTTAATCGGTTGATTAGCTCATTAGGATTGTAATATCCGGGAAAAGAATTTTTAGTGAAATACTCGGTAGTACCGAGGAGAGGACGTAGGCGCGTTTTGCCGAACCTCTATAAATCACGGTGTCATCTTCTTCCCTTAAACTTTTATTTTCCGCAAATATTTATTCTTGCTTGCTTGCGTTTGAATTTATTAACGTTTATTAACGCTTAAGCTTAGAATTGCGTAAGTTGGGGTGTTAGTTGCACTTAGGTTTTAATTAGGCGAAAATCGCCATAAACCTTATTCACCCCCCCTCTAAGGTTAGCACGCGGGCCAACAATTGGTATCAGAGCCGAGGCTCTTGCATATAGGAATCTAACGATTCTAGAGTTAAGATCCCGATGGCTAACTTCCTTAATTTCACTTCCGGCATAGCTTTATCCCCCAATACTCCACCTTATTTCGATGGGATAAACTATAGTTATTGGAAAGATAGGATGAGCATTTTCCTACAAAGCTACAATGTCAATCTTTGGAAGATTATTAAAGTAGGATATTCCGCTCCTAAATCCGAAAATAGTGAGAATCCAATCCCCGTAGAGGACCTTGATAACGCTCAACTAGAAGCCTACTCTACGAACGCTAAAGCGATGTATGCTATTGTTTGTGCCGTTTCCCCTAACGAGTACAACAAAATTTCCGCTTGTAAAACCGCTAAGGGCATGTGGGATAAGTTAGTAGTTATGCATGAAGGGACTAACCAAGTTAAGGAGTGCAAACTCCAAATTCTAGTGCACGATTACGAACTTTTTAGGATGAGCGAGGGAGAAACTATTTCCGATATGCTTGCTAGATTTACCACTATTACTAACGGACTAATGTCTCTTGGTAAGTCTTTGTCTTGTAAGGAGATGGTTTCAAAAGTGATTCGGAGCTTACCGAAGGAATGGGAACCAAAGGTCACCGCAATTCAAGAGGCGCACGACATGAACACATACACTCTTGATGCATTGACGGGTTCGCTCATTACACACGAGATCACCCTCAATAGTCACAAGCCAATATCGAAAAAGAGGGAGATAGCTTTCAAAGGAACGACTTGTGACGAATGCGATGAGATATCCAAGGACGACAAAAATTCAATGGAAATCATTCGAATCGTCAAGGAAATCCTCAAGCTAAAAGACCACCGCAAACATAAAGGTAAATCGTCAAATAATTCAATTTATTCTAACGATTTTGTTTGCTATACTTGTGGCAAGGAAGGACACATGGCGAGAGATTGCGTCATGAATCGCAAGAGCAAAGGCAAGAAGAAGATATCCGCTTCAAGCTCTAGCGATAGCTCCGACCAAGATGAAGTCGCGCATCTTGGTTGCTATATGGCCATGGAAGACAACAATGAGCCTAACCAATCGTCTTCAAGCGAATGTGACCACTCAAGCGAAAGTGAAAGCGAAGCCGATGAGGTAAATGATCTTTCTTATGATGAATTACTTCATATGTGCGATGTTTATTCTAAAAAATTTCCTAAGCTTGTCGAAAAGGTCGACTCTCTTAAAAGGATAAATTCTTCTCTCAATGAAGAAATAAGATCCTTAAAAAGAGATAAAATTGAAAATGAGTCTATTCCGACATCGTCATTTTCTCTTCATGATATAGATGACGAAAAGGAGGACTTAAAAGATAAAAACGAGTTTTTAAAAACCGAGAATGACTCTTTGAAAAAGAAAAACGATGAGCTTGTCATTACGGTCGAAAAACTCGAGTTAACAATCTCAAGGTTTTCCAAAGGGAAAACCGTGTTGGACGAAATTTTGAGTTGTCAAAAAGATGTCAATGACAAAAGCGGTTTGGGTTTCGTTTCCAACTCTATTGGATCAAGCACAACCCGCTATGTCAAATCTTCTAGCGTGTCTACAACTCCTATTCCGCCTATACAAAAGGTTGTTTTTAAACAAGGGAGCACTTCAAGAGTTTTGCCGAACTCTTGTAATAATAGAAGAGGTTTAGGTTTTCAAACCAAAACCGCTCATCATACTTCTAAAACTTCCTACAAAAAGTCGCATAGTTCTCGTTATTCGAAAAAATCTATGCATTGCATTCATTGTAGTAGAAGTGAGCATAATTCTTCTAAATGCCCAAATCGCTTCCATGTTAGTAGAAGCAATTTGAAATGGGTAGTAAAGACCCGAGCCACTAACAATGTCGGACCCAAAAGAAATTGGGTACCAAAGGACAAAATTTGTGTTGTAGGTATCTCCATCCAAAAGGAGAAAATCAACAAGTGGTTGGCAACGCCGACAAAAGCCGTGGAAGTCAAGAAGATCGACTCCACCACCAAAGATGAAGTGCCGTTGATCAACAAAGGTGGAAGGCATACCAACAAGTGGTACCACCTATTAGGAATCGGCAACGCTCAATGCAAATGCCATTAGCGAGCGGACTCGACTCCACATCACATATGCGGTATACTCTAATCTATAATATCTACATATATGTGATTAGTTGGGTCGGGTATATGCATCATATTTACATTTTTCATGCTTTGGTTTTTCTTTAAAAACCCTTCACATAACCCCATATTTTTATTGCATTTTGATAATGCCAAAGGGGGAGAAAAATGATATAATTTGGTGTAATGCGTTTTGTTAAAATGGAGGAGATATTTTTCTTGTATCTTGTAAAATCATCATTAGTTTGTCATAATCAAAATGGGGGAGATTGTTGAACATAGAGTTCAATAATGATTTTGATTATTACTTTGATTATGCGTTTAATGATTTTACAATTTCGATGATATAATACTTGTCTTGTCCAAAAATAGAAAACGTATATTTCAGGTCTTTAAATGATAGAGCATTCGATAACGAAGCCACAGGTTCAGACGGAACCCAAATCGGAGCTAAAACGAAGGAGTTATGAGCATTCGAAGATTTACGGGACCAGGATTACAGTCGACCGATCGACTGTACAAAAACGACCGATCGTTTTTGATCCAATTTCTTCCAGTGAGTCCAGTATAAAAACGACCGATCGTTTTCAGAAAACGACCGATCGTCTGTCTGAAAACGACCGATCGTCTGTAGAAAACGACTGATCGTTTTCTGCAGTTTTCGAAAACAGCTTTTCAGCAATTTCTGGAAAATAGCTGTTAAAACCTTACAACGGTCATAACCCAGAAAAACAGACTTTGCTGTGATATAAACCAGCCCAATCATCTCTCCAAAGTCACCAATTACACTATCAATCAATCCTTCAACCTCTCTCATATACAAAAACCCAAAATCACCATTTTGGTGAAATACTTCGGAAAGAGAGAAATTGAAGATAAAGAGATACAAGCTCCAACAAAGATCAAACATCATCGAAACCACATATTAGCTTATTTTAGAAGCAATCGATTGTGGGTGTTGTTTCAATATTCGATAAAATTGTAACGAGTATTTTATAAACTCATTTTTGTGAGCGAGTGATCGGGTAGAGGCTTTGTAAGCAAGTGAAGCTTAAAAGCTCTAGGTCTTTTCATTCGGGACACTCATAAAGTGTGGGGGAGCTTAATCGGTTGATTAGCTCATTAGGATTGTAATATCCGGGAAAAGAATTTTTAGTGAAATACTCGGTAGTACCGAGGAGAGGACGTAGGCGCGTTTTGCCGAACCTCTATAAATCACGGTGTCATCTTCTTCCCTTAAACTTTTATTTTCCGCAAATATTTATTCTTGCTTGCTTGCGTTTGAATTTATTAACGTTTATTAACGCTTAAGCTTAGAATTGCGTAAGTTGGGGTGTTAGTTGCACTTAGGTTTTAATTAGGCGAAAATCGCCATAAACCTTATTCACCCCCCCCTCTAAGGTTAGCACGCGGGCCAACATATATGTCGTTACATTCAAATTACTTAACGGGTTTTCTTATTTCATTTTGCACAACTCGACTCGAATTTTTTTAGTAGTTTAAGTAAGCTCAACTTTGTATGTCATTGTATAAACTTGATTTAGGTAGAAAAAGTGAATAAAAATATATGTTATATCATACCTATTATTTATACATGTAAAAAAAAGTTTTAGATAAACTTTTAGATGACTTTTCACATTTCTAAATACATGTAGTTAATTTTCTAAATATGTAATTAGTTAAATTTTATTAAATTCATGAATATGCTACTTTCGTGACTTTTCAACTCTTTTAGATTTATGTGTTTAACTTGTTACATAGATACGTATATTTATCTCTTGATTATTTGTGTTAATTAGTTAAATTAGGTACACATATATTTTTTATTATGCGAAATATTTATTTAAGTATTTTTTTTTATATATCAAACTCTACTTATGAATAAATTGTTTATAAGAATATTTTATCCCGGTCATGAGATTATTTCTATAGAGAGATTCTACTGTATTTAACCTCAAATTTAAGAAAGATAATAGGAAACAGATGCATATGGTCCGAGCCTTCACAAAATCACTTCAAATAAGAAGCATTAACGGGTGATATAAATGACATTGTTATCACGTTGATTACGTTGATTACGCTGTTAATGCTAATTTGTAACAACCCATAAAAATGCTCACGTTAATCATTACTAAAAAGTGCCACCCATCACGCGAGAAATGACGTGATATAAATGACATTGTTATAACGTTGCCGTTGTTATATTTTTGTATTTATTAAATATTAAAAGAAATATTATTGTTAATTTAAATTATAGATTTATTGTAAAAACTAATATATTTTACCTACGGAGAAATGACTTGGGATTATCGTAGCTACAGTTTTTGTATTTATTGTTTTATTAAAAGAAATAATACTTTTATGAAAAAAACAAATGTGTAAATAAATAATGTATTAATTAATGAGAGTTTAACTACATGATCCGTCGTAGTTACAACCGTAGTTAAGTGTAAGATTGACCAAATCAGTGAGGATGGTTGTTGTAGGAATGTGGTGTGGAACCGTAGGTAAATTTTTAACTACATGACCTCCCGTAGTTAAGTTTACCTACAAAATAATTAACTATAATGTTTCGTGGTCAAAATTTACCGTAGGTAATTAGTTGAAATGGCAGCATTACGACAATTAAATTACGGGAAAGGCCGGTAGGTAACATGTTGTTTTCTAGTAGTGTGATAAAAGGACCGTTATATATACACTCCAAAATACACATTCATCATATATATGTGTAATGTATCACTATCTTAAATAAATAAAATTGTAGGTTTTTCATACCAATTATATAAAAAAAATAAAAATGCATCACTATCTTCCATCATGAACATGCAATTTGGTTCCAAGTAGGGTCATTATTCTATTCAAAAGCTAAGGTTAATTTCTAGTGGTGATCATTGGATATTCTGTGAACATTTTGATAATATTGGTATATGTATTTAGGGATATATATCGGTTTAGGAAAAATTGTTAAAATAATACCTAACCTATTAACTTTTAGTGATTTGGTACACAGCCTAACACACTTTCTAAATTGCTACCCAAGTTATACATTTCGCTCTAATTTGGTAACCAACCTAACACTTTTTCTAATTTGGTACCCAACCTAACATTTTTTTTCTAATTTGGTACCCAACCTATGCGTTAAAAACCGATGATTGAAGACAGATCGAGTCCCTTAATTGGACTGTATACGTATAGGTTGGGTACCAAATTAAAGCGAAACGTATAGGTTGGGTACCAAATTAGAAAAAATTGTAGGCTGAGTACCAAATTATAGCGAAATGTATAAGTTGGGTACCAAATTAGAAAGTTTGTTAGATTGAGTACCAAATCACTAAAAATTGATAGTTTATGTACCATTTTAGCATTTTTTTTCCCTATAAGTAATGTTTTATTTGCATTACCTAATACTGGTTTAGATATTGTGTTGGCAATATAGTGGTTGCACAGTTTGGGTAAAGTTTTTACAGATTATAATGATACGACAATGGAGTTTTGTGTTGGGGGTGAAAAAGTGACGTTGCGAGTATTACTGACAGGTGAGTCGCGGGCTATTAGGGTTAATTCCCTCTTGACCGAGTGGCCTCACGGGGCCGAATTATTTATACTATAGGTGATGACAGACCTAGTGATTTGGGGATGAGTAGGAATTGGTAGCCGCAGAAATACGCGATATTTTAGGGGAATATAGATAAAATTTGGTTACAACTAATGGATTGCCACCAACTTGACAATTCGACCACCAAATTCAGGCTAAAAGATGAAACTTACATAGTTAACTTAGCTTCTTATAGGTATGCCCAATTCCAAATAGGATCCCATAATTTAGAATGAAAGTACGATTGATATTGAGAAACTTATTTTTGTCACAATTTTAATTTCAAGTGGACCAGTGGTAACTCTTAGTCCCAATTAAGTTAATTACAGTAACTTAATGGTATATGAAGTAGTACTCCTCGGATCTATGCTGTATGAATATGAGGACATTGAGAGTTAAAAAAAATGCTTATTGTTTTTTTTTTTATCGAAGGGCTCAAATATTATTAAAAACGTAAAAAGGTCAAAAGATGGGACAACAGCCCCCATGTTAGCTTAGAAGCACATTCTGATAAAGAACTCAGAATACAATGAGAGCCCCAAAACTACAAACGAAGGAAAAAATATCATTACACCCAAAATCTCTAGTATTGTCTTATTCATAACGAACTTGCTTCAATGGTCTTAATCTTACTTCTTATGCCCCCTAGTCTTATAACTCTCAATCATATATCAGTGTGATCTTAAGACGAAGGCTCAAGAGAGCAAATCTATCATGAAAACAACAATACGAAAAACCTTAAATACAATAGCCAGAAACCTTCATTTTCAACTTAGCATGACACAAAGTATATATAGTTCTAAAATCTTTCAGAGATAAATTCTAAAACTAGATATAACAAAGTTGCACACTCTTCTTTCATCATTGACTTCTTGATCATAAAATCTTCAACTAGATCCACTTAGCTTGATCATAAAATGCTTATTGTTGTATAAAAGAAAGATTCTAAATATATACGAGTATAAAGTATGGATTATAAACTTTGAATAGCAATGGACTCGGCGACATTATTAATAGATGTGGATTCTTTGTACAAACCTTAGTTAAGTTCAAAACCGTGATGGTGATTTCAATATGAGAAGCGACTACATCATGGAACCATTTGTTGTCTCTCTGTGAATGACCATTCATGGTCACGTTATGGTGATCAAGACAAAGTTCCAAAATTATAAATTGACCGACCAGAACTAATTATATATATTATTATTGTACGTATTGAAATGCATTCAAAACAACAAATTTGGTCGCCATCTCATCTTTGTATCATTCTCGTTCGACAATTTCTGACCACATTGGAACCTTGGCTAATGACTAGCTAAATGTTTTCACCTCTTCACACCTTTCTTATTGTACCATATGCTCCTATTTTCAATTGGACAGATGTGAAATTTCATACGAGATGGGTCTATAATGTACTCTCACCATGCACTAATGCAAAATGTTTTTAGTACTTGTTCACACCTCTCTTATTGTACCATGCATTCGATCTTTTTGCTCCAAAGTTTCAAACAAAATGGTTAGCCAGATTTGGTCTGAAATAAAATCGGTCATTGGGTTGTAGAAAGTTGATAGAAAAATTAACTTGGTGTTAAAAATAGTAAATGACATATTCTAATTGATTAGACTGTAAAGTTGTGTTAAAATTCACTCCTATTTTTTATTTTTTATTTTTGCATTTCCAAATCAGGGTTTGATATAATCGATAAACTATTCCAATACCTTGGTCCATTGATCATGAAAATTTAACACATGACAATTGAATGATTTGTCACTTATTTTAAATGATCAATAACCTTTATCTTGGTGTTAACTTGTTATCTTGTAGGCGAATCACTGGTGGTACGCCGTGATCAAAAGTCGGCGGTCCTGTTTTTGTCGAAAACACACGACAAGCCATTGAAGAGTAATCGAACACTACAGAAAAATACCCAAATAACGATGGGATTAGTGACGCTATTTTTTGTTACGAACTTATTAACGACGGTTTTTGTGACGGCTTTGTGACAGTTTAATCAATTTGCGACAGATTTGTGACAGCTTTTTAAATTAGCGACAGGCTTGACACAGCTTTTGACTCTCACTAAATCAAACATTATTTTGTAGTGAATTAGTTCGGTTTGATTTTGACCGATTCTACCATAATCAATGCATACCGGCCAATGAGAAGTTTCATCGAGTACTAACTAAATGAGACATGAGGTTTTAAAGGGAACTACTAATATAGAATTGGTTGTTCTACGATTTATGGTCCTAACTAAGATGGTGCAGACAAAAGGAATGATCTGGTGTGAATAAATATTGGGATTATACGTGAGAGGATTTTCTAAAAAATCACACGGATAATCTCAAATGCACTCAAATCCGAGAACAATGAGCCCGCGACCAGGTCTAAATACTAGATATATACTCCATATGAGCATATGTACAATTCGACAGTCCACGTCATCCCATAAAGAAATTATTATTATTATTATTTTTTTCTTTCTGTGTTTACTTTTTCATATGAAATTTGGAGAAATACGAAGAGCGGGAAAACCCCACACAAACATGATGCGTTTCACATGCACTTTGATTACATGACTTTATGTCTACTTGGGTATTTGGGTACAAATGTTGTTGAACATAAGCATTTGTAATATTATTTGGCCTTGATTGTTTACATCACTAAAATGATGGGATCGGATATACTGCACAGTGGCCCATAGACGGACAGTTTGACTACACTATCTATATTGGGACTTATAGTTCAGAGTTAAAATGACTCTCAGAAGCATCATCGTAACACCGCCTTTTCATACTTACATTTTGAATAAGATGATTCGAATTGCGCAACTCAAAATATTGTAGTACTACTTTTGAACAATTACCAGGGGTCCAGGACTCGATCCGATATTCTGTTGTTGGAGTGATTGAAAAGCTCAAAGGTCACCTGCAAAGTTACTATGGAATGTCATTTATGCCATGCATAGATCATAAATTAAAGTTTGTTCGCAAAAGAAAATGATCACAAACATAATACTAGTTAATACACATCTGGAGTATGTACGAAATCAATCTTACATGCAGTACTTAACTACTTGCAAAGTACAGGCTATATAGTAGTACTTCTGCATTTATTTAGTCCCATTTTATTTGTATTATTTGGGTTTATTCAATTTTCGTACATTCGTTTATTTATTTTTTCCCGTTTTGTACCTGGTTTCTTCAAATATTTTTTTTTACCATGGTTTCTACTTTTGTTTCCTTTTTTTGTTTCTTAAATTTTCTTTTTTGTACCTAGGTTTTTACTTTCTTTTCCTTTTAAAAAATTGACCAAAACAAATAAAAATATTAACCATGGTACACAAAAATAATAATTAAGAAACAAAGGTAAAAAAAGAAAATAAAAGTAGAAACCAAGATAAAAAAAAAACAAGGTACAAAGCATGAAAAAAATGCATAAGCGAAGGTAAAAAAAGATATAAAACCCGTTTTATTTGGAGTGCCTCTTATTTTACCAAATGAATTTTATACGCATATCTAAAGAGTATTGACAAGGTATACCACCATAAAACAAGTACAATCGTTTGTGATACTGTTAGTTGGAGTGCCTCTTTTCTGTAAGTTGCTTCTTTTCTTCTTCTATTTTTTGTTCAAATCTGTTAGTTGTTTAAAACTTTACAATTTTCAGTATTAGCCCTTAACATGAATTTCTTCTTCTTTCTGGGTTACTTAACTTTAGTTGTTCTATACTTCTATTGGTCTTTAACTCTAGAAGAAAATATGTACATACAGGGGCAGAACTGGAGGATAACGGGATATCATCGCTATCTCAAAAATTTTAAAAATATTTTTTTTATATAAAAAAATTCAGAAATTTTAAATTTTATACATTAATAGCACCCAAATAAACAAATAGTAAATTAGTTCAAATGGTAAACATAAAATTTTTGTGTCACAAGTTCTCTAGTTCGAATCTTGTGCTTATTTTTTACTCTTCGTTTAATTAACATTAGCTTACTATTTGACTTCTCCATTAATTAATCGCATCTTTAAGCTATTATTACAATATTTAATGAATAAATTCGTATTTGTAGTCAATTTTTTCGTATCGTTTAATTTTTTAAAATCAATGGACAAGTCAGGTAAGTTTTAACCTGCAGGTTTTTTTGATTTTTTATACCGTTTATCATTATTGTACTGACCGGTTAGCATATCAAATATTAAAGATATGATTTTGTCAGTGGAATAAATACGCTCACACATCAAATCAGTAAAGATTTTATTTGGGTTTCATTGTTATATAGCTGTTATGATAATATTTACTCTTGATTCTAGGAGTAATTTATTAGATTTCTTTGCCTATATAAACTGTAATTTATTAGTTTCTAAATATACAAATAATTTAACTTTATTATAAATTACTTACGGCCAGGTCAGCTAAGTTTTAAGCTACTTATTTTTTAGTTTTTTATACCGTTTATTTTTATTATACGAAAACAAAAAATTAACGTCCCAAAAAATTGAATAATAATTCCGCCACTGTGTACGTAGCCCAATTTATTATACTGAACCCATAAAATTAAGAACTCTTTGTTGGGACGTCACCAATAAAACTTCATCAGGTGAAGATCTTAGGTTTAAACTAAATTAAGTTCAAGTGCTCAAACTTCTTTCTCTCTCCTATCCTCCTATCCTGTCTTTCTCAAACTGTCCACTGTGGGATATGATGGTGCCACCTCCGTATACGTAACACACTCAAAATTCTATCATTATTATTAGTAGTAAAAATGTAAATATATAAGTATTAAAGAATAAAAAAAACATAAAATAAAAATGTTTTCACCTAGTCTATTATTTAATATGAATCATTAGTATTTTTACACATGCATTTAAGTAACTTACATTATGTAGTAATTGTACAAATATTTATATTTTTGGTGGTATATTATTTTTAAAACTAACTTTTGGGCCTCATAAATAGTATTTTGGGAATACAATATTCTTAAAAGTATTAGATATTTTCTTGTGCTTAAAATTCGATATAGATTTTTACTACATTTAGGTTCCTATGATATTAGTTATGGGTTTTTTAATAGTTTAGCCCAAACAGTTATGAACCAACATACAAGCTGGGTTGATTTACCATTTTAGGTTCCATTTGCTCATAATTCGAGAAAATGATCTAAATTAAAAGTCTAGGACCATATCTCAGCTTTCGATATATATAAAATTCGAATAATTTGGATTTACAAGTAAATATTTATGGCTGTTTTAGTGACACAACATCAGAAAAATTCAGAACAGAATATGTGTCACTTTGCATGGTAATTTTGAGCCACCTAGTTTGAGAATTAAGAAACGTGTAAAATATGAAACTTCTAGATATGTCTCTTGTAGGTCCAGACGTCCATCCTCTTTGTGATGCTTTTAGTTGACAGGTGTCCCGAAATTTTCAGTACATTTTATAAGCAAGACACATAACCACTTATCCACCTCTAGTAAACACTATAAATACCACTACATCCTTCCCACTTCACCACACAAAAACTACAATATTATATAGAGATTATAAAGTTCCTTTTTAGTAAATTTAGTGAGAGTGTTATAATTATAAGATATAAACACTATATATATAGAGAGATAGATAAAAAATACTATATTTAGTCGGTAAGAACAAGTAAGTTGGATAAAGGAGGGTAAGACGAAGGTAAAGAGTGCAACACTAATATTTAAGGAAGGTTTAAAAATATCATAATCTAAGATAGAAGGTATTCACCTTCATCTCATTCTCATTTAAAAACAAATTGGTTATAATCGCTCTTGCTGTTTTTATCACACACCCGACTTTTTTAGCACTTTTCTAGAATATTATTTAGTGATTAAATATACTTGATGAATTTTTATTTAAACTATACTTCAATACCTTTACATAAATATTTTTTTCACGAATTTAGGAGATTGTATGTGAGGGTTATGAACTTTCTAAACCAACACTTCAAAACAGTTTATTAATCTGAAAACCCGACTTGATGTTGTAAAACAGTTTTAAACTAGCATTTAGAAATTTATTTAAGATCTGTTATTTTAAGAAAAATAAAGTAGATTTAATTATTAAGATTTTGGTGGAAACCACACTGAAAAATACAAAATTTTCAATTTATGGCGAATTTCTAAATACGACGTAAGAACCTAAAAATTTCCAGAAACTGAAAACCAATCAATGCTTTAATGTTTTTTTAAATTATTTCGAAATTAAATAAATTTAGAGAAAAATATATGTTATCGTAAACTCATAAATGATTACTTTAGTATGTGAAACCATGTCATTTAGACTCATAAATGAGTAGATATGAATGTTACAAGTTGGACTCACGATCTGAAAAATTGTAAAACCACATAAGTAAAATTATAATACAAATGACAAACGTCTTTTATTAATTTAAAATGAACGGATATATGAGTATATTTATGATTAGAGAATGGTATATGTGAATAACAATTATGTAAATAACTAATAGGACCAGACAAGTGCTAGAGGCGGAGACAATAACTAAGGAGAGTTAACGGTTAGAGGTGGGTGTCGAAAACTTAAAGTTATTATAATATTGTCTTAACATCCCCTTTTGCCTTACATTGTCGGACTCGAGCTATGTTTAAATATTATGTGATTAAATGAATACATATGACGATTAACATTTGAGACTTGGTGAATTTTGTTATTTCCATGAATATGCCTATGTTGAGTAAAGTTGAGCTCGGATGGAGCCTTTTTATTATTTTGTTTGATTATTTGACATATCATGTCATGACATTTGCATTGCTACTTCCGGTTTGGAAGAGATTTATCCACCCAGAGTGGGATGTGACTTGTCTACCTAGAGTGCGGAATGAATTTTCCACGACTTTGTACACATAGAGTGGGGTGTGACTTGTCTACATAGAGTGGGGTATGAATTTTTTCGTGATGTTTGGTCCACCTAAAGTGCGGTGTGACTTTCGGTACCATGTGTAAGGGGATATACCTTATACAAACAACTTGAACTCAATGACAAGTTACTTATGCATTATTGTTACTATAATTATGAGTATGCATCATATTGAGCATATATTTTACTCATTATTTGCCTAACCCATTTTTGAAGGAAATATGAAGTTGTGCTTTGCACTCACATGTTATACTTTATTATAGTTTATTTGAATTAGTAGCCCCACTGAGTATTTCCAAGGAAATACTCATCCCGTTGCTTATATCATTTTTTTCAGGTGTCAGTAGTGATGGACCAGATCTAGCAGTTGTCGAGGAGAGGGGTCATTAAGATGTTGTTTTGTTTATGTAGGAAACACTTGTGTAAAATAGTTTCTAAATAAAGTTCACACTTTCAAGTTTGAAATAAAAGTATATTTTTCGCTGTCGTATTTGCGAAAACAAAATATGTTTTATCGAATCCAACTTTTATTACAATTCTCTATTTATTTAATTTAAATAGAGTTCTTTGAGTTAATATCAATAATTATAATAACAAAAAGAATGATCCTCACATTTTGATTTCAGAGCTTAGGTTAGAGGTCTTGTAGACTATCCGTACTCCTGATTGTAACTCTGGATCTGCTCGGTAAGATTACCTTGTTTAGTAGTATTCCGGATTTTATTAGAATATTATGCTATAGGAAGTTACATGTGTGTTTGTTATAAAGGTTACAATGCTTGTTGCACTATAGGGCATAATTATAAAGATAGATTACATAGTTGCGGTTTAATTTCTTAATAGCATTATGGAACCCACTGGGAAATTCTCACTGGGAGAAGGACAAGTGTAAAACTCATCACGAGTTGACATGGCAAGCGAGGTGGAAAATACCATGTTGTGTTTCTTCACGAGGCATACTACTCCGGCGGGTGTCACTCATTCAAACTTGCACGAGTCTTTCATATGAGATTGAACCCTCCAACCTTTCTTGAAAACACAACTCCAGAAGATGCGGAAGAGTGGTTGATCCATTTGGAATCCATCTTCGAGTTGATGGATGTGACATCAGATCAAAAAGTTAACCTAGGAGTCTTCATGTTGAAGGAGAATGCACATAGCTGGTGGGCAAGACCAAATCGACTAAATTTTGAAGCGAATACTGACCCGACTTCTTTGACGTGGACCCATTTTGATGATGATTTCAATAAGAACTATCTCCCTATCTCTTATCGTCTCGGTAATGAGAGAGAGTTCACTAACTTTGCTCAAGATGGAAGAACTGTAGAAGAGTATGAAATGATGTTCATTTCTCTATCTCGTTTTGTCCCAGATTTGATGAAGATGGACGAAGCCAAGTCTCGGAGATTTCTGCAAGTATTGGATTTGCCTCTCCGATCCCGTCTCTCTCTACTTGATGATATTTATATTTTTGGTGATAAATTATTTTTAAAAGTAACTTTTGGGCCTCAATAAATAGTATTTTGGTATTACAATATTCATAAAAGTGTTAGATATTTTCCTGCGCTTAAAATTAGATATAGATTTTACTATATTTGGTTCCTATGATATTAGTTATGGGTCTTTTAGTACTTTAGCCCAAACAGTTATGGACCAACAGACAATTAATCTACCATTTTGGTTTTGATTTGCTCAGAATTCGAGAACATGATCTGAATTAAAAGTCTAGGCCTATGTCTTAGCGTTCCAAATATATAAAATTCGAATAATTTGGATTTACATAGAAATATTTGTGGCTGTTTTAGTGACAGAACATTAGAAAAATCCAAAACAACATGTGTCATTTTGCATCGAAATTTTGAGCCACCTAGATTGAGAATTAGGAAAAGTCTAAAACATGAAACTTCTAGACATGTCTCTTGTCGGTCCAGAAGTCTATCCAAAGCATAATTTGGACACTTAGTAAATTCATTGTGAAGTTTCTAGTGGATATGTATGTCGAAATTTTCAGCACATTTTATGGGCAAGACACATAACCACTTATCCAGCTCTATTAAACACTATAAATACCCCTACATCTCTCCCACTTCACTACGAAAAAACTATAACTTTATATAGAGACAATAAAGTTACTTTTTAGTAACTTTAGTGACAGTGTTATAATTATAAGATATAAACCCTATATATATATATAGAGAGAGAAAGAATACTATATTTAGTCAGTAAAAACAAGTAACTTGGGTAAAGCGGGGTAAGGCTAAGGATAAGAGGGCAACACTAATATTTAAGGAAGGTTTACGAGTATCATAATATAAGTTAAAAGGTATGCATTTTCACGTCATTCTCATTTAAAAACAAATTGCTTATAATCGCTTTTACTGTTTTTATCACACCTGACTTGTTTAGAATTTTTCTAGAATATTATTTAGTGACTAAATACACTTGATAAATTTAAATTTAAACTATAATTCAACACCTTTACATACATATTTGTTTCACGAATTTAAGAGATTTTATGTGAGGGTTATGAATTTTCTAATCCAACACTTCAAAACAGTTTATTAATCTGAAAACCCGACTTTATGTTGTAAAATACTTCAAAACTAGAATTTAGAAATTTATTTAGGATCTGTTCTTTTAATAAAATAAACTATATTTAATCGTGAAGATTTTGGTGAAAACCAAACTGAAAAATATATTTTTTTCAATTTTTGGCGAATTTCTAAAGACGAGGTAAAAAATAAAATTTTCCAGAAACAGAAAATCAATCCATGCTTTAATATCTTTTTAAATTATTTTGAAATAAAAAAAAATCATAGAAAAATATATGTTATATTACACTCGCAAATGATGAATTTAGTATGTGGAATCATATCATTTGGACTTATAAATCAGTAGATTTGAATGTTACATTTTGGACTCACGATCTGAAAAATTGTAAAACCACATAAGTAAAACTTTATATTTTTCATTGTGTTTTTCACCAAAATCTTCATGATTAAATCTAGTTTATTTTCTTAAAAGAACATATCTTAAATAAATTTATAAATGCTAGTTTTGAAGTGTTTTACAACAGAAAGTCGGATTTTCAGATTAATAAACTGTTTTGTAGTGTTGGTTTAGAAAATTCATAACTCTCACATACAATCTCCTAAATTCGTGAAAAAAATATGTATGCAAAGGTATTGAAGTATATTTTAAACAAAAATTCATCAAGTATATTTAGTCACAAAATATTATTCTAGAAAAATGCTAATCAAATCGGGTGTGTGATAAAAACAGCAAGAGCGATTATAATCAATTTGTTTTTAAATGAGAATGACCTGAAAGTGCATATATTCTATCTTAGATTATGATACTTGTAAACCTTTCTTAAAGATTAGTGTTGCCCTCTTGACCTCCGCCTTACCCCTTTTTACCCAACTTGTTTTTACCGATTAAATATAGTTTTCTTTCTCTCTCTCTATATATAGTGTTTATATTTTATAATCATAGCACTCTCACTAAAGTTACTAAAAAGTAACTTTATAATCTTTATATAATGTTATAGTTTTTGTGTGGTGAAGTGACAGAGATGTAGGGGTATTTAAAGTGTTTACTAGAGGTGGATAAATGGTTATCTGTCTTGCTCATAAAATGTGCTGAAAATTTTGGGACACCTGTATACTAAAAATTTCACAACGAATTCCCCAGGTGTACAAATTGTACATGTGATGGACGTATGGATCGAGAAGAGACAAATCTAGAAGTTTTATGTTTTGCCTTTTTTCTAATTATCAAGCTAGTTATCTCAAAATAGATATTAAAATGACACATATGTTGTTATGGATTTTTTTTTATGTTCTGTCACTAAAACAGCCACAAATATTTTCATGTAAATCCAAATTATTCTAATTTTAAATATCTGGAAATCTAAGACATAAGTATAGACTTTTCATTTAGATTATGTGCTCTAATTCTGAGCAATTCGAACCCAAAATGGTAGCTCAATCCAGCTTGTCTGTTAGTTCATAACTGTTTGGCATAAAATATTAAAAGACCCATAACTAATATCATAGAAAACCAAATATAGTAAAATTTATACCCAATTTTAAGCCCAAGAAAATATCTAACACTTTTATGAATATTGCAATATCAAAATACTATTTATTGAGGCCCAAAAGTTAGTTTTAAAAATAATAATGTATCACAAAAAATATAAATATTTGTAGAATGACTACATAGGGTCTGTTTGGGATCAGATTTTTTGACAAAAAATCTTATTTTTAAAATCTAATTATCTAAAAATCTAGCAAAAAGATGGATTCTGAATTTTTGGATTTTTTGGATTATTTTAACTAAAAATCTGGATTTAAAAATCAAAAAAATTCTAGTAAACAAACATTTGTTAAAAAATCTGGATTTTCAAAATGTAAAAATGCAAAAATCACCCCAAAAAATTTAATACCAAACACATTCATAACGTGACTTATTTAAATACATGTGTAAAGATACTAATGATTCATATTAAATAATAGACTAGATGAAAACATTTTTATTTTATGTTATTTTATTCTTGAATACTTATATATTTATATTTTTACTAATAATAACACTACAAAAAAAAAGGGCATTAGCGACAGTCTTTCCCGTCGCGAAATACTATTTTACCGTCGCTAAAAGCAATTTGCTATAGCTCTGCTACAGTGTTTCTCCCGTCGCTATTAGCTTCGTCACAAATTCTTGTGACAGCTAAATGTCGTCACAAATATTTTCTGCGACGGACTTTTGACAAATTAGCGACGAATGAAAAGTTTATGTTTGATGAGTTTTGCGACAGCATTTGCGACGACATTTTCGTCGCTATATCCGTCGTTTATAATTTTGAATTCATATTTGCCACAGCATTTGCGACGACATTTTCGTCGCTATAGCCGTCGTTTATATTTTTTAATTCATATTTGCCACAGCATTTGCGACGAAATTTTCGTCGCTATAGCCGTCGTTTATATTTTTTAATTTATATTTTAATCAATATTAAATCTTTAAATCTTCATCTTCTAGTTCGTGATATCTATTATAAAATTGCTAGCAAACTAAAATTTTAAAAACTAAATTTAATGACTAAATATAAATAAATGAACACTAATATATAAAATCAAATATCTCGAATTACGTAAATCATGTAAAATGACATCATAAGAGAACATTACTACCCGCTACAACAAATAAAATATTAAAAAATAACATGCTAGTAGTCTTGAATCATAAAAAGAACATTACTATCTAGTACGACAAATAAAATACACTACGACAAATAAAATTGCATATTATTAATTTAGAACATTTTCCGTTAAAAGATTGGTGATGAATTGTTGATCGTTAACGCCAACGTTAGGCTCCGTGGCTGTTGTGACATCATCAATCCTATTATCATTGTCTTTTGCCATGTTCATCCCATCACTCACTCTTTTTTCATAACTCTCCGTCAAATCGTCATCGCTAATATCAGTAGTGCCTTTAAAAATGTGTATTTCGTCGTTTGCAGCCATGTCTAGTACCACTTCACGAATTATCTCTTTCATTGCTTGAGAAGAGAACACTGCGGTAAGAACTCTTTGTAACATACAATCCTCGAATGTTTGTTGGTTAGATGAAATCCGTTTGGCTGATGCAAAACCTTGAACACCTCCGATTGGAGTGACTGAGGTCTCGGTTAGAGCTCCTGTCCACCTCCCTTTTTTTGGCGGCCCGATAACTTCAAAAAATAACTCGTTGTCGTTCTTAGGCAAATGATTTGAGCCGGGTGGCATCTGTGATGCGAGTGCTTCTTCTTCCGCTTTTCTTTTGTTGAATTTGGTCTAAAATCAAGAAATAAACAAAAAAAAAAGGCTAAATAAATGTACATGTTTAATTCGAATCATTTTATCAAAATTTCATAACCATAGACAAGTAAATTTTTATATATGGCGATTCACAAGAACAACACACTAATTTTAAAGTAAGTTACTTACAATTACGCGATTGACTCTCGAATTGTAGTGGTGGTCCTCATTATTCTTTGGCTTATGCAAATCGCTGTACAATTCAATGTGCTTAAGCGGTTCACCTGCAGCCAATATTGCCTTATCCCTTGCATGATCTCTGTGGGGTTTACGGCCGCCGGTATGTGCCGCCGGTGCCTTTGCTTCCAAATCCTCCGACCCACACCTACGGTTCTTTTTGTTCCGTAACGACACAGCCTGATGCTCAGGACTTAGCCAATGATTAATGAACGAGTTCCAAATATCCGTGGTGAAACAGATTGGCACATCCGCCTCCTTTATCCATACATCTGTTTTCAATCTGTATACCCAATCACTATATAGTCTACTAGAAACCGTTTCCCATGCTGCCCTGAAGTGATTATTTTCTGTCTTTCTCCACTTAAAATCTTTCTGCAAAACCATAAATAAATCATTAGCAAGTGGTTAAGAAAAATACAAACGATCAAAAGTAAACAATTATGTTTTGTGTTACCTAGCATATGCTAGTCTGTCCTATATATATTAATGCAAGTCTTTACACTTGGATTATAGAACATTGTAAACTCTAATCTTGACTCTTTAATTCACTCATATGTTGTTTCAATTTTATTAAAAAAAATCATGCGTAAACTCAAAATTTTACAGTATTTCTGATTTATTTTTATCATTGTGCGGTTCATGTTCTATTGATATTTGATTGGTACGAGCTAGGAAATATAGCAATTTTTGTAAATTGCTCATATTTCAGTAATGGCTCATATTAAATAAGTTTGTAATTCAAAACAGAAAAAATAAATATGTTCTTAGAATATGTCGAGGGAAACGGAAGACTTATCTCTCAAAAAATAAAAACATATGGCCTAAATTCCTGATATACATAACTAAATCTAAAATTGCCGATTGACATTGCAACCTTTTTCAAATTCAAAGGGTCATACAGCAACGAAAAGATAACACTTTCTTTCTATAAGAGTCACAATTAAACTCCCCAGTAATTTTGTATCATGTTAAAATCCACAAGAGAATAAAATACACTATCAACAAAAAATGTAACAAGTGACGTGTATATATAGAAGATACCCCAAACTCTCCATAGTAGAAATTTTTGGTGCTCTTGGTCACCTTTTTCCACATTGCAGCTCCTTCATCGATACTTTCACTAAAAATATCTCTCAAATCCTTTGCATCAGGATTTGACGGACCTAACCTGCAATAAAAAAAAAACATGTATGTTTTGACTAAACTTTGAAACCAAGTTGTGATGGTAAACAACGTACCCATGTAATCAGTAAGATTAGAATTTAAAGATTAAGTTATAAAAGGTAATAAATCTTGGTATAAAATCACCACTATATTTACTAACATAATAATAGTATAAACATAATACTTTACCCTATGACTTTGCCATTGCCACCCGTAATGATCTCCAATTGTGGCTTGAGAGAAGCGTCGTAAGTAGCATCATCCATTCCCTGGTACTCGGAGATAGTTTCACGAGTAGGTGGCATGACCTGGTATTGTTGTACATGTGGATCATGGAATGCAGATGGATGCATGTGAATGTCAGAGCAGCTAGACGCTAAATGTGAAGTTTGATGCATTGACAAGTGAGAGTGGCTCGCAACAGAAGGTCTTTGCATCGTCTGGAGTGACAAGTTAGCCGCCGGAAATGAGGGTCTATGCATTGTTGGGAGTGACATGTTAGCTGCCGAAAATGAGGGTCGATGCATCGTTGGGAGTGACAGGTTAGTCGATAAAGATGGGGGTCGGGGAATAAGTGGGTAAGACATGTTAGAAACTGACGATGGGGTTGGATAGGTTGTTGGGCGAGCAAGATAATCAGAACCACACATTTGACCTTTACCACGAACCGAAACTTTACCACGGACCGAAACTTTACCATGAACATTACTAATATCGACCTCTGGGTCTGATTCATGCTCTGCGTGCCATCGCATATGGCTTGCGGTGGCTTTTGAGGCATATAATCTTTGCAGGCGAGGTGTTATGGGAAAGTACCACAATACCGAGTTTTTTCCACCTTTAGCCTGATTACAGACCTTGCAAGTCGTACGCTCACTATCTTCTCCCCAGTACAACATACACCCAGATGAGCAACAATCAATTTTCTCAACTGGAAGTCCCAAAGAATCAACCAATTTCTTCGTTTCATAAAAATTTTGTGGCATGAGATTATCTTCCGGAAAAGCCTCGTGCATCAATTTGGCGATTTCATCATAACATTTTTCGGAGAATCCAAATTCAGACTTGATAGAACACAATCTTGTGACAATTGACAATTTGCTATGACTACAACCAGGGAACAAAGGGGTCTCTTGATCTCGCATTGCCTTGTAAAATTTCTTAGCATTCGGATTAGGAGGTTCAGGTTCGTTCGGAGGAGAAAAAAACGAAGGACCAGCTGCATCTGTTACCATATCTCGATAACGATGAGACATACTAGATATATCTTGATGCGGTGCCTGATTATATAGAAATGAACTAGAAGCAAATCCACTCCTTCGAAAAGAATTATACCCATACATGTTTTCATCATCCCTCACACTAGATGTGTTTTGATCGTAGTCATTTGTGTTTTCATAATCATATGAACTCGACCCATGCTCGTGCGAACTTAGCTCAGCTGCAATTGTGTTTGACATACCCGTTCCATATCCAGTTTCACCGTGTAAAACCCAACGATAATAGTCAGGTGTAAAACCTTGTGACGCAATATGATATTCAACTAAATGAGGTTCTACCCATGCTTTATTACGACACCGGTATCTATTACATGGACACTTAATTTTATTTTCCCTCACACATTCAGGATGACTCATCGCAAACGCAACAAACTCTTGTACTTTTTCGCTAAAACCTGGAACCAAACGACCGTGTATTTTACGATTATACATCCACACTTTGTCTGAGTTCATTGTGTATCCTGTTAAGAAAAGCAAATAAAAGTATCAAATTAAATTTTAATGATCTTAAAAATAAAAATAATTCTAACTACCGTTTTCTCAAAATTTTCTACTCACTAGCATAGATATTCATGCTTCCAACCGTCTGAATTAAGGTGAAGAAAGCTATACTATAGTATACATCTGTGTAACTAAAAATAATAGTTGATGTTAACATTTAAGTTTAACAAAGTTAATTAAAATTAGTTAACACTTAAAAATAGTAACCGAGTTAATATATACACATCTAAATCCATCTAACACAACCAAAATCGGTCGATATTTACAACATATAACAATATATAATATCTTATTTTAACAATATGATCAAATTTAAGCTAATACTAATGTCTAATTTCAACATTACTTAATTGTGAGAAATCACTTTGAGGAAGAAACTAGTGACATTTTTCAAAACTCAAACTACTATTGAAACTTCTAAAGAATAAACTATTAAAGTTCATCATTATGAATAGAGGCGAAACTATACAAGAACAAAACAGGCGACAGCCCCATTATAGGCCCGTTTGGCAACAGATTTTTTTAGTGGATTTTTGGATTTCAGATTTTAAAAATCTGTGCATGTTTGGGAAGTCTGATTATTCAACTTCTACAAATATGATTTTTAGGCTGAAAAAGCTAAATAAATCCAGATTTTTAAAATCTAGTTTTTCAGTGCATTTTCAAAATAGACTTTTAAAATATGATTTTGGACCAAAAAATCTGCTACCAAACATAGCATATGAATAAGTCAACTTTTCCATGTGTTAAGTTAAAACATAGATTCTTGGTATTATACCATCCTAACAAAAAAAATTTTCCTTGAAATACATTATTGTGTTGTTGAGTATTGCAAAATAACTTATAAACAAAAGATTATTGAACTTTTTGAATAATCCTTTATATCTTAAAATAGAGTAACTACAGGAGAACTAAATATGCGACTTCACTATCGATCAAAATTACAAAAATTTAATTTTACTATCAAAATAAGTTAGTATTAAATTAGAATAAACATAATTTCGAGAATGAAGTAGCTGAAGTTTATTCCAACTTTTCTGTAGATAATCTATATTCAAAACCTACCATACATTTTTATCAAAGGATTGAAATATAATGAATTATTTTGATCCAACATTGAGGATTGAAGATTAAATAAATGGAGCGTGTGGATGATTAACAGGTTAGAAAAAAAGCCTTACTTCTTACAATTTCACAAATTAATGCAGTAAATTAACTAAATAATATTGGAATATTTATTTAAGGTAATATGTGAGATTCCATACCTAATCACAGATGAAGGGAATTGCAGACGACTTATTGATGATATAGACGAAAATAAATTATAAGGAAAGGATTGAATAAATTAATTATAATTAAGGGAAGAAATTAAGGAATCGGTAATTAAGGGATTATTATTTTGGGTATATATCTGAAACCGTAACTATAGGAACAAAATCTCAAATATATATATAGTATGAGTAATGGTTACTGACAGCAATCAAAGGTGGACACAATTACTGTAGCAAATCTGTAGCAAGCCCCTCACAAATTTGAAATTGATTTTTCCCCTCACAAATCTCTCAGTACACCGTCACAAACTACTGAGGCTATAAAGCTGTAAGAAAATCCTGTCGCAATTCCTTTATTATTTTGTAGTGTAATAAGGATAGAATTTTGAGTGTGTTACATCCATATAGTTCCGATTGTTTAATATACTTCTTTTTTCTCTGTTAAGCTCTACCGCTCTGATTGCTGTTGGATTGGTTTATATCTGTATATGTGTATATATATGTTCAATTTCAATTTTTAAGCTGAAAAAAACATATTAAGAATACAACGAGAACATATTAAAATGTAAAAACTGATTATTTCACATTTGCTTTTTAGGATTTCTCGAGTGTATGGCACCTATCTATCTAAGTATATATCAATATATAGTCGTGATAATTTACTACGTGGTTGAATTACTAAGCTTAGAAAACATATTAAAAAGTCGTGAAAATAATCGCTTTTTTTTTTTACTTGAACTAATAGATTTTAAGACTGTGGATTTGGAATTAATAAAAGTTTAAAAAAGGTAACCGTCAACAAATTTCCTCTATTAAGAAATTGAATATAGACATATACCCAACGTAAAGTTTGAAGGATTTTCCAAAAAACAAAAACAAATTTCCAGGTGAACTAAAGCCAGAACAAAGAGAATAAACGAACTAATATGTTAGCTCATAAAATATTGTGGAGCTTTTTTGCATTTGGTAGGAATGCTTCTTATGGTTCTATTCGGATTTTTTGAACTTATACTTGTGTATAGCCGTTGGGCTTTAGTCGGTACTATGCTTACGAGGAGATTTTCTCTGAATCAAATTTCACTTACTTTTATATTGCTTGTGCGAGTCTCATTCAAAGGTGTGTGAAGTACACTTGCTACATGGTGCACTGCGACATATCGTACAAGTAAAAATGACATATTGTTGAATTTGTCAAAATTTGAAATAGATTTAAGCCTGTTTGTTACATTAATTCTTTTGTAATTTTTTGTTTCTCAAAGTCTTCTAATTGGGTTTTTGTTTCTACTTTAAGCAATGTCGAAAAACATTGGACTTTGAAGATTATGATTGTCAAAATAGCTCACTTTAGATCACTTTGATCCTGATGATATACGGGGAGTTATAAGGAGAAATGAGAGCTTTTAAGCTCATTTTCCTTTACATCTTTGCTTTTTATTAATATAGCTTTTATTAGCAAATTTTTCCCCTTTTACAGCTGTAGGGTTCAATTGTAGTGGAAAATTTTGAATTATTTATGTTGTTTTATCGATTTTGTGTATTAATGACCAACATAGGGTCTTGTCTCATGAATGAATAAAAAAACAAATGTTAGCTCATAAAATATTTAAGAAAAACAACAATTTCAACTAACTTTTTTAGGTTTTTGACTATTTTTGTTAAATATAAACTGAGAACAAATTCAATTCTTACTCATTTGTATCAATAGCTTTCTTTCATTAGAAAAGGGCAAACCAAAACTTCCATTTCACTCTCTAGTGATATACCACCACCGCCACCATGAGTGTCGTCTCTTTGCCACCACGAACAGCATCGCCTCGCCACTACCTCCATAATCCGATCACCATTGTAGCGATATTGGTACAGACAATGTACATTGTGCCCCTTATTACCCGTAGTTCTATCTCTCCCATCTCTCAGCTATATATCCTTTTTACAATCTTTTATAAAATTCAGTAGTTAGTCTAAAATTAACTACAACCAGACATTATTTTTCTTATTATTTGTAAATTCTATTAATTCATCATGTTATGAAAATATCTTGGGGAAAAGTAATATTAGGAATATTTTTTTATAAAATGATGAAATTGAAGTTTGAGAAGATATACATTTTTGCTCATATTTTTAACGTTGATCGATAGTGAATAAACGCCTTAATTATTGCTTATCTATATAAAATGTTGGATAATGATGAAGTAATTTGGTCCTCCTTGAGGGCATTAGCACACATATCCTAACCACATTTTTACTTGAACTTGCGCTTTAGCATGAGTTTATGAGGACGAGATCTCCGAGGGAGACCATATAATATAATTTCCCTCGATAATGACAGAAGCGAAACATAAAATAGACAAGCTAACAAACATTTTAAACAAAAATCAACCCATTATTTTTTTATTTTATTTTTATTTTTATCATAGCACCTAATGCAAAGCATAAAATATGAAACAAAATTTAGCAAAGAGACAATGTCTTTTTTTTAAAACAAAAGATGCATATCATATCATTAACATCGGGACTTAACCAAGTGATTACAACCATCCATACCAGTACGATAAAAAAAAAACATACAACGCTACATCATTACCATTTGCTACTATAGCAAAATTTAACTTCACCGGAATAGAACTAACTGTCTACACAAAAGAAAACCGAATACAACAAAGATAGGAAAATAATATAAACTTCACTAAATGATACTTCCTTGCAGTGACATTACTAGAGCTATTTGCGCGAGCCCTTAATTCCTTTTTCATTGCCATATAATATCTGTATGCATGGGCCAAATAAAAAAAAAAGTCTCGGGTTTACAACAAACCTTCTACATTCAACTTGTTCTTTCAAAAGATAACATATGTTTCATACGATTACATCAAATCCAGTCTAAAAATAACTCTAATTTTGAATAAAAATTAACGAATCGTCCATTATAAACTACGCAATCTTGCCATAAGAAAGAAAACAAGCCGAAATACCTGAACACGCAATCATGATTTACTCATGGCAACTATGCCTTAATCAAATGAACAACTCAATTTTTAATCTTGCCAGTTTTAATGAAAAACGAGTCTAACAATAACCTAGTCTATGTTCTGATTCAGCCGGCGGCGTCTGCATTAGTCTTAAAAATAGCTCAAGTAGCATAAGTGCATAATTAGACCAAATATTGAACATATCCAAAATTTTAGGTTGAGCAATGAAATCGAATCCCAGATCAAGGTTAAGATTGGAAAATAGAAATTAAGGTTGAGGGATATATGATCTATTTCAGATCTAGATATAAAATAGTTTAATTTAGGTAAGTTTTGAAAACTAGGGCATACACTCAAATCGAGGGTAAAACCGTCAAATAGAGGATATATATTGAATATTGGAAAAAGATTGGTTAAGAGATGATCTCTATCCAGATCTAGGTAAAAATTGGGGAAAATATGACTAATTAGGAATCATATTTGAATCGGAGAGGATTAATAGTTGAGGAATATACATCATCATTAAAAAGCGCGACAAGAAAGGACGGAGAGAGGATGCGGCCGGTGTCTAAGCTTGCCAATACCCATTATTAAGCAAAGAGACAATGCTCAATAATGGGTATTAGCAAGATTGCGGTGATGTTCTCTTAATTTAAAAACCAATGTTATAGAACAAATTGACCCCTATCAAATATAAAAACCTAAAAGCCTAAGAAAAAATCACTTTGTACCAAATATAATTGAAATATCAAACACTAAAGCAAAATTAAAAGAATTGTAGTCTTTTAGCTCTTCCGACTTGTTTTTTCCCTTCATTGTAGTCTTTTTCTTACTGTGTAATAAGGCATATATGCTAATTTAGTAAAAATTAAAATAAAAATCAATTTGTGGATTTTCTCTTTTTTTATTATTATTTATTATTAAGCAGACACTACTTAAAACATTACATACTGGTTGAGTCACTAAAGTGATACAATTTATCTCTTTGAATGTGGTCTGGTATCAATAATGAGGGTCCCTAATTCATATGGGATGTGCTGGCTGCTATATGAATGAAAATAAGGATAAGGATGCCACATCATTCGAAATAAGGAGAGGAAAGCACATTTGGAGAACCTAAATATTACCGGGCCGGGTACATATAGCCTGTCTCATAAAATTAATCAAAATCAGTGTAGGTCTGGCTATATTATACAGTAACCCTAGCCTTCTATTATTTCAACCAGACTGATTATAATACAGTCTTTTATGTCATTTTTAAAATTCTTTTGACATCGAAATAAAACAAAAATAAAACCACAAATATAATATTTATAGAACTCTAGTTAACACTACCCTAAACTTAAATAATAATTAAAAATATTTAAAATTTTAATGATTTTAATATATTTTAATATATTTTATTTGACTATTAAACAAAATAAAACCTTAAATATAATATTTATAGAACCCTAGTTAAAACTATCATAAACTTAAATATTAATTAAAAATATTTAAAATTTTAATGATTTTAATATATTTTATTTGATGATTCAACAAAATAAAATCTCAAATATAATATTATAGAACTCAATTTGAGACTACCCTAAACTTAAATATTAATTAAAAATATTAAATATATGACCGAATAGTATACTTTTAAATTTCGAGGTGAAAATGAAATTCTAAATTTACATTAATGACTGGTGTGTTGAGAGTCTGGTTGAGTCTATTGGCGAGGGAATGTCAGCACCCCCTCGTCCGGTCCAATACCACCACCACAACAGGCTATCCGGGCCTGCCAACCATGGGTGACGCATCACCCCGGATCTTGGGAGGCCGAGCTGTGCTTAGGCCGGCCTAAAGAAGAGTGTCAAGTACGCTTCCCCAATTAATGTTGCTGCTCCCTTGAGGGACCCCTCAGCATTTCATCGACGTGGCCCAATCACAGGCCATCACCTGTGGGCCCCGGAAAAGGACTGTACTCTTGTCAGAGTCATAGATGACCTAACGCCGTTGGATTAATACTTGACAGTACAGTGATCCAAGGGCTGTTACGATTCTGGATCATACTATAAATACCCCCACTAATACCACTTAGTGGGGGACAGAAAAAGAGAGAGAGGAGAGATAAAGCTGAAACCACCCGGACTACATAAACACAACTTGTGACATCCGACATCACGATTTGTAATCGGCCCGATCCCTCACCTTTCATTACATACTTACTTTCAGTCTCGAACTATACTGACTTGATCGTTGGAGAGGGAAAACCTGGTTCCAACCCCGGACCCCTGTTTGTTTCTTGTGTAGACACGAGAAGGACCCCGTCACCGAAGCAGACCACCCTTGTACGGAGCCGACGCGCATTGATTGATTAAGCCGAGCCTAGGAAGAAAATTAGGCTTGCCAATTGGCGCCGTCCGTGGGAACTAACGCGCTAGCTCTGACAACCCGTCTTAAAGAAACAATGACTAATAATGATCAGTACGAGACCCCGCCTCCGCGACATACCCCGGTCTTTGGAATGCCAAGGACCCTATCTTTTGACACTCCAAGAAATACCCCCGCTGGGGAGCCTATTCCACTAATGACAGTACCGGGAACACCCCGGTCACGCGACGAGCTGGCTCGCATGATGCTTAAGATCCATGAGAAGGAGCTCATTCCCTTGGCTGCACAAAAAGCGTTGATAACCGCGATGATGACATCCGAGCCCGGACCCGTCTCTCGCGGCGAAGCACGACTGGAGCCCGTTCGCATCCCCGTCAAAAGCGTGTTGTCCCGGTTGGGACCCCCACGACGACCCCCCCTAGATGCTCCCAGAGAGCCAACTAGAGGCGAGGAGTCGGGGCATTCCCATGAAGGGGATTCCCATCACGGCGAGGAGCGAAGTATACACTCTCGACTCCACTGGCCGGATGACAGTCACGACTCGCGACCTGAATCGAGTCGAGCCTAAACTAACAAGCCTCCTCGGACGCGAATACGCGGCCGTCGCGGTGGCCGAAACGATGGCCCCGACGAGGCAGCATTGAAAATCGTGGCCTCCACCCGTAGCACCCCGTTCTCTGACGAAATAGAATACAGTGCTCCCCCCAGAAATTTCACCGCCCCCATTCTCCAAATCTTCAATGCGGATTCTGATCCTGAAGCCCATCTCCGACTCATGTGCAAATTTTTCCCCGCCAGCCTGGGGAGATTGGCTAGTAAATGGTTCCAGTCCCTTCCCGTTAACTCCTTACATTGTTGGGACGACCTGGCCTACGACTTTGCACATCGATTCATTAACTTGAAAGAAAGGGTTGCCCAACCGGAGCAACTGTATTAAGTGAGGGCTCAACCCAAAGAGACCCTTGAGAGCTACAACAAGCGTTTTTGGCTCAAGCATGGTGAGTGCGTCGACTGACTCGACTCTACCGCCATAGCAGCTTTCAGACATAGCATGGTCGTAGGCAGCAGGATCCGCAATGGAATGATCGTGACCCCTCCTAGCACGGTCCCTCAGCTCAGGTCTCTGATAAAGCAGCATGTCGATATTGAGAAAGACATGAGATCTGTCGGGGCATCCCGTTCGGTTGCCAGTATCGAACAACCCCGAGAAAGGGCCGTTATTAAGAGCCCTAGGAGAAATCGGCCCATAAATGAAAGGATGGAGCGTCCTCGAACTGGGAGGAATCCACAACCGGCCCCCAAAAGAAGAAAAGAAGACTCGCGTCGAGCTACCCCCTCGGGGTCGGGCACCGCGTACTCCATCACCTTTCGCCTTCCACTGATCGACCTCCTCGGCGAGGTAGAGAACGAGCCATTCTTCTCCTGGCCACTTCCCCTCCGGAACGAACCGGTCCGCGGTCCGAATGATAAATACTATAACTATCATAGGGGTCGCGGCCATCTTACCGACGAGTGTCACGGTCTGAAGGCAAGGCTAGAGGGATGGGTCCGGGATGGCTTAATGGATAAATACGTCAAGTCTCGAAGGGACTCCAATCGAGACAGAGAAGGGGCCGACGAAGAACCACGAGACCTTCCCCCACCGGTGATGACATGCCAGGTTATCCATTCTGGACCGAAGAAACCGAAGCCGAATGGAGCGGAGAGAACTGAAGCCCGCGAGGCGGTGATGAAGCAGCACGTTTGCCTCGCCGAAAGTTCAAGTCCCCGAAAGAAGTACAAACACGACGTCAGGTGAGACCTGACCTTCACCGACTTCGACCTGGTAGGAGTGGACTTACCCCACTGCGACGCCCTTGTCATTTCCGCCCAAGTCGGTCATTGCGCCGTTGGACGGATCCTGATCGATCAAGGAGCGTCGGTGAACGTACTCTTTAGAGACCTCTTTGATAAAATGGGGCTTAAAGACGAGCATCTGGAAACCAGCGTCCCACCCCTGTACGGCTTCAGCTCCGAGGCGGTTCAGCCTAAAGGGAACATAACCTTGCCCGTTAAGACGGGGACAAATGTTATGAATGTGGAGTTCACAGTAGTAGACGTTCCCTTCGTATACAACATCATACTGGGGTGTGCATGGCTTCATGAGATAGAAGGCGTCTCCTCCACACTGCATCAAAAGGTCAAATATCCGACCAGTTCTGGAGTGGAGACCGTCTCGGGAAACCAAAAGGTCTCGAGAAGCTGCGCCATGGCCGTGTACTCCGGGGACAAACCGGTTCCGGTCCAAAGTGGAAGATGGGGCCCTAAGCTGCTGAGGGAACTGAACAAGAAGATGGGGCCAGAGGCGGAGGACAAGGTGGAAGGAGGGCTGTTGAAGATACAGATCCCGGGGTTGGACGAGGACCACTTTTTTATGGTGGGTACGAAGCTAAGCGAGCCCGAGATAACCGAACTCGTTGAGCTCCTGCTCTAGTACCTCGACAACTTTGCATGGGCCCCGAGCAAAATGTCGGGCATTAGTCCAGACCTTGCCTGCCACCGTTTGAACATCAACCCGGACGCAAGGCCCGTGATGCAAAAAGGGCGCCGTGTCAGTCCGGAGCATTCTGATGCCATCAACGAGGAAGTACAGAAGTTTTTGTTGGCCGGGGCCATCCGGGAAATCTATTACCCCCGATGGCTCGCCAACCCCGTGGTAGTTCCTAAAAAGAACGGAAAGCTGCGTGTGTACATAGACTACACGAGCCTGAATCGGGCCTGTCCCAATGATCCTTTCCCCTTGCCCAAAATCGATCAAATAGTAGACTCCACGGCCGGAGCTGCCCGAATGAGCTTCCTGGACGCCTGCTCCGGCTATCATCAAATACCTATGTCGGAGTCTGACCAAGAGAAGATTGCCTTCATAACCCCAAGGGGAAATTACTGCTATAAAGTGATGCCATTCGGGCTCAAGAACGCCGGGGCAACGTATCAGAGAATGGTCACCAAGATATTCTCTAAGAATATAGGCCGTACCATGGAGGTCTATATTGATGACATGGTGGTAAAGAGCGCCCAAGAGGGGGACCATCTGTCCGACCTGCGAGAGGTGTTCGAAACAATCCGAAGACATGGCCTGAAGCTGAATGCTTCCAAATGCGCCTTTGGGGTAGGGGCCGGCAAGTTCCTAGGATTCATGGTAACCCACCGAGGCATAGAGGCAAACCCGGATCAGATCTCTGCCTTGAAGAATTCGAGAACCCCTGAAAAGAAAAAGGACATACAAAAGCTAGCCGGGATGGCTGCCGCCCTCAACCGCTTCATCGCCCGGTTCGGGGACCGATGCAAGCCGTTCTTCACGGCTCTAAAGGATCAGAAGAAGTTCGAATGGAACGACGAATGCCGTAGTGCGTTCACGGAACTCACGGACTATCTTGGGAGCGCACCCCTATTGACAAAGCCGGACACCGGCAATGTCCTTGCCCTGTACCTGGCTGTGTTTGAGATAACTATTAGCGCCGTCCTTATTAAAGAACTCGGCAGGGAGCGAAGGCCTATCTATTACGTAAGCAAGACCCTCCTCTACGCCGAGACGAGGTATATGCCTTTGGAGAAACTCGTCCTGGCACTCGTTATAGCCTCACGGAAACTGGCCCACTACTTCTCGGCCCACAGTATCGTGGTGTATACCGACCAGCCCGTTCGGGAAATACTCCAGAAGGGGGACCTGTCTCGACGAATGACGAAGTGGGCCTGCCACCTAAACGCGTACGACATCCTGTTGGTCCGTAGGTGTCTAAACCTTAGAGGGGGGGTGAATAAGGTTTTCGTACGTTTTTCGCGGAATAAAAACTATGTTATTAACTAAGCAAATTAGTGGTTTTTATAACTTTAACAATTTCGTTAACAAATAAATGCTAAGTTAATCTATGCAAACAATGAATATAAGCAATAAATAATTTGCGAAAAGTAAAAGTTGAGGGAAAAGAAATAACGCAAGATTTATAGAGGTTTGGCAAAACGCGCCTACGTCCTCTCCTCGGTATTTTCACTTCCGAGTGTTTCACTAAAATCTCGTTCCAAGGTTACAACCTAATGAGCTTAATCAACCGATTAAGCTCCCCCTCACTTTATGAGTATCCCGAATGAAAAGCCTAGAACTTTTAAGCTACACTTGATTGAAAAGCTTCTACCCGATCACTCGCTCACAAATGAGTTTATAAAATACTCTTTTACAAGATTGAATTTTGAATGGATCACTCACTAACAAATAATATCTCGATGTTTATAAGATTACAATAGTAATAACCTCGAGAATATTTTATAGATACAAGTGAGACAATTTAGTAGTATAAGCTTGTAAGATCTTTGAATTTTGAAAGCTTGAAGTTGTGTAATTGTTAGGTGCTCTTCACCAAAGGATTTGGGGCTTTTTGTAGAGTGAAAAAGGTCCAACAATTAATGCATGACCGTTGGCAGTTGTTGAGTAGCTTAGCTGCTAGTTTGCAGCAGTTCGCCCCATTTTCAGGATGAGCTTAAAAGCTGGAATTTGAAATTCTACAGAAACGATCGGTCGTTTCTGAAAAACGATTGGTCGTTTTTCATCTGTGCTCACTGGAAGAATTCATACATAAAACGATCGGTCGTTTTAGCCTGGCGATCGGTCGTTTTTCTTCTTTGCTCACTGGAAGAAATAATACATAAAACGATCGGCCGTTTTATCCTGGCGATCGGTCGTTTGTTGTTCTGGCAATATTTCGGTTTTCTCGACAAACTTCGAAAGTCCGTAACTAGTCCGTTTCAATTCCGATTGAGGTTCCGCTTGAACCGTTGTCTTTGTATTTACGTAATCTATCATTTGATCCTTTAACACACTCGATAAATGATTAGTACACAAAACGAGCTTTTATCATGTTTTACAAATATTGTTATCATCAAAATAATCGATTTGAAGAACATTGTTCAACAATCTCTCCCTTTTTGATGATGACAAAATATTGACTTCAACATACTATAAGCTCTTTTTGCTTAAAAAAGTATAACCGATATGTGTAGATGACGTTTTACTTGGATAAAAGGTTTTTAGAAAAGAAACAAGTAAATGTCATAACATCCGATTTAAAACGAATTATAACAAAGCTAAACCGATTAAGGATAACGAAAGATCAAATGCAAGCGAAAAATCGGCCATAGTTTTGCCTAAAAATGGTCAATCGCCACAAAAGAAAAAACACCAAGTATAACCCATTCAACTAGATATTATGCGCACAATTTCAATAATAACAATTATAACCACGCATATATTAAAGAAAAATCTCACAACGCATAAACACTTATAAAAAGAAACATAATAACGATTCATAAAATAAAACGTTTGCTACTTATTACATCAAAAACCAACGTTGTTCGAAATCGAAAGAAATGAGAATGCATGAGAAATACAACGCAAAAACAAAAGAGAGGGTATTTCTCCCCCTTTGACATCATAAAAAAAAAACATAAAACGATATCCACCTAGTCGCGGTGGGAGGTCGCATCATCATCTTCGTCTTCGTTGTCGTCGTGGGGGCCGACAAGGTCGGGAAAATAGCCGTGGAATTGCGCCCTTTGCTCGGCGCTTTCGCGATCAAGTTGGTCGAGCTCTTCTTGACCCGGTTGCAAGAAACGAAACATCCGACGAGTCATTTGTGCATTCCGATATTGGTTGATGTAGAGATCATCGTAGAACTTATCGGAGCACGGGACACGAGAGGAAGATCCCACGGGAGATTTTCCTTGACGTCGAGAGGAGGAATGGATATTGGTGGGGGGGATGGAATCGGAGGAGATAGCTACGTCCTCATGAGAAGCTCACGGTGTTGGCTTAGGGCCGACATACTCTTCCTCTTCGGGGGTAAGAGGAGCATAGTCGGGGCCGGACACCCGCTTACCGGACCAAGTGATGGACTTGTCGGTATTATGGAATTTAATGGACATTTGGGAAAGATAGGAAGTGTCCCAAATATGTTTGTCCTTGTTTTTAAACAAAGTTCCACCGGGAACGAGATTGAGGTCCTTTAAGATGGCCGAAATCAAGGCACCGTAAGGTAGCCCATTCTTAGACTTCGTTTTGAGCGAATCCATCTTAAAGTAGATGAGGGTCGCGAAGTCAAGTTTGACTCGGCGATGGATGCACCCGAGAAGAAAGATGTACTCATTGGTAACATCCGTGAAGTTGGAGGTATGAGGGAGGACTATATGGGAGAGTATATGATAGGCTAATTTGTTTCGGAAGAGAAGGCCGTGGGCTTTGTTGGAGCGATTATTATGGACGGGATGAAAAATTTCATCTTTGAGATCGTTGAAGTTATCGATCTCGAGAGTCTCACAAAGTTCATCACTAGACTCATGGACACCGTCACTATCTAGGCGTAAAAGATTTCGTAAACGGTCTATACCGTAGATGAAGGGTTGTCCATGAAACGATGAACGCAAGCGAAGTGCGTCATCATGATCCCTATCAAGCACTAGATTATGATAAAATTCATAGACGTTTTCAGCGAAGAAAGGCTCTTTTAAAGTGAGAATAACGTCGAGTTTTTGGAAGTGTAAATCTTGCATTAGAGCGGGAAAACGCTCAAGGAAGAGGGGCATATCTAAGGTAAAGTTGGACAAAATACCTCGTTTACCCATCGAAGGTGGATAGAGAGGAGGAAGAGGGCCGGAAGAGGCACCGGGAGCGGTGGAGGAGCCGGTGTGCCGAGCGCGAGGAATAGCCGGGCGGCGAGGGGGCGGAGGCACGATCTCGTCCTCATGTTCATCGACGAGGTTGAGTGAGGCTCTCTTCATACGAATCATATTTGGATTAAAAAAAATTAGGGTTTTGAAGAAATGGGAATTTTTAAGACAAACGGAATGAATCGATAGAGTTTATACGGATAATAAAAGGAATTGGGTAATATATTTATAGGAAATTTGGATTTTTAGAAGAATTTTGAGAAGAGGACGAATTTTTGAGAGAGTGGCTGTGTAAATTTGAAGAGTTTTTGAAATAATTTGATTAGGGTTTCAAAGATAAACACTGAAAAACATAAAAACGATCGGTCGTTTTTATGTTTCGATCGGTCGTTTTGGAACGAAAATGTTCCAGTGAGCAGACCTAAAAAACGATCGGTCGTTTTTAGGAACGATCGGTCGTCTGTTTAAAAACGATCGGTCGTCTGTTTAAAAATGATCGGTCGTTTTTACAGACGATCGATCGACTGTAAATAGGTTATAGAATAGGAATTTTTTGCACTTTTCGATACTGATTTGGCAAAATATATATAAAAATACTAAGATATATATAAAATCAATCAAATATATATATATATATATATATATATATATATATATATATATATATATATATATATATATATTTCACACATCAAACATGCCTAACTCTCGGCGAATAAAACAAAATTGTTCCTCATTTAGGGGTTTTGTAAAAATATCGGCTAATTGCCTATCGGTACTTATATATTCAAGTGTACCGAGGCGTTAAGGCCTTCGGCCCTCTCTGTCCTTTTTCGGGCCTCCTCCACCCTCTCCAGGGCCTCTTCTGCCTGCTTGGCACTGGCCTCGGCCTTCGAAGCCCACGACCTCACCGATTGGCTTTGATGATAGACGTACTAGTTCATCATCAAGTAGGCCTACAAAAGAAAATACAAACACTTAGCAGAAATTTAGGAAATAAACGAAGACACATAAGAATGGCACTACGAAAACAGCAATTTACCTGCGGGATCATGGCCATGGCCGACGGCATGGAAGAGGCGAGGTCGCGACCGCGATGGTCAACCTCAACGGTCTGTTGTTGGAGCGCGGCCAGAGCAAGCAGGCCAGCAGAAGGGTGGGCCTCCATGATGCTCCTCACCCCAGTCGCCGGCTTTACCTCCTCAGGGGTCTGGACGGGCATCCTATGGGACGGGGAGCCAAAGCTTGAGTTTGAGCCCGAAGCCGAAGCACTCGGTAGCGGGCCCTTTGTCTGATCGGTTGACACCGCTCGCTCTTCCATGACCACCACAGGTCGGCTAGGCTCCCTAGGCTCCGGGATGAACAGGACATTCTCCCTCGGCTCAGGTTCCCCGGTCCGGGCCTTCTTCGCATCCCGAAGGGCCTTCGCCTCCTCCCTCTTTCTCTTATCGGCATCGGCCTTACGAGCGGCTCGTTCACGTCTTGCCTGCCCCGCCAACTCTTCTAACTTTTTTAAGGCCTTTGCCTTAGGATCAACAGGAGCAACTACAACCACCTCCTCATCCCTTGCCTCGACGACCTCCTCCTCAATGGCCTCGGGCTCAATAACCTCCTCCTCTTCGCCATCCACTTCCCCCCCTTCACCCGCCTCGACCTCGGCCTCGGCTTCTTCTTCTGCCTCCTCTTCTTCGTCAGAACGGACCACCTACATGAGCCAAACGAAAAAGAAGCTAGAAAAATTCACAAAATTTAGCTAAGTGTGGAACTGAAATCAAAGAAGAACAAAAGGCAACTTACCCTGGTCCGCGAGGTGCCCAAGCCTGGCCCGGAGGGGTCTGCCTCTGAGGAGCTATCTTCCAAGTGAAGGGGAATCCTTACAATGGGCTCCCTAGAGCTCAGGGGAAGGACCTCTGGCAGAGGCTTCCCGTAATGGTCAATGTAGCTGCGGGTACCGTCCGCCCCCTCCCTGTAATGGAGGACGGTACCATCAGGCCGGGTCTCGAAGAGAACCCCAGCCGTTTCAGGAGCGAAGGATCTCACCTCTACGGCCCTCGCCTTGCTACTCGGCTTCGGCTTCGACTTCGTCACCTTCTTCAAGGCTTTTTCAGGAGGCCCCTCGATGGCCTCAGTTTCTTTGGGAGCTTTGGGGGGAAGAGTGGACTCCAACCCCTGCTTCTTCTCCCACCGTTCTCAGGAGTACCCCACAGGGCAAAATGTCTTGTGAGGCCAGAGAGAATCGTTCCCCTTACATGAGGTAGGGGAACTGCAAGTCAACAGGCGCTCCGCATCACGCGCGCCTGCATCCGACCCGTTTGGGCCCCACCAGTTAAGGGCCACCTCTAGTGACCCGATATTGGGCTCACCGAGGCCCCCCAGCTTCGAGGCCACTGTGGCCTTGTTTTCCTTGGTGCTAAGCACCCTCCCTGGCCTGGATGGGAGAATCAGGTCGGCACGGTGGAGCCAATGGCCTTCCACCACTATCACGTCCTGTGTGTAACCTCGATTCGAATCAGAGTTACCTGTGATTAGCTGGTTATAGGCCCAGCATCGCAGGTAGGTTTGACTGCTCTTGGACTGGGAGCTTGGCTCGGTCTGCAGAAACTCATAGCAGGCCAAAAGCTCCCTCAGCCCCAATGGTTCCGGGAGGGCCGGGCCCAACAGGACATTTAGGGCCTCCATCCCGGTGCAGACGCAGTGCGCCTGCAATGGCCACTGACATGGAAGAGTCTGCATCCAGGCGCACAACTCCGCCAGCAGCTCCGGGATGGGGAGGTCGGTACCCCCATACATGAGAGTGGAAAGGGAGAGGGTCACCATGTTATTGGGATCTGCCACAATCCCGTTCACCTCGTCGACACTCTCGCATTTCCGGAGTTTGAAGTCTTCACCGATCCCACAGAGCTGTCGAAACTCGTCGAGGTCGGGCCCAGGTAGCCTCACCATTATACTGTTGTCATTCGAGGCCACGGTCAGGGCCGGGTCTAAAATCATTGCCCGGAATGGCAAGGCATTTTCCATCACGGCCAGGCACCGTGGTTGGGGAGCAACCATCGGGCCCTTTTCGGCTCCATGAACTATGACCATGTTGCTTGGGTGTTTGTGAATTTGCTAAGTATGAGAAGGAAGTGAGAGAAAGTGGTTTGCTGCGAAAATTTTAGAGATAGAACAAGAAAGTGAAAATGAATTTTCACCGAGGGTATTTATAGGCCCCCACTGGAAGGTGAAAAGACATTTACCAGAAGATGAAAAGACAGCAACAGCCCATTGCACGAACTCCCACATTTAACCGCCACTGCGCAATTAAAGTATTCCACGTGTACAGCAGGCAGAGGCCATCTGCCAAGTGTCACTCATCAGCCATTTAACATCAATGACATTGATGAAATCGAAGAGACAGAGGCGGTGCCTCATAAATGCATACTAGGCGTGCTCCACATGTAAGAAATTCATAAATACCAGAACACGTGTCACAAGACAGGCCATGCTGAGGCATCTCCGCACCGTCAAACATGAGAACAGAATGACCGGAGCCCCCGTAACGACTGAACATCCTTGTCGACCTCGTCCTTAACAACGACTCCGGACAGGGAGCTGTTGGCGAGGGAATGTCAGCACCCCCTCGTCCGGTCCAATACCACCACCACAACAGGCTATCCGGGCCTGTCAACCATGGGTGACGCATCACCCCGGATCTTGGGAGGCCGAGCTGTGCTTAGGCCGGCCTAAAGATGCGTGTCAAGTATGCTTCCCCAATTAATGTTGTTGCTCCCTTGAGGGACCCCTCAGCATTTCATCGACGTGGCCCAATCACAGGCCATCACCTGTGGGCCCGGAAAAGGACTGTACTCTTGTCAGAGTCATAAATGACCTAACATCGTTGGATTAGTACTTGACAGTACAGTGATCCAAGGGTTGTTACGATTCTGGATCATACTATAAATACCCCCACTAATACCACTTAGTGTGGGACAGAAAAAGAGAGAGAGGAGAGATAAAGCTGAAACCACCCGGACTACATACACACAACCTGTGACATCCGACATCACGATTTGTAACCGGCCCGATCCGTCACCCTTCATTACTTACTTACTTTCAGTCTCGAACTATACTGACTTGATCGTTGGAGAGGAAAAACCTGGTTCCAACCCCAGACCCCTGTTTGTTTCTTATGCAGACACGAGAAGGACTCCGTCACCGAAGCAGACCACCCTTGTACGGAGCCGACGCGCATTGATTGATTAAGCCGAGCCTAGAAAGAAAATTAGGCTCGCCATCTATCTGGCTCATTAGCATTATTGTATGTTATAGTATAGGGGAGATGATTGATTTTGGTTTTCCAATTTTGTTGATCTGTAAATTCATTGATTTTACTGTTTGGAATGTCTTTCTTTTGAAAAGCAAGTGCTTAAAACATGAATTCATTAACCTTAATTTGTTAATGACAGACCTTCTATGCTTGTGTATCAATTCTTTGGCTCTGATTTAATTCTTTACCTTTTTTGGTTTACTGCATGTGAAAAAAACTAAGGATGTAAGGAAAGTAATACAAGATTGAAATTACTTTGTTTTTGCTCAACACAAGAAAAAAGGTCAAGCAAACCCTGTAAAACTTTAATTTTAACCAGCTTCTAATATTTGAAATACATCAATCCAAACTATGTAGGAAAAAATAACATACAAACTACTATCTTAGATCATAGTAAAAGACTGTCCTATTAAGGGCTCGTTCGAGTAAGGGCTGGCTGTTTTATTTTATTTTATGTGCTTTTAAATATGTTTTAGACAAACAAAGAACTAATTTGAATGTTCATCCATGCGAACGAAAATATATTAAATATTTTAACTAAAACAGTCCAATTAAATTATCTCTAGTTCCTAGATAATCCATACATAAGTTGCATGCAACTTTCACTTATAAAGATCTCCTATCTATATTTTCGAAACCAACATTTTCAAAGTGTAGCTGAATACTTTAGTATTTAAACTATTTTCCTGATTTTTTAAAAAGATATTTTGACAATTTAGATACTACATGTTTTTTGCAAGTTAAAGTTGTATTTATTTTTTGATAGAGATGACTTATTTTGGGATCGAAGGAGTGTAATTTTATCCTAATACGAATGAGACAATTTTTCACTGTACCAATACAAAATAAATTTGGGGTGGCCCTTTTTTTACCGACTTCTACCAACCGATCGTTTTTCGAACCGAACCAATCAAGTTGGTACCAAAATTTTGGTATATCGACATTATGGTACGGTACAACCAAACCAATCTTTGAAAGTCGGTTCGGTTTTGGTATTCGTTTTGTGAGTTCGGTATGATACCGATTCAAATCGAAATATTAAAATACACTATATAGACAAATAAACTAAAAAATTTATATATACTTAATTATTAACATTGTAATAATATACTATATTACTTTTTCTAGTGAATACTTATAACATTTTTTTTATAACATTTACTATAAATGTCTAGTAGTGTTTACTCTTTTATGTAAAAAAACAAGAAATGTAACAATAATATAAATAAATATATATTTTTAATATACTACTTTTAAAACTTAATACTACGTTTTTATTTTCCAATACGCACCATTTTTCTATCATCACTTATAAACTCTAAAATTTGGTATAAAAACGAAACCGAACCGAACCAACCGAATAATTTGGTATATCGAATTTTTTGGTTCGGTAAAGGTATAAAAATTCTCAAACCAAGTTTGGTATGATATCGATATGTATTCAAAAAGATCAGTAACAAACCGATATCACCCCTAAAATAAATTGCTCGCCGCCAAGCATTCTTATGAATCATGACAATACTAGTTTCCAAAAAATGAAATATATCCAAATTATTCGTAGCTGTTGTACAATCATAGATAATTTAATTAAAGAAAGTCTAAGCATATATGGTCATTCTCAATTTCTTTTACATATCTTTATTGAAAGTCCAAGTAACATGTTAATTTTATCCACATAGTTTGTCTTTTGAGTTTCGAGATTAGAAGAAAGAACACAAAAGAAAAGTTTTGCCACCCTTTCGCAAAAACACGTAGCCGCTATTACCCAAGTCATGGGACCTCTCACAAACCAAAGACATACACATATATAGTAGTACATGATAAATGCATACAGTACTATTTGGTTTATTAACTAAATTAATTATGGATGACTTTACTAACTCACTACCCTTTCCAGTTCATAAGTACACATTTTGCAGCTGTCCTTAGTCATTTACCTATTTAAGCTGCTTCTTTTTTCTTCATTTTCTTGCTTTTCTGTTTGGTATATTAAGTATTACGAACAAAAATAATAATATATAAGAATGAGTTGTAATGGATGCCGGGTTCTTCGAAAAGGATGTAGTGAAACTTGCATACTACGACCTTGTTTAGAGTGGATTCAAAGCCCACAAGCCCAAGCCAATGCTACTTTGTTCGTCGCCAAGTTCTTCGGCCGATCCGGCCTTATGTCCTTCATCTCCTCTGTCCCCCATAAACAAGGACCTGGTAACTTCCACTTTCTTCTTCTTTTCATTTTCTAAGTTTTTCTTTTCAATTATTTGGGAATGGTACAGAAATTTCAAATATTTATTGCGTTAATATCTTTTAATAACTGTTTTTTGTTGTTGTTGTGCTATACTTGATACCCTCATAAACCGTATGGTCCATACTCCATATCAAGGTCAAACGATGAACATGATCCGAATGCAAGAGATCTTTCTGATCTTCTGGTAAAGATCTAAGTTCTCTTCTTATCAGGTTTAAAGATATATAATTGTAAGATTAGTTAGTACTTAGAAGTTAAATAAACTAGTATCACATATCTTCCTTATGTGATTCTTTGTATAGTACTAGTGAGTATTTATATACGAATGGAAAGGTAATATAATTAGTCATCTACAAATTTTGCTTCTAAAACTAGTATTCTAAAGCACAATGCAAAATAAAGTCCATTATAAGCATCTCTGAATGCCAATACTTCCTGAAATATAAGTTCTCTTGGAATAGCTTATTTAATTTATATATTTATTGCAGCTTTGTTCCAATCGCTTCTGTTTGAAGCGTGTGGTAGGATGGTGAACCCAGTAAATGGAGCTGTGGGTCTCCTGTGGACTGGACACTGGCAAGTGTGCCAGGCAGCAGTCGAGACCGTGCTACGTGGCGGCACATTGCAAGAAGTTTCAGAGTCACTTGTCAAAACAAATGTCAATCTAAACGATAGATACGAAAATAAATATATGAACCATCAACCTTACCAGTTAAATCTTCCTCAAGATTTCAACAGTATACAAGAACGGGACAATGAACCATCGAAAGATCCAATGTCCAATCTTGGGTTGAGTTCAAAGACCTTCCGGGATGAGAAATTTTGCAGGGGTACCTCATCGATGATATCTGAAGAGTCAGACACAATTAATTGCATTGGAATTGTTGGTTCTTGTGACCCTAGTGGACAAAGAGGGAAGAAAATTAAACTTCTACACTTGTTCACCTAGTAGAGCATTTTCATAAAAGAATTGAAATGCTGATTGGAACCTCTAATGTAAGAGTTATATCCGGATCTTAGTCCGAATTTTTTGGTTTACGTAAATCAGCATCGGCAAGATTAACCTTGTTTTGCAATATAATGGGAATATCAAAGTTCGGATGGTGTTCTCTATCAGCCTTCTTGTCAAAAACATTGATAGATTATTTGGTTGTTTTAATTAACCATTAAGTACGTACTTCAAATTACAGGTAGTCGGTATCCCTTGAAACTATTATCCCTCAAATAAATCATATCTCTCTCTAAATCTCTCCCTCTTTACCCCAAACCTAATTATATGCCGCCTACCTTAGGATGGGAGTGGTACTTCGCCTCCCCTCTATCCATGTGCTACATACCGAGATACATAATAGTCCCTCTCTTTTCAAATCCGGACTCTAATACAGGGTTTTTTTCCTCCCCCTTTTCTCCACCTTTTAACGGTGTGCTTATCTTGTCTGAAATTAGTAAATCTAATCGTTCACGCCTCTCTGATTTCATGACCAATGGTTTGGGTTTTACAAGATTAGATCTGATAGATCATAGTTTGGTGTGTTGTGGCTCTTCACGGAGCCCCGCAAGTTTTCTCCAACCAAAAATAATGATTCGTTGTAACAATGGGTGGAGATGTGAAACTTTCGTTCAGAAAAAATTCAAAGTGAGACCAAGATTTTGCTTACAAACAAATAGACGTTCATGTGATTGACAGTAAAAAAAAACCAAAAGTTCAACTCATCAAAAGATTATTAATTACTGACATAAGATGTGGGAAGAAATTGAAACAAGTTATGCAATGTGTAGAAAGACAGATCTAGGTCTGAAGAATTGATTTTATTTTCTAGATTTTTTTTTATTTCAAATTTTATTTGTTTTAAGTTGTAATAAGATGTTTACTATCGTTGTTTATTAATGAAATAGTAGGTAATTTACCCACAATTTTATATAAAAAAATAATTAAGCATTAAGTGAACACAAACACTTGGTCGAAAATGGGCCTTTTCCTCCGGTGTAACTATAGCTAGCATACACTTTCACGACTTTGTGACGAAGCACACATTCTACCATGCATACAATTTTACTACTATATCTCGAAGCACATATTCGGAATCATTAACTAAGAAATTGAGAATATAAATGATAGGAGTAAATTTTACAAATAATGCCCAATAGGTAGCACTTTTGAAATTATATTCCTCCTAGATACCTCCATAATTTCACATTCCCTATAGGTACTATTTTTAATTATTTAATTTATTTACCAAAACGCTATAAACATATTTCATAAAAAATGAAAAAAAAACACATAAAATTATATAAAATGCAAAAAATTTCAAAATAAATGAAAAAAATCACAAAAAATTGTAAAAATTGAAAAAAAAAAAAATCACAAAGAAAATAAAAAAAATCACAAAAAAATAATAAAAAATGAAAAAATCACATAAAATTATAAAAAAAAAAAAAATCACAAAATATTATAAAAAAAAAAAAAAATGAAAAAAAAAATAATAAATAAAAAAATCACAAAAAATCACAAAATTTTTTAAAAAAAATACAAAAATTATAAAAAATTATAAAAATCATAAAAAATTATAAAAAAAAAAAAATTTATAAAAAAAAAAAAATCACAAGAAATTATTAAAAAAAATGAAAAAAAATCACAAAAAAAATCACTTTTATTGAACTTTATGCACTTTCGACTGTACTATATGCACTTTTAGCTGAACTATATGCACTTTCAGCTGAATCAGATGCACTTTTAGTTGAACCAGATGCAGGTTTTACAGAACGATATGCACTTTTATTGAACTAGATGCACTTTTGTCTAAACCATATGCACTTTCAGCTGAACCAGATACATTTTTAGTTGAACCATATGCACTTTCAGCTGAAACATATGCACTTTTAGGTGAACCAGATGCAGGTTTTACAGAACGATATGCACTTTTATTGAACTAGATGCACTTTTGTCTGAACCATATGCACTTTTAGCTGAACCAGATACACTTTTAGCCGAACCATATGCACTTTCAGCTGAACCATATGCACTTTCAGTTGTACCAGATGCAATTTTAACAGAACTATATGCATTTTTAACAGAACTATATGCACTTTCGACTGTACTATAGTCATTTTCGACTACACTATATGCACTTTTAACTTAACTATATGTAATTTCCACTAAATTAGATGCACTTTAAACTGAACCAGATGTACTTTCAGCTGAACCAGATGCACTTTTAGCTGAACTATATGCATACTCATTTTTATTGAACTATATTTACTTTCGACTGAATTGTATGCACTTTCAACGGAACTAGATGTACTTTCAGCTGAATTGAATGCAATTTCGACTCAATTTTATGCATTTTTGACTAACTATATACACTTTCGACTGAACTATATGCACTTTTATTGAACTATATACGTTTTTGACTGAATTATATGTATTTTTGACTGAACTAGATGCACTTTCAGGTCATTTAGATTAAAAAAGACACATTTATCATGGAAAAACCATTTTTTTGTATAAAAAAAATCACTTTTCGGTATAAAAAGTGTTGCCTTGACAAAAAAATATTATTTATTTTTTGTACTTTTTTAAAAAGTTTATGATTTTTTCATTTTTTTATAATTCTTTTTATTTTTGTGATTTTTGTGATTTTTTATAATTTTTATAATTTTTTGTGATTTTTGTTTTTTTTATAATGTTTTGTGATTTTTTATGATTTTTGTGATTTTTTTTATATAATTTTTTCGTTTTTTTCATTTTTTATATTTTTTTTTGATTTTTCGGTATTAAAAGTGTTATATTGACAAAAAAAGTTATATATTTTTTTTTGTAATTTTTTAAAAAGTTTGTGATTTTTTTTCATTTTTTTCATTTTTTGTGATTTTTTGTAATTTTGTAATATTTTTATAATATTTATATTTTTTTGTGATTTTTGTATTTTTCAATAATTTTTTATGATTTTTGGTGATTTTTTATAATTTTTGGTGATTTTTTATGATTTTTTTTGTGATTTTTTTAATTTTTTATGATTTTTTTCATTTTTATAATTTTTTTGTGCTTTTTTTTTATTTTGTTGTAATTTAAAACTATTTTTTTGGGTTTGTAGAAAGATAAAATATGTATATTATATTTTGGTTTGTATGACAATTTAGTAAATAAACTAAATAATTAAAAAGTGTTACCTATGAGTAATGTGAAATTATCAAGGTATCTAAGAGGAATATAATTTGTTATGAGCTACTTATAGGGAATTACCCCTAAATTTTATATATCCTTTATCTATTCATGAACGTTGCGCTTACTTTTGATACTAAGGAATGCAGATCTTGGGATAGTGAAATTCCTATATGTTGTTCTAGTTGCAGTTTTGCAGTTAGGTTCCAAGTGATGTTGCAACCACAGTTGGAACCAAGTGTATTAATGGACAGAACAGTTTATGTAAATGTACTTGAAGTAAATCACACGTACATTTAACAACGGAGTTCACCCAACTGGGCTACGTCTCCGGGGCACTTACCCAGATTATGATATTATAAAAGCTTACAATATAGGATTCAAGTCTTAATGAAAAACTCTCAGACTCCCTCTACGTTTTTCTGCCTATCTCTATATTGCTCCTACTTTATAAATATCACTTAAAAATCAATGGCATCCCACCATTGTTTTCTTTTAAAGCTCACTGTGTATTCTCTCAAGAATGAGTTCTTTATAATTTAGAACACACACCTTTTTTACAAGCTAAGTTATCAACTATATAAACAAGTAAAAACAATCTTCTTGCTTCAAGATCTTTTGTGATTGCTTTGACTCTTTTGATTGGCTTCAATCTTTCCATGTATCACAGGACTCTTTAGCGTAAGATTGCATCCATCTTGATAAGATAGTACATTTGATAATTAGCTTGAAAATAGGAGTTAGTCTTTTCCTACAATAAAGAAACATATAAGACAATATCTTTTAGAGATAATATCTTTTAAATATACATACGAAATATTAACTCCATATTTCATTCAATCTTAAACATATCATACTGATTTTGATAAGGAACAAAGATTGAAATAAGTGATAAAGATTTGCATAAGAATAGAGATATAGATTTATCCATCTAAATGAAACACATCTTTATAAACTAATCTCCTTATACCTTTTAGGAAACATCTTTCCTTACCACTTTAATATTCTCACTATAAACGAATTAAACCTTTAAGAGCATATGAGAATATATCCTGCATACTTTAAAACAAATAATTATCATTAAAGAATAGTAATGCAGAATTACAGAACTAGACAGAATCATGCAGAACAGCAGGTTGGAACTGTGGTTGCAACTGAGGTTGCAACATTACTTGAAACCAACAACGCTATCTTAGTAGGTTGTAACTGAGGTTGCAACATTGCTTGAAACCAACAACACTGTCTTTGTAGGTTGTAACTGAGGTTGCAAAATTGCTTGAAACCAACAACACTGTCTTAGTTCTTAACAAACAAGAAGGATTATTTAAGGCAAACCAATAGACAACAAATAGTATTTAGACCAGAAATCTGGTCCTAACAGATAGGTTGAATTCAATAATGAAATTTGTGTTTATGCTAGAAAAGTATACTGATATAACTAACGAATTTGGTATAAAAAAAAATACAAAAAAATGTCTAGATAGTGAAATGAGTAATGACGATATTTTTTATGATGAGTTGTTAAGTGATGGTTTTTATGATGACTTTGTGATATATTAGTCAATTTATGACAAATTTGTGACAGTTTTTACTCTTACTAAATTAAACTATTTTAGTAGTGTAGAGTAGACTACACTACAAAAAAATACCCAAATAGCGACGGGATTAGTGACGGTATTTTTTGTTACGAGCTTATTAGCGACGGTTTTTGTGACAGTTTAGTCAATTTGCGACAGATTTGTGACAATTTTTTAAATTAGTGACATCCTTGTGACTGCTTTTTACTCTCAGTAAATCAAACATTATTTTGTAGTGCTAAATGGAATGTGTATGACGACTTAGTTTCTTTTTCCATCTATTGATCAATGATACAAAAAGTTCCTTGATATAAACTGATGCATTTAGATATATTTAAATAGTTAATTCTCCTTTTTAACAAATTATGCTCTTACATATATATTACGGTCACTCGCTATAGTGGGATAAAGAAATGTGATAAAACCATAACTTTGTTCGGTGGCGTTAGGTTTTTCAACAATAATATAATATTAACTATATAATAAACGATGAACACTTCTTGATGTTTATTACTATTCGGCAATTGCCCTTGTTCGGATTACAATTTCCTTCTAACAATTATGCTCGATTTAACTATTTGATCTCTCATCTTAGTCTTTTTCCTTCTTCTTCGGTACTCGGCTCTTTCCCTGCTCGGTTTGTTTCTTGGCGTGATAAGGTTTGACTAATTTCTCTCTTTTCTCTACTTCTCTCTATATTTTTTGGATAGATTTTCTGGTCCTTCTTTAGGGGGCGATAGTTGGCTATTTATAGGCAAGTATGTCTTTTAGGATGTTGACAAATGTCTTCATCTCTGGGGATGTTTCAGACATGGGTCCCCAGCTAAGTGGGCTTGGGCTTTTTAATAAAGGTGTGATAACCCATTAAGCATTGGATACCCCGTTAGGATATATGGGCTGATTAATACCCGAATATAATATTCGGGTCCAATTTTTATGTTCTATCAAGTGCTCCCTGACTTCCTCGGTGTGATTTCCACGTCGAGGGAGTCATGATTGGTTTGTCGAAGAGATTACTTCGGTCTAGCTGTTCTCTAAATCATGATTGGTTTGCAAACTTGTCATTTTAACTTTGATATGACCCTTGATATCTTTCTTCGAGGATACCCTTGACCTTTCCAAAAATCACCTTATTATAAATGGGAACACCCTTCCCACAATTACTTATTCCATCACCACCCTGCTTGTGACTCAATGGCTTCTCCCCCTGATTCTACTGGAGATATCTTCAGATTATGTGGCTTATTTAGAGAATGAAGTCAAGAAAACCCGGGTCTTGAAAAAGAAGCTGGCGGACGTGACCAAAAGGTTGTCTGATATGGACGCGGCTCATCACTTGACGATGGCCGACCTGGATTGGGCCTTTGAGTGTATAAAGAGGCTCGAGGCTTCTCTGGCTAAGGAAAAGGCGGCAAAGAGGGCCTATAAGCTTGCTTTTAAGGAGCTGCACGATCGGTCCAAGCCGGGGTCGGGTGATGCTGAAGCAGGCTCTTCCTCGGAATAATTTACCTTTGTGATTTCTTTTGTATTGGATATCATCACCCAGTTGTAATCGCATTATTGAAAATATTAATAAAATATTTCCTATTTTCATTCTTGTTTGTTTATTTCCTTAATACCTCCTCGTACGACTCAATCGGACTTGAACTGTAGTTAGTTAGCCATAAAAGGCTTTGGGAAGTTCAACAGGGTTAGTCTTTTTTCGAGGTGACCTTTGATCTTCTTCATTTGTCCAATAAAAAGAGGGCTTCACCTTTCTCATAATCCATCAATTACTTTTAACATTTTTCTGGTAATATCATGGCCTCTCCTAAGGGTCCTGCTGCTGACGATTCTTCCGCCTATATTGCTTATTTAGAGTGCGAGCTTAAGAGGGTTCGTATTGCGAAGAAAAAGTTTGCTATCATGGCCAGAGAACTTCTTGAGGTCAAGAAAATGTTGTCTGATCTGGATGCGTCCCTTCACGCAACTATGGCTGCTCGGAATTGGGCATATGATCGAATAGATAGGCTCGAGGCATCTCGGGATAAGCATAAGTCGGCTAAAAGGGCCTATAAGCTTGCCTTCAAGGAGATGCATGCTCGGCAGAAGAAGAGGGCTGACAATGTCGAAGCTAGCTCTTCTACTAGATAGTTTGGTTTTGTAGTTTTCTTTTCTTTCTTTTCTGTTGGGTTTCATTACCAAGTTGTAACTGAATTATTGAAATTAATAAAATAATCCCTTGTTCTCATTCTTGTTTGTGTACCTTCCCAATACCTTTTTTGAATGGCGTAATTGGACTTGAGTCGTGGCTAATTGGACATTAAATGTCTTTGAGAAGCTCGAGGGTTTGTCTTTCTTCGAGATGACCTTTGATCTACCCCTTGTTTCTTCCTATAAAAGGGGACTGTCCCTACATTCTTTGTGCAATTCATTCTTTATTAACGAACAAATGGCTTCTCCTCGTGAAAATAGCGGTGACAACCTTCCCGAATATGTTGCCCATCTCGAGGAGGAGGTTAGGAAGGCTCATATCCTCGAAAGGAGGGTTGCCTCTTTAACCACGGAGGCTCGCCGAGATGCTGAGATGGACGAGCGCTTGGAGGCCATGGAGAGTGAATATCAAAGGTCTCTGATCGACAATATTTGGGCTCGTGCTCAGATCAACGAGCTTGAGGCTTCTAGAGATAGGCATATTGCTTCCAAGAGGGCTTACAAACTGGTCCTTAAGGAAGTGTATGCTCCGTCTAAGAGGAAGCCGAAGGACGAAGCAGGCCCTTCTACGAAATGATTTTATTATTTTTATTGTATTTCCTTTATGTTGACTGCCTCTTCTGTAATGAAGTATTAATCAATCAATAAAGACTTCTGCAATTCATTTTGACTGCGCACACTTGTGGCCTCATTAATGCTTTTTCTTGGGCCTTGCATTTGACCTTATCCATTGAACCTTCTGAATCTTTGTATCTAGGGACTGAGGGGATTTCTCGAGCCCTGTGCACAAATCTTATCCTTTATCTCTTAGCACTGTTGCACTTTCCTAGAGAGACACGTGTAAGACCTTTTTGGGATTTACCCTCTTTAAATACGGGCGTGAATCCAAGCGTTTCTTCTTAACAGACGCATCTTTTAATAACGAATGGTTGCAACTCCCCATTTTTAATTTCTCAACAGGCGCCTCTTTTTTAATTACCCATATTTTCCAGAGTCTTTTGATGAATCGGTTGCATTTCCCCACACTAAACCTTCCTTAATTTTTCAATAAATACCTTCTTAAGATATGGATTTCTTCACAATCTCACCCTTATCTCTCTTCATCATATACAGAATTTTATCCCATAACGCCCTTAAAATGGCTGGTTCTTTCACCAAATCTGCATTGGTTTTGCAAGTGGAGGCTTTTGAAGCCTCATATGGCCATGCACTAAAGCTGTTGAAGGATGCTGAGGAAGAGTTAAAGGTGATGCGTTATCACCATATCGAGATGGTTCGGGAATTAACTTGGCTAAGGTCCGAGCTGGATTATTGCCGACGTGCTCGTCAGGCTCTAGTCGAAGAGAATGAGGTGCTGAGGGGGAACTCGACACTTCGAGACAGGAATGTCTCTGTCGGGCCCTCTCATCGATACCGATCGACCTCCCCCTAACCTCTCCATTTTCCTTTTTTTCTTTTTGTTTTCTTCAATTTTCTTCATTTCTTCTTCTTTCTATACTCTTTCAGTCTCTCTTCTTCGTTTTCTTGCAGTCTTCTTCTTTCTTTCCTCCATTTTCTTTTCACCATCTTCTCCCACCACTACGATGTAACAATCAACCCCGAGTCCCTCGGTTTTTTTGTTATATTCTTCTTATGTTTCTTTTTTTCTTTTCTTCTTACTCACTCTAGGGTTTTTGTCATTTTTCTTTTTCTTTTATCTTTTGTTCCTTTTACTTTTTTCCTTTCTCTTTCTTCATCCTCGGTCTCACCACCTTCTAGGTGACAATCAACCCTGTGATCCTTAGGGTTTTTATCATTTTTCATTTTCCTCTTCTTGCTTTTCACTTCTTCTTTATGTTCCTCCTCTTCTTTATGTTCCTCCTCTTCGCTTGATTTGCTGATATAGCTGATCTTCTTTGGCTACGTTGTCCCCTGATGTAATAGATCTCCATGTAATAGATTGTCTTTTGATGTTATCCTTGGATGTAATAGACCTCAATGTAATAGATTGTCTTTTGATGTAATGAACAGTGATGTATCCCATCTTTATTAATGAGAATTATCTTTGCCCCTTTATATTGCACTTCTTTTTATGCTGCACTTGTGGTCTGTCGTTTCTTCTGCAATCTGGATCTTTAAATATCTTGTCTTTATTTCCTGCCGTATTGTGATATTAGATGACTGTAGACATGTCCCCAGCACTGTCGAACATAGGTGCCTGCTCCCAAGCACTTGTCAGATAATATGCATGTTCCCAAGCACTTGTCAGATAATATCATACTATCTTTGTTCTATAAGTACTCCTCCTATTTTCTTTAGTAGTTATCATCTTTCATCAATTCTTGTTATTTGCTTTTCCCTCATCCCCTATTTTCTCCTGTATTATAACAATTTCCCCAAAATGTCTGAACCTGTGGTGAGATATCATGCTCAGATGAAGGGCTTGGATACTGAGGTATCTCGGGTCCATCGTCGAATGGCAAGGCTTGAGAAGGAGTATGGCGTTTTGGCTTTGAGTTTGTTCGGTTCTTATCCCGAAGAGACAATGAAGTGGACCGAGATTTCGGCCTTGAGTCGTCAGCTCGATCATTTGTTGTTGCAGAGAAATCATCTGGCCAACTCCTGGTATGATGCCGAGGAGATTTGGGACCATGCTCAAGATGAGTTTGATAACTCCCCTCGAGGCCTAGCTAGCATGATGGTTAGGAACGCTCGGCTCGAGGAGCGCATCATGGTTCTAACTGGGGAGAAATCCGAACTCTCCACGGAGAATGAAAACTTGGTTGCCATGAATGATTCCTACCAAGCTCGGTTGAACTGCTCTGCTCGTTTTGCTTTCTCTCGGTCTGGCAGTTCGGTTTTTCCACCCATTGATCCTTAGTTAGATTGGGCTGGTTTTCTGATGTATTTCCCATTTTGGAACTTTTATTTTCTTTTGTATTTGAATTAGATGTATCTTTTCGTATCTCGTGCCTTTGTCTTATGAACCGTTGCAACGCCTCGTACTTTGTGCCCTTTGACTCTTTATAAATGCTCCCTATTGTCTATATTTCATTACCAATTCTTCCTTTCTCTCTCTTGTTTTATAATTTTTATTTCTTCTAACTTGCTTTTCTTTGAGATGGCTCCCATCACTAGATCTGCCTCCAAAAAGAAAGCCCTTCTGGAAGAGGAGCCTACCTTCTTGTTACCCCGTCCCCCTGGTTTCGGGGAGGATTTAACTCCTCTTCAGTTAAAAGAAATTGAGATGTCATGGCTGAAGCATGATCTCAAGTGTGCTCAGACCGAAATGAGGCGATTCAAACAGTATTGGCAGGAGGAGAGTGCTGCTCGTTTTGAAGCCGAGCAGAAGTGCAAATCTCAATCTCATGCTCTTAAACAAGTGGAGATTGGCATCTCTCATTTAATTAGGGAAAAAGAGCGTCTGGAGGAGCTCTTGGCGAAGAAGGATGCCGACATGGGGGGTAGTTCGAAGAAGTAGGATGGGTGTATTTCTTGTAAACTTTTTTTTTTTCTGTTGTGTTGTTTGTTTGTATCCCCCTTTGTGGATGAATAAAACTTCTGCTTTGCCTCTATATATATATATATATATTTTATTTTTTATTTTTTTTTCTTTGCTTTTATGTTGATACCATTCGATGTCCGAGCAAAGTGCACCGTGGTTATCCCCCTGGAGAGCGTTGTTAGACTGGACGCGTAAATGCCGTCGAGCTAGGAACGGTCTCCGCCCACCTTGTTCGGTGTGCCATTTGTTCGGATAAGAAATGGTTGGGCGTCGATATACTTAATCGGGGGACATCCTCGGTGTGGTAATAGTGGTAGCGTATGTTGGAAACTTTTCATGGTAGGGTCCACTGGCCGTTTATTTAGGTGTAATGATGTGAACTGCCTTGGTTAGTGAGATATACTATCTGACGTGGCAAGATCTGGAGCGTTTATTTGTCGAAAATAGCAACGGTTGTGGACTTTTCTATGGTTGGAAAAAGGTAAACCTCTGTCACACGAAAGGACGGTTATTATTTTATTCTTTCTGTGGCTCCACTCCTTTTAACTGTGCTAAGTAATCTCTTTTGTTTTTATCCCATAATTTGCTGAAAAAATATCTCTTATTTTCTCTCTCAAGGGTTCATTTTTCCCGCCAAAAAATTTCTTGCCTCTCCATCTAGGGTTTCGCCTGACTGTCGATAGATTTGCTGCTATTCTCGCTCGCTTGCTCGTGAACATGACTATAAGTATCTTCGTATTTTGTGGGTTGTTTGTCTGAATACCTCTGTGATTAGGATACGTATTTGATTTGTGGTTGTGGTCATATATGGTCTTGGTTGTCTATATGTCTATCTAGGTTGTTGAGTAGTGGTTTTTCTTCCTGTATAGGATATTTGTTGGTTTGGTGGAAAACTTTTAGGGTTTCCATCAACTGGGGGGGGGGGATTTGTCGTGTCATGTGTTTTGATGATGTTTTGGTTAGTATATTGATGGAGTTTTGATGATGTTTGGATAGGAAATTCTGGCCCAATGCCTGGCCCAAGTTGGCCCATTTGTGGAAAAGGACTTTAAGCGGCTCGCCGGAATACCCGCCGATATTCACATTCAGCTGCATGTCTCTGACGAGGAGGTGATGGGATTTGTTCCTGCCGGCGAAGTTGCTGTACGTTCTTCGGCATTTTTTATTGGGGGTCTTCGACTTCCTTTTACTGACTGGGTGGCTTCGTTCTTTGAGGCCGTCCAGATTGCTCCGGCCCAACTGGCTCTGAATGGTTACCGTACCTTGAACGGTATTCAAATGTTGTCGGAGTTGTCCGGGATACCTATCGAACTGAAAGATGTATTCGGGGTCTACAGTTTGAGTTTCGAGCGCCGTAGCTCGTATTTGAAGACATTGCGCGCATTCTCCCGGCTGGTCATGGGTCTGCCGGACACCAACAAGGGGGATAACCTTGGTATTGTGATTGGGTCCGGAGAGTGGGGTTGCGCTGGACATCAGATTCCCGGACTTGTCACCGCGGCTCCCGATATTCCCAACATCGGTGCTCCCAATGTGGAAGCGCTCTTGGCACTTTGGAACTAGTGGGGGCCTGGTCCGGCGAAGGATCCGGCAAGCCGCACCGCTGCCATGCTGTTGGGTTATCCTGCGGGTCCGGTGACCAAGGGTAATCCTGCGCCCGAGATCCCAACAGAGACTGAGGAGGATTTCCTCAAAGTTGTAAAGTCTCGAAGCGCTGCTCGGGGAGGGAAGAAGCCTGTTCGTCCTAAACGCCGAGCATCGGATCCCGCTGTTGGCACCCCGAAGAGGGCTAGAGGGGCTGAGACCTCAGGTAATGTGGAGGTTGCTGATGCTGGCAGGGGTGTGGAGGTGGTAGCTTCGTCCCAAGGCGATACCACCGAGGAGGCTGCTGCGAGCTTCGATGTAAGTGTATTTGTTTTTGTGAATAGTTGTCTTTGGACTCTGTTGTTCTTTGCTTTATATGTTATCTTGTTTCAGTTATTGACTTCTTCATTGGTTACCCTTGCTCTTGCTCGGTCTATGGGCATTATCGTGTTTCAGGGGTCGTTCGATAATATATTCGGGCATATCAACCTCCTGGTGAACATGGGCGAGGGTACGATGACCCTGCCTGTCATCTCGCCTATCCGTACCGAGGACCCGATAGCCCTGCCTGTTTGCTCGCCCATCCGTACTGAGGAGGTGATCGTGCATAAGGCCCCTGATAACAGTCCTTCGGAGAAGGAGGTGAGGGAGGAAGTGGAGGTGGAAGTCGGCAAAGAGGCTGCCGTGGAGGTTGTGGTGGGTGACGAGGATGAGGTTCTTGAGAGACCTGAAAAGGTGTCGGTGGACGGGGTTGCAATGACCCGTTACATTGATAGGTGTGGGGGTGAACTGTTGGAGCAACCCCGTGTCTTGAGGATGGGGTATACTTCTCTTAAGCCCCTCGTCGTCAAGGATGCAGAGAAAATAGCTGCTCGGCCTGTAATATCGGTTATAGAGCAGGCCAGCACTGATGCGCTTCGGGTAGGTTGTGCACGTATTTTGTTATATAGGTCGTGATACTCTTATTTTGGCTGGTATCTGACGTTTCTAAATACAGGTTTTCGTGGATATCGTGGTGTTAAGGGATCAGCTGTCAGCACTAGAGGCCGAGAAAGAGAAGCTGATGGCCGAAAATAAAGCCATAGCCGAGGATAAAGCTCAGCAAGTGAAGTTGGTCTCCGAGCTGGAGGCGGTGAAAGAGAAGGTGATGGCCGAAAGCAAAACAACGGCCGAGGAGAAAGCCCAGATGGCTAAGTTGGCCTCTGATTATGAGAAATTGGTGGGAGACAACTTACGCCTGACCGAGGAAATTGAGAAATTGGGGGCCGAAAAAGAGGAGTGGGTCGAGAAGTACGACCTTTTGGAGGCTGATAATTTGCTCATGGCAGAGGACGTAGAGGTCGGAACATCCGAGGTGGCGGCCCTGAAAGTGGCACAAGCGGAGGAAAGGGCAAAGTTGGCAATGATGGCTAACTTCTCCGTCTTTTGCGCTCACGTTCGGGCTCTAAACTTTGCCAAGGTCCCGTTATCAGACCGGGCGTGGTCGGAGTTGGTTTATCCCTGTCCGCAAGGTGCACCTCCTAAGCCTCAGGATTGGGCCAACTTTCGAGACGAGGAACTCCCACGGCTGCCGGGACATACTACCTCGACGGCGCTCCGTCCCCATTCCGGGTCGGCTCCAACGACTCCTCGGTCTGCTGCTGTCGTGACTCCCCCACCCGCATCCCCTCAGGTGGAGCCTTGACAATTTACTTGTAGTATTTTCTCTGTATCTTAGCGTAAAGTCTTTTGGTACCCGAATCGTGGGTCTCTTTTGTAACTAGAAAGATATTCTTTTGGGAAGTGATAATATAGGTGCTACGTTTTCTTTCGGTTTGGCTTTCCTTGTTTGTGGGTCATCGTCTTTTGAAGGATGTAAAAACAAAATCTTGTCAGGTACCTGTTAACCCCCTTGCCATGGTGTTCTGGACCTCGCCTAGTCATAGCATAGGCGATGTTATAAATGGTCTTGAAAAAGCTAACGCGTCCCTAACTTCTGAACTGAATTCTACTCGTCGGGAAATCGAGGGTCTGAATATTCATATTTCAAATTTATCGATTCGATTACGCGACTTAGGAGAGAAGTTCAGTAGAAGGACCGCCCACTATACGGCAAACAAGGGTAAGGCCAAAGAGCTTCTTGGGGCACTTCGGCGTTCTCGTGATGAATCCCGAGGCCGTGTGACGAGCTTGAACTTGGTTCTAGGGGCTGTTTTCGAAGATGCGGACTTGCTGCTATCCTTTGCCAAAGCGTATTGGGCCTGAGCCCGCGCTTTAGAGGTGCTCGAGCATGTAAAAGGGATGCATGGTGTTACCCGGGCAGAACGCATGGTTGATGCTATGGCCGGGGTAACTGAAACCACGACTGCCTTTAACCGGGTTGATAAGGTCGTGCAGGAATGTTTGGGGACGCAAATTGTTTCGCTGCGAGATATTCATTTCGCTGATGCCGTAGAGACATCAGTGTCTGTTGATGGGTTATCGGATTAATGATCGAGTAGCTTATTTTGTCATTTTATTTGTAGCTTGTATATAAAAATATTTGTTTTTCGACTTCCCTGTCTTTTCTTTATTTGCGGCCGAATATTCATCTCTTCCCTTCTTCCCCCATTTTTTTTTTGTTATAGGCACATGCTACTACGTCGCACCAGGCTAGCTCTCCATGCCTAGTTAGTCCGGGGCTAGGACCTTCGGGTGTTGCCCAGGACGAGGTCTCATCTGGTGCGGCTAGTGAAGTGCACGCCAATTTGCCTTACATCGTTTTAATGGGAAAATACGCCAAGTTACTCAATCGGTGTGCCCGTCTCAGGGCCAAGTTAAAAACCCAGGCGTCCTCTTTCTGGGAATATGTTCTTCGTGCCGAACATGTTGTTGAGGTTCAGGAGCGTCGCTTAGATCGATATTGGCGTGTAAAGGAAAAATACTTTGGTAAACTAAAATCGTTGGTAACCAAAGCCAATATGTTGGTGAAGTACTTCCATCTGTCCCGATCCAGATACGATGCTTCTGCGGCTATGATCGAAACTCGTAAGCTTCCTTTCGATGATGGTCGCCGTAAAACGGCCTCGGATGCCCACGAGATCGCTAAAGGAGACGAGTTCTCCGCGCGGCTTAAGACGCTGACATGCGTGGGTGCTCATACAACCAACTTTGATGCCCTCATTTCTGAGGAGCGTTTTGATGGCGAGGAGACCGATGGGGATACGGCTACGGATGACGAAGAGGTTGAGCTCGGTCAATTGCCGTCGTGCACCTCATGTAGTAGCTCTTAAATAAATCTCTTTATTGTTGGTTGTACCTTGTTGCCTCCGTAATGCGGGCGAGGACTATTTGTTTTATTTCTTTATTCTTGTGTTCGGATCTTCTCATTGTCGTACTGATATTTCATTGATTGGATTGATTTTCCTTTATTGTTTTCGCCATTTGGTAATTTATCGTCTCCGTAATATGGGCCAGAACCCTTTTTCCATTTTGTTTGATGCATATTGTCGTCTTTGCTTGGCCTTTGATTTTTTGGTACCTGCATATGTTGGAAGTCTTTTGAGTATTCCTAGGCACTCTTTTAGACATGCCATGTTGGGAATTTCACAGTATTCCTAGGCACAAAGGCCGTTTGGGAATTTCACAGTATTCCTAGGCACAAAGGTCGTTTGGGAATTTCACAGTATTCCTAGGCACAAAGGCCGTTTGGGAATTTCATAGTATTCTTAGGCACAAAGGCCGTTTGGGAATTTCATAGTATTCCTAAGCACGTCTGCCGTTTGGGAATTTCATAGTATTCCTGGGCACAAAGGCCGTTTGGGAATTTCATAGTATTCCTAGGCACAAAAGGCCGTTTGGGAATTTCATAGTATTCCTAGGCACAAAGGCCGTTTGGGAATTTCATAGTATTCCTAGGCACAAAGGCCGTTTGGGAATTTCACAGTATTCCTAGGCACAAAGGCCGTTTGGGAATTTCACAGTATTCCTAGGCACAAAGGCCGTTTGTGAATTTCATAGTATTCCTATGCACAAAGGCCGTTTGGGAATTTCAGCGGTACTCGTTAGACAGCATGATAAGATATTTCATTTATTCAAAAGACAATGTTATTAAGCAGGAGGGGTAAGGTAGCACCTGGGATGATGGCCGCACTTGGGATGATGGCCTATACGTAGTACTTCTTTAGGTTAGCTACGTTCCAAGAATTCTTTTCTCCTCAGCTTTTGTCGAACAGGAAACTTTTGATCTTGTAGGAGACTGGGCTTGTTCTTTTGACGATCTCGTAGGGTCCTTCCCAGGTGGGGCTCAGCTTGCCATGCATCTCGTTTCGGGTATAGACCGTTACTCGCCGTAGCACCAGTTCTCCGACCATGAACTCTTTGGTCCCTTTCACCCTCTTGTCATATGTTTGCTTGACGCCTTGTTGATACTTCGCTAGTGTAAGGGCTGCTATCTCTCGTTTCTCGTCTAACATGTCGAGTTCCTCCCTCATTCTTTGTTCATTGTTTCCTTGCTCGACTAAAGTTGTTCGTAGTGTGGGTAGCCCGATTTCTGTTGGTATGACGGCCTCGACACCGTATGCTAAGCTGAACGGGGTTTCTTTGGTGCCCGTCTTCGGTGTAGTTCGGCATGACCATAAGACGTTAAGTAGCCGCTCGGGCCAGCTCCCCTTTGCTTGTTCTAGGGTTGTCTTGATGCCGTCTAGTACGGTTCGGTTTGATACCTCTGCTTGGCCGTTACCCTGTGGGTATGTTGGCGTCGAATAGAACTTTCGGATACCGAGTTCTTCGTACCAAAGCTGCAGCTTGGCTTCTTTGAACTGGGTGCCATTGTCTGCGACGATGGCGTACGGCATACCGAACCTTGTGATGATGTGCTCCCAGATAAACTGCTTGACATTATTGGCTTTAATTTCTCGGAGAGGTTTAGCCTCAACACATTTGGTGAAGTAGTCCGTCGCCACGATCAGATATTCGACGCTGCCGGGTGCTTTGGGAAGCTTCCCTACTATATCAATTGCCCATTGTGTGAATGGCCATGGTGCCGATACCGGGGTCATCATAGATGAGGGGAGCCGAGGTATCTTGGCGAATCGTTGGCACTTGTCGCAATGTTGGACGTACACATCGGCATCTCGCTTGATATAGGGCCACCAATATCCTTGGGTGATTGCCTTGTTGGCTAGGGACCGCCCTTTGATGTGTGCTCCGCAGGATCCTTCGTGGATTTCCTCCAAGACTAGTAGCTGCATTTCGGGCCGGACACACAGAAGATGGGGTCCTCGGTAACTGGATTTGTACAGTTTGTCGTCGTCGGACAGCCAGAAACGAGGAGCCTTTCTCGTAATTTTCAATGCTTTTATATTATCTGCCGGAAGGGTTCCGTTTCGCAGGTAGTGGATCATGTCATCCATCCAACCTAGCTCGTATTGTACTGATGTTACTCGATCTATTTGTTGGCCCGTGTGCTAACCTTAGAGGGGGGGGGGGGGGGTGAATAAGGTTTTTGGCGCTTTTCGCCTAATTAAAATTCTATGCAACTAACCACCCAACTTATGCAAATTCTAAACTTAAGCGTTTAATATACTTAATGAAATGCTAGAAATCATAAACGCAAGCAAGAATATAAGCAATAATAAAGTTGCGGAAAGTAAAAGTTTAGGGAAAGAAGATGACACCAAGATTTATAGAGGTTCGGCAAACGGCCTACGTCCTCTCCTCGGTACTACCGAGTAATTCACTATAATACTTCTTTCGGATTTTACAAACCCTATCGAGCTCAATCGACCGATTGGCTCACCCTCTACCCGGGGTTCCTACTCTTGATACAAGTGCAAGAGAACACGTCTACGAGTCTACGACTCCCCCTCAATTTATGACTACCCGAATGAAAAACCTAGAGCTTTTAAGCTTCACTTGCTTACAAAGGCTCTACCCGTTCACTCGCTCACAATTGAGTTTATAAAACACTCGATACAATTTTTGTTACAAAAATGTAACTACACTCACTATTCTAATTGCTTCTTAAAAAGCTAATTGGTGAGTTGTTGATGATGATCGAGCTTGAATCTCTTTCTCTTTGATTTCCCTCTTTCTCGAATATATTCACCAAAATGGTGATTTTAGGGTTTTTATGAGAGAAGTTGAAGGATGATGTTATGTATTGTAATTGGTGATTTAGGAGAGAGATTGGGGTGGTTTATATAACAGCAAAGTCTTTTTTTGCTGGATATGACCGTTGGGAGTTTTAACAGCAATTTTCCAGAATAAGCTGAAAAGCTGTTTTCGAAAACTGCAGAAAACGATCGGTCGTTTTCTACAGTCGATCGGTCGTTTTCCAGAAAACGATCGGTCGTTTCTGAAAAACGATCGGTCGTTTTTTCGACCTGCTCACTGGAAGAATTTGGACAAAAAACGATCGGTCGTTTTTGTCCAGTCGATCGGTCGACTGTTCTTCTGGCAGTTTTTCGGACTTCTTCGAAAGCTTGTATCTTGTTCGTTTTAGCTCCGATTTTGGTTCCGCTTGAACCGTTGGCTTCTTAAACGAATGCTCTTTCATTTAAAGACCGTAAATATACGTTTTCTATTTTTGGACAAGACAAGCATTATATCATTGAAATCGTAAAATCATTAAACGCATAATCAACGTTATAATCAAAATCATTATTGAACTCTACGTTCAACATTATATAACACGTTGATACATGATACACATGTTTGAAAAAATTAAACTATAATAATAATTACAATAACATATAGTGGTGGTTGCAAATAAAATTTAAAATAACTTTTGATAGTTTTTAAGCAAAGTAACTATATGAAATTGTGTAAAATATAGTTGGTTGTTCGTTTATATCTATCCAAAGTCAGTATATGTAAACTTGATTATTTAATTAAATAAGTTTGACTTTTCCGGGTTTTTAATATATTTATACCTTTGTTTGTTGGGGCAATTAACATAAAAATACCCTACATCTATTATATTAACAAAAATATACCATCAAAAGTTAAATTATCAAAAACATACTTTTAATTAATAATTAATAAAAAACAAAAAATCTGATTCATTTCTCTCAATCTCTCTCCTCTATCTCTCTCATCCTTTCACTCTATCCTCCCCTCACCCTCTCTCCAATCTCTCTCTCCTTCTTCTCTCTCCCTCAAATATCTCTCATTCTTCTTCTCACTCTTTCCGATCTCTCATGCTTGCTATCTCTTTCCGATCTCTCTCTCAATCCTATCTCTATTGTTTTTGATCTTTTTCTTCTCATGCATCTCTCTCTTCCGTAGAGATTGAGACGAATACATCTATAGCAATGGGCGGCGAGTGTATAGAGCGAGATCAAAAACTCGAGCTTGATGTCGACGGAGATGTGATCGTCGAATGAGAGGCCCACGAGGACGACGTGGTAGTTCGAGATCGGAGAACGGGTAAGAGTTGTATTTGTTAATTAGTATATAATGTAGAAAAATAAGTGTATGAATTACGTGAATTAAGGTTATGAAGTTGAAAATTATGTATAAGAATTATGTAAGTAAGGATATGAATTATTTAAATTGGGGTATGAATTTTGAAAATATAAGTGAACTCTTCAAATTAGGATATGAACTTTTGAAATAAGGGTATGACCTTTTGTAATAAAGGTATGAAAAATACAAATTAGGGTATCAACTTTTGGAATGAGGGTATTAAATATACAAATTATGGTATGGATTTTTGAAATAAGGGTATGAAATATACAAATTAGGGTATGAACTTTTGAAATAAGGGTATGAACTTTTGAAATAAGGGTATGAAATATACAAATTATGGTATGAACTTTTGAAATAATTGTATGAACTTTTGGAATTAGGGTATGAAATATACAAATTAGGGTATGAACTTTTGAGTATTTTTTGTTAATTAGAAATTTTTGGGTATGTTTTTGTTAATTTAGTTTCAAAAGTAGTATGTTTTGTTACTTTATCCTTGTTTGTTCATATTTTTTCTTTTTAATAGCTCGGTTTCTTAATTTTACCTTTTTATACATTCGTTTCTTTATACTTTTCCTTTTCATACCATTTTTCTCTTAATTTTTATTTATTTTATCTTATTTTCTAATTTTTATTTTATATTTGGTCAATTTTCAAATGCTGAAACTTTCGGCACGTGACTGAACGTGACTTTATTGCTGTGACTTTTTGTTTGAGAGTTTGAAAAAAATGTTAAAATTAACCAAAAAGGAAAATAATTTTAGAAATCGGGTACAAAAAAGAAAAATAATTTTAGAAATCGGCAGTAATTCCACTGTGATCGACCGAGTGTCGGTTAATGTTAATGTCGAGGCTAGGGTGGCCAAGGCATCGGCATGTGCGTTTTCAGTGCGATTGATTCTTATTAACTCGCACTGTTCGAAGGTGGCCATCAAGCTTTGGACCTTCTCTTGGTAGAGGATCATTCTGTCATCTTTGGGTTGGTACTCGCCGATGGCTTGATTTACGATCAACATGGAGTCGGAACTTGCAGTTAAGTGGGAGCATCCGAGGGACCGGGCAATGAGCATGCCGTTTATCATGGCTTCATACTCTGCCTCATTGTTGGTAGCTCGGAAGCCCAGTTTAATGCTTTTCTCTATGATCACTCCCTCTCTAGACTTGAGGACGATCCCTGCTCCTGATCCGTCCTTGGTGGCTGATCCATCGACATGTATCTGCCAGTGTGATTGTGGCGATATAGCCATGGGCTCGTCATACCCTTCGGTGAATTCCGCGACGAAGTCGGCCAAGACTTGCCCCTTTATGGCATGTCGGGGTGCGAACTCGATATGAAATTGGGATAGTTCGACCCCCCAGGCGGCAACTCGGCCGCTAATGTCCGTCCGTCGAAGTGATTCTTTGATATGGAATTTTGTGTATACCTGGACCTGATGAGCTATGAAATAGTGCGGCAACTTTCTGGTAGCGACGACCAATGCCAAGCACAGCTTTTCCAAGGGTAGGTAACGTGTTTCGGCTTCGACCAGAGTTTTGTTGACGAAGTAGATAGGGAATTGTTCGCGACCTTCTTCTCTTAGGATAACCGCGCTCACTGCTGTAGTGGAAACTGCTAGGTAGCAGGCCAGAATATCTCCTTTGTTCGGCCTGACTAGCAGTAGCAGCGTCCTTAAGTACTCTTTGAGGTTGTTGAAAGAAGCTTCACATTCCGGGTCCCACACGAATTTTCTATCCTTCTTGAGTGATTCAAAAAATGGTCGTCCATTGTCTGCGGATCGGCTGATGAACCTGCTCAATGCGGCCATCATCCCCGTGAGCTCTTGTACCTGCTTCTTATTCTTGGGCGCTGCCAGGTTCCGAAGAGCTATGATCTGATCGGGATTAGCCTCTATTCCTCGTCGGCTGACCATGTGCCCCAGAAATTTCCCTTTGCTGATGCCGAATGCACACTTGCTCACGTTGAGTTTCAGTTTGTGCTCGCCCAACATTTGGAAAACGTCTCAGATATCTTGAAGGTGGGATGTAGCCTTTTCTCTTTTGACGACCATGTCATCTATGTATACCTCCATCGTCTTCCCTATATGATCTCGACATACCCTTGTTATCATCCTTTGGTATGTTGCTCCTGCATTGTGTAGACCGAACGGCATTACCGTATTGCAATAATTTCCCAAAGGCGATATAAAAGACGTCTTTTCTTGATCTTCGTGCGCCAGGGGGATTTGATGGTATCCTGAGTATGCGTCAAGGAAGGTCATCCGTTCTGCTCCCGTCGTTGCGTCCACCAGTTGATCAATCCTTGGAAGGGGAAAGTGGTCTCTCGGGCAGGCTTTGTTGAGATTGGTGAAGTCTATACAGACCCTCTCCTTTCCTTTCTTCTTTGGAACGACGACTGGATTGGATAACCATTTTGGATAGAAGACCTCCCTTATGGCTCCAGCCTCTAATAGCTTGTGGACTTCAGCAATTATAGCTGTTCTGTGCTGTACCGACACTTTTCTGCTCCTCTGAGCTATCGGCTTGCATTCGGCGTCAACATTTAGGTGGTGACATGCCGTTTTAGGGTCTAGGCCTGGCATGTCTTTGAGACTCCAGGCGAATTTATCCATGTTGTTGAAAAGGAATTCTTCTAACTCTTCGGATTCCTGTTTTGGAAGGTTATCTCCGAGGAAGAAGTAGTGCTCCTCGTCCGTATCCTGGATAAACACCTTCCTAAGTGTTTCTCCTACTTGTTCTTCAACAACCCTCTCGGTTTTGGCTATTTGGTTGATCAGCTTCTTTGTGCTGGTGGGTTGTTCGACAACGCTCAGCTGTTTTTGAAGAGCCGCGGTAATGTCCTCACAGCGTCTTGAATCTTCTTGACATCATCGGGCTATCTCGATCTCTCCCCTATCATTTGGATATTTGAATTTCTGGTGGTAGGTCGAGGGTATGGCCTTCATGGCATGCAGCCAAGGTCGGCCCAAGATTGCGTTGTGGCCGGAGTTGTCGTTGACCACTAAGAACTCCACGGGAACTGACATGGATCCAGTTGTGACACTGAGGATGATCTTTACCAACGGTTTAGTCGTCTCGGAGATGAATCCGATCAGGGTGACATCGGTAGGCTGTAGATCTTATAGCTTGAGTTCCATCTTGTCGAAAAGCTCTCTGTACATGATATCACAAGAGGCTCCTTGGTCGACAAGCACCCTGCTGACCGTGTCAAGGCCGATTTGAACACGGAGGTTGATGGCGTCCTCGTGGGGGTAAATCACCCCTTCTTCGTCAAGATCCGAGAAAGAAATGTGTGGATGTCGTCGTGGTGTGCATTGTCATTTCGAGGTCGACGCCTGTGATGCCTTGGCTACTTGGCCAAAGTGCGCCAGTTGCCGCTATCGTGATTGTTCCCCACCTGTGCCCTTGGGTCGTGACATATGAACGACGTTGATTGTTTTGCCTTGCCGGTCGTCGGCTCCCTCGATGGCCAGTTGTTTGCCTTTATTCCCAGCGCCTTTGATGAACTTGGATAGGTATCCCGCATCGCCCCACAGGTTCATTTTCCATCGCAGGTTACGGCAATGCTCAGTGAGATAGCCGTGATCCTCATGATATGCGCATAAGAGCTTGGAATCTCTCAGATTGGGGGGAGAGGCGATCGGTTGTGGTCGGGAATACCAACTTTCCCTGCATATATCCTTGAGGATATCTTCAGCAGATAGATTGAAAGTGTATCGCAGCTCGACCGGTTCGAAGGTGTTTCGGCGTTCCCTCTCTTAGAGCCGACCTTGTTGAAACGGTTTGGGGGGCATTGGGTAGGTGAGCTGGAGCGGTTTATGTTTGTTGATCGGTGTTGGGTATGCGATCTGGAGTGGTTTGGGCTCGGATGCTCGTGGTCGCTCTACCCTGCTATGGACCTCGGGACCTTTCCCCTTTCTTGTCGGTTGGAATGTTTCTCCCTGGTTATTCCTAACTCTTTTGCGACCCACCTGTGCCTCTCGGACCAATTCTCTTCTTGGTAGAGTTCGGTTGAGGAAACGCAGTTCGTCGTTTTTATCGGTGAGGTGGGTACAATAGGCTAGCAGGGAATCAGTGGTCGGAAAGTTTTTGCCTATGAACTTCCTTCTCGCCCAATAGCCATTAGGGATGGAGTTGATAAAGTTCTGGATGACTATATTATTGGCGTACTGTGGAATCTGGTTTGCTACATCGATGAAACATATGCAGTAGTCGTTGAGCCTTTCATTTGGCATCATCGTCATTTTCAGAAGGGTTTCAATGCTGACCTTCTTCTTCCGATGAGCAGCGTATCGGGTGGAGTACGCTAGTAACAGCTCTGCCCAGTTTCTTATCGATCCTCGTGGTAGGTTGTGATACCATGATGAAGCTTCTTGGCCCAAGCTATTTTTGAAAAATTTGCACATCAACGCATTGTCGTCGCTCCACAGCTCCATCTTCGTCTTATAGTGTCGCAGGTGATCAATCGGGCAGCTCCTTCCATCATATAGCCTGAACTCGGGGATGACGAACCCCACAGGATTTCGGTATCGTGTGATCTGTTCGGCACATGGGGTTTCTTGGCACACGTTCCAAGCTTGTTGGAACGCTTCATCCGTGGATTGGTATAGGGGGCGTATTCCCCCTGATGTGGTTGAGGGTAGTATCCTACCACGACCCTATGTTCTGGGTATCTACCGTCCTTCAGGTTTTTGTCGAGGACATGTTCTGTATGAGCGTTAGGGTGGATGAAGGTCGGAGGGATCGTTATCGGGACATTGCCTCCTTGATGGGGCACTCCTGTATCTGGTAGCCGGCCCGGTGCTTCCAAGGCGGCCCTATAGGCGGAATCTTCCGCTTCACGACGTGGGTCTTTGTCTGCATTGGCTGGTTGGGTACTCGGGAATATGATGCCAGCTGCTGCCATGGCCGTCATACACGATGCCATCTGAGCTTGCAGCTGGGCATGGTTCTTTTCATCGGCTAACGGAACGATGTGTTGTAACTCCACCGTTGGTGGTGTAATCATCCTTGGTGGGTGAGTCGGTAGTCGGGACAACTGTTCGAGTACATGATCCTCAGGCATGCCAAACCAGTGAGCTTCGTTTGTTTGTAAACGAGCACCGGAGTTGACCGAGGCTGTCGGCAGAGGGGCTCTTGAGCTCGGTCCTGCCTGGGATCCGGGTATGCGTCTTCTTGCACGCCTTAGTACGGGCAAGGATTGTTCGTCGTCCGAGGACGTTGGGTGTTCTTCGACTATCCCTTCAAGCTGTTGGGGTTGTTCGGTCGGTTGTTCTTGGTGGAAATTGCAGGTTGTTGGTTGGTTTCCGGACTGGATAGCGTCGTATCTGTCACGGATGGCGAGTAGATCGTCGAGGTCTTGTTGGCTAATTTGCACGTTTTGGTTATTGGTTTCTACTATCTCGGGATTGGTTTCTTCTACATTGATCACCATTGTCGCTCGTCTGGTAGAGTATTGGTATTCGAATTCTAAACTAGTTGGGAACTAGATGATTCCCGGAGACGGCGCCATTTGATAAAACCATAACTTTGTTCGTTGGCGTTAGGTTTTTCAACAATGATATAATATTAACTATATAATAAACGATGAACACTTCTTGATCTTTATTACTATTCGGCAATTGCCCTTGTTCGGATTACAATTTCCTTCTAACAATTATGCTCGATTTAACTATTTGATCTCTCATCTTAGTCTTTTTCCTTCTTCTTCGGTACTCGGCTCTTTCTCTGCTCGGTTTGTTTCTTGGCGTGATAAGTTTTGACTAATTTCTCTCTTTTCTCTACTTCTCTCTATATTTTTTGGATAGATTTTCTGGTCCTTCTTTAGGGGGGGATAGTTGGCTATTTATAGGCAACTATGTCTTTTAGGATGTTGACAAATGTTTTCATCTCTGGGGATGTTTCAGACATGGGTCCCCAGCTAAGTGGGCTTGGGCTTTTTAATAAAGGTGTGATAACTCATTAAGCATTGGATACCCCGTTATGATATATGGGCTGATTAATACCCGAATATAATATTCGGGTCCAATTTTTATGTTCTATCAAAATGGAAATGTTTGCGTATCCGACTCTTACAATATGGGATTGTGCTTGCGAGTTTTTTTTTTTTTTAGATGGGGTTTTTTCAGACTAAGGTTGAAACTTATTAATGCGTTTGGCATTGCATTGGCATACCTTAGACATAACGAGCTGTATTTTACTTCAAGAACGTAGAATAATGGACTATTTTAGTCTTTTATTATCTTAGTTCATTTGATGATTTGAAATATAACACGTACGGTAAGGACGAAACCAGAACCAAATGTATGAGATTGCTAAAATAATTAATACAACCACGTAATATTTTTCAAAGTATAAATACGAAAAAGCTGAATTTTTAGTATAAATACGAAAAAGCTGAATTTTTTTATTTTTTTACCATATTTTCTTCATTTTTTAACCTTGGTTTCTTAATTAAAATGTATTTGATTTCTAATTTTTTTCCTTTCCGCTCAATTTTGACAATTACGACTTTTTTTTAAACTCCCAAAAAAACCCACAACGGTAATGTCATGTGTAGTCACGTCTCGAAAGTTTCAGCGTTTCAAAATTGACTAAAAAATAAATAAACTAGAAACAAAAACAATATAAAAAGATAAAACTAAGAATCAAGAGTAAAAACATTAAAATACTAATGTAAAAAAAATATAAAAACTGAAAAAAAAAAAAACTCATATTAAATACTAGATATATACGAAAAATCAAATATGTATTACACAATTTCATTGTACTCATTTTCAAGATGTGTGTTACGTGTCAAAATGGTAAGTTGGTGTAAAATATATTTTATTATCACTTGTCTATATGTTAGTTTTTAAGTAGTAGTTATATATTTTCATCACATAGAAAATCATATTATGTTATTACAGTAACAATATATATTTTTGAAAGTTGTAAAAAAAAATATTTAACAAGTTGTTAAAATATCTTATATATAAATTATTTTTAAAAACGGAAAAAAAAATGGTTTACTTACTTCAACTACCATACATTAACAAAATGAGGACCAAACTACTGACATTAACAATTTAGACACTGAATTATATATTTTTTCTTAAACTGTGGACCTCAGTCAATTTAATTGGACGGAAGTTATATTTAAATTACCCTTTTGACAAGAGCTTGACGTTTTTAAAAGATTACATTACAAGCTTAGATCGGAAAGAATTTCACGGATTCATCAGCTTTTGTCCTTGTGCATGTTAAAAAATCTAACATCTATGGTAAACGAGATCATAGTTTTGACAATATACCTACACAGTACTCTAAACTCGAATTATGCATGGACATTTTTCACCAACTAAAACCTATGGTTCTCACTTATCAACAAAAGTTGGGCGTCGTCACTAAATCTTAGCCAAAATAAGAAAACTTCACTATACCCCACTATGTGGACACTTCTTTTTGTGTGACCCTCATGATTAGGGTTGCAAATTAATCGTTCATAAAAAAGCTCGTGTTCGGCTCGAATCATGTACGTTCATTTACCAAGGTTGAACAAAATAATAAGGATCATGAACAAACTCGGACTCGTTTAATTATTTTAATATTTTTTTTCATATATATATTCTCCTTATATACGTAAAATTTATTAAATATTATACTGAAGGTCCAGAAGTCGCCTAGAGCTCGTTTACACACGAGTCGGGCCTTGACAAGATTTTAGTGCTCGTTAGTAAACGAGCCGAAATCGAATTGAGTTAGGCTCATTATTTGCACCCATATATACTCATGATAAACAACCAACTAGAGTACAACTATGTTCATTTCAAGGAGATAGGTGACCTTTTGATAAACAACCAACTAGAGTACAACTATGTTCATTTCAAGGAGATAGGTGACCTTTTGAATGGTGGAAGAGGTGAATATGCTTACGGATAAGTGGGGTTATAAGAATCATTGGTTATGTTTATGTATGCACATTTGCTTTTATATGCCCAGTGTTCTATAAATGGCGAATCCTGTCAAAGATCTTCAATAACTGGTCTTCCCCCACATTTGGGGATTGGTGGCCGTCCTGTCTCTGCTCCATCCGTTCATATTTAATTATACATTACGAAACTGCGTGTAATTTTGACCGTTCAACAACTTATATCAAAATTATCGAAAAGAAAATTTTCAAAAATTAAACATATAGTTCAAATGTTTTATTTTATGATTCTATTTTAAAAAAAATCATTTCGACAATTTTGATACAAGTTATAAGTCGATCAAAATTGCACGTATTTTCGTAATAGATAATTAAATGAGAACGTTGGTAGTAATTAGATTTCTCATATACAAAAAATGGCTCATATTCTAGTTACATATGGACCTCGAATTTTATGGTCATACTACCTCCTTCCAATGAAGACGTACCGATGGTCTGGTTTGGTTGCTAGACTAATTTTAATGGGATTAGAAATAGCACGTTAATAAGTATTGGATGCCTAGTTCCATAAGATCAATTTTATAGAATATAACTAATACTAATAGTGTTTGTTTAGTAAGGAAAAAACTACTGCCCGTAGAATGATGTTCTTCCTATTCCAAATTTCAAATCTATAATACTTTCATTTTGTCGTGAAAAAATACATTTACTATCCCCGACTATAATACGTTAGCAAAAAAATGCTAACCAAACTATTAGTATTAACAATATAAATATTGAACTTGGTTCTATTTTCACACATAACGTTTTGGTCGAATCGATTTCAAAATCGTATCTCATTGCATCATGTGACCAACTTAAAAGTTATTAGAGTTTATCCCCTTCCCCCCAATTTTCCTCACAAACATACAACTAAATTTTATCATTTATTTCAAAGCATAAGAAAATTGACGACAAAACAGTAAAATAACTTTTAATTTGATCGTGTGATGACACACGACACGATTTTAATATTGATTTGGCCGGAAAGATCAGTTTGTGAAAAAAACACACAAGTTTATTACTTAGATTGTTAATGATAATTAATAGTTTGATAGCTCTTTTGTTACAACGTACGGTAGTTGAGTGTACTAAATGTTTTTTTTTAATTAACATTCCAAATAGTCATCTCATACAAAACTTTTCTCCCAATTTCACCATAACAAAAATTAGCAAATAATCCAAATTTTTGTTATGTGTAAAATTGGAAAAAACGTTTTTCTATGATGACATATTTTTGTGAAAAATTGTCAAATTACCCTATCAAATTAACGTTTGTCAAATGTCACTTGACATGATTCCGTGATTAATTTAGACGGTGGTACCTAAATTGAAAAGTTATTATAGTGTGTTAACCAAATTGAAATTTTTTAAAGATGGTTATCCAAATCGTTAAAAATAGATAGTTTACCTCAAATAAATTTGTTATAAACCATTTAGATCTTGGCAATCTAGTTGTTGGATTATTTTTACCTATAAATTTTTAACAGATATAATTTCTCCTTGTACTTGGCATTTCATAAAATATTATATTTGAAATGAATTGAAGTTTCTTTTATCATATCAATTTCTCGGACTTGAGGTTGAGAAATAAAATCAAACATAATATTTCATAAAGGGTTCAATTAAGTTTAAGAAAGAAGTTCCCAAAATAATTTGTTGCGTAAGGCCTTTGACCATAACAAAAGTTGTTTGGAAACATATGCCAGAATTGCAAATATAAGCATTAGAAAGTTTATAATGAATTTTCATCCTCGAGCCATCTGCAGTATTTAAAGACTGAGTGGTTTTATCATAGTAATGAGTAGGAATTAGTCCTTCACAAATACAGTTTAAATCAGCTCCACTATCAATAAGGGCTGGACCAGAAAAAGTAAATTCTTTGTTTATAACTATAGTGACATGAGAATGCCATTTTTGATAGGTAATTTTGTCAATAATATTCAAGAAAGTGTTATCTTTAGTATTTTCTTCCTGTTCGACAACAATATCTGTTTCTGTTTGAATAAAGTTTCGAAGGAATTTTACTTCTTCTTTTAATATATGAATTTCACTATGTAAATCAGAAATAGAAATATCTTTACTCTTGAGAGTATTCACATCAGTTCTAAGAGTTTTAACCTCTTGAAAAATATCTTCATAAGAAATTTGTTTAGAAGGAGATGTTTGAAGTCCTTGAAAAACATGTTTTAGCGAATAAGCTTCCTGAGGAATATAAGGAGTTTCTTTTTTCTTACCTTTGGTAAGAACATCTAAATAATGTTCGATCATTTTCTTTTTTACCTCAGCATTATCAATTTCATTAATTAGATCTAATATCGATCGTTCTTGTGAAGTAAGAACATTAAGACTTAACCCATTCATATCAAGCATAGCTTTATAATTATTATCTTTGCATTCACATCCAGAAGAGGAAGAGGAATTATTAGAATTAGCAGACGTGTCACTATTGTAGATTTCAATATCATTAGTTTCTACTTCTTCATCAAAAGAGTATAGCATAACGGCGATAAGCTGTTTTTTAAGTCCTTCATCCGAGATTTCATTTAATCTCTTTTTTGTCCAACACCTATTGGCGTAATGACCTGTTTTGCCACATTTCCGGCAAATAATAGTAGCACTAGGGTTGTGGCTTGGTTTTGATTTTGGTCGGGAGGTCCTAGGTCCGGATGAACCAATATGGTGATCTGGCCTTGGTTGGGAAATTTTTTTAGAAAATCTTTTAGATTTAGAAAAATATTTTTTCTTAGAAGAACTATCTCGATGAGCATTTTGAGGAATTTGAAGATCAAATCCGAATTGGTCACAGAAAGTACCTATTTCTTTCCTTCCTGTCAAATTTTGACTTTTCAATTGGGCTTTCAGTTTTATGTCATTACAAAGAGATAAACCCTCACCGACACACTCACTAATAAGTTGACCATATGTAAACTCATGATAAGGAATTGTAGTATTCCCAGTTTTACGTAATATCCTATCTTTAACTTTTTGAGCAAAAAGATTAGGAAGACCTGCAATAAATTTTTCTTTCCAAAAATCAGCATTTGCATCAGGTCTTAACATAATTTTAGTAAGGAACACATCCTTATACCACCTAAAATGAGTTAAAGTGGGACATTTAAGATTGATTAATAGATCCTTGTTTCTTTCAATAGCAACTGGATTAGAACCGATAAAAGCCTGCACAATAGCAGTGAGAAGCGTATAAACCGCATTAGGTGCGACAGTATCAGTATAAGTATCTACACCTTGTTCAGTCTTAATAGGATTCCTAACCATTTTTGTGGCTGTTAAGATCGTGCGTTGGTGATCAAGGGTTAAAACATTATCCCACCAACCGCGTAATTGGCCAGCAAAGCCAGCAACAATAAATTCAGCAATTTGGTAATCGGTGTTACTAGCACCTAAGCAAACCGTAGAATACATAGTCATTCTATGTAACATAACCATAATTTGGTATTCTGTCATACCATCAATATTCCATTCATAAATGGTTCTAGCACTAAAACTAGTAAAAATATTACCATCTTCTTCTTCATAAAGAAGATCTTGTGGACTGGGTCTAGAATAATAATGTTTCATAGGGGCAGTAGGAACCGATTTTCTGCCAAAAGTAGTAGATTTTCCAAAAACATTTTGATTGATACTTGCCTGCTGTTATTCTGGAGTATTATCCATAGCTAACAGTTGTTTTTCAAAAATATTGATCTGATCGATCTCATCCGAGTTTTCAGATAACACAGCGAGATTTTTACCATTCCCAATATTCAGGGTTTCAAGTTGCTGGGTTAGCAAAGTAATAATATCAGTAGGATCCGGATGTTTTGAAATAGTTATATCAATACTAGGTTTTAATATCGTGGGTTCAGGTGTATAAGAGGAACTAGCGATGGCTGCTGTGTCCTTAGGGACGGTGATAGGTCCGGTTTTCTCAATACGATTGAGTTGGGAACAAATAGTTTGCAGGGTCAGATTTGTGAAATTTAATTGTTTTTCTTGCGAAAAAGCTGCGGATTCAATAATAGTATCACCAGATCGCAATTTTAAAAGTTCTGACGGGGGATGAATAGCTGCAATGGTTTCCCCTTTTGCAGTTGTCCAATTTCTATGAAGAGATTTTAAGACATGTAGGAAATGACTATTCTCTATGGTTGCTTGCTCAATAAACCATATAGGGAATGAAACCAATTGTTTGATGCAATCAATATGATCATAAAATAGAGTCTTGTAATGTTGTTGGTCTTTCTGACTATAGGTCGAAAAGAACCATTTGCGAAAAGAAGTATATTTTTCTTGATTCATATCATTCACACAATCTTGTCTATTATACGTAAAGGGAAGGGATAACATATTAATAATAGAAATATTATCAAATTCAGAAAGAGTTTCTGGTTCATTTTCATTTTTCTCTTCGTGGTAAATAGCACGAGAAATACTTTGGGGGTATTAGAAACACCCTCAAAAACTAACTTATTAGCAGTTTGAAAAGATGCTAAAGAAGGGTTTGGAGTATAAAACCTAGCAGACTGACTCTGTTTAAATGAACTTTCATAATCAGAAAAAGAACTTCTTGACGCTAAGCGTTTGCCTTTGTCAAATTTGACGAAAACATGTCCTTCTTTTGTTTGAATAATTTCCTCAATATTTTTATTTTCTACAGGTGCAGCAGGGCTGGCTGCCAATAAATTCCATTCTGTGGGAGGTTCAATATCATCCCATTTAATAGTCTGAGGAGTTTGGACATCCGATTTTAATAAATTTGTTTCTATTAAAACAGTTTTTCCTTTTGTGTCAAATATTTTAGCCCGAGGACTAAGAGTTGTCATGGCTTTGTAATGCACTCTATAAGTGATATTTAAAGGTTCAGTTCCTTCTTTGAGATTATAACCATGAGTTTTGACATTCAAAGTAAGAACATCTAAAATATTTTTATCTGTTAATGAAACAGAGAAGTTTGGAAAACAGTTAAAATAGACTGGGCCGTTACATAAACTGGTTTGGATGATACCTAATAGAGAATCTTTAAATTCTAAGTGACGACAGTCGCGTAAAGCAATAAGGACTGAGGTATTTAATCCTTGGGCTGTGAGAGGTTTCACAGCTACTTGTACCATTCCGAGATGGACGTATTTATATTTATCAAAATACCTACGTAATTCTTCCTTCTGAAGTAACTGAATAGTTTCCATATCACGACGGACAGGAATAGTTTGTTCAATTGTTTTAATGGTCATAGCCATTTTAAAGTCAAACATACCAACGGAATATATTTCCGAAGGCTTAACCTTAGGAAGGTGCCAATTTGCTAACTGTTATTCAAAGTTAGCCATTTCAGGAATGTCATTATATTGACATTCTTCTTGCCTTATATTGGCAGAATTTGTGTTAGAATTGGAAGCATAGCTTCTTCTAGAAAACTTACTAGATGAATTAGATCTACTTAAGTTAGAGAACATAATAAATTCATATAAATAAAAGACGTATGCGGAATATAGGGCGTAAGGATTTAAAACATCAGTCAACGAAGAAAGAAGAGCGGTATACCTATGCCTCTTTTGGGCTTGTTTGGTTAGCTCTGAAACGCGACGAGATGTCTAAAGGCTTGGCTCTGATACCAAAACACTTGTCTTGTATTTAAAGAAATTTATTATTATATGAGCAATTATTACAGAGAGATATTACAAGAGAGAGAGAGAGAGAGAGATACAATTAGAAAATTGCTTGCTTCTTTCCAAGACTGGGAGTCCTTTAAATAGGCCCAGTAATGGTAAAAGAGAAAGCAAAAAGAAAAAGCCTTGAGCGCACAACCCACGCACTATAGCTAAAAACAAAAAAGGAAAAGAAAAGGAAAGCGCACTAGAAGCGCATTATTGTACAGAAACTGCCAAAACATGGGCGGCTAAATAATTGCCAGCATAATGGCCCTACAAAGATAAGATTCACAGCTTTTCCGTACAGCACGTGGGGTGCGCATTGGGCCCCATCGACACGTGAAGTTGGGTAGTAAGTGAAGGAATCTTCCTTTATGCAATAAAACTTAGAAATAATAACTGGAAATAGGGAAAGCTTAAGTGGTGGCTTTACCCTTATCCTTTGGTTTGGCCGCCTGTTCTTTTCTAAGAAGGTCCAAATATGCTTCCATATCTTCATTGCTTTGAGCAAAATCTTCTTCACCAGAGTCTTCTTCCATTAGGGAATTAGATTTTGAAGAATTTGTAGTCAGACAGTCAGTAAAATCAATATCTAACTGACTTTGAACTAAAGTAAATAATTTTGCTTTTAATTCTATAGATGAAGCAGTAGGAAACTGCTCTCTGAGATCAGCCAAAGATGGCAAATCTAATTTGGTAGTTCTTGTTGATTCGGGTGCATATTCCCGTGCCATTTTTTTAAAAGACTCAATAGCCTCTTGAATTTTAATAAGGGTTAGTTTGAAATCAAACTTCGTCCACCATTTATAATAAGATTGTCGAACTAACGACATAAGACCAAGCTCAGTTGGTTTTACTGCATAGGACCATTGCCAGATCCAAGGCAGGCTGAATATAGTAAGAAATCGGAGTAAATTACTTCCTTTAATAACTGTGACCCCCCTAGTTTTTGGGTTATGGAGAACATACTCTTCATAAAGACAAAAAATATCGGGAGGAAGAATATCCTCATTGGGACCAATAAAAGAGAACCAATCATAAAACCAATATGGTGTGGCTTGAGTTAATAATGTTGGTTCCAAGCGAATAAACCAAGTGTGTTTTTCGGCTCGATTTTGGTAATAAAAAGCATAACGCCAAGCGGCCATATAATCCCAATAATTATAATCTTGGTGGGAAAATTTAAGCTGCATAGGCTTGTTTGGGTTGAGACCCCATTCGGTAATAGGAATGATTTTCTTAATAAAAGCTTTACTAAAGGAAATATCCCCTGTATGTTTATTTTGATTCATGTGATTAAAAACCACTGAACCAGTTTCAATTAGAATGGACTGAAAATATTTCAAGTCTTTGTTGTCTATAAGAGGAAACTGAGCCTCAGAATCAAAATATCTTTTGGCTAAGGTATTGGGGGAGGTAAATAACCTCGCATCTCCATTATGGAGAAGAATAATGAGCTCATCTTTATCCTTTTTTATTCCAGGAAGGACTGGTTCTTTTAGTGCTTCAAGGAAGCTTTCTTGGGTTTTTCCCGAGGATAAATAATCCTCATAATTGGCAGGCTCTTTTTTAGAGCGAACAGCCTGACCCTGAGAGGAGCTAGAGCCAGCAATAGATGGAGAAGAGGAATATCTCTTTTTATCGAATTCATGTCGATCTTGTGCAGAGGAATATCCTCGTCGGCCACGACTTGATTGGCTCATGTAGGGCCAAGAATAAATTCCCTGGTTAAAAAATCAGGAAGAGAATTATTTTCTCCTTTAATATATTCGATATCGAAATCATGTTAAGACCTGATGCAAATGCTGATTTTTGGAACAACAATCAGATTTATTATAGTGTGTTAACCAAATTGAAATTTTTTAAAGATGGTTATCCAAATCGTTAAAAACAGATAGTTTACCTCAAATAAATTTGTTATAAACCATTTAGATCTTGGCAATCTAGTTGTTGGATTATTTTTACCTATAAATTTTTAACAGATATAATTTCTCCTTGTACTTGGCATTTCAAATATGTGTTAGAATAATATTTAATATCAACTTTACAAAACTTATTATTATTCTTTTCTTTCATACTTTTTGGAGTAAGATTACAATGTCCATAACAAATTTACATTTAAGTTCCAAGCACTATTAAAGAAGAAAGACTATGAAAACTTCTAAACTAATGGAAATTAAGAATTTTTAGTCTTTTAGAAATTAGTTCAAGGTTCTTTAATAAATACCACCCCCTACATATTTCGAATGATGAGGTTCAATATGATTTGAAGTTTGATCCTGGACTAATAGTCCCGTGACAAAAACGCGTACCAAATACAACATTAATAGAGAGTAGCCATGCATTACTAGTACTATCCCACTCAGTCCAATCCTGCCATCAAACTGGGCACAAAAGTAAGGTTATTGAACTTAATAGTAGTGTATTTATAAATTTTAAAACTTATTAATATTGTTGAAGCAATAATTTTAGAAATTCACAATTTCCACATTACAATCGTATTGACTTCAGCGCATAAAATTGTGCGTAGCACCAAAATCCTTCAAAGAAGACAGTGACGGAACCAGGATAATGAAATGGGGGTTGATTATTTTCTATATAAAAAAAATTATATCTTACATGAAGTTATTTTAATGAATAGAAAAACGCTAAAATTTAAATGTTTTGATCATACATATAAAAAAACTATTTTTTCATCATTTTTTTAAAATAAGGTTGCAACCCCTGACTGTGTATAGCTAATTCATTCTCTAAAATAACTTTATATAAGTTATATAATTTTTTGGAGGTGTCGTACTTTCATTAAAAGAGGTCTACCCGTCCAAGTTTAGCTACTCTTAAACTCAGTATATCAATAAAATAATCCAACAAACCTGTCTAGTAGTGTAAAATATACTTTTCAATTCACAAAAACTATAAATATATTTTTTAAAAATAAATTGTGGGGAAATAACCACATTTTTATTAATAGAAATGATTCCAAGTACCATTACAAAAGATGACACTAAATTTACAAGAAATGAAACTTTAAAAGTTAACAGCTTAACTTTACAACTTGATAGACTGCTATTTAATTAAACTAAAACTTGAAGGACAAAATATGCACTGGCCTGTGATAAAACTCAGACCAGGTTTACACGTGTAATAAAATCCTCAATTCATTTCCTTAGAATGAAAATCGTCACTATGAGGAGAGAGACTCTCCTCTTCTTCGCCTGATTATCTTCTTTTTTAACTCCCTTTCTTCCATCAAAATCTGAGGTTTGGTAGCCCTTTGGCTTCCAAATCAATGATGTTCTTCATCTGTTGGGTCAGATCTTCCCTTTTAAAAAATTCTTTGAAACCCTCTTTGCATCCAGTGTTTGCAAGATTATCTGCAGCATAATTGGCCTCTCGAACTACATGATTCATCAGGTAATTTCTTCCCTCTAATTTGCTTTTGATCGCATCTATAACTATTCTAATATGTCAAGGAGCTGATATATTTTTAGTTATAATATTGACCAATTGAAGCGAATCAGTTTCCAAAATAAAAGCCTGCATATTTGTTAAATGTAGCATAAATAAAATTACTTTTGCTTCTGCTTCTATAGCTGATATACTTGTCACCATAGCTTGGAACCCATAGACAAAATTACCTTTAAATCCTCTAATTAACCCACCTACACCACTAAAATTCGAAGAGGATTTATAGCACCCATTAGTGTTGATTTTCACATGCCCAGTTGGAGGATTTAACCATTTCACTATGGTAACCTTTCTGGGATTCACAACCTTTTCTTTAATTAATATATCATTTATGTTCCAAATCTGTGTGAAAATCTTGTTTTTTTTGGAACTTAAATATAATATATCAATAACTTGGGAGCAAATGACAGTAGCTTTCATCTCCTTGTTGTTGAATTTGTAGTTACATCTTGCTTTCCAAATCTCCCAAACTATAATAGATGGTAAAACCTTTTGCATAAAAGAGTTAATTCTATTTTTTCCTTTTCTTGATGAAGACCACCATGTTAAAAATCTCCCCTTAATACTGTAATTAGTATTAATGATACCCAACAAGCCATCAAAATAGGTCCACACTTCTTTTGCTATCTTCCCTGGACTAAACAAATGTTCACTATTTTCTTCTTTTACACCACAACACTCACACTTCGAAGCTACCTGAATCCCAAATTTTCTTAATGTAGAGTCTAGGGGTAGAGATTTGTTGAAAAGTTTCCACACAAAACATGTAATTTTCAGAGGTAAAGTTTTATCCCATTTATACTTGTTAAACCAACTTGCTTCATACTTAACTCTTGTATTATCCCATGCTGACCTAAAAGAAAAATTTCCCAATACCTCCTTGTTCCAGATAATTTCATCTTTTCCATATATATTTACTTTGAATTCTTCTTTAAACAAATGTCTTAGGTAAGTAGGAATTACCTCATTAATAATTTGTCTATCCCAGATACCATTTTGCAGCACATCTTTAACCCTTAGACTATTATTGATGTTTTCATCATTTATTTTACCTGTTCCCAGCCAATTGTCTAGGTTTACAGAAATATTCCCATCTCCAACAATCCATTGCATGCTTTCTTCTGCCTTTTCCCTTATTAGTTGCATTCTACTCCAAGTATTATTTCCTTTTCTAGCTTTAGCCTCAACAGGATGAACATTTTTACAGTATTTGCCTTTCATAAAATTAGCCCACAAGGAGTTTGAAGTTCTAAGCTTCCACCATAGCTTCATAGAATAAGTAGCAGCAATATCTTTCATACTTCTTATTCCCAATCCATCTTCTTCTTCTATTCTGCAAATATTTTTCCATTTGACCCAGTGATGCTTGTTTTTTCCATCTTTTTCCCCCCACAAAAAATTTGCCATTATTTTTTCTATCTCCTTCATAACCTGTTTAGGAGGATTCATTGCTGCTATTGTATAAATAGGAATAGAATTTAAAACATGCTTAATAAGAATCAACTTTCCTCCCATATTTAAATACTGTACTTTCCACCCAGATAGCTTCTTCCTGACTTTCAATATCAATTCATGATAAATAATGCATTTTTTCCTTCCAGAATATATTTTGCAACCCAAATAAGTAAAATATGGTTTTTTACACCTAATACTTAATAACTGGCTCACTATATATTTCTGAGCATGACTCACTCCTTTAGATATATAAACAAAACTCTTATCAATACTAATTTCTTGACCAAAGTCATTATTGTACATGTCCAGCACACTTTTCACACATTTGACTGAACTTGTATTTGCAGCTGAAAATATTATGAAATCATCTGCAAATGCTAAATGAGTAATAATAGGACTTCCAACTGGTGCTTTAAACCCTTTCCACCTTCTATTATGTACTAATTCATTTAAATTTCTGGACAGAACTTCAGAGCAAATTATAAAAAGGCTTGAAGATAAATGATCACCTTGCCTCAAACCATTCTTTGGAGAAAAGTATCCTGTTGTAGCATCATTAACTAGAACAGTCACACCATTTTCAGAGATAAGTCTCCAAACCCTGTCTATCCATATTTATGAGAAACTCATTTTTCTTAGAGTGGAAATTAAGAAATGCCAAGAAATTTTATCATAGACTTTTTTCATGTCTAGCTTTAAAGCTAAACTGCTACCACTGCTTTTATTATCCAAATTACAGATAAATTCTTGAGATAAAAGAATATTATCTATTACATCTCTTTTCTTCACAAAACCACTTTGATTTTCTGAAATGATAATAGGCAGAATATCTAAGAGTCTAGTGCACATAATTTTGGAAATAACTTTGTTGAAAAAGGTACACAGACTTATAGGTCTGAAATCAGCATAAGAAATGGGATCATTAGATTTTGGGATCAGGGCTATAACTATAGTAGTCATAGCTTTAAGCAAAGTTGCTCCTGAGAAAAACTGTAAAACAGCTTGGAACAGATCTTTACTAATAATATCCCAACAAACTGTGAAGAAATGTCCATTGAAACCATCAATACCTGGAACACTATTCTTATTTAACCCCCAAATAGCACTTTTTACTTCTTCAAATGTAGGATCTTTTGATAGATTATCAATGTCTTCATCATTAATAACCTTTGTCACACACTCTAAGCTTTTGTAATTGTAACTATTAGGAGTGTAGTTAGCAGCAAGAAGGCTTTTGAAAAAAATTACTGCTTCATCTTGTATTTCTTGTTTTCCTGTCAAAGAATCTCCTTGAGAATTTGAGATGGTGGTAATAAGACTTTTATTTCTTTTCTTTTTAACAACTTCATGAAAAAAATTTAGTAGTGGCATCCCCTTCTTTAGCCCATGTTAGATTGGCTTTTTGAGCCCAGAAGTCTTCTTCTATTTTCACCCTATAAGTTAAATTTGCTTTGGCTTTCATTAACACTTCTCTATTTGTAGGGCTTGGGTCATCTTCAAAGAGTTTTTCCAAAGACTCGTTTTCAGCATCAATTACCTGTTGGAAAATATTCCCAAAGTTACTTTTATTCCATTTTATAAGAACTTTTTTCAGGAACTTTAAATTATCAGCCAAAGAGTATAAAGCATTCCCTTTAGTAAACACTTTCCAATTTGTACTGACCACTTTGAGAAAATCTTGATGTTTAGTCCAGAACTTTTGAAAAATATACCTTCTAGGATTATTATTAAACTCTGATTTCATGGACAGAAGGAGTGGACTGTGATCAGAATTAGTCTTACTCAAATGCTCCAGAGTAACATTATTGAATAAATTAACTCCTGCAATATTAAGACAAACTTTATCAATTCTCTCAAATATAGTACCATCTCCACTTCTTTTGTTCCACCAAGTAAATTTAGATCCACTAAACTTCAGTTATGACACCCCAATTCCATCCATACAATTTAGATAATCATTAGCAGCTCTGATATTTATAGGTACACCTCATACTTTATCTTCTTCTTTAGAAACTGTATTGAAATCCTCTGTGACAAACCAAAGACTTAGAGTAAAATTTTGCTTCAGAAAATCCCACAAAGCCACTCTTTCTCCCATAGTACACTTTGCATACACCAAAGATAGAAAAATTGACCTATTTTGCCATTGAATTTGCATATGCATACATTGATCCATTTGCTTCACTATTTTCATCTCTGTTCCTTCATTATAAAATAACCAAATTTTATTCTCCTCATGACCCAAATCTTTATCAAACTCAAACTTAATTTTGTACTTTTCTAACTTTTCACAACCCACCATAGGCTCTATACAAATAAGAAGATTAATTTTATTCACCAAAGACAGTTTTTAATTCTTCTAGAAGTAGCTCCATTGCCTAACCCTCTAACATTCCAAATTAAGGATGTAATCATTTATTATACCTTTTTCTTTCCCCCACATTAGAGGATGATCTTAAGCTCATCTGGTTTTGCTGTTTTTTTGAATTTTCTTTTTTATAAAGCTTCTTTTTCTGACTTTTGGATAGAGTTTCTTCCCACATTTCTTCAATTTCTTCATTCTCATTTGTAGGTATAATATTTCCTTCTTCTCTTTCTTCTACAAACTCCTCAATTTCAGTGATACCCATAATTTTGCTTAACAATTGGGTTCTCTTGTCATTATTAAAACTGACCATAGTTAGCTCTTGATCATGTTGGTTGATGCAAAGATTTTCTTCTTCTTTGTCCTCAATTAGCTCTTCTTTTTGTGGAGTATCACAGATTATTTCTTCATCTATAGTATCTTCTTTATTTTTTCCTTCACTAACAGTCACAACTTCTTTTGTAGGAACTGCTGTTTTGGAAGAAAGAGCATTGTTTAAACCACCATTAGCTTCTTTTGGATCTTCTTTGATTTTTTGAAATGCTCTTACTACCCAATCTTTGGTACTTTCTTTCTTTCTGAAGATGATTGTTGTTCAATTTGACACTATTTTTTTTGCTTTTTAGCTCTTTGGTCTCCTTTTCTTCTTCTTTATTGCTTTCTTTTTTAGCATTCTTGAATTTGCATAATTTTATTGTGTGACCTTGCTTATAGCAAAAGTTGCAGTAATTAGGTAAGTCTTCATACTCACAATATTGCCAAAACCCCACATCATTATCTTTACCATAACCAATCCTTACTCTTTCAACTAGCTCCTTACTAAGATCAACCTCAACACATATTCTTGCTAAACTAGGTCTTGTTAGTTTTGAAGTAGATTCATCTACCCTTAAAGAATTTCCAAAAGCCCTTGCTATAGAAAATATACTAGAATTATTGTATAAATGTATATGCAGTTTTGGTAGATTAATCCAGACAGGTGCTACAGGGGTCTCAAAATCTGGATCAAAGTCGTATGTCCACTTAAAGACACGCATAGGGAAGTTCTCTATATACCAGAATTTTTTTAGCCAAATTCTCGTAAAATGTTCTTCATGAAAGTATCGAATCAATATATGTTTATGGTCTAATACACCTATATTATAATTTGAATTTAAATTAAGCTTTCTAAACAATTTCCTTATCACTTCCACTTCTGGTCTACCATGTGTAAATTTTCCTACTAGTGTATACTTAAAAGGTTCCGATAGCTGTTTTACGTCGTCCATAGAAAAATTAATTAGGGGTTCACCTTTATAACTTGCTACTTCTTTCAACGTTATTTTAGGTTTCTTTGGCTGCGAACTTACTATTGATGCAAAGGTTTTCATTGGAGGTGGATCCGGAGACATACATTGGGGATTTCGTTTTATAGTTGTGGTTTTATCTCTGACCGGTGAAGAATTGAAGTCAGACATTTCGGCGGCTAAGGTTATTCACCCTAGTCATCTCTCTCTTTCTCTCTCTAGAATGTTTTTTTTTATATCACAAAAACTATAAATATATGGCAAGCTAGGTTGAAGCTATATGTGTATAGTATTTTGACAAATTATAACGAATAATCATTAAAAGAATGATACAGTTTTTATAATCAAGAACCCACTTTGTATGTGTCTTGTTGTTGTGACGGGCGTATAATAGTGTGTCAAACACTTAAACAACTCATTTGCTCTAATCGGAAACCCAACTTATACTTGTAAATCTCATTATCTACGTTTTCTTAAATTTTCCACAGATGTCGATTAATCTGAACATATCAAGCACATGTGTGAAGCAAAGTACGAAGATGTTTATGCACTGATTAGCTTGTCTCTTGTTCTTCGTGATTTTTTTCTGTTTAAGTGAATAAGTATGATGTTTTATACCCTGTTTATGGCATATTTTAAATTTGTAACCTAAATTCTTAATACTTCAATTATGTACCCTAAATTCATGTTTTTCCGATTTCGATGGATTTCATCTCACTTTGGAAGGAAAAACGACAAGTGCACGACACATGCCTTCTTTTAAGATTTTTTTAAATGTAAATGCCTTTTGGGGTTAAATCTTTACCAACAAACCATACTTCATTAAAGTGTAAGATATAGATTAACGATAAAATCTAGATATTTACAAAAATGATCACATTACATGATTTGAAAATATACATGTATATCAAAATATAAAAATGCAGAAATTATGAGTACTAACTTGATAGAATTTTTTTAAAAAAACAATTATTTAACTATTGACGGCAAACACATTAATTTTGATAAAAAAAAATAACTTTATTAAATCGTGTAACAATATATTCATTCCCCCTAAAAGGCGTACAATCAACAAATCGGATGTCTGTGACACAAAATACAAATTTGCTTAGTCTTGACTCCGATACCATGTTTATAAGCTCATTTATTTACCATCAAAAGGCCGAATAGTAGAGAATGAGAGAATTATATATTAATACATGGCTAAATCAATTTTCAATCGATTTGGGACAATTTCAATAAATCTTAAACAAATTCGAATGTTAAAATACTCACAACTTGTATATAATTAAAAATAGTCTCGAATTTAACAAGAAAAAAACATATGCATAGTGCACCAGTTTTCCATCCAAACTTTGGCGCAATTCCTCCGAATCAAACAAAAACGTGAATTTGGGGTATGATTTGAAAAAATCAGAATAAGAATCACAAAACTAAATAAAACGTCATAACACATGTTACAAAAGTTGACAAAACTCAAAAGGATATAGTTTTTTTTTTCCACGGACCAATTGCAAGTAGGGATGTACTGAAGAAAACCATAGTTCTTTAATTTCAATGGTGAGATTTTTAGGTAGCCAGCTACGGGTTGGAAGACTTTTCGTATCTATTTATTTTATTATTTTCTAGAATTTTGAAACTTATTCCATTGATATATGAACTTGTACCAACGATTATTATTTATAATAACGAGCATGTTCAGGGGGAAAATGTACCAAAGAAAACAATAGTTCTCCAAGGTGATATGGGAGCCTTTAAACGTGTTTTAAGGAAATTGTCCATTTAACTTAAAATCACATTAACATTTCTCTTTTGTTGGGGTAAGTTTTAAAAAGATAAATAGGCCAGCTTTATCTATCATTTAGGGTTAGAGAGCAAGCTGGTCCACAAGAGTTGCACGTTAATCGACAAGTTTCACGTACTATCTATATCTATCTATCTATCTATCTATCTATCTATCTATATATATATATATATATATATATATATATCCCTCCACTCACTGTTGTCCACAGTCCACTTTAACTATCAGCAATGATATAGTCGCTTTCATATATATTTCCCATAAATATGACAACTCGAACAAGCTAATTTAGCAAAAGTAACCCACCCAGTATATGAAAAACCCACCTCAATGATCTTTAAGAAAGTTATGAACCATTGTCATTTTACATCAGTGTAACATGCGAAACTATGAAAAAATATTTGATGTAGCATGTTTAGTTTTAAAACATGAAATCAACATAATCATTAGTCACTCAAACATGAGTAACACTATTATAGACCAAATCTACTAAAAATATGGGTGTGACAACCACTCAAAACTCAACAGATATGTGATAAAATACGAGACTCGAATTCAAATTAAACATATAGGTAAAAAAAAATGTCAATACCAGTTCGCTAAAATGACTTTTATGTCCAATGATGACTTCCAATAATAAAACGGCATCTTAAAACTGCATATAAATGCGTTTTTTTCAAGAAGAATAAAACTACACCGTATTCATACCTAAATACGATTGCAGGGTTTGGTTGTGGTCAGGGTCGTCCCCTGCTCCGCAAGACCAAAAAATGTGAGGTGGATATGGAAAGGTCTGCCAATCTTGTTATAGTAACACCATCTTACATTATCGTATTATATCTGCCTTTTGATACGGAGATGCGTCAAAAATGGCCATGATATACTTTTATTTCGTGACAAGCAATGCTATTTTTCCTTCAAATTTATTTCTGCATTTGCATGGAGCGCAAAACGATTTGAAAAACTTTACTGGCCGCCTGACTTTGTAGTTTGGTTTGTATAACTATTTACTCATTCCGTATGTGAAAGTTGAAAAAACCAATTTCGACCCGAGAAAATAGTGTATATATAGATTTGTAAGAAGTAAAATCTCACATACCCTAATTTTCTTCTTCTCTTTTCTCAAAATATCGATGGACAAAAGTATATGTTCACTAGCTTCAATGCTTAGCCAAAATGGGGTATCTTAGTTAGTTGATTTTGCCTAAAAATCAAACACATTAATTAACTACATATGCTTGATATTAGAAGGGAATATAACACAAGAGGAAGATGCCTTTAAACTGGAGTTCAACATTCCAAGTTGGCATCTCCATGGGTTTGGCTTACTCGTTATATGTAAATTCCCAAGTACATATGTTTCTCAGTTAAGCTCAGATTTTAAATTTGCTGACAACAACAAGAGCAAAATTGCTCATTGGTATTACCATTTGCACATGCTTGCTTTCCTTACTAACATGGCAGGTTCTTGTTTTATTTATTGTCCAAAATATTACATAGTATTAATCATAGAGATTCATAATAATTCATTCTCTATATTTGGGTTGTCCAGTATTCAGCCCTACCAGAAATAGCATTTCTATTACTGTAGTTGCGAGAACTTATAAAAGTTCAGTGAAGAAATTACAATTGCAAGAGCATTAAGGCACATGAACCATAGTGTTGATATAAAAAACACTATAAGAAATTAAGAATAAGTCTACACACTTTGTTGTTATCAAGTTGCTCTACCAATTTACGAGCAACCACTTATTCTTGTAACATAGCGTTTGTTAGTGTCCAATATACTTTTTCTTGTAGAAAAAGAAATCAAATGCTTTCACAATAATTAATATTTTGGAAACAGCAAAAGTTTTTTATTTTTTATTTTGAAGACCACAATACGTTTCACTATAAACTCAGAATACTCAAATATTATTAGTTCACTTATTTTAGTTTTTGTCAAAGGCGATACACAGATAAGTGGCCCAATTTTTTTGAACAAAGTAGATCTAAATAGCTGTGTTTCAAGAAAAAAGTCAAATTAGCCAAGAGCTACGCAAAGCCTTTGATATGTACCCCAATGGAATAATTCCCCATTGAGAAATTCGAAAAATGCTTAATTCTTTGTATAAAACAGGAAATGTCATCTAGTGCTTGTATCTCAAGTTTGGGAATCCCTTTCAAAATTAGCACACAAGCAAGTTGATCTAAATTAAGTTTACTAAATTAACTTATTCCATTCTCCGTATATGCAACCCTATTATTCTTCTTCTACTCTTCCTTGGTTCTATGCTGTCTGTAACAACTGGTAGCTGAATGTTTGTATTTGATAAATGATGATACTTAAATAAGACAAATGATAATTAGGATTTAAAAGTGAGTCAGCTTTCTGTGCTGTCCCAATTTTGGCTGGAATAGTAAAAGTTTGTTGGCATGAAATTTTTGTACATGTAAGTAAACAACAAGATCTAGATCAATAATTTCATGTTAGAAAATTGATATAAAAACAGATAGAAGTATATGATAACTTTACGAATAACGTCCTTTAGTATATATGACCTTGACTTGGGCAAGATCAAGAAAACTAAATAAGAACAAAAATATTAAGAAGAGCTGGCTAGTTCCAGTTATTTATAATTTACTATTTGGTGACATACAATGTAATTTTATGTCAATTATATACTCCTAGTACGTATAACTTTCAGAAAGAATAGAATATGTATTATCGTGACATATATTGACATCACCTAAGATCAGTATACTAACAACTGAAACAAGTTCAGTCCTCCAAACTAACTACTACATTAGGACATCACATCAGTTAAACGCAGTTAACGCCTTGGCCATCTAGTTCACCGGTACTACAAATTTCCGGATGGATAGCCATCTATCTTCGATCACTTATCCTTCGATGTTTTGTCCTTTACCAATACTAGAATTAGAAGAAAAATGTTACTCCATCTCCGTAGTGTTCAAACCCGAGTGTCTCTGCTTTCTTTCTTGCATAATGAGATTGAAAACTTCATTTAAAGCCAACATTGGTTTCAAGGTGAGGATTGACCTTTACTGTATTATAAATTTTGCTGATATCAGAATATCATCATAACTTTAGTATGTTGTCTTTCCAAATCCTTTTTTAAGGAATTGACATGTACAACCCTTTATGATTCAACAATTGCATCATGAAATATGACGTACAAAATTCAAAGAGTTCCACATAATTTTCGACGTCACAAAAATATTTCTAGAACTCTCATATTTCCTTGTTTCAACGAATTACGAATATACGGAGTCTTGAAGCTTAAAGAATTGTGCTTCATTTCTTGGTGCACATCTTGCTTCCGAGATTTTCCGCATTGTTGCAGCTGTATAGTATTTGAAATTGATTGAGCAATTTCAGGTCCCATACGGTTTTATAATTGAACATTACACTATAAAACTGTATCCAACCCAAGACTGATGCAAATGATCGATGGATAGCTAGTCGACATGTTAAGGTCCCATTAGTAAGAGGGATCTAAACTAATTGAACTTAGCACAAATCACTATCTCCATAGCCGTGACCATGAGTTTTGCAGTTGTGAACGAATCATTACCCGTGACAATGCGTAAAGTTAATTTTCACTAAATCTCACATTTATTAGTGATACATTTATACACTATAGTAACTCTTTGTAACAATTAAATATAAGGAAAATGAAAAGAAAAAGAAACAACAATGATTCACTTCCAAATAAATATAAATGTCTCTTTCTTTTATGTACCACTTTCCCCGTCCTAACATGGATCGGTCGAGTAGTCTATTTTGAGGTGGAACCATTTCTAGGAAAGACAACAAAAGGGGGAGGTGGTATAATCACGTGTAACAAAGTTATGGATCTAATTCCCAAAAGTGTGATATTTTCATGATAACGCCCATTTTGTAGTCCTCTTATGTCAATTACATGACAGGCTACTAATACTAATACTTCTTACTTCCTGTGGGTATCAGAATTCCATTGGTCCCGGATAAGATATTCTTCATACGTTATAGATCACCCTTTTATATATTTATAATAATTACTACGTGAGATCGAACCCTGATGACGAGTGGGGTATATATACTAAAGTACTACCAATTTGGGCAACTCAACTTGCTCAATTATTTACAGAGATTGAGGGTTAAAATTGCATGAGATTCAATTAAGAGTTAGTGTACCATATATACTCAGAATCCAAATGTAGAAGTTTAGAGAATGACACTGGCTATATATTCTCTCGAGGCAGTTTTTTCTTACGGTAGGTAGATAATCATAGCTTAAAAAGGCGTGTTTGGATTTATTATATTGGACTTTAAAGTAATGAAAAACACACAGAATGTTGAGCAGTAATATGAGCTCGTGACTAAAAGTCTAAAAGTTCTTTTAATCAAGTTAACTTATGTCTTGAATCTTGCAAATTAATTGGATTAACATGGTGTACAATGTTGTATTCTGTTGGCAAGATGAGTATAACTAATGACGTCATGTTTCATTTATTTGACCCCTTATGACTAAACCACAATATCATAAAAAACTAAAAAATTATACTATATTGTACCTTATTTAGTAATATGATATAAGATGAGTCTTACAATACAAGTAATTATATGATATTCTCTCTTGTATAAGATGAGTCTCACAATACAAGTAAATATGATATTCTCTCTTGTATTAGTGTATTACGAAACATGACCTTAGTACATACTCTTTTGCGTATAAGCTAATTATCTTTTCCCAAAACAATAGCAATTTTTACTCCCAAGACCCAAGCTAAACAAATGTTGCATGCGTACGAAAACAACTAGGAGATCGACCAACAGCTTATATTTTATTTTCATTGTACACATTCACATTACATTGCAAAAGATATTCAGAATATCCATTTCTGTATCAAATAGAATGGTCATTGTCAAGCCAATGTTAAAAGGGTTGAGGAAGAGATGAATGCATTATTCTTTATCCACAGTGGCTGTTTGGTAAACGGTCAATTTTATTTTTATTTTTTTTACTCTTCGAAGTTTGGTAAGCATCTTAAACCACCTATATCTCTTATATATTTATAAGTAACAAAAGGTCATTTTCTTATAATGAAGCTTGCTAACGGTTGAAAAGAAGATGCAAATTTCATATCAGCTACCTTAACATTATTTCTTCCAAAAAAAAATGCAAGTCAATTCAAATATACTTGTGATATTATAAATTTATTAGCTAAGAGATATAATACTCTTTTGTCTCCATGGGACAAGTATTTATGAATTATTAGTCTACATTCTCATACTGTGATGCCTCTCTCTTTTTTAGGGAAGAATTACATAACATATATGTGAGATGAAGGGCACAGGTTGTGTCATATGCACACAAAAAAAACACTGATGTCACATGGATGGAAATCCATAAGGTCATCTTAAATTTTAACCACCCAAAGAAAATAAATCTAGATACTTTAGAAGAGTACATATAGATTTTCAAGTCAATATATTATGCTTGTAATATTATAAAGTATTTTCGTCTTGATTGAGGATAGTATAAATGTTTTTATATCCTAATATGTTTAGTACATCGTTAATATACCGTTGTCTAAAATAGACTGAACCATAAACTACTACCAACTTATGAACATTCAAAGTAACAGGAACAAAAAGACAAGACAGAAAAAATCATCATAAAATGATTTGATCATATGATATAAACTGTATATTTTTATATATTAATAATAATAATATCTTGCCCATGAGTGAGTAAAGCCAAATTATTTCCTCTCATCAATACACTGGCATAATCTCTTTCTATATATCACCCTTCTCTCTCTCTCTCTCTCTCTCTCTCTCTCTCTTTCTCTCTCTCTCTGCCATCTGAGGAAAAGCATTAACACCTTTTTGTAGCTATGTATGCTACCTTGACTTTGCAATATTTGGAATAAGAATTTGTTCAGGTAAAAAGTTGTTGTGTCTATTTTCCCTTTATACACTTTTCAAATTTAGGGCTTCTTAGTTGGAGCTTTCAAACTCAACTTATTGCTTTCTTTAATTTGGTCGCCTAGCTGGAAAAAAACTTTAAGCATTTTGAATCCAAATTTTTTCCACATAGAAACCAGCATATTTCATGAAATCTACAACAAGCCAAAACCAACCCTTAATATTCTCTAGCTTTTCTTCCGTGTGATAGTTTTTTTCTTTCCGGAAAATGAAAAAAAATGGATCGTTTGATATGATAGTCTATATAATTCACTGTTTTCGTATTAAAAAAGCTTGATTTGAAACTCGATTCAAAGCTTAAAAAGACCGTTTCTCCGCTTTTTATGCCGCTAATAGCTCACACTTCTTAGCATTTTAGCGTTAAGTGTTGCAAAAACACTTTCGCTAAGATTTAACTTTTTTAAAACACTCGTCTACATAGACAAACATGGTTCACTTCCCAATTGCCATAATTATATCTACTAGCTAGTGTGGTCTCTTTCCAACTTATTTCCAAATCTTATTTTCCATTCTGGTATACTAAATATATATATATTTATATCTATGTATAAATTGGCATATCCAGTTCCTGACAAGCAAACACAAAACCTAATCTAAAAATGATGCAATTCACGGAGTCCGCCCCGCCACCTTCTCTCCACCAAATAGCCCCGCTTCCAAGACCATGGCCAGGCTTCCCAACATCGAAGCCCCTCGCGACCTCATCTTTCGGAGACGCTAACTGTATGGAACAGCTTCTAGTCCACTGCGCCAACGCTATCGAATCCAACGACGTAACTCTAGCCCAACAACTCCTGTGGGTCCTACACAACATAGCCCCGCCAGATGGAGACTCAAACCAGCGCCTCGCCTGTGGTTTCCTACGGGCCTTAATGGGCCGGGCTGCCACATCGGGAAACTGCAAATGGGCCACTGCCATGGCCCATGCCACGAGCCTGGCTACCATCACCCACAAGTTTAGTGTCATCGAGCTCGCTAGCTTCGTCGACCTCACACCCTGGCACAGGTACTATTAGCTGGTTACCAACTAAACTAAAATCATGGGATCAAAAAACTTTTTTAATTCTTCATAATTATGTTTACATTCGTGTCACGTTCAAGCGGCAAGCCGAAGTCATCTTTAAGTTAAGGGAAGTCTTTCACGTATATATAGTCTCATTTTTACTTTCTCTTACTTTCTTTTTTGTTAAATTTAGATGTACAAGAGAGGAATGAAATTGATAACCTAATTTCTCACAAAAATAATGTAGATGTAGATATAGAATTTTTAACGCACACTATTTTAAACACTAAATAAGTATCAATCAATGAGATAGTCTCTATTAAAAAAACAACTCACTATCCTTTTATGATTCCGTGTTAATTTACCAATAATAAAACCTTGAGGTAGTAAGGATAAGTATTTAATTCTTTACATTACTTTTAAACAGGTTTGGGTTCAGCGCCGCAAATTCCGCTATTTTAGAGGCGGTCGAGGGTTTTTCGACAATACATATAATTGATTTGAGTCTAACTCATTGTATGCAAATTCCGACGCTTCTAGACGCTATAGCCACACGCCTCGCGGTAGGCCCGGACAAAGGCCCACCTATGGTGAAGCTTACAGTGGCTGGTGCTACAGAGGATGTCCCACCAATGCTTGATATTTCTTACGAAGAATTAGGGTCGAAGCTGGTAAATTTTGCTAGATCAAGAAACGTGACTATGGAATTTCGGGTGATCCCCTCAAGTTCTTCGGACGGATTTTCAACCTTGATCGAACAAATTCGACTACAAAATTTAGTATCTCCGAATAGTGGGGAGGCACTAGTGGTAAATTCTCATATGATGCTACATTATGTCCCAGACGAAACCCTATTCTCCTTCGAATCCTCTTCTTACCGTTCAATGTTTTTGAAATCCCTTCGAAGTTTGGATCCAAATATTGTGATTTTAGTGGACGAAGATGCTGATTTTACCTCAAATAATTTAGTGAGTAGATTAAGGTCCGCATTTAACTATTTTTGGATACCATACGATACGGTAGATACTTTTCTACCGAAAGGCTGTAAGCAGAGGCAGTGGTATGAGGCCGACATTTGTTGGAAAATAGAGAATGTGATAGCACAAGAGGGGCAAAGAAGAGTTGAAAGGCTCGAGCCTAAGGCCAAGTGGGCCCAAAGGATGAGAAATTCTAATTTTCGTGCGGTCGGTTTTAGCGAAGACACGGTTAGTGAGGTCAAATCTATGCTCGACGAGCATGCAGCCGGATGGGGAATGAAAAGAGATGAAGAGGATGTTGTGCTAACTTGGAAAGGACACAATGTTGTGTTTGCTACAGCTTGGGTACCAACTTGATCATGATCATAATTTATAAAATTAGTGCTTTTTTCTGATCAGTACTAATTAATGAGTTTTCCGTGTTCAGAAAAGAGTAGATGAGATTTCAATCTACTGAGTAAGAGACCATTTGGCATTAACTTAGAGTATCTTTTTGGTGTTACCTTTAGATTGTTTCCTAGTCAATAATGGCTCTTTCTAGGACTAAGATTGGTGAACCAGAAACTGGAATCTTTTATTATCTGTATCAAAGTACATGTAGTAATAATTATGCTGAGGACATTTGTCTTTTTTAAGAGGAATATATTTCTACAGGTGCCTAGCTATTTGTCTGCAGCTACTGTTTAGATTTTACTAATCGAATTTATTACTGTTGTAAGTCTACGAATTTGCATGGTTAAAACTTTCAGACATAATTTGTTAGTAGTATTTAATTGTAAAGTTGCTCATTAGGTTTTTATTTTAGATATGAGTGTTCCTTTACTTGTTTTATGTTATCAAAAATCAAGAAACACCGCTTCAACTTAGTTGATTGAAAGTTGCAGCGGAACAATCATTATATGAATCATAACCTGTAATCGATCGGCTGTATGATTTTGGATACCTGATCCATTTTTATCGACTCCATCAGTTAAATATCTATATCACGTTTATATCGCATATTGCGCGCGTCTTTTAGAAGTATATAAGATCAAAGTAGTAAACTTTCTTTCTTAGGGGACAAAGGATATACACCTGCTAATCTTATAAGGAATACAGTGCACTATGGATCCGAAAACGTAAAGAAAGACAAAGTTGACTTACCGACCTGTAAAATTTAGACACTAAAGTTCCTCCCATTCATTCTATACCTGGAAAAGAAAAACAAAACTTCTTAAGACAATGGTCTTAAGAGTAGAAACTAACTTGTGCGGAGTCTTCAGTTGAGCTCTAATAGCAAATTATCCATATTTATCCTGTAAAGTCACTGCCTTGGACTGCTATTTGTTAATCCGCTTTTTGTTCCTCTCAAATTTCCTCTTTTTACTAAACGGAAATGACAAAACTGGAATTCGCCTTCAATCTGTGGAAATAATAGACCTCTTTTCGGTGAATTTTTACAAACACCTTTCACGAAAAGCAAATAAACATTGATTAAGTTGTAACTGTTGGAAAAATTGGAAAATATGTAATTTAAACATAGTTGTTCCAAGTGGTCAGGGACCATCTTTGAGTCAATTTTTAATGCGACTCCTCAGTTTTTCTGAGACCATACTCTATGCGTTTGAGTAGCTCGTGTGACGAGCTTCGCAACGGTATATCGCATGACCCATTCGGAGGAAGCGTGTGAATGATAATTGGACTCGAAGGTTGGTACTCGAAAGAGGCAATAAAGCCAATGCTGGAAAATGAGAAAAGAAATGGGATTTAACCCATGAGGGTTATCCCACATTGGAAAATCATGAGTGATTTTTACAATATATATACTAAGGTATCCTATGTGGATATTAAGTAATGTGTCCGCATACACATGTGTGTATTGTGTACCACACACACATGGGCTCGGGCTTGCATGCTTGCTCGCTCGTCGGGCAAAAGTGCGTCTGTTCCTATTCGGGAATAGTGTTTCTGTTTGGGTAAAGCGCGCCTGATCGGGAAAAGCTTCCAGCAAAGCTGTAACTGTTGCAATAAATGTGATTTCATTGCAAAGTTAATACTTTCGAAAACTGACAGTAGTAAAGTGACCTTAATGGCTGAGATACTCAGCAAGCCTATAAATAGGCAGACCCCCCACATGTCAAAGATACACACAGAACATTCTGAAATCAAATACAGCAGCATATATCATCTCTCTAAACAGTAGCATTACATTTTAGAAACAGAGAGAATCACCCACCAACAGCTCGACCTTGACTCGTCGCCAGTTTTCGGCGAGTCATCCGAGACGTTGTACCTTGAGATCGAAGCGCCAACGCAACCAGAAACCTTAAGGTGGTTGGGCGAATATCGGTTAAGGGCATACTGTTAACAGTAGCCTCGTCTTATTTTGTTTTTAATTCTGTCCATTTACAATTCTGTCATTTCAATTACGCAATTTACTTTTCTGTAATTTTAATTTCAGTATTTTACATTGCTGTCCTTAGCTGTAGCTTTTATATTCTGTTTGTACCTTTCTGTAATTTCTTTAAAGTTCTGTTTTGCTGTAATTACTATTCTGTAATTTAATTCTGTAATTAGAATAGTTTCAATTCAGTCCTGTAATTTTAATTTCAAACAGAACAGTCCGGCTGTTAAGTTTATACTTTCCAGTCCGGCAGTTTCTATTTATTGCAATTCAATACATCAGATTATTAATTAATAATAATCTGATAACGTTTGCTTTATTTACGTTTCAGTACCTACATGTTGTAATCATTAATTTCTGTATCAGTTTCGAAATTAATAAAGATTACACTAGTTTTTGTTTATTCTTGTTTAGTCCTTTAATTATTGTTAATTGTTATTTCGTACACGGAAACCAACAATCTTAACCGATACCTGTTGTTTCTTTCGTGTATTGATCAATACAATTTTTTATTTTTATAAGGAATAATGCTTTCTTGTTTTCAATTCTAAATTATATTAGAAATTGAATTACAAAGAAAAAATTCCAAACAGTTTTAATTTTTACTTTTAATCTTGTTGATACCAACCATATTGGTATTCAATAAGAATCGTTCAATCCTTTTAATATCAACCGTATTGATATTTAAAAGGATAAAAGTTTAATTTTATTATTTGTTTGTTAATTCTTTTACAAACCCAAATATAAGTTTTGTTGTTTGTTTAAAGAATTGTTTGTACACGTATCTCATACGTTTTGTGTTGTCGTTTCAGATGACTAACACGTCGCCTATTGAGTTGCCTAGAGGGGGTGAGCATGACCCAGTGGTTGGTGGGCCTGTCCATAACACTGGGGGCGATGCGAATGTGGTGGCTAACGTCGATGACGCAGTTGCAGCGGCTGAGGCCGCCGCGGCTGAGGCTATGGCGGATGCTACGGCCAAAGCTGAGGCTGCGGCCGAAGCAGCGGCCACGGCCAAGGCCGCAACTAAGGCTGTGGCTAGAGCCAAGGCTGCGGCCAAGGGCAAGGCACCGATGTATTCGGCTGTGCCTACTTTGCCGACTTCTCATCTGGAGAAACCGTAAAAATTCAGGGGTGACAACTTCAAACGTTGGCAGCAAAAGATGCTGTTTTATCTCACCACTCTGAATTTGACCAGGTTTCTCAAGGAGACTGCTCCCGTCCTAAGCGAGGACGATCTGGACGAGCAGTCATTCTCTGCGGTTGAGGCATGGAGACATGCCGACTACCTATGCAAGAACTATATCCTGTGTGCTCTAGATGACACGCTGTTCAGTGTTTTCGAGCCCAAAGTTACTGCAAAGGAGCTTTGGGAGACTCTCGAAAATAAGTACAAAGTGAATAACGCTGGCACAAAGAGATTTGTTGTCACGGACTTTCACGAGTACCGTATGACTGACAGCAGGGGTGTCATGGAGCAAGTTGAGGAGCTCCAACTCATTTACCATCGCCTTGAGGCTGAGGGGTTAGTTATTAATGAGCCTTTCCAGGTGGCACTCATGATTGAGAAATTGCCACCATCTTGGAAAGACTTTCAAAACTACCTTAAGCACAAGCGAAAGGAAATGAGGCTGGAGGGGCTCATTGAGAAGCTCAACATCGAGGTGAGCAACCGTCGCTCCGTGAGGAGAGTCGGTGGTGCTGTCATCCCGATGGGAAAGGCCAATGTGGTCGAAAGCTCCAACGTCAAACGAAAACGTTTTGACACCGGAGGCAGTGCTGTTGTCGCGAAGAAATTTGCGGGAACCTGCTTTGTGTGTAACAGGACCGGCCATCGTGCCGCGGACTGTTATGACAATAAAGGCGCTGCTAAGCCTAAGCCCCCCCCCCCCCCGAGGAACTTCAAGGGCAAAGGGAAGAGGAAAGCTCCAGCTCAGGCTCATCTGGCTGAGGGAGGACGAGATGATGACCACTTTACTGCTGTGGTCTCTGAGGTGAATCTCGTGGGGAGCAATCCCAAAGAGTTGTGGCTGGATACCGGCGCCACGAGCCACATCTGCTCAACAAGGTGGATGTTTAAGACCTACGAAGCGGTAGAGGGAGAAAGCTGCTTCATGGGAAATTCTGCTACTTCCAAGGTGGAAGGAAAAGGAATGGTGGTGATGAAGATGACCTCGGGAAAAGAGCTGAGGTTGACCAATGTGCTCCATGTTCTGGATATCCGTAAGAATCTGGTATCCGGATCTGTGATGGTGAAGAACGGGTTCAAGCTAGTCTTAGAATCCGATAAAATTGTAATCACCAAAAATGGTGTCTATGTAGGCCGTGGCTATATGACCAACGGCATGTTTAAAGTTAAACGTAGGGACACCTGCTCCCAATAAAGGTGCTAAAGCTGAGGCTAGCACTAGCGATGTAATGACTGTTGCCCAGGAGGCCAATAAAAATTCTGAGTTTAATTATTTATTTGAGTCATTTCATTTGTGGCATGGAAGATTAGGTCACGTGAATTATAATTCTTTAAAGAAATTAATATCACTAAAACTAATACCAAATTTCGTTTTTGATAAGCAACACAAATGTGAGATTTGTGTTGAGGCAAAATTAACGAAATCATCGTTTCAACATGTTGAACGAGAAAGTGAACCTCTCGGTCTAATACACACGGATGTATGCGACTTAAAGTTTATACAAACGCGAGGAGGGAAAAAGTACTTTATCACCTTTATAGATGATTGTACTAGATACTGTTACGTTTACTTAATGAGAAGTAAAGACGAAGCAGTAGAGAAATTCGCTCTTTATAAGACTGAAGTGGAAAATCAACTCAATAAGAAAATTAAAACATTAAGAAGTGATAGAGGCGGTGAATATGAATCACCGTTTGAACAGATATGCGCTGAAAGCGGCATTATACATCAAACCACAGCCCCATACACTCCCGAGCAAAATGGGGTTGCTGAGCGTAAAAATAGAACGCTAAAGGAAATGATGAATGCTATGCTAATCAGTTCTGGGTTACCCCAGAACATGTGGGGGGAAGCTGTACTTTCCGCTAACTATGTTTTAAACAAGTTACCACATAAGAAGCGAGAAAAGACTCCATATGAGTTATGGAAAGGTCATCAACCCAGTTATAAGAACCTGCGGGTTTGGGGTTGTCTCGCAAAGGTCCTAGTTCCCACTCCTAAAAGGATGAGAATTGGTCCTAAGACGGTGGACTGTGTGTTCATCGGATATGCACAGAACAGTAGTGCATATCGATTTCTCGTGCACAAGTCGGACAATCGCGATGTGCACGTAGATACGTATATGGAAAGCCGAGAGGCCTCTTTCTTTGAAGATATCTTTCCCCGGAAATTACATACATCTGTACCAACTGAAGAGTTGAACAGTGAAGGAAATGTGGGGGCAAGTGAACCGACAGAGGAAGAGGAAGAGGAAGAGGAAGAGCCTCGGCACAGCAAAAGGGCAAGGAAGGAAACTTCCTTTGGACCTGATTTCCTAACCTTCATGGTTGAAGGCGAACCGGCGACATATAAACAAGCTATGTCAACACCGGATTCCCAATATTGGGAAGAAGCTATTCAAAATGAAATTGAATCAATCATGCAAAACCACACTTGGGAACTAGTGGATCTTCCGAAAGGATGCAAGCCCCTAGGTCACAAGTGGATCTTCAAGAGGAAGTTAAAGGTTGACGGCACGATTGAGAAATACAAGGCGAGACTTGTGGTAAAGGGATTCAGGCAAACTGAAGGTGTCGATTATTTCGACACGTATGCTCCTGTCTCCAGGAAAACGTCTATCCGAATCGTCATTGCTCTCGCAACTTTGTTTGATATGGAAATACATCAAATGGATGTAAAGACGGCATTTCTGAATGGGGAACTGGAAGAAGAAATTTACATGGAACAACCTGAAGGGTTTGTAGTTCCTGGTAAAGAGCACCAAGTGTGCAAACTTTTAAAGTCTCTATATGGACTCAAACAAGCGCCAAAGCAATGGCATGAGAAGTTTGATAGAATTATACTATCAAACGGTTTTTACATTAATGAGTGTGATAAATGTATCTATTCTAAAGGAAGTGGAAGAGACTGTGTTGTAGTCTGTCTCTATGTGGATACATGATCATAATTGGGAGTAATGATAGAATCAGCTCCACAAAGAAAATGTTGTCACAACACTTCGACATGAAGGCCCTGGGTTTAGCTGATGTAATACTTGGCATGAAGATTACCAAAACATCAAAAGGGTATGCCTTGTCCCAAAGTCACTATGTTAAACAAGTCTTAGACAAGTTTGACAAGGACAGTAAAGCTATGTCAAGAACCCCAATTGAGTTCAACTGTAACCTGAAAAAGAATTTCGGTAAAAGTGTGAATCAATTGGAGTTCTCTCGAGTCATAGGCAGTCTCATGTATATAATGAATTGCACTAGACCAGACATAGCAAACTCAGTGAGTAGACTGAGCAGGTACACCAGTAATCCAAATGAGGAACACTGGAAGGCTATAATGAAACTTCTCAGGTATATGAGGTTTTCAGCCGATTACGGGCTGCACTATACCAGATATCCAGCGGTACTGGAAGGGTATTCAGATGCCAACTGGATATTAGACTCCAATAGCACAAGGTCCACGAGTGGATATGTGTTTATAATGGGAGGAACTGCTGTGTCTTGGAGATCCTCCAAACAGACATGTATTGCAAGGTCAACTATGGAATCAGAATTCATAGCGTTGGACTTAGCAACCGAAGAGGCAGACTGGCTGAGAAGTCTATTGGAAGGAATTCCAATGTGGCCGAAACGTGTTCCCGCAATAAGCATGCATTGTGATAGTCAATCAGCTATTGCGCGGGCTCAGGATCATATGTATAATGGAAAGTCTCGACATATACGTCGAAGACATAAATCCGTAAGGGAATTGTTATCCAATGGTGTGGTATCCTTAGATTTTGTAAGATCAAAGGAAAACATAGCGGATCCATTAACTAAAGGCTTGACTCAAGTGGGAGTCGAGACGTCATCGAACGGAATGGGGTTAAAGCCCATTAAATTGGTGGCCCCCCCATAGGCAACCCAACCTAAACGGAATCTTTCCTAATAGGTTCAAAGGGAAACTGAACTGTGAGGGCAACCGAACAAAGCACTCGGGAACCTGGAGTTCCCAGCCCATCTCCGCGATGACAGAGTGATAGACCTGTACCATTGTAAGGGTGAGCTTGAGGCTCTTAATGATCCAAGTTACTCGACGGTCGAGTAAAGTGAGTCAGGACACTTTCGACTTGGAACACCTATAACTAGTGTGTAAGGCCGGTACCATGGGATGAGCTTGGGCTAATTCACTAGAGCACTCAGTTGAAGTTGCCAAGGCAGTCCAGGCCAAATATGGACAACAACTAAAGGGCCTAGTACGTGGGTAGAGAGGGCACTGTGCGGGTGCCATTCTGGGATACACAAAGCTTGATGGTTCAAAGCTTTACAGCTACCTAATAGCAGTATTCTGGGTTGTACTCCGCTACGGCAGGTTCAAGGCGCGCGCTACCTGACCTTAGGCAGTGAACTTTTGCGGTTCTCTTGATTTGCATTTAGGACATGGGCTTTCGAGCCAATTGCATTCATGTGGGGGATCGTTGGAAAAATTGGAAAATATGTAATTTAAACATAGTTGTTCCAAGTGGTCAGGGACCATCTTTGAGTCAATTTTTAATGCGACTCCTCAGTTTTTCTGAGGCCATACTCTATGCGTTTGAGTACCTCATGTGACGAGCTTCGCAACGGTATATTGCATGACCCATTCGGAGGAAGGGTGTGAATGATAATTGGACTCGAAGGTTGGTACTCGAAAGAGGCAATAAAGCCAATGCTGGAAAATGAGAAAAGAAATGGGATTTAACCCATGAGGGTTATCCCACATTGGAAAATCATGAGTGATTTTTACAATATATATACTAAGGTATCCTATGTGGATATTAAGTAATGTGTCCACCTACACATGTGTGTATTGTGTACCACACATGGGCTTGCTCGTCGGGCGGGCTTGCTCGTCGGGCGGGCTTGCTCGTCGGGCGGGCTTGCTCGTTGGGTTTTTAACTCGACGGGAAAAAGTGCGCCTGTTCCTATTCGGGAAAAGTGTTCCTGTTCGGGTAAAGCGCGCCTGTTCGGGAATAGTGTTTCTGTTCGGGAAAAGCGCGCCTGTTTGGGTAAAGCGTGCCTGTTCGGGAATAGTGTTTCTGTTCGGAAAAGTGTGCCAGTTCGGGAAAAGCTTCCAGCAAAGCTGTAACTGTTGCAATAAATGTGATTTCATTGCAAAGTTAATACTGCAGTTTCGAATTTCGAAAACTGACAGTAGTAAAGTGACCTTAATGGCTGAGATACTCAGCAAGCCTATAAATAGGCAGACCCCCCACATGTCAAAGATACACACAGAACATTCTGAAATCAAATACAGCAGCATATATCATCTCTCTAAACAGTAGCATTACATTTTAGAAACAGAGAGAACCACCCACCAACAGCTCGACCTTGACTCGTCGCCAGTTTCCGGCGAGTCATCCGAGACGTTGTACCTTGGGATCGAAGCGCCAACGCAACCAGAAACCTTAAGGTGGTTGGGCGAATATCGGTTAAGGGCATACTGTTAACAGTAGCCTCGTCTTATTTTGTTTTCAATTCTGTCCATTTTTTAATTCTGTCCATTTACAATTTTGTCATTTCAATTACGCAATTTACTTTTCTGTAATTTTAATTTCAGTATTTTACATTGTTGTCCTTAGCTGTAGCTTTTATATTCTGTTTGTACCTTTCTGTAATTTCTTTAAAGTTCTGTTTTGCTGTAATTACTATTCTGTAATTTAATTCTGTAATTAGAATAGTTTCAATTCAGTCCTGTAATTTTAATTTCAAACAGAACAGTCCGGCTGTTAAGTTTATACTTTCCAGTTCGGCAGTTTCTATTTATTGCAATTCAATACATCAGATTATTAATTAATAATAATCTGATAACGTTTGCTTTATTTACGTTTCAGTACCTACATGTTGTAATCATTAATTTCTGTATCAGTTTCGAAATTAATAAAGATTACACTGGTTTTTGTTTATTCTTGTTTAGTCCTTTAATTATTGTTAATTGTTATTTCGTACACGGAAACCAACAGTAACTATTTCCCAAAGTCTGGCATACTAGCTAGAATGATTTAAAAACAATGCCAAATATAATTTATTCGTCATAGTATATAAAACATATACTTTAATAAAGCTCCATGGTGCATCTCAGAAAGCAGTTGCTTTTATCTCTTGCCATTAATCTGATATGTATGAGAATCCTAAATATAGTGATACATAAATTTGTTTACAGATCAATGGGTGAAAATGGAGCCCGTACAGATATCAAAAAATATCAAAACAGTTAAAAGTCTAGAAAAAGTTAAAAATAGTTCACGATAGTGGTGGAACTATAAATATATTTTCCCTCTCGTAATTATGGAGCGTTGAGATTAAAAAAAAATCAAGATACATTGTAAAATATAGTTTTTTTCTCAATACGGGGTGCGGGAATCTACCTACTAATTCATTCCTTCTAATGTGCAAGTTCTACTGACACATAATGAATCTGACTGATCTTTCAAATAGCATTAGCATTTTTTTCCGTCAGAACTAGTCTCATCTAAGTTGTTAGCAAACTTGATTCAGGGCGCATGATGAGAAGTGAGTTACGATATGCACTTCATAAATTAATCCACGGAGCAGGAGAAAAGATGACTTTGAAACACCGACGTAACCAGGAACTTCAAAAGGGAGAGAGTGATTTCTACATGAATTTCAGTCATACTCTATACGCGTTTTCCTTATATTATGGTAGAGGCTCAAACACTAATACTCAAAAAATAATAATCATAATGCATAGAAAAATTACTGTCATCATTTTCTATTAAAATGGAAGGAGGGCGTTGCAGTTCCGACTGTCTCCATTTAGTTCCTTGTTTTGAAATGTGTTGATGGCCACTGAAATCAAACTTTGCTCGCGCTTTTTTTTTAACATCTGCTATCAATGTTTTAAAACGTAGAAGAGCTTCATTACAGCGTAAGCTTTACTAAAAAGGAATCGTAAGGGTTAAAAACATCATGAATAATAATTACTCACAAAGTGTATTTACAAAGTTCATTCGAAATTACAAGTCATATTTTTTTTTAAATGAAAAGAATTATATTAATGGCAATGATACAAGATAAGTGACTGCAACTCGGGCCACAAAATATCATAACATCTATTTTCCGTAGCATATTTAGCTAAAAAAATTAGCCGGGGAATTAGACGTTCCCCTATACAAAATAAGTTACATTTGTTTGTGCATTAAGATTCACTTTTGGCACATAATTGAAGTTGTAGAATTTTTATGTCTAATGAATAAGTCCGTTGGGTCGCTCTTGTATTTATATCAATTCGTGGATCATCACGAAAAAATTTCCTCTTAACTAAATCATTAGAATTTTGTGTCGTGAGGCGTGTTTTTGGAGCATTGTGGAGTTAAAAGCGATGTTTTTTTTATATTTGCGAGATTAAGGCCGAAACTGTACATATTCTTTTAAGATCTTTATTTAGGTAAAAGCAAGCATCAACACTCCTTGAAGCGTGCTTTTTAATACAGACTTTTCTTCTATCCTCATTTGCTCTTAGCAGGTAATTGTTTACGGCAAGTCAAATTTGGGCTTAATACATTTTAACTGAAGTCCTTGATATTTATTTGATATTTATGGAGATAATTGTCAATAGTTTCAGAAAAGTGGGCTTTTTGATGGCCCATCATTTTTTAAGAATATTTTTGTTCATAGGTCATTACTATTACAAGGTTTTTAAATCTAGGTCAGCTTACAAATGATAAAAAAAAAAGGGTTTTATAGGTTTAGTACACCAACCTATCGGCTTTTAACGATTTGGGTACCCCCTTTTAAATTTTCCAATTTAGGTACCAACCTATCGGCTTTTAACGATTTGGGTACCACCGTCTTAATAAATCACGAAATTATGTCACGTGATATTTGACAAACATTAATTTGATATGCTAATTTGACAATTTTGCACAAAAATATGTCATCCTATAATTTTTTTTAGCATATAATCCAAATTTAGCATATAATCCAAATTTTTGTTATTTGTGAAATTGGGGAAAATATTTTTATAAGATGACATATTTTTATGCAAAATTGTCAAATTAGCATATCAAATTAATGTTTGTCAAATGTCACGTGACATAATTTCATGATTTATTAAGACGGTGGTACCCAAATCGTTAAAAGCCGATAGGTTGGTACCTAAATTGGAAAATTTGAAAGGTGGGTACCCAAATCGTTAACCGTACTATAGTTTGGGGTAGTAAATGTATTTTTTCCCTAAAAAAAAGATATTATTTTCGTAACTTTTTGTTATTTTTTTTTACTTAATAATACAAACAAACATTAAAAAAAACTAAAAAACAGTTTTTTTACACTTTAATATTTTTCTCGTGTAGATATCTCTTTTTTAAAACTTAAAAACAGTTTTTAAACTTTTTTTTATATTTTAATATCTTTCCCGTATAGATTATAAGTTATTTTTTAACCTTAAAATAGCTTTTAGACTCTTTTTTATTGACCGTGTGACTGTAACTTAAAATAGTTTCGGTCTAGCACTTGGATTCGGAAAGTCTTATAAAAAATGTGACATCTAGCTAATATTCTCTAGAAAACTGGACTTATTAAGTTCAAGTCCGAGGCCCAAACTTATTTAAGTTTCAGTCCGGCCTAATAAATAAACTCACCCAATAAATAAACCCAAAAATTCAAAAAAAACAATATTTAAAAATTCAAAAAATTCAAAAAAAATGTAATTTTTATTAATAAAAGCCAAACAAAATTTGAAATACAATTCAAAAAATAGTGTGTATACACTTTTCTGAATTGTGTATGCACTTTCTTGATTTTATTTTGGGGTTTTATAGATTTAGTACACCAAACTATCTGTTTTTAACGATTTGAATACTTATCTTTCAAATTTTCTAATTTGGGTACTACACTATAATAACTTTTCAATTTAGCTACCACCATCTAAATTAATCACGGAATCATGTCACGTGACATTTGACAAACATTAATTTGAGAGGGTAATTTGATAATTTTGCATAAAAATATGTCATACTAAAAAAACGTTTCCGCCAATTTCACACATAACAAAAATTTGAATTATGTGATATTTTTTTTTATATGTGAAATTGAGGAAAAAGTTTTTTCTAAAATGACATATTTTTGTTCAAAATTATTAAATTACTCTCTCAAATTAATGTTTGTGAAATATCATGTGACATGATTCTGTGACTTATTTAGACGGTGATAGCTAAATTGGAAAGTTATTATAGTATAATACCCAAATTGAAAATTTTAAAAGGTGGGTACCCAAATCGTTAACAACATTATAGTTTGGTGTATTAAATGTATTTTTTCCCATTTTGTTTATGCACTTTTTAGTATTATGTATGCACTTTGCTCAATTTTATATGAACTTTATGGATTATGTATACACTTTTTTGATTTTGTGTATACACTTTTTATGAATGTGTATATACTTTTTTTTAGATATGTATGCATAATTCTCGATGTGTATGCACTTTGCTCGATTTTATATGCAATTTTCTCGATTGTGTATGCACTTTTTTTATTGTGTGTGCACATTTCTGGATTGTCTATGCACTTTTCTGTATTATGTATGCATTTTTCTGTTTTATATATGTATTTTTCTGGATTGTGTATGCAATTTTTCTCGATTGTGCATGTATTTTTCCGTTTGTGTATGCACTTTTCTGAATTATTTTTTTAGAAGTTTTGATATTTTGATATTTTTTTAATGTTTTATCTATTTATATTTTCATTTGTTTTTTATATTTTGGACTTTAAATTAAATAAGTTCTATTTTTTGGATCTGGGCTCTATAATAGATCAAAAATTGGACTTGACCGAAAATTGTCTATATTTATTTGAGTTAGGTTAGTATTGCTAAATTTTTTGAAACTACGAAATTATTTAAACAGTATAATTAATATTGTTAAAAAATATATACTTTATAATCAAAACTCAATTAGTTCCCGAATTTTAAACATAAAACATACATGAACACATAAGCTATACATATACACACATAATTTGCTGCACAATTACATATGTGCATGTATACTTACACAAATGCTACATAATTATTTGATATTTACTACATAGTTAGATATACTGTATATAGATATGTACATACATATAGAAGGAAGGACATCGGAGGCGGAGGTGGTGGTGGAGGCAACGATGGAAGAGATCAGTACATTATAAAATAATGTTGATTTTATAAGAGTCAAAATGTGTCACAAATATGTTATTAATTCATAAATCTGACACAAATTGACTATCATGTCACAAACTCGACACAAGAATCGTAGGTAGTAAGCTCGTCACAACAAAAGTCGTCACAATTTCTGTCGCTATTTAGACTTTTTTTGTAATGATAGTGGTATGGACGAAGGAGAAAAATCCTCCCGAATACGCTCACTACATGCCATACTCATCACGAAAAATGACAATTTCATATTGTGATCGTTAAATATTTTACCTGAGTTGTTGCGGATCTCCCAGTTAAATTAGAGCACATCACTTTTTTTGGACACAAAAGTCACATAGTAGTTCAATTTGTAATTAGGAATTTCTGAAATCGGAAAAGGTCAGAAATAGGAAAAGACGAAGTTTGTAATGTTTGTTAAAGTATTTGAACACCAAGTTCCCTTGATCCATAACTTTCCTGTTCCTGATTCCAAAACTCCCATGTTTCCTGAGTGGAAATGAGAATCTTGCTATAATGTGTAAAGTTGTTAGGAAAGCATTTAAATTAGTGTTACACTTGTACTGGAAATTCGGGAAATGTTTTCCTAAAGAATTTTACACTTATCCGAAAAACTCACTTTTCTTGTAAACTTAAAATGGAAACAAATCTTTGATAAAATTACACTTTAGTGTCTTGTGTTCCTAGCTTCACCAACAAAACTTAAAACTAATTGGGAAAATTGCACATAGTTAGTGCCGTATGTGTTGCTTCCGGCCCGAACACTTTAGTGGCAGTTGATTTAAAATTACTCGATTGTCTTCACATAGTTAATTTCTCGTCAAAGCTCAACATAAACACTTCTCAAAGTGATTGGGAAAAGTAGGACATTTGTTTACACAAAATTCTTATTTAGTGTATTGAGGTTTCAAAATACCATATAAACTTTATTTAATGTACTACAGTCTAATTTTTTTGATTTCGTGTATCGAGTTTAACAATTAAACCAGATTTAATGTACCGAGTTAATAATTAAACTTATTTTACTGTAACAAGTTTATCAATGAAATTTGATTTAGTGTACCAATTAAAGTTGACGACGGTACACAAAATCTAATTTATTTGCTAAACTCAGTTACAACAATAAAAAGTTTGAATGCTTACACACACTTTCTTGCTATTCTGACGTTAAAGTGTTTTTCGTTAAAGAATTATTGGATGATGGCATTCAATTATATCGAAAGACCAGTATTGTTTAAAATCTTACCAACAAGTTTATAACTTTCACTCCCTTAGACAAAAAATTTAAGGATGTAATTAGACGTAATCCTTTAGATACATCACTATTTACATTGATCAATGAATTTCAAAATTTACCAAAAAACAAATTAAAAAAACTGGTCACAACAGTCACAAATCTGACACCAATTAAATTTATACTCGATTGCTGTATTTTCGTACACACACATGCTCCTTTACCTAAATTAAAAAGGACTTATATATGTGATACTACTACCTTGTATCTTTCTAAAGTCAACTAGACCATGCAAGTGAATAGAAAGAAAGCCTATATGCAAACTAGCTTTCACTCAACGTGGTTGGCGTTCAAGTACAAAAAGTCAGTTATTTTTTAGTTAAAAGAGTAGAAAAGTACAAAAAGTAGAATAAAACACAACAAGATTGAAGCACCCAAACCTGTACCTGTTCACATCGAGTCATTAATCTCCCCTTTCACACAACACTCCACTTATACATACACGTATACATTTATGATGTATATACAAATATAGACATGACCAAAAGTCCAAAACAAACAAACAAACAAACAAACAAAATATAAACCGAAACAAACTGATTTAACTCTCTTCAATCATTTTATACATACTCATAAACTTGTACCCTGATGTGGTTTTACATCTAATTTACAAACGATAAGTTTGTCTCCATTTCAATTATGATTAATTTGCTTGACATTCATGTAATTTATCATGTTCATATGTATCATAATTTCCTCCTTCTCATATTAAAAGTCAAATATACTATTTCAGTATTTTTATATATTAAATGTTCGTTTTTCAAAAATGATACCGAATCATACTATTAGACTTATCAAATGTATATGAATATGAGTCGGGATCTTATCACTCCTATTCTGTCTATTTTATTCTCTTGTTTATTATAAAGAGAACGATATTACCGAAACGAACACGAAAATTTTCATGAACTGTTTGCTTTGTTATCACCTCCTCGTAGCATCAGACACTCGTACAAAAAAGAAAAAAATGATGAAAATCTACATACTATTGGTTCTTCATTAAATAAAACACACTCTATAAAACAATTTTAAAAATTAGTAAAAATGCTAAATGATACTTCTGCGTGTACTATATGATGCTATTTTTTTCATACTCTTTGTTTTTAACTTATACATCCAGTAATACTACATTATATATACCAAATCAAAAATAGTACTTAAGAATGCGAGTTTTTAGAAATTAAGGGTCCGTTTGGTAACACATTGTTCGGTCGAAATTCAGATTTTAAAAATATACTTTAAGAATCAACTGAAAATCTATATTTTAAAAACATAGATTAGTTTTTTCATCCAAAAAATCATATTTTTACAAGCTAAATAATATGATTAAAAAAAATCTAAAAATAAGTAAAAAATATATGTTGCCAAATGATAATCAACAATTAATATGAGGAGATAGAATATATAGGAGTAGATAAATAGGGTAGTAAAATACAGATACATAATAATGATATGATTAAAAAGAAGCAGTGCTGAAAGCGCACGTGTCCCCCTTTGACCTCCTTAAGACCCGACAGAAGCTTCGAAAAAAAAGCCCAATTTGCTTACTAACTCATTATTTTTGCCCTAACTCTCTCTCTCTCTCTCTACACTCTTAACATACTGAGCTCGATCATCCATCAATTCCTATGAAACCCACTTCAATTCACCCTCTTATCTTCCTAATTCAGTGAGTTTTATCTCTGTTCCCTCACATTGTCTATCTTTTCTTTCTTCATTTGTTTAATTGGTGCTTATTTCTGATCAGTGTGTTTTTTTTCATTAATTTTGATTGTTTTGGTGTAAAGTTTCATTTTTTGAGGTGAATTTGATGTGGGTAAGTGTTTTTTGTGAGTTGAGTTTGATTGTGGTGAGTGATTGGTATTTTTTGGTTTTTGGGGATTAATTAGGAAATTGAGTAGATTGGTGATTAATTGAACTTAAATTGCTGCTTTTTATTTGAAACCCAGTTCAATTCAACCCCTCATCTTTCCAATTAAGTGAGTTTTATCCCTATTCCTTCACATTGTCTTTGTTATTTTTCTTGATTTCGTTTTTGGTGCTTATTTCCGATCAGTGTGTTTTTTTTATTAATTTTGACTGGTTTATTGTAAAGTTTCATTTTTTGAGGTGAATTTGATGTGGGTAAGTGTTTTTTGTGAGTTGAGTTTGATTGTGGTGAGTGATTGGTATTTTTTGGTTTTTGAGGATTAATTAGGAAATTGAGTAGATTGGTGATTAATTGAACTTAAATTGCTGCTTTTTATTTGAAACCCAGTTCAATTCAACCCCTCATCTTTCCAATTAAGTGAGTTTTATCCCTATTCCTTCACATTGTCTTTGGTATTTTTCTTGATTTCGTTTTTGGTGCTTATTTCCGATCAGTGTGTTTTTTTTTATTAATTTTGACTATTTTATTGTAAAGTTTCATTTTTTGAGGTGAATTTGATGTGGGTAAGTGTTTTTTGTGAGTTGGGTTTGACTCTAGTGAGTGATTGGTGTTTTTTGGTTTTTGGGGATTAATTAGGAAATTTAGTAGATTGGTGATTAATTGAACTTAAATTGCTGCTTTTTATTTGAAACCCAGTTCAATTTTGCCCCTTATCTTTCCAATTAAGTGAGTTTCATCTCTGTTCCTTCACATTGTCTCTGTTTTTGTTCATAATTTCGTTGTTTGGTGCTAATTTCTGATCATACTTTTTTTTATTGGTTTAGTGTAAAGTTTCATGTTTTGAGGTGAAAAATTGATGTGGGTAAGTGTGTTTTTAAGTTGAGTTTGACTGTGGTGAGTGATTGGTGGTTTTTGGTTTTTGGGGATTAATTAGGTAATTGAGTAGATTGGTGATTAATTGAACGTAAATTGCTGTTTTTTTTTAAACCCAGTTCAATTAAGCCCCTCATCTTTCCAATTAAGTGAGTTTTATCTCTGTTCCTTCACATTGTCTCTGTTTCCTTTCTTGATTTGGTTGTTTGGTGCTAATTTCTGACCATTTTTTTTTTTGTTTAATTTTGATTGTTTTAGTGTAGAGTTTCATTTTTTGAGGTGAATTTCATGTGGGTAAGTGTGTTTGCAAGTTGAGTTTGATTATGGTCAGTGATGGGTGTTTCTTGTTTTTTGGGGATTTATTAGGTAATTGAGTAGATTAGTGATTAAATGAACTTAAATTTCTGCTTTTTATTTGCTCATTTTGTTGTAGAATTCATGTTAGTGAAGGTAATATCGGTGGTTACTGTAGATCTTTCCAATTAAGTGAGTTTTATCTCTATTCCTCCACATTGTCTCTCTTTTCTTTCTTAATTTCGTTATTTGGTGCTAATTTATGATCAGTGTTAACTTAATTTTGATTGTTTTAGTGTAAATTTTCATTTTTTAAGGTGAATTCCATGTGGGTAAGTGTGTTTGTAAGTTGAGTTTGATTGTGGTCAGTGATGGGTGTTTTTTCTTTTTTGGGGATTAATTATGTAATTCAGTAGATAAATTGAACTTAAATTGATGCTTTTTATTTGCTCATTTTGTTGTAGAATTCATTTTAGTGATGTTACGGTAGATCTTTATTTGGTTTTCTTCTCAGTGGATATAATGTTCTTGTTTGGTTGCATATTTAAGTGAAAAGTACCAATCTTTTTGGTGTATGTGAATAATAAGGACTTCAATTTTATACCAGTTTTTTTATTTATTATTGTAGTCGATTAATTTCATGTTTTGAGGTGAATTTTATTTGGGTAAGTGTGTTTATAAGTTGAGTTTATTGTGGTGAGTGATGGGTGTTCTTTTGTTTTTTGGGGATTAATTAGGTAATTCAGTAGATCAGTGGATAATTGAACTTAAATTGCTGCTTTTTGTTTGCTCATTTTGCTGTAGAATTCATTTTAGTGAAGGGAGTATCGGTTGTTACTGTAGATCTTCATTTGGTTGCTTATTTTTGTGTAAAAGTACAATCTTTTTGGTGTATGTGAAAAATAAAATATTGAAGCAGTATTTAAGAGTAAATTTATAGCAGTTTTATTATTATTATTATTGTAGTCGGTTAACAATAAGAGTGATGAGTGTTCTTTTGTTTTGGGGGATTAATTAGGTAACTGAGTAGATTAGTGATTAATTGAACTTAAATTGCCGCCTTTTATTTGCTTAATTTGTTGTAGTATTCATTTTAGTGAAGGTAGTATCGGTTGTTATTGTAGATCTTCATTTGGTTTTCATCTCGGTGGATATAGCGTTCTTGTTTGGTTGTTTATTTTAGTGACGAGTTCAATCTTTTTGGTGTATGTGAATAATAAAATTTGTACTGGTACTTGAGAGTAAATTTTAAGTTTTTTTAATTATTCTAGTTGGTTAATTTCATGCTTGCAGGTGAATTTATGTGGTTGAGTAAGTATGTTTGAAAGTTGAACTTGATTGTAGTCAGTGATCGACATGTTTCTTTTTGGATAAATTGTTAGTAAGTAGATCGGTACTGAATTGAACTTAAAATTCAAACCTGGGATTTGCTCATTTGTAATAGAACACATGTTACTGGAAATTATATGATATCAGTTATAACTGCAGATCTTGTTGGTCGAAAGTAATTTTGTTTGGTGTATGTTAACAGTTAAAACTTAAAAACATTTACTTTACCTAGTAAATACAAGTATTATTAATATGGTCTATAGTAGCGTAAAATCCTTGAGAAGGTACTTTCTTAGAAGAATACGAATCAACATGATCAAAACATAATTAGTCAGGTAATCAATATTAAAATTAGATCAAAGTTAGTCAGTATATCTTCACGTTGTGCATGATAAATAACTCCATTTTATATCAGTTGGTAATCTAGATATTTTAGCTGCTAAACCCTTCTATGTGGACACATTCTGAGTTAGGATCTCTGGATAGGAAAATTGTTTCAAAACATGAAGTGAAAATGGATAAGGAGGTTTAAGTAAGTCATGTATTGGGTTGGGTTCCTTCACGAAGGTATGATAATTTTTCAAAGTGGTAAGTAATCCACATGGTAGCGGATTGGAAGTTTCTTTCTTCCTTTTTTTTTTCTGGTTTTCATTGTTCAAACTGATGGCTAAGTTTTAAGTTCTGTGAAATTTTGATCAACGGCAGTGTTTTGGAGGGAATTATCCAGGGATGGTTAAGAACACATCTTATCATTGTTATGGATTGGCTTCACTACTTCATCGTCGTTGTTCTCAGAAGCTCTTTCTTGTATTTAAGTGTGCTCGAGTGTATCAGTTTATACGTTTTCTGGAAATAGTTGGAAAATCAAGCTCAAACATACTAAATTAAAGTTATTTCCAGTCTAATGTTTGCACATCTTTTATTAACAGACCATATTAGTTTAGCTCATATCAGCTTGTACGATAGTCTTTTAGCTGATAATTTGTTCTAGGTGACTACAATCTGAATTTACATTTATTTTAGTAATTATCTTTAGAGAATTTTGATTAATTTGTCAGCTTGACCAGACCTCTATCTTTCCTTAACATGATTCATCATTTCCCTATTTTAGTTCATTCTAACAAATTGGTGTTTTAGTTCTTCTTCCTAAGAGTGAATTGGGTAATGTTATATTATATGACTCACTAGTCTACTGATACTTTTTTTATAAGTTACATGAATCATTTGATATTAATAAATTACTTTTCATTAATTTAATGTGTTATTGTAGCTTATAATGTTAAATGCATGGTTAAGTTTTGTCTGTTACATTCATGTCTTTGGTTTGGGGTTATACTCAATAATGACTTGTGTTTATTTATTTTACTGCTAATAATTATAGTTGCTGTTTGTGGCTTATTACTGAAATGCAAGGTATATAATGTTAAATTCATACTCCTTATACTGGCAAATTTGTGGCATGTACTGGTTAATTTATGACTTCTGTAAGATCTGCTGCCTAATTTGTTAAATCTGTGGCGTATTTTGGATAAAATTTTATAAATTCGTAGTAGATTAGCTTGAATGTGGAGAGTGATTAAAATGATTTCGCAATTATTGGTGTTATGTTATTGGGAAGTGAATTAAACAATAGATTAATATCATTAATTACATAGGTACAATATTGAAGTGAGATTTAATCCAGTACTTTCTCATTTTCTTGCAGATTGTGCAGTGCATATCAGGTTAGTACTGTAGATCTTTGTAGTTGATACTTTCTTCCAAATTTGGGGTTGACGATTTGTTCAAAAGAAAGTACGAGATCTTTGTATTTGTATGGGCCTATCTATTTGAGGGTTAATTTTCATGGTAGCGAAGTATATAAAATTCCAAAATATGGCGGGTCGAAATACCTCCCGTGTAGACACCTTAGCCTTGAAACTTCAGATGGAAAGGAAGCTGGGGCAGGAAAAATCCCATAAATATTTTAACCTTTTGAGTAGATATTTTAATCGGAAAATTAACAGCTCAGAGTTCAATAAGCTGTGTATCAGTCTAATCGGGAGAGAAAATTTACGCCTTCATAATTTACTCATCCAAGCAATTGTAAAGAATGCGTCCAATTCAAAATCTCCCCCTCCAAAGGACAGAGAAAAGGAATTCAAAGTGCCAAACGGGTACCAAAGTAGTCTCCAAACTTTTTGTCGAGACGTTTTTCCTCAATCCCCACGAAAGGGTAGAACTCGTAGTAGTCGTAAACTTAAGGACCGGTTAAGTCCTCTTGGGCCTAACGGAAATGTCCCGTTTGTTGTATGTGAAGATTCTGTATCTATACCTAAAGTACACGAACAGCAAAGCGCCACCTCGCTTCTCTCTCTTGGCAGCAAGCCACCTCGGTCTGTGGAAGACGGTGAAGAGGTCGAGCAAGCTTCTAGAAGCCCTGTTAGGGCTCCGTTTGGCATCTCCATAAATAATAAAGAGCCAAAAAAGGTGCTTCACCCTGTGTCCGCATTTGCCTCTCCTGTTGAATCTTGTCTCAACAGTGGTGACCTACCTGATACTTGTTCTCTAACTACCCGTTTGGAACAGAAGCTCGAGAGGGAAGGTTTGAAAATCTCGACGGATTGTGTGAATCTTTTGAACAGTGGTTTGGATGTTTATTTAAAAAAATTGATAGCGCCATGTGTACAATTAGCTGGAGCCAGGATTCCAGATAAGTACTTGAATGAGGTATATCAACAAGCTACATTCGGCTTAAACGGGTCGAGACACGTTAGATACGTACGGAAACCAAACGGGCCTGTATCTACATCCTTGCGGGACTTTCTAGTTTCGGTGGAATCAAATCCAAGTAGACTCGGAGAGGATTGGCCGGAGCAGCTTGAGAAAATGTGTTTGCGTGTATCAGATCAAGAATAGTGAAATATAAAGTGGTTGGACCATTTTTTAACGGTATTTAAAGTTCAGAAAGTTTTGGGTCAGAGCCGATTAACTGTGTACATAGATCTTAGTGATGATTATTTGTGATATGGGACGCTTAACGTGGTAAAGTATTATCGCATCTACACTGTAAAAATTACCAGCGACAAGTAGATCAGGGGTCTTTTTCAATTGACTTGTATAGTTTTTTTCGAAATTCTAATTGACATTTTGGTTGATGGAGCTTGTCCTTGGAGTTGTCATCCCTTCTGTAGTTGAAATCTTTCCGATTTTGGACATTTCTTATTGAGTTTTAATAAGATATTTTTTCATTATTGTTATAAATTATTATCTTGTCAGAGCGAGCAAGTTGTCGGTGTGATTCAAACGTCTTCAGTTTATTGATCTGTTTTGGAAATGTAGATTAGACGTCCGTGATTTTATTTTTATTTTCGTCAATTTGTTGATTACGAGCCTTGAATTCTCATTTTATGATAGAATTAATGTTTACTTTGTACAGATAAACAAGCAATGTTTATCTGTTACATTCGAGTGACAAGTTGCCTTTAATTAGAATGTCAGTGAACAAGGTAATCAGCTGTATGATCAGAAACACTGTTAAAACTCTTGTGGAATCTATAATTCTTCTTATTATTTTACCAGAATCTATAAAATTTACATTATTTCACTTCTTTCTTTTAATTACCTGATGTGGATATTAAAGACTTACAATATGCTCTTCAATATGCTGATAGTTCACTTGTGAAGATACCTGTAGACCAATGTATTTCTCTTGATGTCGTAAGTCCGATTACAGATATGATAACACCTTTATATGCGTCGTTTAATGTTATTGTAGGGCTACCAGTGTCAAAGTGGGGAGAAAAGATTGCGATCAATTGTCGTTTTGTTTAGCAGTAAACACTGTGGCGCACCAACTTTTTTAGTGCTGCTGACTACAATTTTGGTCTGAGCACTTACATGGTTGCAGCTTTTAAACTTGGCTTATTGCTTATAAGTTGTTGTGCATTTAGTTTTTTAGTTGGACACTGCATTTTAGGTCTGAAAGATTTACCATTTTGTTCCCTCGCCCTCAAATAAATCAGCTCATGTTGCTTTTAAGTTGCAGTCAAACAAGCCCTAAATCACTTTTCTCTGGTGCGTTCAACTTCAAAGTGTTTGATCGACATATTTGTGTATTCTTCTGTCGGTGTTGTAAAATCATAGCCTTGTTAGTTTTTTAAGATGAAAAGTTGTGAACTGGCAAAATACTAATGGACTAGTTACAAACTCGGCTACTCTGGTAGTTAAAGTCTCATTCAAAGCCTAAAGCCGTCTTAATTGGCAGCTCAGTTGCTGCTGACATGGAGCACCACGCGTTGATTGTCCTCAAGGATTGGCCATTGCGTCCGTCACGCAGAGAAATAACCTACAGTCTATGCATATTGCATACATGTTACGAATCACAAGTACATTCAAGAACTACGTCAAAAGAACAGTTTTATTATTCAAATTCATTAGACAATTTTAAGTTTAAAGTTCCAGGACAATTACAAATATCTCATGTTTATTTTCAGAAACTTACAGCATAGGATAGCTACAAACTAGACCCGATTTATTACATCAATTCAGCGAACTGAATAATGTTCATCAATATACCATGTTGCAACATGACCATTAAAAAAATCTCGAATTCAGAAACACTTGGATCAATTAAAAACGTCACATTGACGACGAATATTTCCCTTGGTCTTGCTCGTCTTAACCCCGACTCGACCCAACTTTGTCATTCCAGTAATAAAAGCCTTGTTAAAACTGGTTGAGTTTGAGGCCCATAAGTTCACAGTTCCCCTGGACCTTGTATCGGTGAAGAGCACTTGGTCCGAGCTAAATAATCCTTTTCCTTGCTGGAGATTTTTGAAATACACATTGTCGAACTTTCTGGGGGTATTTGGGTCCATATTTATGGCTATTATCGGGTCGACATTTCTCGGGCACATGGAGATTAGCTGGTTCGCATAAGCCCGGTTTAGGGTAGGGTCCACTTTGCTTTTGCTGCTAAAGCTATAGAGCCGGTTCGCCAACTTACTGCAGTGTGAGAATCCTAAAGTGTGGCAGGCTGATGAACAGAAAAAATTTAAAAGTTTGAAATTAATTCTTTATAGTTTTAAAATTGACAAATCACATATGTATAGGGAGTCTAATTGTATGAACAATTGACAAATGTGAGTAGAAATTTTACCTGAAAGGGCAACCATGTCATTTTGATTGAGACCATGGGAAGCAAACATGACGTTGAGCTGATTTAAGGTAAAAGAGGGCTGTGGCAATTTTCCGTTCACACTTGCGGCTGTTGAGCTAAGCCCATCCAATCTCCCTAGTTCCACTGAGTAAGACGGTCCACCAGCCTATACAAACATATATAAGGATTGTTTGGTTAACGCCAAAGAAGCGTACTTTTTGTACCTCTTTTTTTGTAAGTAAGAAAGTATGTTTGCATTGGCATACCAAAAATAAGTATACCTATTAACGAATTTGATGCAGAAAAGTGTGCTTATTTGAAAGTATCTTGTTCATACATTTTCCAGGAAAAGAAAACTTTTATCTATTTTACGCTAAAATCATCAACTTTCACCCAATACCAAATTGTAAACCGTTTCACTTTCTACTACACGTCGCTAATTTTGTATGGGTGTCGATATCCTAAAGAAAGTAATGTAAAATCTTAAATGTACTAAGTATAGTTTTTTCAAAATAAGTTGTAACGAACCAGGGCAATGACATCACGTGTGGCCATGGTAAGGATATCGGCACAAGAGACTTTGTTCCTGCAGCTTGGGATTGCATCCACAGCGGCTTTGGCTTTGATCACAGTGTCGAATCCATCTCCAGCTAGAGAAAGATTATCCTTGTGGTCCTTCTCGGCTTGGTTGTTCCCCCTCGATTGGATCATTACAGAAGCATCGCAACCCTTTTCATTCATAGAACAAATTAATAATCAACTACTCATACCCTTAGATATTTTTTACACAAATGAGTGTTAAACTGATTTTGGTATCCACTTTTACCATGTACTTGAATTTGAAAGATAAACAGAGTTATATTGAGCATAAAATGCAAATAATCCCATGTTCTTTGGCTGTTTTGCCAAGTACTTGGCTTCTTTGCAATCAAAATCCATATTTCATTTTTTTTTTAATCCATATTTCATTTACGAATGCTTAAAATGCAAAATTATGCCATGTTCTATGCCTCCTTTGAGAAATGCTTGGCGTCATCGCGATCAAAAGCCATACTTTATTTGCTATTTTGAACCCCATGACATGGCTAATTTTAAAACTTTAGTTTTGGTTCATTTCGGGTAGTTTTATGAAAAAAATAGTCAGTTAATGGCAAGCTGCAATTTCGACAAACATAAGGTGTCAACCTACATACGATATTTTTGCAGTGTATAGATCTCAAGAAAGTACATGGAAAAAAAATTGTCCTAGAAAATCATAGAGTGCAGAGATATAACATTTTAATAGTTAAATATAATGCCAGTAAGAAATGGTAAATGGCGGATATCTGTGATCAAATATGCTGGTACGTACGGGAAATTTGCATTCTGCTTTAATATTGAAAGCGTACAGAAAGAAAAAAAAAGTTGAAGTAACCTGGACAAAACAATCATGGAAAAAGAGACGGAGAGTCCCTGGAATGGTAACAAATGTCTGCTGGACTTTTTTCTGAACGGCGTTTCTAACTATATTCTCGACATTAGGACATATATTCGAATAGTAGTTTCTTTTTAGTTGTGCAGATGACAAATGTGGAAAAACACATAAGTTAAGAAATAGGCAACACAAGACAACTAAAATATTCACTCTGCCCATTGTTAGAGCTAAAATTTAAAAACAAATATACAGGATAATACTGTTTTGTTGAATTGCAGATTTGGAATGGATTATTTGGCTAACAGAGATCTGTATATATAGAGAACGAGGTGGTCGTTAGACGGTTGTAAATAAAAGATTTGGTACAAAAGGAATAACACTGTAATTGAGATGTTAGTGTGGTCATGGATGGTTTTTTATTAGGTCGTCTTTAATTAGTCTTATCTAAAATTAAATTATCTTTGTATGCAGTTTTTTAATTTGACTTCAGTTTAGTTGATACCAAAACATGGTCCAGGTATTAACGACAGCTAGAGATGTGGATATGTAACAGCTATATTCTGCAAAAAAGTTTGCGTAAAGTTGACATAAGAACAATAGAGCGAATAAGCGATCGCCAATGTATATCAGAAGAAACACATGCGATAAATTATATTCTTACAAGTTACAAGATTATCTTTTAGATAATAATGCGTGCTGATTAGTTTGATTAATCGTACCAATTAACGAGTGCAAATGTTGACAATTAGCAACATATTTTATTTTTTCATCTTGAACTTTGTTGTCTTTCCATTGATAACTGATAAGTATGATGTATATGAATCTCCAGCTTATTAGAGGTCACTTCGAGACAAGTCTTGTTATGTTGTGGTTCGGCTCGTACATTATATTACAGATGATTATTTATTCATCTTTGCAATAAATGAGCTTGAGTTTTGCCCAATGCTTTTATATTAACTATTCTTGATCGTTTTGCTCTCTAGTTTTAAAAAGGAATGGTGAAGAATAATCGACATGATGCGAAAGCCTGTAATATTATGTCATGCTTCGTTTTGTCATAGACTCACAATTTACATTAATTAGATGTTTTTGGGATTAAGGAAACGACTCATGTAACTTGAGAAAAAAACTCAAAATTCTGTAAATAACAGAAGACACCGACTTAGACTCGAGCCTTTTTGTCGATACGTAGTATTTGTTAGTGGCTCAATAACTGAAACTAATACATTCGCTTGTTATCCGAAAAATTTGCTTGTTAGTGGCTTACGATATCTAATATTAATGCAATTATCTCATGAACAGATTATTCTTAAATTTCAGGGTTTGACTTTCACTAATCATGGATCTCCTGTCATGCCCTAAAATCTAGTATATTTTATAGGTAGTTGGCAAGTAATTAGACACAGGTGGTTTCAAAAGACAAAAGAAATTACTAAATAAGAGAATTTACGGGTATATGATTGTGCTAAACCATGTTCTATAATGACGCAATCAGCAATTATCTGTTGAAACTTATTTTTAATTACATGTTTGGTGGCACTTGAATTTCCATGTGAGGCAAAAGGTCTTCTTGGAAGTGAACGACAACTATTGATTTTACTTTTTTGGGCAAAGAGTGACAAACTCTTCGAAATATATGAACGCGAAAATGTCATAAACGCAGGTCATTCAGATTGCTGCTAAAATGAGATGAGAACCCAACAATCTGGCAACACAAAAACCAACTCAAAGAATAGCATAAAACTAAAATTAATTACAACCATATCTAACGTGCAATGCTAGTGGAGAACAAGAGATCTAACTTACCGGACTTCTAAGCAGATTCTGACATGAGGAAATTAATGAGCTAATTAGCCAAATACTACTTAGTATTAGTGTCAACTATACCATGCATGAGAGCCAGTCGACTATAGTTCGAGCACATCATATGGAGACATGAGAGCACAGCCGTAAAAAAGTGCGAGTAACCTTGATTATATAGATTCAAAAGAAACGTTAAGGTATACCGTGAAAAACCTTGATTATTCGATAGGACACTTATTTTAGGCAAATGTATGAACAGGAGAAGAATTAGATAGAAACAAGTTGCCTAGATAAGTTTACACTGTGCTACCTTTTTCTACAAGTAAAAACTGACTTAGGCCTTACTTGTTTGATTCTTTGCTAGTCCTTGTACTAACAACATAATGGGAATATCCTTTCGATTGTAAAAGACGTCTGGATTCACAATCCTAACCTAATAGTCCGGTGTGTCATAGTCCTGATTTGAGTTTGTTTGAAGGATTGTGCAAGGCAAATGACTAAAAATTAAAATTTACCAAATTAGCCTTGTAAGAACTTTTTTTCACTTTTTCTTAAGCTGTCCAACTTAGAGGACAAAATAGTTTTTAACTATTTCATATTGTAAACAAAATAAATAAATAGGAAGAAGAAAAACAAGCTAAAAAAAATCATATAACTACTAACCTCCACTTATATTAACATATTAGGTTTAAATGGATACCAAATCCACTTATATTAACATATTAGGTTTAAATGGATACCAAGTACACAAGTTCGTAGCATACTCAGCAAGGTATAGTAGTGTCTTTTTCATAGTCCCGTATGTATTGAATGATCGCAGAAAATGGATGATTTCCCCACTTATATACGTATGTATTAATGTATATATATGCGTATGTATATAACATCTGTATATATCTCTGTTTTTTGTTGTGGCTGAGATACAGCCGGAGGGTATAACTGTAAAATCTTATTTTAGTCCACACTTAATTTATCAAAACTCAACCCTCCATAGTATTGTAAAAGACCCATTTTAGTGTCTTTTCTAGTCCACTCTTCTTTTCTAGTCCAAACCAATTTGATACTTTTGCAAATAGTTTTTGTGGACCCATTAACTTTGCTAATCCAATGCTAATGAGAAAAGATCCAAACAAAAAAGGTCTTAGGCCTTCTTTGTTTGCAACTTTGGTAGTCCCGGGACTAACAAACCCGGTCGGACTATACTTGTATTAGAAATGATATTTGGACTCATAAAACCGGGACTAACAAAACCTAACTCCCCCTACTATTAGAAAAGATCCAATTTGGCATCATTTCTATTTCGGTCTTCACTAATAGTCCAACCCCAATTAAAACAATTGCAAACATCTTTTGTGGACCCAATATCTTTTACAATCCTATTCCGGTGGGTCATTGGCACCTTGGCGGTATCAGTACGAGATTCATTTTTTAGAGGGCTGAATTTTGTGTAGATATGTATTCCTCAAAATGAGCTAAAATAATAGTATAATCGGCATATCTTCCTAAAATAGATGGCAAATATTATTTTTTTCTCTCAATATGTCCAGGAATATTTTAGCCATTTTAGCTTAGTTATAGTTTCTTCCCTAGATAGAGACTAGAGCAGTGTCCTTATTCCGTGTTCATGTCTTGAATACATGCATGTTATCGTCACTTTGTGGTCTACTTATGTTCAGGATTAATTAATTTGACAGTCCATCACTCCAAAAATATGCTCGAATAATATAATTAGTTTTTTTTATTGTGACGTCTTGTCAAGAGACGGGATTGCGATACGATCGCAACGGTTTAATTTGACTCTTGTTTTGTTCAACTGCAGTTGTTTTTGGACATAGCCTATCTTCTATTTTCGTAATGCACGAGAGCCATTTGTCCGACCTGATATCTCACTTGTTTTCATGTCAACGGCCTCAAATTTATGTGGATAAATTTTTGTGTCTTCTAGTTACACGCGGTTGAGATTGTGCTGAAGACCTTGTTTCCTGTGATCTAACGCACTTTCTCACGCAGTCGTTGCAATTTTCGTTTACTTATACAGTATTTGTCAAAATATTTTGATATCCTCAAACAGTGTTTCAGAACAAGTTAGAATGTCTAAATTCCAAGGGCCAAGGATCTATGCCTAATACCTTTTAGATTCGGTGCTAAATCTTGCAAAAGTACCTTTTAGCATTGTAAGCAGTTTCAGGTCCGTTGGCATGTTCGTGTTATGCATGATCGTGACCCAATCAAAGTCAGACTTGAAGTTAAAAGTCACAAGTTCAGTATAGCCCAATCAAAAAATATCTATAACTTTAAGTCTTGCATGATCGTGACCCAAAAAAAAAAATGATTAGTAATGTGTGGTATGCACAAATAGAGTTCGAAAAAAATAAAATCATAACGACGAAACCAAGGCATGACCATCATCCCCCCTTCAATGATAGAGATTTTTTTTATTTTTTATTTAATGATAATCTAGAGATTAAATAATCATAAATCACATACTTGCTAATTATAATATTACATTAAGCCTTGTACTTGATCTCTAGATATATAAGGTCCATTAATACATGCCACTTACCAATATACATTTTTGTATTTAAATTTGTATATCGTGATCTGGCAAGGTTCACTAATAGCACATTGTACTTGGCTAATGGCGGCACGACGGATATCGAAAGTTTAAAACTTATGTCCCAAGGTTGTACACTTTTCTTAATTTTGGACTAAATCTTGAATTACGTTTTGTTTATCTGAAACTAAAGCCTAAAGAAACAAAAGTTCAGGAGAATATGATAAGAAACTTGCGTTTTTTGAAAAATTACTTCCAAAGAAACTTGATTAGTAAAGTAATTTAAGGCATGTGTGCATGTAAAGCTTATTTATAGGCATGGGGAACAAATTCTTCTCATAACAGTGACAACGTGCAGTAACTGCAGTTTCAGATGCTAGAAAAAGAAGCTAATATATACCTAATAGTAACACCTAGAGAGACAATGTACAGTTATTATTTAATCACAATGCTCAGTAATTTATGAAGGTGCTTTGTGTAAAATAAAAGAGAGTAATATATATTTTACTTAGTTTAAAAAAATATATATAATTTACTTGAAACATCTACAATAGTGTTGTTATCTCTATTGTTAACTAAAAATGTTAGCTAACACTGCAATTTTGTCTTCCCATTAGTTGTGTTAAAGAGTGTGTTAACTTTATACATGTTAAAAACATTATTAAAGATAACAATTTTTTTAATTGTTATTACTTGATGACATGGTAAAAAACTCTAACCACACCCATAATTGTTATTTATCACGTATATCTTTTATATCTCTACCATGTTACTATTTATTTTCTCTCAGACCTATCCATAGTACTATATTTTGAATAATTAATTTTTAGTTAAAATAGATAACATTGTTAAAGTTAAAACTAATGTGGGTGTTTAACTTAATATGCATATATATCATTTAATAACTTTTTAATTGATGATGTGTCATTAGTTAACAATAAAAAGTTAACAAAACTATTATGAATGCTCTTAGAAAATCATGGTTCTATATAACTCGTGTACATATGTGCTTATATCTACGTATTTGGTACATTTGTGTTAATCCTCTTAATCGTGAATATGAAGTACTGTAGATTCATTGAATTCCAAAGACTTATAACAACACTAACCTAATTTTATTAATTGCCTTTTGTTTTTTAGTGTGAAATTTTTTCTTCTTCCTGCATCTCCTACTCCTAGGCACATAATATTCTAAAAAAAAACAGCTAATTATCTCATTATTATTAATAAATAATGTATGCAAATAATATAAGAGTCACAAGTTTTGTTGGCTATAAGTGTTAAAGTAAAAAAATAATACATAGCACACAATGTCTTATATAACTAAATTCAATTTAAATCATACCAATAGATAAGGTAAAAAGAATTGAGCAAAGATTAAATACAAAATATATTCATATTACATGACCTGATGGTTGCAGAAAAGAGCAATCAAGCATAAGTACACAAAAAACTTTAAATGATATACTCAACACAAATCAAAATAATATTATCGGAATATCAAACACTAATAAAACCGATTAAATAATAATTCATACCGATAAATCCGATCAAATAATAATTCATCCGGACCAATGATCCAATTAATGTCTTATGTATGTCTTATCTACTTCCTTGCTGGCATTTTTTTTTGTGGGCCCCTAATTTTCTAATTTCAGTATAAAGTGATAAATGGAGATATTTTTCCACACGTAAACATAATTGTCACGTTTAGCATATGGCATATAGCAATAGCATCGTATTACAATACTCTTGAGTACAATTAAAATGGTATAGCCAGTTCGTATTCCAATTTCTCGTAGCATGCCATCGTAAATGTCGTATATTTAATTCATTTTTTGTGTATTTATCTTCTTGTACTTTTTATTACAACTACTTAAAAGAAAACATAATTAGTAAGAGTTAGATTATCAGTGTAATAGCTTTGAGAAAAGATTTCAAATTTGGACGTTCCAAATGAGTTAAAAATCTGTCAAGTAACTCTGATAAAAGTCTTCGCTAGATTTAAAGTTGTCATCTTTCTATTCCTGAACAGGAGCATTTAAAAAAAACAAAAAATACATCTCTCAATATTAATTTCTATCTGGATTCTGACTTCAATTTTTTAAATACAATACAATCTTTGATTATGTATCATATATAGATAACATTAGTTATCATTGAATATACTATATTATATTTAATTACTGAAATAAATGGTGACATATATCCAAGGAGAAAGAAGAAATAATTATTGATTGTCTCCTTTGTTGACACCTCACGATCATGTTGTGGACCAACAAAAACTGATTAAATTAAGTTTAACATTCTCCCAAAATATGCTCCTAAACTGATCGTAGTGGTAACTTTAAGTTCGATTATTCCATTTTTATGATACAATCACCACTTGCTCGATAAGTTAAAATTTCATTTTCATTCTTAAGCGTAGGGCCATAGCACCAATTAAGCCGCTTTGTGAAAATCAGCCTTTTTTTAGCATAGCCAAGCTGCAGCATCTCTTTCCGCCAACAACGCATGCTTTCATATTCTCTATCTGCATGATACAAATAATTCTTTTGAATTTCACGGAAACTCATAAAGAAAAGAGGGAAAAAATTGTTGGAACATGTATACGTGTCCAACATTGGATCAACATTTCATTTTACGTGTGAAACCTTTCAATTCGTTGCGTTCTTGAGAATGTGTAAACAGTCCGAGCAGGCTGGACAACCCACTCAAATGGCAAATAATTTTCGGAAAAAAATAAAATTATACTATGTTTTTTTTCTTTAAATGAACAGAATAAATTTTTTCACCAATAGGCAACTCACCTAAAAAAAAAAAATTGGGCCGGCTCTGACCACGGGGACGCTTTTCAGAGATGTCTTCGATACGAGAAATACATATTATATCATACTGTCAAGTCGGGAAAGTAGGAGAGGATAAGGGAAACACGAAATGCAAGCTAATATTTAATGGGAACGGTTAACACCGACATAGTTACAATTATATATTTAATACGTAGATAATGTTTTATAAAACTCTCATTAATATTAAAATTTCACAATAATCAAGTGAACACACAGATAGTATTTTGTTATAATTTAAGAGATATAATAGCTAATTATTTGAGTAATAGAAATTATTAATTAACTTTGGTAACTTAATCTCATCATACTTTAAATGCATTTTTTTTAACTTTATTTCAAAAAAATAGTATCTTACAAGTTTAGTTAGTATTTTATTAAAGTTTCTAAGTTACATTATTCAAGATTTTAATATGTTTCACTTACGATAACTTCATCTCATCATACTTTAAATGCATTTTTTTAAATTTATTTCAAAAAATAGTATCTTATGTAGAAACGTATATTCCACGTTTTGGTGGACTTATCTCGATCAATATAGAAGCAACTTTTAAGCTGTATATATATACATATATGTAGAAAGAGAGAGAGAGAGAGAGATAAAATAATGATTTCGTATTTTATTTCTCTGTGTAAAATCACAATATATATATTTACATAAGTTTCCATTTAGTCCTATCAATTACAGACTTAACAGAAATAGTACAAAACTGAATGTTTCTATCTGGTCCAGTGAATATGAAATATTACAGAAACAAATACTTAGTTACTATTAATTACAAATTAGTCTTGATAACAGTCAATATACTCAATATGCCCCCCCCAAGATGGATTGTGAAGAGACAGTACACCCATCTTGAATAACAAGTGTTGAAAAGGAGCTGCTCCAAGAGCTTTAGTAAAAATGTCTGCAATATTGTTAGTAGTATTGACATGAAGAGGATGAATGATCTTTTTAACAATTAAATCTCTAATAAAATGACAATCAAGTTCAACATGTTTGGTTCTTTCATGATTTACTGGGTTATAAGCTAAACCAAGTGCTGACTTACTATCTGTAAACAAAGAAACTGGCTTTTCTGTTTTAATACCTAGATCTTTTAACAGACTTAGCAATCATAAAACCTCACAACTAGTAATAGCTAAAGCCATATATTCTGCCTCAGCACTACTTCTTGAAACTACTTTTTGCTTCTTACTTTTCCATGATATAAGAGATGTACCTAAGAAAATGCTAAACTCTGTAACTGACCTCCTAGTATCTATACATGCAGCCCAATCAGAATCACTAAAAGCTTGTAAATTTAAAGAAGATTTAGAAGAGAAAAATATACCTTGAGCTGGGTCTTTTTTTATGTATCTGAGAACTCTTACTGCAGCTGCATAGTGTGACTGACTTGGTGCTGCTAAAAATTGACTTAACACATGAACAGAAAAAGAAATGTCTGGCCTGGTAATGGTCAAATATAATAATTTACCAACCATTCTTCTATATAAAGTAATATCCTCAAAAGGATTATCATCAGTGTTTGTGTATTTTTGTTTTGTATCCATTGGAAAAGAAGTTGGTTTAGAAGCTAATAAACCTGCATCTGCTAAAACCTCTAGTGCATATTTTCTTTGGCAAATGTGAATACCTGTTGAGTTTCTTGCTACTTCAAGTCCTAAGAAATACCTTAAATTGCCTAAATCTTTCAATTTGAATTTATTGTCCAAAAAAACCTGAACCTCTGTTATTAACTCTTGGGATGCACTCCCTAGAATAATATCATCCACATACACCAGTAAAACCAAAAAACTACCATTTTTAGAAATAGTAAACATAGAATAATCTGCAATAGATTGCTTAAAACCAAAAAACAAAAGTGCACTACTTAACTTGGAAAACCACTGTCTAGAAGCTTGTTTTAATCCATATAATGATTTTTGTAACTTACAAACTAATTTCTTATTGTCTTGTAAAAAACCTGGTGGTGGCAACATATAAACTTCTTCTTCTAGTTCACCATGTAAGAAAGCATTGTTAACATCAATTTGAGCTAGAGACCAATTTTGAGAAGCTAAAACAGCTAAAAAACATCTTACTGTAGTCATTTTAGCAACAGGTGAAAAAGTAGCTTCATAATCTATTTCTTCAAGTTGTGTATAACCCTTAGCTACTAGCCTGGCCTTATATCTCTCTATTGACCCATCTGCTTTATGTTTAATTTTAAAAACTCATTTACAACCAATAGGTTGTTTATCATTAAGTAATTCAGTTAATAACCAAGTTTTATTGACCTCTAAAGCTGTAATCTCATCTTTCATTGCTTTAATCCATAGTGGATTTGTACTAACCTGCTTATAAGTTTTGGGTTCCACAACAGAAGAGACTGATAAACAAAAAGATTTATAAATATGTGAAATATTATCATATGTAATGCAAGAATTTAAAGCATGAATAGGATTTGACGTAGGTAAAGAACTATTAACACTACTTATTGCACAATGGTAATCTTGTAAATAAGCAGGAGCTTTACCACTTCTTTTTGTCCTCTTAATAGGTATAATCACAGAATCATTCTCTGTATTATCAACTTCCTCAATATTAGAAACACTATCATTATTATTATTAACATCATTGCTACTAAGTGAACAGTCTTGAGTTTGTTTTAGAAAAGGAAAAATTCCTTCATAAAAAATAACATCCCTGGTAAGGAAAAAATCATTTGTATCTAAGTCTAAGAATTTATAACCTTTTGTACTTGTACCATATCCTAGAAAAACACATTTCCTTCCTCTAGCATCAAACTTAGATCTATTTCTTCTTAAAGTACTTGCATAACACAAACACCCAAATACCTTTAAATGATTATAAGTAGGTTTATGACCATAAAGAAACTCATAAGGACTTTTATTGGCTAACAGAGGAGTAGGAGTCCTATTAATAATGTAAGTTGCAGTTAATACACATTCTCCCTAGAATCTCAGTGGTAAAGAAGACTGAAACTTTAAAGCCCTAGCACCATTTAACAAATGTTGATGTTTTCTTTCTACTATTCCATTTTGTTGTGGTGTTTCTACACAACTGGTTTGATGAATGATACCATATTTAGAGTAAAAATCCATTAGGTGAAACTCAGTCCCATTATCACTTCTTAAAATCTTAATTTTACTATTAAACTGTGTTTCAACCATTCTAAAAAACTGAGGTAATATTATAGATGTTTCAGACTTGTGTTTTAACAGAAAAATCCATGTACACCTAATGTAATCATCTACTATAGTCAAAAAATAAACAAAACCATTGTAAGTAGGAATAGAATAATTACCCCAAACATCACAATGTATAAGCTCAAAAGCTTTATTAACATGAGTACTACTTAATGGAAAACTCAATCTTTGATGTTTAGCAAGATGACAAACATCACAGGGAGTACAATTTTTATCAGTAAACTTTACTTTTACATCATCTGAAATCAAATTCAACACAGAAATAGAAGGATGTCCTAATCTGGAATGCCAAACATTAGGCTGAGTATGTAAAATAGTACTATTACAGCTAGTATTTAAAGAATTATGAACACCCTCTTTCAAGAAAATATACAAACCATTCTTTGCTTCTGCCCTACCAGTCATCTTCAAAGACACCTGGTCCTGAATATAACATGCATGTTTATCAAAAACTAGTGAATAATGAGAGTCCCTAGCTAGCTTATTAACAGAAACAAGATTATAACCAAAGGAAGGGACACACAGAACATTATGTAATACTATACCATTTCTAAAGAACACACTCCCTATATGTGTTACTGCAGCAATTTGTCCATTTGGAAGATTAACATGAGAATTAACTATTTTAAAATGACTAAGATGACTTAAAGAAGCAACCATGTGCTCATTTGCACCACTATCAATAATCCATACATTGTAATTATATGCATCTTTATTTTTATCTAAAAGAACAGTAGAACAAGTTAAAGACATACTTGTCATGCCAGTATACACCATATTGGATTGTATATTAGGTGTTGCCACACCTTGTTGCTGCTGACCAGAATTTTGACACTTTTCTTGATCAGAAAACCCCTGCATATTCAAAGGAGTAGGAAGCCCCCCTAGCACCCTATCATCCTTATAACTATCACCCCCTTGATATGAAACTTGATGAACCATATTTCCACCAGAAAAACCTTGACTAAACCCTCTTGGCCTTGGTGTCCAACCAGGTGGATACCCATGTAGCCTGTAACACCTATCTTTTGTATGCCTATTGGATCCACAATGTGAACATTTCATAGGATTACCCCTCCCCATATTAGGCCTAAAAGGTCTAAAAACATTGCTAGTAGAAGTAGGAGGCCTAAAGCTTTGATTAGAAGAACCCCTACCCTGATTACCAAGATTAAACTGGGTAGCAAGAACCATATTATGCTGGTTTGCTACAGCATGGGAACCTATATTTTGTTGTTTCTCCTCTTGTCCCATCAACTGATACATATCATTTACACTAGGCAGTGGTTTCATTAACAAAATCTGGCTTCTAACATGTGTAAATTTCTCATTTAATCCCATTAGAAAAATCATCTTAAACACCCTATGTTCTCTTGCTATTATAGCAGCCATGAAATTACAACCACAACTACTAATAGTACCACAAGTACACCTAGGTATAGGACTTAGAACACTTAATTGATTCCACAGTGTTTCTAATTTGGTAAAATAAGAAGATACAGTTAAATCTTCTTGAACCATGGTATGAATATCATGATGTAACTCATAAATCCTGGCTTCACTACCCTGAGCAAACCTCTCTGTTAATTCTTTCCACATTTTAGATGCACTATCAACATGTAAAATAGATTGAGTTATTTCATTATTAACAGAATTTATGATCCAGGACATGACAATCAAATTACACTGCAACCAAGCCCCAAACATAGGATCATTCTCAGATGGACAAGGTAAAGAACCAGTTACAAACCCTAATTTTGATTTAGCCCCTATTGAAATTTCCATGGCTCTTCTCCAAGAATGAAAATTAAGACCATTCAAGACATGATTAACTAAAGATGTACTAGTATTTTCGTTAGAGCCAATAAAATATAGACTCATAGTGGTAACAGGATTATGAACCCTAGGTTGATCACCAGTTTGATTTTCTGACATAATATTGAATATAAGATTCTAAAAACTAATAACAACAAAGAAACAATAAGAGTTTCAGCGAATACCAGGCGAAAAGGCGATTCAATCGTAGAAAACCCCAAATTTTCATAAACCCCCAATTATTGATCAAGAACCCTAATTTCCCAATTGAATCCAAATATGTGGATTAATAATAGTGGAAAGAGCTAATTATTGCTCCGATACCATGTAGAAACGTATATTCCACGTTTTGGTGGACTTATCTCGATCAATATAGAAGCATCTTTTAAGCTGTATATATATACATATATGTAGAAAGAGAGAGAGAGAGAGAGAAAATAATGATTTCGTATTTTATTTCTCTGTGTAAAATCACAATATATATATTTACATAAGTTTCCATTTAGTCCTATCAATTACAGACTTAACAGAAATAGTACAAAACTGAATGTTTCTATCTGGTCCAGTGAATATGAAATATTACAGAAACAAATACTTAGTTACTATTAATTACAAATTAGTCTTGATAGCAGTCAATATACTCAAAAGTTAATCACATAGTTCAAATGTTAAACAAATTTTAAATTTTAACAATTTAAGTACGAGATATTTGCCGATAAAAGTAGCACGTAGATACATAGAACCCCAATATTTAAGGACAGAGAGGAGTAAAGCGTTACTTATTTAATTTATTTGACATTATAACATAAATTTTTCTTAGTTTTAAGTTTATATATTCTATTAATGTATAAATTCTTTTTTACATATGTATAATTAATTACTTTAACGAGTCGAGATCTTAATAATAAAATCGGTTACTGTATTTATAGTATAATGATATAATTACTTTAATAAGTTTGAAATAATACAAACATATTATTAATATTATTGTAATATAAATAAGTTACTAATTTGTAGTGAATACTAGCTAGTTTTTGCTACATCATTAATAGATTTAGTTTTTTTATTTTATCAAACTTTATATATATTTAGACGAACACGAGTTTAGACAAAACGAACAGGGTCGTCAGCTCAATTAATAGACAAACGCTATATTCTTGTTCATTATCATGTTGTTTTATAAATGAACGTATGAACCAAAACTTAGCCGATTCCACGAACGGTTCATCTCATTTACAACACTAACTATAACGTTTCCGATACGTTTCTCCAAAAAAATTAAAAGAGTACATACCATACTCGTCTTCGAAATGCGTTTCCGAAAAAACACGATACCACACTAAATAGAGTGTCCTGGAAACTATGGAATTTAATACAAAGGGTATTTTAGTTTTCAAATTTTGCAATTTCATCTTAGAAAATTAACAAAAAAAAATAAGAAAAAAATTGTATTATCGATCTAACATCTGTTTCTTGCAGTGAATCTATTTATAATTTTATTGTTATAGCAAATTAAATGTATATAAACCTGTATAAATAATATATCGGTAAATTATCAAGTATCATTTCATAACCTTGATGTGTCTTAATATTTTAAATTTGTCATACGGTCATGCCCGTGTCGTGTCATGCGGACCACATCTATTTGTTCTTATGCTACATAGGTTTAATGATCATATGTAGAGTATATTGATACATAATTCGGAAGATGAAGTGATGCCCAATTCGATATCTCATGCTATGATATCGTGATATGCAGTGCCAAAAGTAGGACTTGATGGAAGGATCGATAGAAATTCATGTCTTGATTCCTTTTACTTATTTCAGGCCTAAAATGCTTTTAAATTAGAAGATTTTGATTAAAATCCATGATGAAAATTTGGTAAATTTTTATCCAACAAAATAGATATATTCACCATAAGAAAATGTCAGATTATCATCATAAACATTTTGATTTTTGTTGGTAAAAGTGAATGTCCTAAATTTTTAACAACAATTTATTAGGAACAAATTATGTTGCTAAACTATAGCGACACTAACTTCACTAACAGAAATCAAAACATTATTTGTTACTATGCTAACATTTCATGTAGTGATTAGTGTTGCACCTGTGATCGATTACATATGCAGAAAAAGATCAAATGGGAAATATGTAGGGTAAAGGGATCAGAGGAGATGGAATACGGTGGATTGATAGACAGATGAGAGATGAGACAAGGAATGGACAAAGAAGAGCGAAAACAGAGGGTATTCAACAATGTGGTCGATGTTTGATATCTTACGAGTGACTTAGTGAGTGAGAGATACGAGGTAGACGGGATGAACGTACAAGTTAATTTGCTTCGATCAAATAAACAACAACGTAGAATTTGGCTAACTAGAAATAAAGACAGGACTTGTATTTCTTTTGTTCTATATAAGTGTCACATATTGCATATCTCCCAACTTTTTTTTTACTTTAACAAGGAATACAGAAAATTATTGTTTTCATATTATAGAGAAGTTCATATAAATACTGTTGGGGATCTCACTTCCTAGATCACACCGTAGCTACGTCATATTGATAGCAAAAGACGGACACATAACAGTTGAACTAGATATCTCATCATTTAGTGTCTTTTTCTTAGATAGGTGATGATATTTTGGTCACATTAGACTTGACAACACACTTATTAAATGACATGTTGGTAATCACTTGTTAACTTTTGTGCTAAAAGTTAACAACCACACTAATGGGTGAGCTGACCATCAATTTATCATTTCATTCTATTTTAAATTGTTTAATAATCATATGTCACACTTATCTCATTAACTGGTACCAATATATAAATAAAATATAATCTTTTTAACCAAAACTAGTTAATCCAATGTATAAAAAAATGAAAGTTAAATTTATCTTGTATGAATGTAATTAGTGGATTTTTTTTTTTACTTATTTGACAATAGTTAGCTAGCTAAATTTATCAAATGTAATGTGAATGCTCTAACCTCAAACACACATAGAAAAACAATCACATATATGAATGCAATATTTGTTAACGAGGTAGACTGCACTGCATCTCCGATGTCGCCGCAGAAATCACCATTTACTTATGTTTATAGAAAAAGAGATTACAACCCCTTATTTTTTTCAATTAATCTCAAAAGATATGGAACTTTTCGAGCACGCTCTCTCTCTCAAACGCTCTCTCTTTTGTGTTATTATGTGTCATGGATGCATTTTATACAGGTATATTTTGGATTGATAACTTATATACAACTTAATTAAGGATTGGTCCATAAAACTGAAACTAATTAAGGATTGGTCCATAAAACTGAAACTAATTAAGGATTGGTCCATTTCAGCAACACTCATTTAGAGAGCGACACGTGTACAATACGCTATGTGCGCGATGCACTGGAATGCGTCTCTCATGTTTTCTGAAATTACAGCGTTGTCCAGTAGTTTTAAAATATTATCATTTCGGTCCCTTTAGTTCAAATCTAATTATAAAAGGGTATGTAATTCGAAAATTTGATACATTAAATCACAAAAATTAAATAAAAATAGGAAGAAGTAGGACAAATTCAGAAAAATTAAAAAAAATCCAAAAAAATCCAAAACATTTGAAAAAAGAAAATAAAAATCTGAAAAAAGAAAATAAAGATCCAAAAAATCTTTAAAAAAGAAAACTCCGAAAACACACAAATAAAATCCTAAAAAAATCACAAAAAAATCTAAAATCAACAAAAATCCAAAAACACAAAAAAAAAACAGTCTGAGTAATTTTAAATCCATTTAAAAACATTCTGAACCATTTTAAGTCATTTTAAAAACAATCTGACCATTTTTAATTTATTTTAAAAACATTCTGAGTAATTTTAAGTCATTTTAAAAATAGTTTGAACCATTTTAAGTTATTTTAAAAACAGTTTGAACCATTTTAAGTTATTTTAAAAACAGTCTGAACCATTTTAAGTTATTTTAAAAACAGTCTGAACCATTTTAAGTCATTTTAAAAACAGTCTGAACCATTTTAAGTCATTTTAAAAACAGTCTGAACCATTTTAAGTCATTTTAAAAACTGTCTAACTCATTTTAAAAAGAATGTGAGTCGTTTTAAATCATTTTAAAAAGAGTCTGAACCATTTTAAATCATTTTAAAAGCAGTCTGAACCATTTTAAATCATTTTAAAAACAGTATGAATCATTTTAAGTCATTTTAAAAAGGATAAATTAATAAAACATACTACTTTTAAAACTAAATTAACAAAAACATACCCAAAAATTTCTAATTAATAAAAACATACACAAAAATTTCTAATTAATAAAAACATATCCAAAAGTTCATACCCTAATTTGTATATTTCATACCCTTATTTCAAAAGTGCATACCCTAGTTTGTATATTTTCACACCCTTCTTCCTAAATTTCATACCCTTATTTTAAAAGTTTATACCCTAATTTGTATATTTTAATACCCTTGTTCCAAAAATCATACCTTAATTCGTAAATTTCACCCTTACTTTCAAAGTTCATACCCCAATTTACATAATTTATATCCTTATTTACATAATTCGTATGCATAATTTTCAAATTCATATGCTTAATTCACGGAATTCATACATTTATTTTTCAACCTTATAAACCAGTTAACAAATTCAACATTTACCCATCATCTGATCTCGAACTATCACGTCGTCGTCGTGGGCATCTTCTTTGACGACCGCATCTCCATCGGCATCAATTTTGAGTTTTTGATCTCGCTCTACACCCTCGCCGCCCTCTCTGTTTCAATCTCCACCAAATAGAGAGTGAGGAGAGAGAGAGTAAGAATGATAGAAAGATCAGAAAGAGAGAGTGATGAGCAGAGAGAGATCGGGAAGAGAGAGGAGCGATGAAAGAGGGATCGGAAATAGAACGGAATGAGAAGAGATCGCATAGAGGGAGAAAGAGGAGGATGAAAAGATTGGAGAGAGTGAGAATACAGGGGAAGGAAAGATTGGAGAGAGGGATAAGAAAGAGGACAGAGAGAGATAAAGGATGAGAGATTAGGATGAGGAGAGAGAGATCGTAGAGATAGCGATAAGGAGAATGAGAGATATATTGGAGAGATAATGGGAGGAGGAGACAAAGAGGAAATGGATCAGGAGTGATGAATAAGATTTTTGTTTTTTTATTAATTAATAATTTAAGATATGTTTTTGATAATATAATTTTTGAGTGTATGTTTTTGTTAATATAATAGTTGTATGATATGTTTATGTTAATTCTCACTTTTAAAAACAATCTGAACCATTTTAATTAATTTTAAAAACAGTCTGAACTATTTTAAGTCATTTTAAAAACAGTTTGACCCATTTTAAGTTATTTTAAAAATACTCTGGCCTATTTTAACTCATTTAGAAAACAGTCTGACCCATTTTAAGTTATTTTAAAAAACAGTCTGACTCATTTTAATTCATTTTAAAAAGAGTCTGAGTCGTTTTAAGCCATTTTAAAAACAATCTGAACCATTTTAATTTATTTTAAAAACAGTCTGACTCATTTTAAAAAGAGTTTGAACCATGTCACTTTAAAAATACAAGTCATTTTAAAACAGTGATAGTTGTCTTTTAAACAATACAAGTCATTTTAATACAGTCTGAATCATTTTTTTAATACAGTCTGAATCATTTTTTTAAATAGTTGAATCATTTTTAAAAATAGTTGAGTCATTCTTTAATACAGTTTTAGACATTTTTAAATTATTTTTTATTAATAGTATTTTTTTTGTTTAGAAACAGTCTAAGTCGTTTTTAAAAAAGTCAGAATTATTTTAAAAAGAGTATTAGTCGTTGTCGAGACTAGCTATTAAATATAAAATATGTTTAAGTGGTTAATTTCAGTCGGAGGACTCAATGCCTCACTTTCATGATCAATAGACTGGTTTGTAATTTAACAAAACTTTCAAAATTATACACCCGTCCTTACCTTCCTCCCTCAACAGATCTGAGTATTTGATGATATATATATATATATATACAGATATACATATATATATATATATATATACAGATATATCTGTATATATATATATAGAGAGAGAGAGAGAGAAAGACCGCGACATTCAAGGATGCGCCTCCGCCGTGTTCTTCTTCACCATCTCCTCGGACTTTGTCCTCATACATACATATATATATATATATATATATATATATATATATAGAGAGAGAGAGAGAGAGAGAGGCGGGCAGAGAAGGAAGAAGGGGGAGGGGGGAGGAGCAGAGCTTCGACGGCAGCGGCGGAGGCTGTACTCTGGTGGAGCTACGATGGACGTCAACGGTGGTGGAGAATGTGGGTTATTTTTTTAGAGAGATAAACAAATGTGAGAAATAGAATTGAGAGACTTTTTATATTTAATGATGAATGGACCAATTCTTAATTAGTTTTATGAATAATTGACCAATTATTAATTAAATTTTATAAGCTGACAAATTCTTAAATAGTTTTGTTTTTATGTTTCAATCCTTAATTTACTCATAAAAAGATGATTTGTTTTTGCTGCCCTAGTTTTATTAGGTAGTCTAACTTGAATTTGTTTTAGCCATTTAATCAAAATACAATACAATTCAACGGTTAACAAAAACTATGGATGGTTATGTGGTATTTTTGAATAACTAATTTAATTTTTATATTTTCAACAAAGGATTTGATAAATTAAAAATAAATTGTAAAATATACTAAAAAGTCAAATAAAAATATGAAACATTAAAAGGGCCTAACCTAAACTTAAATACTAATCAAGTACTCATTAATCATACCGAGTACGGTATTTGATTAGTAGTATTTAAGTTTAGGATAGGTACTCCTAAGTTTTTATATTTTTATTTGCGTTTTTAGTTTGTTTTACAATTTGTTTTTAATTTATCAAATTCTAATTTGTTAAAAATAGAAAAAATAAATTAGTTATTAAAAAAGACTAAATAACCATCCATAGTTTTTGTTAACCATTTAAATTTAATTGTTTTTTATTTAATGTCTCAAACTAATTCAGGATAGACCGAGCTAATAAATCTAATATCCATATAAATGTATGCATACAATCCACTCACAAAGAAAAACTAATTTGCTAAATAAAAAATTACAATGCGCAGGATAAACAATTGTTGCTGCAGGCTAGCACTGATCATGATTTAACTCCCACTTCATGTTTTCTCTTTATAATGTGACTTTCTTGGAAAAAATTTCTTTCATGCCAAAGTGTTTTAGTAAATTTGTTGAGACGGTAAAATTGAAAAGTGTACAAGCAAGTCTAAGGGGTTGTTATAAAACGTTTTGAAACTGAAATTTAATACCAAGTCTTTTAATATCATGAAGGAAAAAGTGTGTCACTTTTAAACATCAGAAGTACACTAAAAAATGTATACTTTTCTGAGGACAGTTTAGAATCAAGTACTTAGAAAAACATAAGCAAATATATCTTTACTTGTTATACCAGACAAAACTCACAAAAAAAAAATCATTATCTCACGTTGTCCAAGAATCAAGCACATTTTCAGAAAATTAAATGTGCATCTTCCAACTAGATTATATATAGACGTCGCTTAATTAACATCAAAGGTCATTTCTTTGTTATATACGTAAAATCATTTTGTTATACTTAAAAATGATAGTAAGACAGTGAATTACGGAGTATAAAATTTCCAGGTTCCATGTGATTCACTTTGCAGGCCAAGCTGTTAATTATCTGTATTGTCTGGTAAAATGGAAGTGTTTATGATCGGCCATAATATATATACCACTCTATCAAAATAAAATTAATCTCTATAATCGTAGGTTCCATGTGACCATCTTTGGCAGGCCAAACTGTATATTTAAGAGTATTGTCTGGTGAACGCTCTATAATCCACATATATATCAGTAATGGTAATAATTCAGATAGATTCAATCAGATTCTCAACACATCAGTCGTTAATGTAAATTTAGAATTTTATTTTTACCTTGAAATTTAAGAGTATGTTATTTGGCCATATATTTAATATTTTTAATTAATATTTAAGTTTATGGTAGTCTCAACTAGCATTTTATAAATATTATATTTGAGTTTTATTTTTGTTTTGTTTGGATGTCAAAAGAATTCTAAAAATTACATAAAAGACTGTCCGATAATCAGTCTGACTCTATAGCGTTACTATATATATATATATACTAGTAATCGTGTCCCACGCTTTGCGTGTGAGACGCGTAATGCGATAAAATTTAAAAAATAAGTGTAGTTATGATACAAATATTTGGAGAATAAAAAAAATATAAGAGTATAAGATGAGAAGACTCAAAAGAATTTTGAGAGCTTAAATAGGGATAAAAAGTGTTATTAGTTATTACTTTTTCTCTATTTTTTAAGAGAATATGGTATTGTGGTAATTAATAAAAAAGTGTAAGGGTATTTTTGGAAAAAAATATATATATATAGAGTAACCAAATATTTGTGTTCCCGTCGTGAAACTATGGAGATTTGCATTAACCAAATATTAATTTGGAGCGTTTTTACAAAAAAAGTGTCTAGTTGGGTGTTTTTCATGGTGTCCATATAAATATATATATAGAGAGAGAGTAACAGATTATTAAAATAATTATTTCATTTGTGTATATGCACTTATAGAGCTGTCCGAGGCATCTCTTTCACAAAACAAGAATTCGATTGGCTAAAGGTACTGGGATTTGTTTGGCATGCCAAAACATAGCATCACTTTGATTTATGTGCCCAAAAACTAAATTTTACTGTATAAATTATTCGTCACGTAATATCTTATTCCGGGAACCTCAGTATAAATTAGTGAGGGAGGAAATTTGAACAGGAAGAGTTATTTAATTTCCCTTTCATGTTACTTCTCAACAAGTAGTAGCCCTAGCTTTCCAGGACAGGGTACAATTCCTTTTCAGGTTTAAATAAAATTCATTTTAACTTCTGTCTTTTGTTATTTTATGTATGCATAATATGGCAGTTTTGTTAATTAGTAAACTGAATAAGTACATCATGATAATTCAGTTTTAGTACATGATGATTTAGATTGTGTGAAATTATTCTAATCATGCTCTATATATGCTCTCTTATGTTATCAAGTCGTCTTCTTATTTTTCAACCATTAAATCTGTAATGAAATTTAATTGCTATCTACAAAACAACCTAGACCTAGAGTTTCTCAACAATGTGTTAGTTTTTTTCCCATAGGAAATGTCAACTTGTGCTTATAGCTTTATTGGACCATGATAAAATTTAATGACGAAATAGAGAATCTATTTACACGAAGAATTATACATGTAAAAACAACAGTAGCCATACTTCATGATCCTGATAATGGATACATATATACAACTACACAGAAAATGACAATTCTTAAAGAGAAAGAAATTTAAAACAAAAATATCAGCATCATATACTACATCCATTATTGTGGCATGAAAGTGACATTCTGCCGTATTTGGAGATATTCGAAGGAGTATAATAATTCTGTGGCCCAAAATTTTATGACCAAATATCCGTAAGCAAACAAATCATTACAAAGTAGCTGATTCCATGTGCCCCCGATTATTTATTTTCCATTTGATTTAAAAATCCAAAATATTTAATTTAGAATTATGTGACACTGACCATGTGGACCTAGGCAATGCAACTTCTTTAGACTAGTTGCAAAATGCAAAAAATTAAACGATATTTTTATGTTATTTTACTACATTTATGATGTGAATCTATTTAAAGTTGATATAAATCAGGACCCATGGCATTTGGGTCTCTCAGTCCTTTCATTGAGTGACCCAATCAAAAAGTCAAGTACTATTTCATACTAAAAGATTTTTGTAGCTTTCTTTCTACAAGGTACCTTTTGATTTCCTAGCAATCTCAGTTTCTCATTAAGAAGATCCTCTTTGATCTTTTCAAATTGCAACATTATATATAAGCATATCAAGGTGAAATTCCAGTAAGGAGAAGGTAGCTATAGCTAGTTTACCAAACATCCAATAAAAGTGCATATATACACAAGTAAATGATATTTTGAAAGAGGGGTCAAATTTTCAAAACATAAGCATTTTCATTTTGTGAGAGTGGTTTTATTTTTTATACCTCAGATTTAAGTTCCAGAAGAGGAAGTATAAATGGAGAAGATGTTGAAAGCATATGAAAGGGAACATATGAAGATGGCCATGTTGAAGCATGAAGAAACCTTTAAACAACAGGTAAATATTTTCAAGAAAATCACTCAATGCTTTATTTCGGTAATTTCTGGTTTAGATTTTAGGGTTTGGCCCAAAAATATCTAATCAAATATCAAATACAATATCGCCTCCCAGATCCTTTTTCGGTTTACTTGTGAGTTGTGACATTTCAAGGAAACTATAGCAGATCGATTGTAGATTGTAAAAAGTTCATACTTAATAGTCACATATAAAACACTGATTGTATGGTAATATGTAGAGAATACTAAGTGACTCATCAATGTTACTATGTGCAAAATGGAAAACCAGTACTGTATTGCAGTTATGCACTACTTCTATTGTACAAGCTTTTGAATATTATCCTATTAATGCAGGTCAATGAACTTCATCGTCTCTATCGGGTCCAGAAAATACTGATGAAAGGCGTAGTGAGCAACAAATCAAAGAGACCAGACCAACAAAGACTCAATTACAGTAGCGAAAATAGCCTAAATCAAACCAATGAAAATCCGCATGGTTATCAGAAAAAGCCTCGACCAGATATTAGTTTAGATATCAACGGAGATAAAGAGACAGAGATCGAAGATGAGACTGAAATACAACTAACACTAGGCCCAACAAAATACAACCTAAAAAAGAAAACCGAAAAATCAGATTCTGGGACGAGTTTTTCTTCATCTTCAACCGGATCGAGCCAGATCATCAACGGAGCTAATCAAGGCCCATACGAAAATCAAGAGAATCTAGCTTGGGGACTAACCATGGTCACAACAGATGCAAACTCTGGTTACCATAAAACGATGAAAAGTGGTTATCGAGTCGGAGACCAGTCTACTCAAGGTAGATCAAATCAGCCTTCTTGGCGTTTGCAAGCTTTAAGCTTGAATATGTCTTGAAGATGAAACTTGAGAGTAGAAATTCAGGAATTAAAGTATTGTGTTTGAGGGCTTGTTTGTTGCAGCTTTTAAGCAAATAAATTGGACTTTTTAGGTTGACCAAAAAGCTGAGCTCAACTAACAGCTTAAAGAACCAAATAGAGTCTAGCTTTTTAAAAATATCATAAAGTTCAAAAGCAGCATCCAAACAAGGACTGAGTAGTACTCTTTTTTTTTTTTCCACTTCTGACTTTGTGTTATTGTATTGGGTTCAAGTGTACAGATAATTTGTTTCCATGGTAATTGATCTCCATTATATAACTGGATTCTGTAATTTCCGATCCCAATTCTTGCTTATGTGTTCACCACAAATATTCATTAGCATATAAAGTTGGCTTATTTGACAGGAAAAAAATTAGGTTTTGTCGGGTTCAAAATTTCGAGTATTTTTAGGAAGAAAAGAACTCTACTTTTAAGCTAGCGAACCAAATGATCCCCAGCTTACATGCAAAAAAGCCAAATATTTGAATTTAAAAGTAGTAACTGAACAAGCCGGATGTAACCGGTCAACAAGTGAAGATGAATTATTTTAAACTCTTGATATAGAAAAGCTCTTACTAAGGATGGTGAAAAGGTTTAAAGTAGTATTAAGTAAATAGTACATAAATAGTAGGGCTGTAAATGAGATGAGCCGTTCGTGAAATCGTTCGGCTCAGCTAAGTTTCGATTCATGTTCGTTCATTTATAAACGAGAATGATAATAAACAAGAATATAGCGTTCGTCTATTAATTGAATTGAACATAAACACAACTATGTTTGTTTCGTCTAAACTCGTGTTCGTGTAACTATATATAAAATTTGATAAAATTAAAAACTAAATCTATTAATGATGTAACAAAAACCGGTTAGTATCACTACAAATTAATAAACTTATTTATATTACAATATTATTAATGATATGTTTGAATTATTTCAAACTTATTAAAGTAATTTATATCATCATACTATAAACACATTGACCGCTTTTATTGTTAAGTGCTCGACTCGTTAAAGTAATTAATTATGCGGATGTAAAAATGAATTTATACATTAATAGAATGTATAAACTTAAAACTAAGAAAATATTACGTTGTTATGGCAAATAAATAAATTAACTCTGTTTTATTTATTTATAGACAACTTTATCACAGTAAACAATAAAATAATAAATGATAAATTTATAATATATTCTAAAAATAAAGAAAAAAACTATTTTTTTAATTATTAAATGTTTTAAATTAATGAAAAGAGACATTCACGAACAACTCGTGTTCGGCTCCTCAAACGTTCGGTTCATGTTCATCAAATGTTCGTTTCGTTCGTATTTAAATGAACATGAACTGAACATTAACAAGTGTTTCAATTTATGAACATGAACATGAATGTTCAGAGTCGTGTTCGGCTCGTTTCGCTTTATTTACAGCTCTACTAAATAGTATTGTACTAATTAATTCAAGTAACATATGAGTTCATGAAGTGAGCTTCACTTGGCCAGTACGAATAGTCTGGTAGTGAAAATATCAAATTGTCACTTGATAAAACATAATTTGTGACTAGAATTTAAATTAATATGGTAGCATCAATATGGTCATGATTCACTGTAATGCATGGTAGCCACCCCACACATTATCCACAAACATACTTTGGTCATGACTTATTCATACGTTGTTGCACTTAAGACTCCAACATATATCTATCTATAAACATCATCTCCCATTATATATGGTTAAATTCAAGTCCATTATCATTTATTAGTTTAGCCAAGTCAAATTCAATCTACTCTGCGTAAGGAATCTTGTGCAATGCATAGATACCAGATAGGGGATAGAGTTTAAATAATTGGTGACCAAAACCTTATAATATATACGCCCATACACCATATATTTTTCTTTATATTAGACCCACCAATTGTAAACTTTTCTATTCCAACATTAAACAGATCAGAGGTCATAACTTTGTCTGCCACCAAAAGAACACTAGATTCCATCTTGTGAATAAACAAACTTGGAAAAAGTCCATGGAAATTAGAAGCCCTAAAGAATTATCCTATCCATCATAAAAGATATCATTTTTTGGAGTTTATGTGATGATGATTAAGTTCAGGCATGATGCTCTTCTGCTAGCTTGTCCCCCTTGTTTCTTGTAGCTTTTTCTTCAACTCTTATGCTCCTTATTATATGGGGAGAAAAAAAAGAGACAGAATCCGGATAAATAAACTATTTATAAATACACCTTCTATACAGAAAAAAGAATATGTACAAAACATTTTTCATTGAAAAAATACACAATTCCATTGACAGAAAGTAAAGACATTTACCAATTGCTCTTTAAACGTCACAGTTTCAACACTTCACATAGACCCAATTGGACTAAATACATACAATCATATAACACATATAATAATTAATAAGAGCTCAAAGTGAAATAAAATATCACAGTGGCTCAAGATACAGAATGTCGCCGATCTTTCGCCTGCTTAGTTTTCCCTTTCTGAGTCACCATCAGATCGTTACGCATCAATTTCCCTAGCTTTTTTGACACTGACCCTATAAATGACTTTTTGGGCAAAGGTGGTTTATCGGCAGAATAAGTTACGGTACCTCTCATTGGAGTGCCGGTACTCGGTTTATCACTTGGTTTTTCCAGTTCTTTAAACTTCATTTTCATTTTGAGAAGCTCGAATTTTAAGTCTTGATTTTCTCTTCTGAGACGGGAGAGCTCATCGGACTCAGAATGTACACTAGGTGTATATAGATTCTCTTTGGATGTAATGACTGGGGATTGTGCTCCTGATAGCGTGCCACCTGCGTAAATTAATTTAATGATCAAGTAATTTATGTAGCTAGCTGGATCTTGTTTACATGCTTGTACATCATGGTAAAATGAGCAAGTTTCAGTCATATCTTGGCCAAGAGGAAAATTTGTGGAATAAAATAGCAAGTTTGTGAAATGTGTTTTTTTACCCCTTACCTTGCACTTTAAAATAGCAACTTGGAGAAATTTGTGAATCTTGTATGTGACAAAAATATGATGAAATTTTAATTTTTCTTAATATATCTAGGTGAAAGACTAAACATTACAAATACTCTTCGACTCTCTATCATTTGTTATAGAATGATTTAATATCAAGCATCTACTAGACAGGGGTTTGAACTCAGGTGGTGAACTGGGACAACTAATATTCTCAGTAAAAGTAAGGTTGTGACACAATTTTATGCTCAAATAGTCTTTAATTTTATAACATATGGAAAGTAAATAAACCGATTGATAAAGAAATATAGTGTATATATAATATGTGATCAACTCAATATTTTGTAAGAATTATAGAAAATTTGTAAAATGTACTCATGACGTCACGGAGGCGTTGTTGCTCATAGTAGAGGACTTGGACGACTGTTTGGACAGGGAGACGGTCATTTTGAGCAGCGTGGGCACAGGCTTCGCGTGAGAGCTTTTGGCAGTCCATTACACCACATATTTTTTTCCTTTCTAAGTCACTTAGACCAGGATGAGCCTAAAATCATAATATGAGATAGATAAGTTGGAATAGTAATTCTGTGTCTTCTTTTGAAAAAAGACATAAGCCGAATCAGAAAAATTAGAGACCAAATCTATTCAGTCCATACAAAAATATGTTTTTATTTTCTTCGTGTAATACAATTATCCAAGGCATGCATTCGTTGGTCTCAGACCAAGTAACATTCCATTTTTAATCCCCTTTGAGACAAAATGTAGAAGCATGTGTTACATTGTGATTGCAATAGGTGCTTGTTTGGATACACCTTTTAAGCCAATATGCTTATCTTTTAGAAATGGTAAAAAGAAATAAATTAATCTGACTTAAAGATTCTTGATTTCTGAGGCCATAACATGAAAGTCATTTGGCTTTTCAGGTGAAGATCCAACCGATTGCAGCATCTAACCGAAAATTATTTTATGATTTTGTTTGATTTCAGCTTTTAAATTTAGTTTCTTGTTTTTTACTTATATCTAGGGTTGCATTTGGTTGAGCACCTTGGGCCCTTTAGATTTTCTCTTGAAGAAAGATAGAAGCTGGATTTAGCACTTCATAAATCATAAACCTAGATTCAAAATATTTAAGCTTGTTTGCTTAAAATTGCAACCAAACAAGCCATACCATATAGAAAAGATTCTTATAATATTCACCTCAGTAAATGCTCTATCTTACCTTCATGAAAATATCAATAGATCTGTACATCCCATCCTCCGTCACCCTAGAATGCTCTGGTATACGCTCCGCGAGACTAATAAATTTTGACACAGATAAATTCCTATCTGATGCTATTTCTGCAAGATAATTCTCCATCAATTTCCCAACCTTTTCCATATCATTAAGAGGAGATACGAACTCTTCTCCATTATATCCCAAATTATTCCCTTCAATTTCATTTTCGAGAAAATTCATTAAAATTCTCTGCGCAGAATCTACATCGAATAAAGTATCCCCGGTAAAAGAAAAAGAAGGGATTAACAAATCATCCAGAACAGCTTGTCCTAATTGTGACCCCATTCTTTTTTCCAAATCTAACCTACATGCCATTGTTGTCTCAAGAAATATCGAAGCTCTTAATAGCATTGATAGAAAGCTCACTGACATTGTATTTTTTTCTTTTGGTAGAAGACTAACAATTGTTTCCAAAACGACCCTCTTTTCGTGCTCTTCTTTAGGTTCTATTTTCTTCCTTCCCTTGCCAAACATTTCCTATTACATCAATAAATTATAAAATTAATAGGAAACCTAGCTCATCATTTAAATTATGCAGTTTTATCCTTCTTGTGGGTACTGACGAAAACCAAATTTCTCAGGAAAATGACTTATATTCATATACTAAGTGATATTTTGTTAGTTGGGACAAACTATAAACTTGACAGTAACAGAAAGTAACGATTAGATTTCAGTTAAATTTTCATTATTTGATATATTTTGAGCTTATTCACCATTGGGTGCCAATGACAACCTTTCCTATATTATTCGGTATGCAGATATCCAAAATCAGTTTAATAAAGTGTATGCTCATTGAAAGTTTATGTATGCACTTGAAAAATGGTATTGGTACATTGCACAATATGTCAATCAAAATTCATCTTAATTAAGTGTTTAGGAATCAAAACTGCCACTAATAGGAAATAAATTTCTACTTGATACTAAGTTGGAATCAAGCCTTATATTAGCATTTAGTGGCAATCTTCTATAAGATGTATCCAGTTTTCAGGAGTATGACGCCTTATTGTTACTATCTAGTAGAAACGCGTACAGGAAGTGATTAGCAAGGATTAAGATCTCACCAAACCTCGTAGAGATTTTTGGGCATATAACATGAGAATCGGACCCAATGCGTGATGTGTAAACCCCCTTGCCATCATAGCTATTATCACCCTTTGAAAAACATCGATTCTCAAAACAGTTAAATCCTCAGCCCACCATTCAACAACCGTCGATTTTAAATTCGACCCCGAAAAAGAAACAACACCCTCCAAGCCTCCTTCAGTATTATTCATTGAAAATTGGCTATCATTACACACTGTATACGCTATCGTATCTATACAACGGCTCACCAATTTTACATTTTCTGCTATAGGAAGTAAATTTTCTGTTCTGTGCAAAATCGAAATTGTTCCTGACAGAGATTCGAGTGCCACCCCAGTTAAATAGGCCTCAGCTCTTGTTATGAGGTTTCCATTTGCATAATCTTCTGTCATTTCTAGATATTCGGAAATACATCTGAGGATTGCAATGTTTTCGGTACTAATATCGAAATTAATCCCGTAACAAAATTTTGCTGCGAGTTCGAATGCTTCTATTCCTCCTGGTATATCAGGGAGTTCAATTGTGGAGAGATCGGGATCGGTTGATTCTGAAACTAGTTTTCGTATATATCCACATTTTGTTACTAATGGAAACTGCATGAATGTAATAAATCAATTGATAGAAAAACTTGTACAACTCATGAGAAAATTTTATCCAAATTAGAACTAATTCTTAAAGACACCACTTTTTTTACAAACCAATTGTGTAGCATAGTGTAACATACAAGTATATACAACATCAGCAACCTGATAATGCAACAATTTTCCTCATAATTTCGGTAATCTATTGTACTCGTTTAAGATGTCCCCTTTACCTAATAATATATATTGTCAGTTAAAAACTTCAAATCATTATTCTCCAGCCTTAACGAACTCGGTTTACAACTGACGAAAACATTGTTGCTAGACTTAGTTCAAGTAAACTTTAGCCTATAGGTTCTTTTACCTTCAAGAAGAAAATTATTGCATCATTATTTTCTTTTACATATTTCTTCAATTAAGTGGTAAAAAATTTCTTATACAGTACATCTGAAAGACTCAATCTGATATGTTTTTTTTCCTATAGCTATTTGCTTGATAGTGAGGAAAAAGTTGAGTTCTTGACTAAATTTTTTTAGCTTATGCATACCATAAAATCAAAAGTGCTCAGTTTTAAGCAAGCCAGCAACTTATAAACAGCAAAAACTGAAGCTGATACTAAAATCTTCAACCAAACAATCCCAAAAATAAAGTTCGAAAAAAATTACCTTATGCAGAGAGAATGAAGCTTCACCAACATGAACTGTTACATCACTTGGAATCTCCTGTGACAAAATCCTGTTGAAAACTCTAGATAACTCAGCTGACTATAAAAAATTTATTCATAAAAAAACATAGTACTAATATTTTGGAAACAAACCATTCGCTAGTTCTCCTCATAGCATTAGATAATAACCCCTTTTTCTTAGCAGAAATTATTGGTTGTGCATCTTCTTCATCATCAGAATCCCCCATGGCTGTGACTGGAGTATTGTGAATATATTCATATCCCCATATTAAACTGAAATATTTTATAAGAAATATGGGACGATAAAAGAAGAAAATCCTCTTTAAATTTGCTGCCAAGTATAAAAGGACCCATTGAACACGTCATCTGTCTCTTTCTTACCCATTTTAGATCCTTGACAATATTTTCATTTTTTGAAATATAAGTACATATGCATTTAGACTTAATGATTCTAGGTGAACTTCCCAAAATAGACCTCCTGTTAATTAACACCGGCACACCGAATTATAGACAGAAAATTAGTTGGGTGAACTTTGTCGAAGGTATTGTAATATGGTCCCGTCTACATTTTTGTCCGAACAACAAAATGGCCTTCGTTTGTTCTAATATTAGCATCCAGATTCAGTAAAAGAACAATCATACATACTTTCAGGATTTAATCAATTATTTAATCACATTTGTCGCTTCGGATCAGATAATAAACACTTAAGACGGTATGGAGAAGTGTATTCCTAGTCTCGTCAAACAAGGGAGCGGTTTTCTTGTAAAATCGACAAGTTATTTTTCTTTACAAACTAGGAGTATCATCCATTATGAACAAGGTAATACATTGTTTTATAGAAAACGTGTACATAGTGGTCTTTTTAAGGATGAACTAACTAAGTAACCAATTGCGTATGTGGAATAAAGATAGAATTCACATAAAAATAAAAAATTAAATTAAATTTGGAACGAGTGGTGAGGAGTTTGGCCTGAACGGATGAGTTTAAAACTTTCCATGTGGCAAAGAGTTTCATTTTCATCCACAAAGAGAGCAATCTCTATTTTCTTTTCATCTTTTATAATTTTGTCACAAAATAATTGGAAAGGAACAAAATAAGGAACTGCTTGGAGCCTAGATAATTTTTCAGGATGAATCATGATATCACAATCATATGCACACTAGAGAGCTTTATTCAATACTGTATTTACTAATAGGACTCTAAGAAATTCAACTAAAATTCACCTAAATCATCCACTCAACAATGAAATTAATTCTACTCAGTTGGTAATCACCATGGACTTCGAGCACACAAAGACCCGATTCGAACATACCAATTAAGAACCCAAAAAAATAACTTTCGATCAATCTCGTCCGCACATGAACCAAAAGTTAAAATTCAACCAAGTCGGTAGTTAGCAACACCAGACAAAGACAAGCTTCGCCATCGCTCAAGTATAAAGCATTGAACATATCATACAAAGAAAGAACAAAAATGCTATACCAAAGAATAACCTACTAAAACCGGTCGATTCATAAAAAAATATACTATCAATTATGAATACTGGTAATAAAATCTTCAATCTAATGAAATAACAAGGGTCAATATTAACTTCCAAAGAACACTGTATTGAACATACTATATTTTAAGTTTTTTAACCATTCACCAGAAACAATAATTTGTAAGACGCGCTTAGCTTCTGTTTACAATAAATGAGATACATTATTTTTTTTTAAAGTTAAAGTGCATCTAACTTTTTTTTTTTTAAGCACTGGACCAATTTATATAAAAACTGAAAATGTCTTACAAGAGAAAACCAATAACCAGACAAAGGGAAATTACAGACAAAACCTGAGAAAGAAAAAACCTTTTATCGAAGCTTTATTTTGAGTAGCTTTCCTAATGCAACCCTCACCTCTTATCATGTTTAGTAAACAAAATGAATGCAGATATGAGAGATTCGTCAAGATTTAAACTTGCCAAAGCAGAGGTGTCTTGAGACACTTCTCAAATCACCAACCCGGTTGGTATGCACATTTACCAAAACAGAGGAAACGCAAGGGTATTATTCCAGTAAAAACTCAAAATTAAGATCAATAAGAGTGCCAGTCAGTAAAGGAAACAAAGGCTAAAGCCTTCCATAAAAGAAAAACTGCCCAAAAGCTATCAAGTGTAAGGAGAAAACTGGGCTCTTCAATGCTTCAACTGTAGTCATCTGAGAGTAGATAGGTGATCATGCTTTCTTAAAGCTAGTAACGTGTAAAGGCCCCAAAGTATGGGGTCTTATATGCAAAGGCTTCAGAAAAAATTCATCATTAGCAGAAAAGTAACTTGCAATCCAAAATTTTAGTAAAGGGACAGGAAAACAATTCGTTAGCTTCAGCCATTATGCATCATTAGCTCAATATTAGTAGACAAAAACCCTCCCTCTGAGGCAAGGTGTTTGCTTTTGATCCAGTCAATATACTGCGTACGTGTCATTTGAAAGTTCTCTAGGAGAAAGAAAGGTCTCATTCTGTCCTTGAGCGTCTTTTTTTGCAAGGCTATCTGCCACTTGATTTTGTTCTCTGTATACATGACAAATATTGATGCCAACAAAACTCATTAGTGATAAAATATCATGCCAAATGTAATCAAATTTGGGCCCAGGAGATGTATTCTTTTTCCACCAATTAACCATTATATCAGAATCAGTTTCAATAAGAACATTAAAGTAACCCAAACTGTAGCAAATGAACAGTCCATTTCTCAAGGCCATAAGTTCTGCAAAATTGTTAGTGTGATTGCCTAAGTTATAAGAGAAAACAAAGAGCATAATGTATTTATCATTTCTCAAAATATCTCCACAACCACTAGGACCAGGATTGCCATATGAGATACATTATTTGCAAAGAAACAGTTATATGCAGTGTCTATATCAGTGATTATGTGACCTTTCATTTATAATTGTGACTGGTCACTAAACATATAAAATCTGATGCATATGATCACTACGTAAATGATTAATCGATTGTTGTTGAATATTATTATCCCACATCACTTGTGGATAGATCGTGGCATTTGTTTAAAATATGTTGCTCACCTTACTTGCTACGAGGCCTTTTAGTGAGTAAGGGTATGGGCTTCAATATGGTATCCTCCCCCGTCCCAGAATGGACGGTATATTACACTTGTTGGGCCCGTTCGGATTTAGTCCAGCCCACAAGTGAGGGGGAGTGTTGAATATTATTATCCCACATCACTTGTGGATAGATCGTGGCATTTGTTTAAAATATGTTGCTCACCTTACTTGCTACGAGGCCTTTTAGTGAGTAAGGGTATGGGCTTCAATATGGTATCAGAGCCCGGTTAGTCCCAAGTGATGTTGGGTCACCTCCCCCGTCCCAGAATGGACGGTATATTACACTTGTTGGGCCCGTTCGGATTTAGTCCAGCCCACAAGTGAGGGGGAGTGTTGAATATTATTATCCCACATCACTTGTGGATAGATCGTGGCATTTGTTTAAAATATGTTGCTCACCTTACTTGCTACGAGGCCTTTTAGTGAGTAAGGGTATGGGCTTCAATAATTGTCGTATAAGGGTCCAGAATTTAATTTGATAGCTGGAAACTATCTAAGAACACGGATTCATGGTAGAATAAATTTCTATTCTTGGTATTCCATGCCGATATTGACACAATTAACCGACTTAGAGTATCTACTGTAGTGTTGTTATATCGATTGTTAACTAAAATAGTTAGCTAACAATATATTTTTTTTGTCTCCATTAGTTATGTTAAATCATGTGTTATCTTTATAGATGTTAAAAAAGTTGTTTAACAATGTTTTTAATGTTGTTAATTGATGATGTGGCAAAATATCATTAATTTGAACGTGAACTTTATTTCAACTATTACTATTTTAGTTCCTATATTTTAGTGGGATTTACAAAATGACTAATTAATGAGATTTCAATTAATAATTAATTTTAATTAAAATTATATGACTTTGTTAAGTTAATACACTAATGTGAATGTTAAATTTAAGTTACACATTGTGTCATTTAGCATGCAATTAAATCATCATGTGTCAAAGTTAATATTGTTAAAATTAACATAACCATTGTGGATGCTCTTATAATAATTTAACATTTGTGTGCAAATTTCTTGTGACTTGAGAATGTATTGATTAAAAGAACTGTGGCATGAACTTTTACGTGGTATTTAAAGTAAGTCGTGTTGAATATTACGGTATTTTTGGTATTAACAAAATTGGTTTTGTCCAACTCTGTGAATCTTGAGAGACAAGCTTCAACTCAAAAAGAGGAGAATGATGCTGCCGAATAGGCCTTATTTTATGCGAGAGTGGACTATAAGCTTAATTCTTCATTTTATCGGGACCTTTTAGTTATTTCCTTCAATACATTATTTCCCTATCACTTATTATTATGTATTGAATTTTGAGTTTATTGAAGATGCAATTTTGCCCTAGTTTTTTTTTTTCCCACAAGTAGTTTACTCTGGTTCGTTATATTCTGTTATTTCATTACGATTTATTCGTTAATGTTCTATTCCTTCCGTCACGATCATTTCGTTTTTCTCACTATTTCCCTGTGTTGAATTCTACCCTATTCATCATGTTCGTGAATTGAGTACTGCACAAATGATCAGAAACTGATAAATTCATATGTAAAGTGTAATTAAATGGATTGTCGTTCAAAATATAAAAGTTGATAATACTATATATAAACCTCGCTTTTTGAGTCAGTTCATAACTTTTCAAGCATCGGGGGATTATTTCTACTACAATTTATACTTGAATGAACCCTCATATAAATTCTTTTGAAACTTTAGCAAATCATATCCCCAAACAGCAAAGGATAAGAAAACAAATGTGCACCACAACACCATTCATGTCTTAGTTAACACTCACTTCTTCAAGAAATGAACTCCCCTTTCCTAACCCTCTCAAAACCACTCCCTTCAATCCCCTCTTTCTATCCTCCTCACCGCCACCCTCTCCTCCGTTGCCGGACCACAACCGATGACAACAACACCGACACCACAAGCACTCCACCTCAACAGTCTGAAACCGCCAACATCCGGTTCAAGAGAGGTTCTAGAAGAAAATCAAGACAAAAACAAAAAGACGAATCGTTAAATGGGACTACCAAGAAAACTGAGGCTCCCAAGGACTGGGAAACCATGACTCTTACAGAGAAGGCGATAGAGCTTTACGTGGGCGAGAAAGGTCTGCTTTTTTGGCTTAACAAGTTTGCTTACGCTTCGATTTATATTATCATTGGGGCTTGGATCTTGTTCCGGTTTGTGGGACCGGCTTTGAATTTGTATCAGCTTGATTCTGGTCCGCTTTCTCCTACCGCTATCTTGAAGGGGTGATTTCGAATACACTTAAGAGGGTTGTTTCTCTATGCCCTTGCTTATTGTGTCATGACCTTATAGCGTCATATAAAGATAATTAAATTGATAATGAGTAACATGACAATCTGTTTCATTTCTGTCATTCCTACCTGTACATTTAAAATCTCGCCATCTAGGAGCTTGTTTGGTTGCACTTTTTAAGCAACGAGCTGGATTATTTGAAGCTAAGACAAGAACAACCATTTCAGGTCTAGAAACCAAAAATTCAGATTTAAGCTTGCCAATCCAATAGTACTAGAATTTATGCATTAGAAATACTATATGTGTGAGCTTAAAAATGGCAATATGCGAGGTTAAAATGGAAAAATGCGAATATGTGAGCTTAAAATGCTGCAACTAGACAACCCATAGCTTACTTGCAATTCTCTACAATAATTATGGATTAGAAATATCAGATCTGCCTCACTAAAGAATCTGCTTTAAATTGATGTTGATTGTTAAGTTTCATATTTACTTTATGTACATATTATGTAATACTTCATAAGAAGGTTTAAGTCATAATTTTTCCAAGCAATACCAGCGGGCAGCGGGTTGTGACAATTGGGACTAGAATTCAACATTTACCAAGATTAAAACCTGGCATTGTTTTAAGTATGCATCTTTTTTGTCAGAATTCCATATTGCAAGTAAGATAGTTCTTTATGATCTACTATATTCTCAAACTTGGTAGGTTTAGTGAGCTGTGTGATAGATTTGTGATCATATTCTGGTTGTAGAAATGGTTGGCGTGGTCTTTCAATTTCAGGGCAAGATTAGTGTATCTATAAGTGTAGAATAAACCGGGGATGGTTGGTCATTGATTTTGCAACCTTCTCGTATAAGGGTAGCCGATTATATGTTACACTAAGCTGTAGCTTATAGTGTAAAGAATTTATCATCTGCAGTGAACCTTAAAGAACAGAGAAATACCACCCAAAAAAATGTACAATGCCACATGAGAATCTACACAAAGCTACGAAAGACAAAAAATGAGGATGTTTCTCATATGTAAAAAAACGTGATTTTGATGTCTCCAAAACCCTTGCTTACACAAGAGAAAAGGGAATTATGCATCAAAAAAGATTAACTAGATTACACGCAGACGGTAATTGTGCCAACGATAAGTAATTCTGTAACTGAGTGAAGAAAATCCCAAACTGGATTAAATTTGAGTAGCAAGTGCATTACAAATTTTTCCATTTTAGGAGTATATAACATCTCTACATATTGCACCTATTTGGCTTAATCTACCACTCACGTCTCATATTCCCACCTTCTTTAAGTTTGAGATCTCTATGAGAAGTTATGAGCCTAAACCACCTTGAAAATACTACAAACTCGCTTAAGTTTAGTTATCATTTTATGGAACAAAACACACGTCTTAAGTGCCTAAGTGTCGAACCCTGTAAATATCCTAGTGAACAGCAGCCAAATATTAACGGTCTATAAACGGACCAACATACAAAATATATAGGGGTAATCTACAACAGAGGGAAATAGCAATACTTACTTTCGGAAGAGGTAAACTATTCTATACCTCATCAAATGCGCGACATAAAATAAAAGATGTTCTCTAATGACAATTGCAAACAAAATATTTCAAACAATAAAAAATAGTTCTATTGATCCTGAGTTGGATTAATCCAGTCTATCCAGAAGAGGGCAAATTTTACCTTATCAAATCTGTGTAACTTGGGAACAACGAAGTTGAAGAACGAAGAGTATACAATACCAATAGCTATAGCTCAAGATTATGTTATAATGACTTATAACGGCTTATAACGAATTGTGTTCCAAATCAGTAAATGTAGGTCCGGTCCTTGTTTAGAAATCGAAACAAGACTTGGGTTTTACCAAACTTCATACTATTCCCGTGTACTTTACACAAAACATATATAGTCTACTTAACCGATAATATTTTTATGTTTTATTATCCCAATATCAGCGTATGTAAGTTAATGGTAAACAAAAACAGTTTTTGAATCGGTTTTACATGGAAAAGGTTATTCTAACCCGAAAACTATTTGTGTATATTAAAAGTGATGTAAATCCACATTTCGTTGCTTTAACTGCATAGAAATCAAAAAATTGCATTGAATGAAAGACAAATTGCCCAAGAGGAACCATCAAGCACAAGTTTATACCAGTTTGAAGGTGGATTTGTGGGTACATTTCAAAATTTTCATGGAGTAAAAAGAACCATAATTACCCATAGGTTATGGGGTCATTTGCAATTTATTAGATACGAAACAATGACAATATAAATTACTCTAAGAAGAGAAAAATGAGAAAAGAAAACCGTACATAATATTGCTCCATGTTATATTAATGGGTAACTTTTAGATAAAACGGGTGTACTACAAAAAATACGAGACAACCAATTAAAACCCAGCATAAAAATGAGTTACCCACTCTTAAATTAAAAAAAATACAACACTAAATTTTTATTAGTTGGTTCAACTTGTTTATAGTGGAGCCGTCTCCTTAAAGTTATATATATATATATATATAATTATTGTGAAAATACTATTAAGCTATTGAATCTTATGGTACCTAACCCTTAATTTAATTTTTAATTTGGATCCTCATTTACGGTAGAAATATTCCAGGGGATTGGTATTTAGTAAAATAACGAAATCAGTTGCTTAAAAAATCAACGAGAATTTTTTTTTGTGAAATAAAATTGTACTCTGTACTAGTATTGTAAGACAATTAAATTGTAGTACTAAAAAATATTTTCCCCTTAATTATAGCAGTGTGTGTTAAATTTCCAGATTTATTTTATTTTACTTCCGGCAACCTCCTCTCTCTCTCTCTCTCTCTCTCTCTATATATATATATATATATATATATATCATACTGTATTAGTTTATGTCTCATCTTCAATTAGTACCATCCCTGTTATTTCGCTTAATATATTAATATTCTCTCGTGCAACAATCTCTATGTCTCTAGTCTAGTGTTTGTTCTTTATCGGTTTTTTTTATTTCTTTTTGGTTTGATCAAATATCGAATATCATCAATATTTTTATTTTTTTTGCGTTTTGGTTACTAAAATGGAATGAGTAATTAGTATTAACTAATAAGTTATAACTCATAAGTAGCAATTTTTTGGTACTTTAGTATTTTAAGTCTGAATTCTACTTTTACCCAATGAAACCCTACAAATAACACCACTTTATATATGAGCCGCTATTTTATGCTAATTGAATTAAGGCTCTGTTTGACAACAAATTATCTTGGTCAGAAATCACATTTTGGGTCTGTTTGGGAACATGTTTTCTTGGCTGGTTTTTAGTTTTTTGTTTGTTAATAATAAGTGTTTGTTTGAACCGTCAGATTATTTGGCTTTTAAAAGATCAGATTTTTCGGCCAATAAAGTTTTAAAAAAACCTAAAATATGAATTTTCGATGGATTTTTTAAATAGATTTATAAATTTTTTAAACCTGATTTTGGACATAAAAACTTTTGCCGGTTGGTATATATTTTAATTTCCACCAAGATGTAACTGTTTTATAATAGCTTTGCAAATACCAGGAATATCAAAACTTGCTATTAAAATTTCAGAAGTTTTTTCTTTAGACTTTCAGAATTGATCTTTACAGGATCTCGGAGAACCTAAGGCGATATCTTAACTTAGTAAGAATAAGACATTAACTTTTCTATCAATGCTCATCTCCTAGCCTCTTTTGGTTGGACAAGACACTATGCTATGTACAAGGGTTTGGGTTGTCGAACAAAGTGTTTGAGTTGTTTAACCACGACACCTGATTTATAATTTTTCAGACATCTATACCTTTATGAAAAAATACATGCCTTTAATGAAATTCTACTGTCAAATGTACTGTATAAACTTCCAAAGTTTTAATCAAATACCCGAAATTCACTCGATGAAAACACTTCACCTTGGTTTAAAAACAAGGAACAATCAAGTGCTTGCATTTTATTGAGGAAAATAACGACTTTGTATCACATATATATTCCGATCTGTTTTTTAATTTGAGCCACATCAGTTTATCATTGGTGAGGTACCACTGTACCAGTAAAATATCAGTCATATTAATGGAACTGGGCTTGTTGGAGCTTTCTTATACTTTCTGATACAGTATGTAAGTATTGAAACCTGTGGCTTTTATATAGCTTCCATGAAAAGTAACTTAGGCAAACAATGATGAATTTCTCTAACTTGATAAGTGTTCAATCAATACACTCGAATCTGAGATTAGTCTAAGTGGTTGACACGCTAATATATCATGATTTGATTGTATTGAAAAATTCAAAAACAGTCTGTCTTCAATTTTCAACAGAGGAAAAATCAGAAATGTTGTATGTTGAAATTTTTCAACGCAGCTGCAAAAGTGAAATTTTATCCGAAATTAATAAAAAATTTGAATTTTTTTCTATATTATCTTGTCATATGGAAAAACAATTATATGAACCCGATACACTATTATTTAGGGTGTGCCAACCAATAGTTTTTTTAGTTTTAATTTTAGCTTATATATTTTTGGTTTCATTAACATCTGTTATGTTTTTACTATTTTTTAGTTTTAATTTTGAATTAATTTTATGATATATATTTTTGGTTTCATTAATACGTGTTAGGTTTTTAGTATGTAGCACACCCTAAATAATAATTGACTGAATTTACAATAGTGTTAATCGTTCGGTGTTCATTCTAAAATACACTATTATTTAGGGTGTGCCAACTAATAATATTTTTTAGTTTTAATTTTGAATTAATTTTAAGTTAGATATTTTTGATTTCATTAACATGTGTTAGTTTTTAGTATTTTTTTAGTTTTAATTTTGAATTAATTTTAAGGTAGATATTTTAAGGTTCATAAATAAGTGTTAGATTTTTAGTATGCGACACACCCTAAATAATAATGGACTAGATTCACGGTAATGTTAATCGTTGATGTTGATTCCAAAACATTAAAACAAAAATCAAACACACAAAAAATCACATTTTTACTGCCGAAAAATCAAGGGAGACTGCCACAAAAATGGATCCACTATATCATGCTCATTATCTGAGTTCGATTGCTCATGCCACAAACTCAATAACTCCAAAGAGATTGTTATTAATTATAAAACTAAAGTGACTTATGAACCAGATTCACTTAAAATTACTGGCCGTACGTCAACAATATACACAAATTTTATCCGTTACGAAACAACATACAAATTTAACTTGTAAAAGTAACATATTTTAATTGGCTAAACAATTTTTCTTACAAAACTAATCAAGTTTAACATTTAAAATGTGTTAAACTTTTAAAATTTTTGATTATAACAATTTAAATACATGTTTTTTTTTTTGCAATTTAAGGTTACACATATATTTATAATAGACACTTGCTTAATGACGAAGATAGATCAATCATCCATCACCACACGTTTCAAGTAAAAGAAGAAAAAAAACAAAAAAACAACCATATATATATAAAAAATAAGTTTATTCACTTTTGTACCTTCGTTTATTCAGTTTTTTCCTTTTTTTACATTGGTTTCTATTTTTTTCCCTTTTTGTCAAGCTTTAGCCGTTGAAAATTGACCAAAAAACAAAAAAGAAAAGGAAAAAAAACATAACAATTAAGAAACAAAAAGTACAAAAGAAAAATAAAGTAGAAAACATGGTTAAAAAGGAAAAATTAAGAAACTAAGGGGTAAAATGATAAATAATGAATAAATAAAGATACAAAAAATATAAAACCAATTAAAAATTGTTTTAAAATAAGGGACCATAATGGGAAAAAAAAACCCAAATAAAATGTACTCACTCCGTTCTCATTTAATCGTACATTACGAAAATACGTGTAATTTTAACCGGTCAATAACTTGTATCAAAATTTGTCGTAATAACCGGCTTATAACTTGTATCAAAATTGTCAAAATGAATTTTTTTAAAATCTAATCATAAAATTTAACATTTAAAATTTATATTCCGATAATTTTAATATAATTTTTTTATATTTTAAAATCAGATAATTTGTTTTTATTAGTAAGTGTTACAAACAAACAGGTGTACTAATATAGCAAGTACTTTAAAGTCAGTCAGATAGAAGCGTGCTCTCTCACTCACTCTCTCTCCTTCCGTTTTTTTTTCCTTCTTAGGGCTAACTTCTTTCTCTCTTTCTCTCTCTCTATATATATACATAATTATGAGGACTCGAAACGCCGGAAAACCGAAACCAAAACCGGAGGCTCCGGCGAAGAAGACGCCGCCTTCAAGACGATCCGCCGCTAAAGCTGTTCAGAATCCGCCGCCGGAAGATGACGTCATCGCGGTGGAATTAGGTAATCAACGATCAACACGTGTTGAATTGTTTTGAAGTTTTTTTTAAAAAAATTTATTGAATTTAATGGTAAATTTAGAAATTAGGCATGTAACGAAGATACTATCCTATACAAAGTGGAATTAGGTATTTAACGATCGACACGTGTATGGGTTTGAATTGTTTTGAAGTTGTTTTTATATTTGTTGTTAATCTGGTGTTTGGTTATTTGATTTTTGATTTTGTTTTTTTCCGCAAGTTAGGGAAAATTCATTTATTAGTTTGGGGAATTTGATTGTGCTACCTAAATAATCGTTTGCTAGGTTTGTTTAGTATTATTTATATATTTCAATTACAAAGATATTCTGGTGTTTGGTGATTTTTATGTTTGATTTTAATTTGTGTTATAATTTTGTGTAGTTAATTAGTTTTCAAGTGAGTAAAGGAGAATTTATCTATCAGGTTCAGAAATTTGATTATGGTACCTGAGTAATCGGAATTCAGTAATCAACGATCGACACGTGTATCGGTTTGTATTGTTTTGAAGTTGTTTATGAATTTATTGTTGTTATCAAGATATTGTTCTAGTGTTTGGTTATTTTATGTTTGATTTTAATTAATGTTGATGATTTTGTCTAGTTAGTTGTTTTTATCAGTGAGTAAAGGAAAATTTATTTATCAGATTGAAAAATATGCTTATGCTACCTAAGTAATTGGAATTAGGTAATCAACGATCGACACGTGTATCGGTTTTATGAATTTATTTTTACGGAGATATTGTTCTGGTGTTTTTGTTATTTTAAGTTTGATTCTAATTGATGATGATAATTGGGTCTAATTAATTGCTTTTTCAACGAGAAAGGGTAATTCGTTTCTCAGTTTGGGGAATTTGATTATGCTACCTAAGTAACCGTTTACTAGGTTCGTTTAGTACTATTTATTGGTAATCAACGATCTGCACGTGTATTGGTTTGAATTGTTTTAAAGTTTTTTTTATCAATTTATTAGAGCTACGGTGATATTGTTCTGGTGTTTTGGTTATTTGATTTTTTATTTTGATTATTGTTGATAATTTTGACTAGTTAGTTGTTGTTTTCAGTGAGTAAAGGAAAATTTATCTATCAGATTGAGAAATTTGATTATGCTACCAGCTACCTAAGTAATTAGAATTAGGTAATCAACGATCTACAGGTGTATCGGTTTGAATTGTTTTGAAGTTTATGAATTTATTGTTGTTACAGAGATATTGTTCTGGTGTTTGGTTCTTTGATGTTTGATTTTAAATGATGTTGATAATCTGGTTTAATTGATTGTTTTTTTAGCGAGTAAGGTAGAATACATTTATCTGTTTGGGAAATATGTTTGTGATAAGTAATTAATCGTTAACTAGGTTCGTTTAGGACTATTTGTAAAATTATATTACAGAGATATTTTGAAAAATGGATTATGCTACCTAGTTAATTGTTTACTAGGTTTGTTTAGTAGGATTTATAATATTTTATTACGAAGATATTTTGAAAATTTTGATTATGCTACCTAAGTAATTTGATTGAAAAAACACATTTATCAGAATAAGAAATTTGATTATGTTTCATAAATAATCATTTACTAGGTTCGTTTAGTACTATTTGTAATATTTATCTTTTGAAAGGTAAATGGAAAAAAAAGCGATTGGCACCTGTATCATTGGAATTGTTTTAATGTTGTTTTTAATATTATTTTTAAGTTGAAACTCATAATCAGTTCATGCTGACATTGTTATTAAAAAGATATTTAGCTGTTTGGGTACATTATTCTAATTAGTCGATTTAATAGAGAGCGAGGGAGCGTTCATCTGACAGTTTATGAGGTGTTTTGCGAAATTAGCTTTTCGTTCTGTTTGGCTAGACTATGAAATATGGTGTGTTTTTCTAAGATATTTAGTAGTATTGCATTTCTAAGATATTTTGAGGTGGATGTTGGTTATAGGTCTGGTGTTTTGTGTATTGAATTCGAAGACATGATTACAATTAGTTGGTTAACTAGCTAGCCGCCTAGCAAGGGAAAACATATTTGTATTCATGAGTTCGGGTTATTTTGATAGTATATAGTTGGGATTCAGAATTGGTTTATGCTGATATCATAATTATGAACATGTTTTGAGGTAGATGTTTGTTATAATTTTGGTGTTTGGTTTATTGATTTTTTTAAACTTGATTGTAATCAGTCAGTGTATTAGTGAGCAAGGAAAAAATCATAATCAATTAAATGAAATTGTACGTTCTAAATCGTTGATATAATTGGTTTCTATGCTGATATTGTTACGAAGATATTCTGAGGTTTATTTTTTATGCTATCCTATTCTTTTCTAGGTTTTTTTAGTTTGTGCCGTTACTTTTATGAGGATGGTTTGAGGAACGATAGGTGTTTGGTAGATGGAATATGAAATATAGTCTCAACCAGTTGATGTATTAATGTGTGTTAAAAGTTACTCTTATGGTCCTGTGAATAGATTAACCTTGGACGAAGAACGATTTATTACTATATTGCTACAAAAAGGCGCGATCTTTGTCATCTTTTCTTGATAACTAGTAACCCTTTTGAATAAAACGGGTGTGATATATCATTGCGGCTTCTATATATCCCCAACAGCAAAGTGGATCAGTGATATATCAAACCCATTGAAATAATCATTGAGTTTCTAATCTTACCAACCTTATCAGAAGCAACTTAATAGCAAATCCAACCCAAATGATTTCGTAATACCAGTTTTGGGTTTTCGGTTAGAAATTTTCTAAAAACCGCAGATCAGAATACCGATCTTGTTAATTTATTCTAACAGAAAAGAAACCCACTTTGTATCAGATCACCTACCAGTTGATTGTATAACATATCAAACAAAAATATCGGGTTTTCCTTGCTAAATTTTAGCTAAAAATTAAGAACCTGCTAGCACTTAAAGCTTATTCTTTATTTTGCTGGCTAATCATCCTTGTTTTAAACTGCACGACTACGTTTTATTTAATTTAGATTCTGCATTTTCCGCTGGTGTCAGAATAATAAAGGGAATAAATAGATGTGCGGAGTGCTTTTCGTTTTTATGGAGTGTGGTCTTAATTTGGTTTTATGATTTTGTCAAATGTTTCAGTTGACCAGGCAAATTTGTCCGCTGATGTCATGGAGGTGACACCAGAAACTAAAGGGACTAGAGGTAAAAGAAAATCTGCTGTAAGGAAAACACCTGTTAAAACCAAAACCCCCACTTCGGCAAAAACTCCTTCTCGAAGGACACGTAAGTCTAAGGTAACTCCAGAGATAGAAGTTGAAGAATCCCCTGAGAAAGATGAGGAATCTGTTCAGAAAGAGGATTTATCTGAAAACGTTGCGGGAGAATCGACAAAAGAAGCAGAAACTGAGAAAGAAGTCGGAGACGGGGGAGAAGGAGAGTCTTCCAAGAATGAAGAAGAAGTACCTGAAACTGTAGAACATGTTGAAAATGTTGAGGTAACTGATCATAGAGCTGGAGAGTCTTCAAAGAAAGAAGAAGCATCTGAAGTTATTGCTGAAGAATCTATAGTCAAGATAGAAACTGTTATAACTAATATTGAGGTAAATCATAACGCGGGGATTGAACCTGTTTTTGATGTTGAAGAAACCCCAAAAGTGGAAGAGAAGATCTGTGACATTGAAATATCCTCGGAGCAGGTGGAAGAGGATGAAAATGATGATGATCCAGAAGAGGATGATGACCCAAAAGAGGGAGAAAAAAATACTGATATTGAACAAACCCTTGATCAGAGTGTTATCGATGCTGAAGAGCCTTTTGAAATTGAAGAGAAATCTCTAGAGAGAGAAGCTGATGTTGATCAGGGTGTTATGAATTCTGAAGAAGATTTTTCGAAAACGGATGAAGATGTTGTTGACACTGAACAACATTTGGATCAAAGTATTATGGATGTTGAAGTCACTTTAGAAACGGAAGAGGAGACTCTCGAGATAGAAGAAACTCTTGTTCAGATCGAAGAGAAGACTCTCGAGATAGAAGAAACTTTTGTTCAGATTGTTACAAATCCTAAAGAACTTACAAAACCAGATGAAGATATGGATGAAAACCAACAGAATCTGGTTTCAAAAGATGGAGAAGCCATAAGTCAAAAGGAAGATAGAGAAGAAATTGGCATGGGAAAGGAGGAGGTAAAGAATGATGATGAGTTTGCCAACATGGAGGAAGATGTTATGGATGAGGATATTAACCAAAAGGCAAATGAAGTAGATCCTAAAGTTGTCGATGAATCACCAGATAAAGAGAAAGTAGATGACTCCAAGGACAAGGGTGTTGTTGAAAAATTGGAGGAGAGAGAAGATGCAGCTGAGGCATTGGAACTTGAACGCACGGAATTAAATAATGCAGCAAAAGAGCGGAAATTTAGAAAAGAGTTGGAGATTTTTGTTGGTGGGTTAGATCGTGATACGACTGAAGATGACGTGAAAAAGGCTTTTGAGAACATAGGAGAGATAATCAAGATTAGGTTGCTAAAGGATTCATCAAATACCAACAAGGGATATGCATTTGTCAAGTTTGCTGCTAAGGAGTTAGCCTCAAAAGCTTTACTAGAGTTGAAAAACCCACTTGTATGGTTCTTTTCCACTCTTCTCCTCATCATATTCCTAATATCTATCTTGTTGATGAAGCCTTTTCTTAATATTGTACCCCAACCTATCATCTTTTTTCTTGATTTTGTACACCGGCCTGGCAAGCGATCAAGTTTGATAATTAGAACGCTAACCTACCTGTTTTTTATTGCTAGATCAGTAGGGTTTCGTTAATTTAACCTTATCTGCTAGTCATTAGCGTAAAAGATGATAGTTGACCGTTAATGTAGTGTTCAAAAGTGATAATAACCGGACGAGTAATCATAGTTGCACTAAATTCATGTCCAGAAATGACCCGGAAGAAGTGCTTGTGCAAATATAAAAATGACATATTAGTCACTCCTGGAAGTGACGGAAATGTTATCTAGGGAGGGACTGAAATGTAATCTTGGAAGAGACTGAAATTTAATATAGGATAGACTGAAATGTAAGTTCTGCAATTGCACAAGCAATCTTTCTCGATGATTCCTCCGACATGCTTTTCCTCATAAAGTGTTTTCCTAACCAAAATGTTGTACAAAAGTGATAAATATGAGATTTTTCGTTAGACAGAGGAACATCGACTGATCTGTTTAGCTTAGGTTAGTGTATCAAATGTAGAAACGATAGGTTAGCGATCCAAATTAAAATTTCGTAATATGTTAATGTAGAAAACATTGAAAAGCTGCTTTAAATGCATTATTAATTTTCTTTTGAAGATCCGAGGGAAGAGATGTAGGACAGCTGCAAGTGAGGACAATGATATGTTATTCTTGGGCAATATTTGCAATACATGGACAGAGGAAGCTGTAAGTTTTTGCATAATAAGTACAACCTATCTTTTTCTTTACTTGACTAAGCTCGGTTGTAATTTTCCTTAATTTGATGATTTGACAGATTAAACAAAAGTTGAAAGATTACGGAATTGATAACGTTGAAAATATTAATTTAATTACTGATGTCCGGCAAGAAGGATTGAGTCGAGGTTTTGCTTTCCTCGAATTCTCTTGTCATGCTGATGCCATGTCAGCATATAAAAGGCTCCAAAAGCCTGACGTTATTTTTGGTCACAGAGATAGAACTGCAAAAGTAGCTTTTGCAGAACCTGTTCGTGAGCCAGATCCGGAGGTTATGGCACAGGTTAAATCGGTTTTTGTTGATGGGCTAAATCCTCAGTGGACTGAAGAAAAAGTTAGGGAAAAACTGAAAGGATGTGGGGAAATTGTCCGTATCACCCTTGCCCGTAACATGTCGACTGCAAAGAGGAGGGATTTTGGTTTTGTTGATTTTGCGACTCATGAAGACGCTCTTGCTTGTATCGAGGGCATTAATGGAAAAGACTTCGATGAAGGGAGCTCAAAGGTATTATCTAATATAATTAATTTTCGTATGTTGTAGAACCTGTTAGCACTTTCTTTTGAAACTCTTATGTATCTTTTTTGGTATTTGGATTGTTTTTTTTTTTATAAAACTGGGATTCTTACGTTTCCTTATCAAGGTGAAGGGGCCTGTAGTAAAATTTTGTAAGGATATGTTGGATTCTTCAAATACTGAGACCTTTTGCAGTATAATATAAGCTTTAGTCTTTTGCTTAAAAGCTGGATCACATTTAATGACTTCACTCCTACTCCCTTGAGATTCGAAACTCCGAGAGTGTTAAGTGCTAACCACTAGGCTGGCCCTAGTGGTTGAAAATCCAGCTGTTCGATATTGAAATGCGTCGTTATAATTTTTTTCTGGTTGAATAGTGGGTGTTAAGCTTTGGTACTATTGGTTTTGGCAGTTGGCACATGCATGAATGTGGTGTTATGGAGAAACTAGTTCAAACATAACTTATTGAGTGAATTATGTCTTCTCAGGGAAAGGTTAGAGCAAGGCTTTCAAACCCTTTGCCGAAAACTCAAGTTGTAAAGGGTGGAATGTGTGGAGGCTTCAAAATTGGCCAGAGTGGTGGTGCTACAAGCTCCTCTAGACCTGGTAAACTTAACTATCCCCCCAAAAAATTCTTTAGTTTGTTGTATGAATAAAATATTAAAATTTATGAAAATGGTGTTTGATGTTTGCAGGAAGGGGTTCTGGGATTGTAGGACATGAACTTGACCGGCCAATTTTCCAACGTGATAGGAGTTTTGTTCAACGTGGGCGTGGCCAAACCGGGAGAGTAGGTTTCACCCGTGAACGCGAGCCTCATATGCAGTTTCCTCCTTTCCAGAGAAGAGAGATGTTTGGACGAGGTTATTCCATGCACTTTCTGCATTCTCTCTCTCTCTGTATATAATATATGTTTGGCCGGTGATGAAGTGAGCTCATTAAGGTCTGTTTTTAACATGTGTGTGAATTTTCTTAAGAACGTTTTCGAGTTTCGGCTTATGTTACTTTTAGGGCCTTGAATAATTGGCATTTTGCTTGTCTTTTTCCCCTTTGCTGTTCAGAAACTTCTCTCTAGACGTCCACTGTATTATTTCTAATGTATGGATTTATGGCTTTCTGTAAATATCTGATTATAGGAGTCCTAAGAGGTAATACGTAATGATTGAGACTTCCTGATTTGATGGAATACTAAACTTGCTCCCTGTCTCTCTCTCTATTGCCTTAGATAATCTTGTGAACTTGTTAGTTGCTTTAATTATAAAAAATTCTTAGTTGCTTATTCTTTGTATAGGATTCACGTGATTGTAAAATCTTAGACCAGTTCACAGTCTGTGTAGAACATTTAGAAAACCGACATTTACCTTTTGAAAGTTTTGACACCTACATGTATATTTATATATCAACTTAGTAAACTCTATTATCTAGTTTGTTCATTCTTCTTGCCGTTCAAATTACATTTCTTCTCAACATGGTAGGTGGGTTGAGGGATTAAGCTTCTCCTCTTATTGATTTTATGCTATAAATTATTATATGGATAGGTGGATGGAGGGATCACTTTCGACCTGCGCCTGACAATTTTGCTACAGCTCCGGCACCTTTTAGACCACACCTTGATATGACGAGGCGTGATGGAGCTTATAATAGAGGCTATGAAAGGCATATCCCAAATAGCAGATTACCATTTCGCCCAGAAGAAGGATACAGCGGACCAGTTTTGGGAAGGCAGATGGAAGACCCTTACTTTTATCATGGTGGGACTCATGGTATAAAGCGACCATTTCCCATGACAGTAAGTTGTTAATCTCATCTCTCCTTTTTTTGCATGAATTATATATATATACATACATTTCTTTTCATTTTGTTTTAGCAGTGATTTTTGAAGAGTCGAGTTACTGCTGTGTATGAGCCTTACACTACAAATTGACCGCAAAAAGAAGAGTGTTTTTACCAAAATAATGTTCCCTGCTAAACTAATTTACAAACGAATGCTCTTTTGAAACTATTTGCCTTTTTTAGGTTGTTTATATAACAGGTAAATAGACCATCTTGAAATCATCCAAAATGAACCAAATACAATTTCAATCTTATTGAGCCTTAGATGTAGCTGAGTATGTGGATTTTTTTCTTCTTACTTTTATAATTGTACTTGCAAATTCACTTTCTCAAGCCTTCCAATTACACTTCATCTTTCTAACTGAATCTCTTTACAATTGAATCTTGAAGTAATCAATTTGGCCCTTGTATCATATCTTTCCAATTGATTGCAGCAGAGAGAATCAGAGGGGAAAATGGATGGATATACATATTACATATATACATATATATTAATATATAGGTGTATGTGTGCGCATGTGTGTGTTTCTGCATGTGTGTTGGTGTATCTATATTAGTCAGAGAGTGAGAGTGAGAGAAATACACTGTATATAATTAGAAGAGGGAAGATATTGTTCTGTATAAATAAAAAATATCTGTAGCGACCCATACTCCTTTATGTTCTTATGTTTTCTTTTGACATGTAGGATCAGGACCCCGGTTACATGGATAGAAGCAGATTACGTCCTCGAATTGATTATTCTGATCCAGCAGTTTCCTATCAAACTCCTAGTTACCGAGGTGATTTAACAGTTCACAATATTTCATTCATTTAATTATATTTTCTATATTTTGCAATATCGCAAATGGATTAGTTTCTATTCTATCCTTAACTTGCCAGGTTGTTGATATAAATATATTTTCTTAGGTTCTTTTGGAGGACCAGACAGGAATCTCCCGCCACCTGATTATTATGGCCCTGCTGTGAGTGCTCGTTAATTTTTCATATTGCTTTGCTTTTGTCCCTTCAACATATTTTAATTTTTTCCCTTTTTTACGCCACAGTACCGTGGAGGCCCACAACCACCTTTTAACGGAAATGCCCGCCCCTATGGAGGTGGATACCCATCCAGATATTGAGAAGGTAATTTCGATCCTTAACATGTGCTGTTTTTTTACTTTTTCACTTTCTTTTATCATTCTAATTATATTTTGGGGACTTGACAGGTCAAACCAAGGAGGTGAGATTTCCAGTGGTGGACTATGGACTTCATTACTTGATAGGGAAGCTGGAATTTCCATGTTACTGTAGTAGTTTTTGCTTTTTCAGTTTTTCTCATCGAGTTAAGTTTCTGCTTTTTGGCTTTTCCTCTTTTTTTTTTTTTTTTGCCTTTTTGTGCCCCCCTAAATTAAGACATACCTGAGCTTCAATCTACCTTAGGGTACCTTCCATGAGAGATCTTTGTGTTAGTTTTGGGTCGGTTATATGATGGGTCTTGTGAGAGGTGTCACTTTCTCTTGACTAGGTAGTTTTGAGCATAGTAGGCAGGGCATTGAGGTCTTTCGTTTATGGTCTTTGTGGATTTAAATTTAATAATCTTGGTACTTTCTTATGGATAATTAAAGGATAACTTTGGAGATTGTTTTAATAGTTGAGTTTGAATTTGGAATTTGGTTTCGGAAGTATTGTCTTAATGTGGAGTGTCCTGAGGAGAATGTAGTAATTATATTGATTTTGGAGATTACAGATTTTGGATATTTCATGGCCGATAAGATCTTGGTCTTGTAAAGTGACATCTTCAGATATTGGGTATTTGACTTTTTGTGTGGTTATCTATGGTTGAGGTTTTGGTTTTTTTGAGGCTATCTGTGTGAATGTAGTTCATATGTTTTTTTGTTATTGATGGTCTTTGATGTTCAAGTATTCTTTGTGAGTGAAAAGCTATGGTAGTATAACAAGTATCCATTACCCTTAGTAGGTATTCATGGGGAAATATGGTTTAGGACTGCATATATTTCATAACGCTTCTTGATCTTTGTTTTTTGCAAATGGTGTCGCTTTTGTGGTTAGGCGTTTGTTTTAAGTTTATTTTTAGTCGACTGGATGTTGTATGCTTTCGTTGAATATTTTTTGGGATCTTAGTGCAATTTTATTAATTTTTCCTGTGGTAAGTTGCTCTGGTTAACAACACTTGTTGGTTTTATTGTCTTTGTCTAAACTTACTGCATGTGTTTTAGTATGAGTCAAGGTGTATATGGATACTCCTATAAATAGAGGTTTGCGCATGAATATATGGATATTTGGTTAATAATCTATAATTTGCTTAAAGAGTTTATTTCTGTAATCTACCGTCCTTTAACATACTTCAAAATTGGTTTGCACTTATTCCAGGCTGCAACAGTAACATACTTTTTAACGAGAACCAAAATTTAAATTGATATTAACAGAATGCCTGCTAGTTTCAATAAGCAAATAGGAAGTTGATAGTTTGATTAAACCATTATATTTCGTATGGATTTGTGGATTGTGGACGATCTAGTTTCTTGCTGTCTGGAAATTCTGTAGACACTTTTAAGGAGTCATCTTTTTTGGCTTTTGTCATCCATTTACTACCTGAGTGAAGCTCTACCTCTTAACATACTAGAGTAGATATTAGTATAAAGTTGAAAGTTTTTGAAATTAGTTTTCTTTTCCCTACATACCAGTTTAAAGTTTAGACCCGACATATCTGCCTGATTCGATATAGATGTACTAGGTATGGTCTATTTATAGCTTTTAGTTATAGTTATTGACTTTGACAATTTCAAGTTTTTTTTCCTCATCAGAGGCCGAATCTATTGTTTACGTGTTAATTTGCCCCCCTTATATGCCTCACAGTGTTTATATCGTCCGTTTCTTTGTGGTCTCTTTAATTTTTTGTTCTCTGAGCCTGTTTTTTTATTCAATTTGTAAGAATTTTGTTTTTTCATAATCTCTATTGATACGTCTCCTTAAAGAAATCAACTCTTAGTTACATATGCTTGTGAGATACTATAACACTGATGTTTTGCAGGTTTATATATTAAAACTGAAATAATTACTCTCCATTGTTGTTTTTTCTCTGGGTTTTTATTTTATTATTTCCTTTTTTTCTTTTTTGGTTACTCTCTGTTGTAGATAAATTTGTTACTTATATTCGATGCAGTTTTTGTTTAGTTTTAAGTTTTAACGCATTATGATCCAAGTCATTTGCATACTCTTTATTGATTGCATCACAACTAGCTTAATTATTCCAGTGACCAAACGCTGTAATGGAGCGATGAAGTTGGTCCGTTTTCAAGTAAATGGTAATTTTTATCTGAGCTTACCCACCTCTGAGCGTTGAGATTGTAGTTATAATTTTCGGTTAAAATTATTTGCTAGCATACATAATAACAATTTTCTTATAAAATCTGAATAGTTTTTTGGCACTTTATTTGTTTGGAAGAAAACCTATTAAACTATAGGGATTTGCTTCTGATTAGATTGTTACAAAACAATATTTTAGGCGAATGATTAAAGGTTTCATGTGAAGTCGATTAAACCCAAGTACCTTTTTTTACGGTGGAGGGAGTCACTTGTTTTAGCAATACATTTTGGGACGTGGGCCTTGGCTTTAAGTTGTATTGTACTTCAAAATTTCTGTTATAGTTGTGATTTGATATCCGAATTTCTTTTGTTAGCCTAATTTCTTAATGCAATGGCGACAGAATAAGTAGCATCACATAAATAATACAGTATTGCATAAATAAGCCTGGTTAATAGGGAGACTTGTTCAGGAACCCTATTACTACTGCCTAGTGGACCAAACTAGCTTCTTGACCGAGCTCGTAGTTGTTGATTTTTCGTTGATACAAATAAAATTGTTAGGAGTTCAGCTCACAAAGCTGTATACAATTAAGGTTAATATGCATGATGCATCTATGACAAAATTACATTTTAAAATTTGAACATGACACCAAAAACAAGGTTAATGTTGTACTACATTTATCCGATTCAATTTTGTATCAAAAACACTATCAACTTCCACTACTTGCGGTATGAGGATTGTTTATTGTTGTGAGAAGCTATTTTCAATATGAATTTCGTGCTAGTCGCTTTAGAAGATGCGAGTCTTTCCACTAGTGGTAAATTCTATTTTGTTTGATGAACCTAAATAGTTTATTGATTTAATCAAATATCAAATGACCTTAATCTAGGGAGAGATCGGATTATTCTAAAATTATCTAAATGGCATAATGATTTTATTGATGACAAACATTGTGCAAGTAGTTTTGAGATTTTTTTATTTTTTATTTTGATAAACAGAGTTTTTTTTATCAACCTTTGCGTAATTATGAGTTCAATTAAACTAGCACTATCCAAATGCATGGTGCGGATATCAACTGTTTAAAACTAAACTACTGAGTTTTCAAATACCGAACATTGTAAAATAACATCTTTAGCTAACACATCACAATTTCACATTAATATAAAATGATGTCTGAAAGTACATTGGAATTGCTTGAAATCCTACTCAACAACTACAATCTCACTATTATTGTAAATCTTTCGTCACTTTCGAAGGTTCAAGTAATGGGATGGAGTTAGAAAAATGATCAAATACAAATTGCATTCATGTGCTGAACTTTTCAAGGTCGAAGTTATCCCTTAATACTTCCTTTTGAGAAATAAAAAATTCTACTGTATTTTTATACAACGACGTCACCCTTTTGTCGACCTGTGGTACTCCAATCTCCGCTGCTAGCCAGTTTTGGTACCCAAACTGTGAAATTAGTGCACAAAATATAGATAGAAGTTAAAAGTTTACAAGTTAATTGTTGTAGAACTAACAGATTTTACGAAAATAATTTCCAAAACTTTGCTTGTATATTTTTAATTTTGTGTAAAAGATTTTGTTTATGAGCTGATACATCATCGATTTAAGGTTCTCGTTCTTCGTAGTGTTTTTAATGATGACCAGATTACAGACACTAGTGTAAAATACGTACTCATAAGTGTTAGGTCACATTTCAACAATATTTTTGTTCATAAGTCACTACTCTCATAAGATTTTTAAGTATATATCAGGTTATATGTGATAAAAAAAATATTATTTTCGTAAGTTTTTGGTATTTTATTTTTTACTTAATAATTCAAACAAACACTAAAAAAATAAAAAAAACAGCTTTTAAGTTATTTTTTACACTTTAATATTTTTCTCGTGTATATTAGAATATATTTTTTTAATCTTAAAAACAACTTATAACCTCTTTTTTACATTTTAATATATTTTCCGTATAGATTATAAGTTATTTTTTAAGCTTAAAAACATTTTTTAAGCTCTTTTTTATTGTGCCGACTAACTGGAACTTAAAAAAGTTTTGGTGCCGACTAACTGGAACTTAAAAAAGTTTTGGTTCAGGACCTGCATTTAAAAAATCTTGTAAAATGTAACATATGACTAATATTATCATTTTTCTATTGTTTGGAAAACATAATTAACTAAAAATGTGGGGTGTTACCAAAACGAGGCGGCCACTTGCTTGGTTTTTCTTGGGTCATTTATGAATTGGATCCCGAATGCGAAAACAAGAAGATAAAAGTTCAACTATAAAACGAAGAACATTATTTCGAATAAATATAAATAGAATGCAAATAAAACGGCTTACACTGCTAGTCTCGTAGAGTATTGAACATGTGCAGTGTAAATTTATACTAATGGTAAATTTCAAAACTAAACAATACAATTTTATATTTAAATTTTCATGACTTGAGAGGTTAATTCCCTTCCCGTGAATCCTAAATATTTTCAAACCAGACTTGAGAGGTTATATTAATGCGACAGTATATATATTTTCAAAGCAATAAAGTCTAAAAATTACCTCTTTAAAACCAAGAAGATGGGTATGGTGCTTGGGAATCCCAAACTCTTGCATATATTGATAATGTTGTTCAACATCAGCTAACATCTTTTCTTCACATGGTAAATGCAATTTACCAGACAATACACTTGCAACCCATTTTGATTGCAACTCGGTAACAAATGAAATAATTCCCTGATAACATGCACATAGGTATATAATTAATTAACCAATTTACAAAATACTTAATCCCATAGCATGTAATATACTATCGCTTATTCCGGTAGGGGTGGACTGGAATTTCATATAAAGTAGTTTATTCACATTGAAAACAAGAACAAAAAATAAAAATAAAAGACGGAAGAAGGTTAATGACTGACTTGTATCGGAATTCCAATGAAAGAGAGCCGAGGAGCAAGAGATGGGGGAAAAATATGTTTATATAAAGGCCCAACACGTTTGTCTTTGATACTTAAGGCACCATTTGTTTTCAAAAAAGGAAAACCGTAGGTGTACCTGTGAAATGAATTTAAGATTTTTATATTATATATCCCAGTCCTAAATAAATAAGTCTCTCTTACAAAAATACGTGCAATGATGTTTTCATATCTAAATTGTCGAAATGAAAAATTTAAAAATTCATAACCATGAACTAAGTGTTTAACTTTTGATTATTATTTTCTGGGCAATCTAGATATGAAAATTTTGCGAGTCAAAATGCATGTGTTTTCGTGATAATAAGCTATAGAGCTAAAAATAACACGAACGCGATTATTGCATATTACCCAGTGCAGTGTAATACGGTATTTGCAAGTACCGAAGAACTATCTTCAAATTCTATCATACCATCTTCATAAGTTTTGGTTATCTGTAAGAACTCTCATATTAGGTCAGACAAATCTATAGTTGCAATATTCAGATAAATCAAACATATTCTCAACTCATTCAACAGTCATTATATTTGGAATTATAGGTTATTGATATTTAAAAAGAAAGATAAATACCTTAGCATGTTGCCATATGTTGGGATAATTTTCAACTTTTGAAACAGAAATAATAGCCGGTGATCTTGATGAGAGGTGAACTTCTTTGGCAACCTTTGCAATTTCTGAAGATATATCAATTGCACTAGGTCCACTCCCAATAATAACTACTACCTGTCCACTTTCTACATGCTTATTTTTCTAGCAGATAATTGTAATGAATAAATAGATTGTGTAACTTCATAAGAATCTAATATATATGCTAACAATGTGTGTAATGAAGGAATTCTATTCTTCTAAACATTACTAGTTATAGACAAATATAACGTTACAGTTTGGTATAAATGACATTGTTTTCATGTGCGCAAAAATATAGTTCATCATTGTTCGCCCTTTTTATTTTGTTATATATGCATTAATATATACTTGCATTTTCATATGAAATCTTTTCTCAATACATGTATGATGTATGCTTTACTTTATATTGAGACTCATTTTTTTGAAAGAAGGACTCGACTCATCAATCTATTCTATAAGAAATTTCTTTAACGGCGCGACCCTGAGTAAAACACATAGACTTAAAGAAGTTTAAAAAGTTACGTGATTTATGTTGCGAAAGACGAGCATACAATATAACAATAAGCTCACAAACATAAACTTATATCACCTGATTTTGAAATGGTGCAGGATGACGATAATTGTGGCTATGCACTTGCTTTCCAGGCCATTTCTCAATCCCTGATCATCAACATAGAATTTTTTCAGATGTAATTATTTTTAATAGTAAATCACAGCTAATGATGCCTCAAATCTCAAAGATAAGCGTAGGTTAAGGTTTAACAGAAATAAATGATATCATTCTGTCATTAGTTGGTAATGAGTTCTTTGTCTCAACATTGCCAATAACAGAAGAGAGACCTATTATATATTTTATGTTCTAAATTAGAAATGGATCATGATACTTTTCGGATAGTGTCGAGAGAATGGAGCCAAGTATTGTACTGTAAGAGAAAGATTATAGGTTAAATTTAAGTTAAAGTTGCTCTCTCATATCGCCTATATGAGATTGCGCATTTGCATTATTTATATTTGTTGATGGTTACCCAATTCACTTGCGATTTCAACTTTCACGTACAAGCTGTGTCAACGTCATATCATATACAAATCTTGAAACAATGACATTGTTTTTTCATATCTTAAAAAAGTGGCAAATCTGTCTATTGATTAATTTTTGCTCATAGAAATAAAAACAGCTTGCAAAATTCTACTTTGTTCCTTCAAAGTTCAATGTGCTTATCCAACTGCCTTGAAACGGGAAATATGCGATTACAGTTATTTCTTGCCAGATTTTCGTCCATCATGTAACCTTTTTTAAATCAACAAGATTCCAAAGAAAAAAAAAAGGTAGGTTAAAACTTCATAAAGTATCAGTAAGGTGCCCCGTCGATGTCCAACCAACAAATAAATTGTCAATGCTTTATTTTTATTTATTTTCCGACAGCCCTTCAACACCAGGCACGAATACTTTAGTTTTATCAACCAATACCATTCTTATGCAAGCTGGGGTCGGAACAAAATATATGATTTTATGTGGAAATGATCATATCAAGCGCAAAACAAAAAAGAAGGGAGTCGGAACAGAATATAAAATAAAAATGAAGTTATTGGCAAAATCCCATCATGACTAATTGATATGCGAATAAGATCTATCTCGCCTTAAAGAAGTTCACGATAAACTCTTTTCGAGCTGGTGTGACGTTATAAAGATCCTAGGTACATCAACTAATTTTGTTTGTCTTACCAGGCTATACAACTAGATCAATATATATATTTACAATATTGACATGTTGTAGCTAGGTTTTACAACAGGTCATTTGAACTCCCATGTAGATGATCACAAATTTGATGTTTTTTTTTTAAATCAAAGTGGACTTAAAATACCTTAGATTGCAAATTTGGGATTCTTCTTTTTGGTACTTTACTAGTGATGATACTTTTGAGTTATCACTTCAATTATAACTTTGGTACTGATTTCAAAATCAAGAGTCTATGACACCAACTCCTAATATTAAACTGGAAAGATAACAGCAATGACCTACCCTTGTTAAAATAATAGCAATGACCTACCCTTGTTAAAATAATGAGAAATGATATTGCTATCCAAAAATATTACACAAAAACCTTATCCGCTGACGTGACAGGTTATGCGTACCAATTAGTTTTATTTTGATATTGAAAACATATTTTTATTTAAATTACAATTGGTCCACATAATTCGCCATGTCAGCGGGTAATATTTTTGGGTAAGATTTCCGGGTGACTATAGCAATGGTGTAAAATAATATACTCTACACTATCCAACAGACGGTATTAATATTGTTTATATTAGATGATTATCGTTTACTATTCTTTTGTTTAATAACATGATCCGTACCTGGAATATGCGCAACAATAGGTACAGTACAGTGTCCATTACATACGACAACAGCCTCAAACAACTCGGTCACTAACTCCAACTCGCCTATTTTCGATTCGATTAACCACATTTCTCCTTCCGAGTCAACTCGCTCGACACGAACAACGTCATTCCCAAACCTAATCAACTCGACTATTCCGAAATCATTAGCAAAGTCATTCAGAAACCTTTGTACCTCTTCATGACCCGGGAAAGTTCTTGGGTCCCCATCTTCTCGGACTCTAAATGGGTAGTCCGAAAATCCCATAGCTTGACGTGGAAGGTTCGTGCGAAGAGAGAAGTAGAGGCTGTTGTGGACGATTTTGCGGTTTGGGTCAAGGCTGAGTTGGTCCGACTCAACCTTTGGGTCATAGAGCCAAGTGCCTCCTACTTGGTTGGCTTTTTCGAACACCACAACTCGGTGTCCTTCTCTCTTGAGTTCGCGGGCTGCCACTAGACCCGCAAATCCGGCTCCAATCACTGCAACCTTTAGGCTCAAGCCCATCGAATATATGTGTGTATGTAGGTGTTTTGTTTTCCAACTTGAGGGGTTTTATATAGGTTATATATGTGTAGGGAGAATGTGTAGTATGCAAGTGCTTGCTTTTGTTCACATTAAACATTTAACATCAATGGGTCAAGGTGGGGATCTTAAGTTTTGTTTTTACATTTTTTACATTTGTTATATTTTAATTCAACGGTCCCAGGTCAAACTTTAGCTGTTGAATCTTATTTAAAAACTCAGCAACTTTGTTGCCAGTAATTATGTACGTTTACTATTCTTATATTCCAGTCCAGACTATATCTTATGTGGCAGGATTAAAACTAAAGTAAATAAAAACCATCAACACTCATCGGGTTTACTATACTAATTTCACTCCTAATGATGAGGTGTGAAGTATAAAGAAGTGTAAATATAGTGAAAAAATCAGTAATCAGAATATGAATATGAATTAATATGAAAATGAATATGAATGTAGGACACAAAGGGTGGGGAGTTCACATAGGCTGTTTGTCATTAGACTTATTACCAAGCTTAAAAAACAATAAATATGTAAATGGATTTTACTACATAATTGGTTAAATTCTCAAATTCCATCACCTTTTTAATAAACTAGAAATATTCTAGCTCATTAGCTGGTTATAAAATATTTTAGCTTTTAAGCAAAGCTTAACTTAGGATTGGACTGCATCACTGCAATTTGTTCCACAGTTCTCGAACTAAGCCACTTTGGACTTCTTCTTACCAGCTATGCATACTACAAATACTGAACTGCCAAACAGCTTTTCGCAAACAAGAACATAAATTTATCCCCAACATGATTTCATTAAATTAGAAAAATTCCTTCTATCCTTTCAACACTTAACCAGACAAGTATAGTAACTTCAAACCAAATATCAGAATTACAAATGATTCAAAGTTTCTTCCCAAGAGACACAAACTACTCTCTTAGATCATGTTAAGTGCATCACTCCCCCAAACTTTCGAAGAACCTACTTTAACTTGGGATCGATCCTCGGTCCCTTCCTTACCCATTCTTTGAGATCTAACGATCTCTTTTGTTGAAGAACCTCCTTCTTCAATCTCCTTTGCTTGCTCAAGCTTCCTCAGTTTAGAATCACGATCAAACTCATGTTCAGCCAACATGTTATAATTTTGGGGTATTTCATTATCGTAAATGGTACTATCCCCTACTTCAAGCGCGTGAAGGGCTTTGTCGCGTTCCTCTATGGCGTTGTTGCGCTCTGCGATTGCGGCATCTCTCTGCAACATAGCCATGTCACGCTCGGCAAAGGCTCTGCGCCTTTCGTCGAGTGCCATGTTTCTTTCTCGAACGGCAGCGTCTCTCTCAGCCATTATCGCCATGTAGGTTCTTATCGCCGAATTGTGTTCCTAAGTACATAAAATGAAGAGAAAAAAAGTTGCATTCAGTTATTAGTGTCATGTTGTGTGGCTTGATTTGGTTGCATCTCAATACTTACGCAAATAATAATAATAAGTACACTTCAAGTATCATTATATGTGTCTGGTATATAATGACTTAATGAGAATACTTTTTCATTTGGAGTAGTTAAAAATACACAATAGCAGAGTATAAAAATTGAAAAGTATACTTGTACAAAATAGATTAGGTATGGATCTCTATACTTCTGCAAAGTAAACTTTTTTTGCCTCAAAAGTATGAATATAAACTCTTTTTTCTGGTGCAACATGCACAAATTTTACTTCACAGGTAAAAAGCATGCAAAGTAAACTTCTACTGTTCTACCAAACAAGCCTTATGTATGTGATATCACGTACTACATTGTCACACAGCCCACTTTGCCACCTTATAGTTCTCACATACGAAAACATGGTACTCTTTGCATACCAGGACTCCATTTTAACAATCACATGTTGCAAGTTTTCAGAAGAAAAAATCACAAAGAAACTTTGTTGATTTTTACACTCAATGTAAGGAGCAAAATTACTTTTACTTCAATTATATGGTAACAACTAAGTAAGCAAGTGGTAAAATGACCTTAGCGTTCCCCTTAAGCACATTGTTTATCATTTACAAGCATACCAAGTTACCAACCCATAATAGCATTACTGTTAAGCCTACCTCTAACATACCATAAAACCGCAACCGAGCTACCAGTCTATCTCAGTTTAGGGTTCCAAACCATAAGTTGCATTTCATGAAGAAGAAAATCTTTCAATTACAAATAATATCATGTCTTATATTATAAAGAGTGGTCTATGAAAATAAAGAAAATGAGCAGTGCTACATAACTTAAGACTTTCGTAACCTAGATTTGTGTATTTCGAAGGACTGTTTATTCATACAGTTAAGCATGTAATGTTGATTCTATCTCAGTTTAGGGTTCCAAACCATAAGTTGCATTTCATGAAGAAGAAAATCTTTCAATTACAAATAATATCATGTCTTATATTATAAAGAGTGGTCTATGAAAATAAAGAAAATGAGCAGTGCTACATAACTTAAGACTTTCGTAGCCTAGATTTGTGTATTTCGAAGGACTGTTTATTCATACAGTTAAGCATGTAATGTTGATTTTTTCTCTGAGCGAGTTATGATGCTTTGATTATATTTTAATTCGGGATATGCTCATAGTATCTGACAATTTGATTTCAAATTAATCCTGACCTTATAAAATAACAGCAGTACACGCTGTCAAGACTCTCATGTCCAGAATTTAGAAGAAAAAAAAAATCTAGACCAATTTTCCTTATTCAAGACAGTATTGAATTTCCAGAACATTTATCAAAGTGCCTGTGAATACTTAAGAAATGTTGTAATATAAGTAATTAACTTCTGTTTCAGAAAACATTTCAATACATATCACTGATCGGAACTACTAGGAGTTTAGGCGCTTGGTAACTATTCAAAGTTAACATCACTCTATTTATAACATATAGCTAACAAAACCTACAACAAGCATGTTCCTACTGGTTTTCATGCTCTTGTTGTCGTAAAGAGACAGAAATTAAGGTAAAACCTGTCCTAAGCCTACAGTAATCATTAACCAGGCTACTTAGTCTACACAAATACTAACAGGTTTCAATGGCATAATAAATAGATAAATAGAATAACCTTTTAATTCCAACATAAGTGAAAAGGATTACCATAGTAGTGTAAAAGGTCTCACTAGATTTTAATCCTTCGTGTCTCAGCAACAGTTCAAACACACCTGCAAATAATCTGAAAACAAAAATGACATGAAAATACCAGAATAAGAAGATCACGCTATGTGAAACTACAAAAAGATGATATGAACAAGAATGACTAATTCCTTATGAATGAAGCTACGATACCAGCTAAAAAAAATCAATATATGTTTGTGAAAACTGAAACGTCTCAGCAAAATGAGTCCATGTATAACCCCCTATCATAAGAGGTCAGTACTGGTAGTAATATATCTGTCAATGAAACTTGAGACTAGCACTTCACTTTTGTTAAAGCAGTGTTACGAATGCTATATTAGCTTACAGACAGAGAGTTGTTTTAGGAAAGCGTTTTACATTATTAAATATAGAATAATGCCCTTGGCTAAATGTGTACAGTAATCCTACCTGATCCTAAAATGACAACTCAGAAAGAAGGCCGAAAAATTGAAGAGCTGAATGAGGCCATGCAAGAAGATTTTGGTTCCCTAAAGTTTAGTTCAATGATTGTCTTGAGTATATATAGGATCGAAGAGTGACTTTTGAAGCTACTTGGCAGCCACAACAGAATTTACTTTCCTACCCTTATTATCTTGGATTGTTATTATATATCCATAAAGACTAGATTACTTATATTTAGCTCCTTTAGCAAATTGTTATGTTTTGATCTTTCATTGTACCTCAGAAGCTTACCACTAGAAAAAAAAGTGTTTTCTCTGGGTCCTATATAGTTCAAAACTTCCCAGCTTCCTTAAAAGACAGCTTAAACCTTTCAAAGGGAACAAGATACTCCATACTGAATGTAGCATTTTGAGGTTTTGGAAACATTCAATCAGGCCTTTGACTTCAACTTCTATAAAATAATTTCTGCAGAGTTCTTTCTATTGCTTCAAAATCCAATCCTCCTATTTTTTTTTTTATTCCCTTTATTGATGAGACTTATAGAGCATATTTCATATCAGGATAGGAAGCCAGGATACATTATGCCAAATTCAATGGGGAATAAAGGAACTTAGCGCCGGGGGTAAAAATTACTTAACCAATACGAAGCCATAGAATTTGATTAGCAAGCAACCATGCATATAGATTAGTTCCATCTTAAAGTAAAGAATGGTATACCTATTTGGGAAAAAATGATCCCTTTTGAAGTAGTAATCATCTTGATGAACAATCAAATAATACTTCTTGATAATTCATACACAATTAAAATGGGGGTTTATTGCAAATATGTTCATCCGCTTAAACATCCCTAGATAACTGTCTCACTATTCATGTCACACATAAATGAGAGACAGAACATCTTTGTGGATATGTATACACATTAACACAACTAGAATGAAAAAACCACTGATGGGCATTTAGTATCACAAATGGTGTTTGAAGGAACTGAAACCGAGTGGTAACTCGGTCAAAGTCTTTGCAATACAGTCTAAAAGAACTTCCCCGATGACACATAAAATTTGAGCATTTCAGACTTAATGAATTAAAAAGCGTAATATTTTTATACTAGCTACATGCACTTATTTGTCCAGGACAATAAAATACACTTTCCATGGTAATTTCTGGTCAGACATTTCTATTTAATTTTGACTCCTTAAACGAGAATTGAGTGGCAAGTGCAAGTTAATCACACATGTTATGCTAGTTCACTAATTTCCGGTGTTGTGATGCTGCTTCACAGCTCTTCCCAAGACATTAAAAGTAAACACAAGGTACGCCTGTTTGGCTGCAAATTTCAAGCAAATACTGGGTTTTGTTTTTAAGAATAAAGGTGGGTTCATCTCGGTCAATGCTTCTTATTTTCAGCCTAAAAGTTCAGCAATAATATAAGGTTCAGCTTTCAAGCTAAAGATAAAAAGTGGTGAGCCTAATGTGTGAGCAAAACAAGGCTGTAATTTAAAATTAAAACCATAATATAACTGGGAAGCCACTTAAAACTACAACGGAACAAGCGTTAGCAGTAAAAAATAGTCAATCTTTCATAAACCTCTACAAAATCTAATGTATTATGCTTAAACCTCGTATAAGTACACTCTATAGACTTCTTATCAATGAGATTTAACCCGCACAATAAAGAAACCAAGTATATTCGACTTATAAGCATACAAATCTGATCATTAGGTACAAATAAACATAAACCCTAGCTTTTCAAAAAAGAAAAATCATTATTAGCACTGAACATGATTTAGCACTCAAAAATCATATTTCGGAAACATATACTAATTTTTTCATAAATTAACTCAAATAAGTAAAATTGATGCAAATATAAGGAAAAGCACAAATACCCAAAAATTAAAACTACATCTTTTATCCCAAAACATGCATAAAAATACGATCTTTAAAAAGGATAGATAAAAAAAAACCTTAATTTAATCAATTTAAAGATCCAACAAGGTTTAAGACAAAATGGGGTCTAGGGTTTTGTCAAGCTGATTAGAGAGAATAAAAAGAAATTTAAAAATAAAATAAATAAGAAGAAATTAATGGGTTCTTACCAGATAAACTGAAAATAAACACAAATTTGTTGATTTTTCTGATATAAAATAGGACGACCCACACTCTGTCTCTGTCTCTTTCACTCTAAGTTATATATATATATATTTTTTTTTATTTTTTTGAAAAGATGAATATTTTGATTAGGTGTTACTAAAAAGTCATTTTCACACAGAAAATAAAAGGAAAAAAAATTCCTTTAGTAGACTTCAATTGCAAATTTGCAATACTTAATAAAAAATTGTACAACTATTATCATTAACAAATTAAAAAAAAAATCGTAATTTTATACAAAGAATTCTTTTTCGGCCAAATTGATTCCCTAACAGTGTCACGTGCCAAAAACGCGGTCATACTAAATGGTGAGATCGGTTTGGTTTTGAGCTAAACCGAAACCGAAAACAAAACCGAAACCTAAATATTATTTGGTTCGGTTTTCATGGTTTTAAATTTTTTAATCATAAAACCAAACTAGACCCAAATATTTTGGTTCGGTTTCTCCGAATATTATAGAAAAACTATACAAATTAGTTTTTAGCTTAAGCAGTGACCCGTTTAATCCAAATTAAATATATATTTTTTATTTAAAAAAGTTTACACAAATTCAATAAAGTTTTAAACAAACTCAATATCTACAATTTTTTTTTTAAAGTATAATGTCCAACACTACTATTAATAAGCTTTAAAAATAGTAATGAAGCACACTATAGTCATTATTATTTCGAGAATTTGAATTACGAAATTAATTTAATTAATATGTACTGTAAAACCAAATTATCCAGCAAAACAACAAGAGCAAGAGTGTTATTTATATATCGTAATGTGTATATAATAGATGAATAAAAAATCAAATAAAAACTAACATTTACAATTGTCGATTTTACATGTTTATAAAAACTAGTTTTTGAATATGTATTTAGCAAGTTTATGTTTGTGGGGTTTTTTCTCCATTTTTTTATTTTACTTTTCTACATTACAAATAAATAATAAAGTGGGATTTCCCCACCATTAATATAAAAAAAGAATAAGTACATAGCAAAATAATTTAAAAACACTGTATAAAAAACTTGTTTTTTCATGTTTTTATATTTTCAGTTTTTCGGGACATTTCAGTTATTTCTAGGTTTCAAAAATGTAAAACAAAAGCGAATTGAAAATATACTTTAGTTCCGGTTTACCTTTTTAGGTTTCGAAAACCAAATCGAACGGTTTGGTTTTCACTTGATTCCCGGTTTGATTTAGTTTTTCGAAAAAAAATCTCACCCATGGTCCAAATAGTCACATCTCTTAGTATCCTTTCACAAATAGTACCCTACTTTACCATATTTTTCATCAGAAAAAAAAGAAATTTAATACCCGACCTATTGACTTTTACCATTTCGATGCGTGGCAAACTTTTTCTTATTTGGGCCCTCACCTATCTGTTAACATAGCTTTAAATAAAATGAGGAAGTGAAGGTTTGGAGCCACGTGCTGCTACTTAAAAATAGTGAATGCAACATACATGAAAAATAGATTTTTCAAATATATGAACATATTAGTGCAATTCCATTTTTTGTTGTAATACCTCTAAATAGATGAAAATAGATAGATAGAAATCCAAATTCTCCAACAAATGACTAAACAAATGACTAAATGAAGTGATTGGATTATACAAAAACGGGTATTTTACTCATAGCTTTAAAATGTCTCCTGATGCTTTTATGAGTAATTTTTCTTCTTTAATTTCTTATAATTTTGAAAAGGAATTCCTAAAAATTTGATATTTCTTCTAATCAACCATACACATTATCTGTTTGATCCGCAAAAGTTGTAATTCTTTTGACTTTACCCCAAAACGACTCATATCAAACTCAGATTGTCCTTATGATCTGAACTCTGATATTGCAACCTTTAAAATCAATCCAAAATAGCAACCTGCTGAGTTGTATTTGTTCAACTCAGCATAATTAATACTATTATCTTATTAATTAAAGAAAATTAAAATAATAAAAGAAGAAAATGGACGATTATTATAATAATATTTAATTAGTGACCAAATTCTTTATTTATTCATTCAATTTTTTTTTATTTAATAACATCTCAAGCAACTCAATATTTTAAAAATATTTGTTGTTATTTTTTTTTAACATTACTAACCGAGTAATGTTATACAGACAACTTCCACACAACTCACACACTACATAGTCAAATAAAATAAATATATATCATTTCAAATATACATAAAATACAATTTATAATTTGATAAACTCAAATATAAATATACAACATAATAAAAATCCAACCTAATAAAAACTTGAATAAAAATATACTAAAATCCTAGCTGATCATACCCTAAATTTAAATACTAATTAAAAATAAGATAATTTGTTAAATTTAAAAACCCAACATACTAAAAACCCAAATAAAAATATACTCCTTAAATGAGCCTATCCTAAATTTAAGGATAAATTAACAAAACATACTACTTTTGAAACTAAATTACAAAAAACATACCCTTACAACTTTAACTATCAAAAACATATCAAACAAATTTAATAATGTTTATTCTCTTTTTTCTCTATCTCTCATTTACTCTCTCTCTCCTCCCTTATTATCTATCTCCTTCATTCTTATCTCTCTTACCAATTCTTCTCTACATCTCTCTCATCTTACTCTCTCTCCTCCATTGTTGTTTATATTTTTATTTTATATCCCACTCTACATCTCTCCCCTCCTCCATCATGAAAACCCGTCACTAACTACCAAACACCATATAAATTATATAAACATCCATATACATATAAATAGATATATATATACATATGTAATACACAAATATACACTGGTTGATAGCCCGTAATATATGAAAAATATATGAAATTGGTGAGATTGTTTTCTATCCCGTAATATATGAAAAATATATGAAATTTGTGAGATTGTTTTCTATTTATTGAGCTTTGAGACTATTGTAAAACTTGTGGGTTTAAAATTGAAGGATGAAATTTATATGTATAGTATTGAGAGAAAATTATATCTAGAGTATGAATTTTTAAAATTAGGGTATGAAATTTTAAAATTAGGGTATGAAATTTTGAAATTAGGGTATGAAGTTTTAAAATTAGTGTATGAAGTTTTAAAACTAGGGTATGAAGTTTTGAAATTAGGATATGAAGTTTTAAAATTAGGGTATGAAGTTTTGAAATTAGGGTATGAAGTTTTGAAATTAGGGTATAAAGTTTTAAAATTAGGGTATGAACTCTTTTTTAGATATTTGATTGTGATTCAGAACATTTAGGGTATGACATTTTAAAATTAGGATATGACATTTTAAAATTAGCATATGAATATTTTGTGAGTTTTTAGTCATTTTAAGAGAGATAGATGGGTGATTAGCATGTGTTAGAAATATGTGCGATTATCGTGTGTTAGAGAGAGATGTACGATTAGAGACAGAGTTGCGGTTAGAGAGAGAAGTTAGATTATGTTTTGATTAGAATTAGAGAAATAATAAATATATATAAGTATGTTTTTTGTAAGTTAAGTTTTGGTGGTATGTTTTTTATAATATAATAGAGCTAGGGTATGTTTTTGTTAAAAATAAGAAAAATTGTTAAATATACTATTACTAATATATATAATGTATATTAATATTAAGAGTCTATGTTGATTAATGACTGTACATGTCATGTGTGAATGCTATTTAAGCGGGTAAATTTTTTGGATATTAAAATGTATGAGCGAAAACAGTTCGCTTATGTAAAAGACTTTTATTAAAAGAATAGCATTTGCAGTAATCTATTACAAAAATTGATTTCCCTTCTCTAAATATAGTCCAGATGTTATTACAAAATTCACAAGAACCAAATTAAAATAATTCATAACTGACAACCTAAAAACAAATTACAATAATTCATTAGATTAGGCGTTGAAGAATATATTTGACTATTGACTAGAAAAATTAATGATCAACTGTCTCAACCAAAATATTACTAAAATCAAAACTTTTCCATTAATTCAACAGGTCAAAGAACTTGTACAAATTCCCTAGCGGAAGCATTCACACATCTCATATATTTACTAATAATATATAGAAAATTACAAATAATGGCTTTCAAGTTTCAAATCTCTCCCTCTCCTTGTCCTTCTTGTCGTGGTTGCCCTCTTTCTCCCTTCTTCCTGCTCGGTTAATAGCGACTGGACACCGATAAAGAATCTGAGTGATCCGTTTGTTAATTTTTTGGCAAGGGGAGCAGTGCACACTTACGACTATGAAGCCAAAGTGCACTTGGTATTTGACAAACTCAAAAAAGGCCAATATAAGATTATTGGCAAGATAAAGAATTATCGTTTTATCATTTCTGCGATCAAGAACGCTACTAGCTCGAGAAAGCCAGATGATTACGAGGCCATAGTTACCAGACCTCTGCAAGTTCGATCCTCCTCACCCTGTTGTCCCCCGCCTCATATTTGTCAAGAAACTAAATAATTAAAAACTAATCGTGGAAACACACACCTTCATAAGAAACATAAATGCCATGAGAAAATGACATGATTTTCTGGGTTGGATATGCGTAATTCCATATATATATATATGTGTGTGTGTCTGTGTTGTTGGATATGTGAAGAGAAAATGACATGATCTTGGAAACACCCTAGTAGTAAGAATAAATGTGAAGAGAAAAGAAACATATATTTAGTCGTAATTCCAGAAAATAAACAACACCTCAAGTCTTTAGTCACTCATTTGTTAAAATCTACAAACAAGTATTCCTTTAAATCGTCCCTATGCTCCTAAGTCTTCGAATAGACGAACCCGTCAGAGCCGGGCCAAAGGATATGCAAACAGTTCAAGCAGTGTGTGCATCCCATCCCTAAAAAAAATATTATGATTTTTCTATACTATGTATTTCTATTTTGTTTTTCATTTACCTGGAAAAAACATGCGTTTCAAAATAGGTAACACGTCCTAAGAAAAAAATTGGGCCGGTTCTCGAACCCCTGTACCACAAAATTGCCGAATTCATTGCAGTTCCCAGGCTTATTACTGAAATTCATTTTTTATTTTTCTTTGTGCTATGCCCGATTGTAAATTTTTTATTTTCATTTGCCTTGTTTTTGAGGAATGCAGTATATTGAACTTTAACATTGAATTTTTCATCCCCGATTTAATAGAACTTCTGACATTGCTCTCCAATGTCAAGAATGTTCAAATATTGCACAACTCAGTCCATAATAAAACAGCAGATTAATTTGATACTTGTTGTTAAGCTGCCCCGGCTTTTCAGTTTGCCATAGCCTGGAAATCATTTCTTACATACAAGTTGTATATTTCTTATCCAAAATTATCATGAGCGTAACATATTTGGGCATATCACTTGGATAAGTTCTTGAGCGGCTGAGGACGTAAAGTCCAAAATATCATCACTCAAGTTGGCTAGGATCTTGAGTTCTGCACCCCTCATCATAGTCGCAGCAAAAAATATTTAGTGTTAGGCTGGAGAGAAAAGAAATGCCGATGAATTCTTCGGAGAGAATAAAATTTAGATTCTGAGAAATTAATTTATTGCCCAGAGGATGAAAACAAGTCCAAGAGGAATATTTAAACAGCGGGACTTCATCTATATATATTGGTTCTAAGAATAAGAAAGACCAAATTAAGAGTCGCCAGTAAATAACAAGTTAAACACAATGGTGCGTCCTTTGCATAAGTAAGAATTTTTTACATGGTCTTAGAGGGTTGGCGCATTCATTTTCCTTAAAAAGATGTTACCCAAAAAAAAAAAAATCTAACGGGCAAATAGATCCCCTTGTCTAATTCTCTACTTGGCATAATCTCTCCCACAGATAGACGCATTTATGAATATCAAACATTTTGCAGTTCAAACTCATTCCATAGTTCAAGTCACTCATTTACTTGCCAACCCCATCAGAACTAGAACAGCCTCCAAAAAATCCCAATTTGCCCAATCGTATGCTTTATTTAGGTCAATTTTATAGCCATACATGTTTTGTCGTTTACCTTTTTTCGTTATTTTCATAGTATGAAAACTTTCTTGGGCCGGTATGATATTGTGTTGAATTTGCCTTTCTTTTTATGGAGTTCGACTGTTGTGACTTTATTAAGTCATTTATCGGTTTCAATCTCAAAGATATATCTTCGAAATAATTTTATAACAATCGCAAAGGCTGATAGTACTATAGTCCATCATATACTCGGGAATTTTCTTTTCTGGAATTACGACTATATATATGTGTAATGTGTTGTTTCATTCTCGCAGAATAAATTAAAGACAGACTCAAAAAAGTTCTTAACTGCTGTACAAAGATCTTAACTGCTGTACCAATAATACGCCAGTATTGGTGATAAAACAGCCCATTATATCCGTCTGGCCAAAGATTGACCTGCAGTCCTGCACCAGTGCCCATTCATATTCTTGCTGGCTCTGGCTCAATGTCTTCTACCAAAGGAAAAAGGTCGCATTTCCTCTTCGGCGTTAAAAAGTTTGCCGAAATGGTCAGTGATAAGCTCAGCCATCTCCACCCCTTCTTTAACCCATAAGTCCTCAGCATTTCTTACCTCGGTAATGCGATTCTTATGTCTTCTAAATGTAGTTGTTCTATGAAACAAAGCAGTATTTCGGTCCCCAAAATTGATGTAATTTTGGCACGTGGTTGCCAAAATACTCTGTCTTGTTCCAATAATATATCAAGTCTGAGCTTTAAACTTTTTCCAAGAGCATCACTTCTTCAAAACCCTCATCTTGAACAATAAGTATTTTTCCTTTGATTCTTTAGTTTCATTCTCTGTTTTGTTTCTAAAGTGTACCTTGCTCTTTTTACATTAATCGGATGTACTCTTTTTAAATCTAAATAATTAAGGAACTAATCTTACAAACAAGAAACATTGAACAGAAAATGACATGATTTCTATTTTCTAGGTTAGATATGCATGCATGTTCAATCTTTAGACTGATAGTTAGTAAATATAGTAAAACAAGCACTACAAGAAAACAGTCAGATAACGACGAGATTCTTCTATACAAAGTTAACTCGCTAATTCTGCTACAAACCAGTGACATAATAGTGTCACATGAATGTCCGTTAACACTAGCGACTATTTGGCGAAATAAGGGCGACCAAAACCAAAAGTCAAAGCAGCTACGAAGTTGACTGTGCTTTTAAGAAATGTTTGTGACACATTCTGTTATAGATTGGCGACGAAAAAAAATAAAGAGTGGGACCTGTGTGGGCCTTTTATTTTTGTTGAAAAGTCAACGAAAGGGAATAATATATTCGTCACAGTTATGTCACAATATTTTTTACCTGTTAACAGAGTTGCATGCGTGTCAGTTAATTAATTGGTGACAGAATTTGTGTCTCCTATCCGTCACATAATATATAATAAATTAACTGACACGTCATGTCTTTTACGTGTATTTTGACCGTCCTATATTGACTCTTGGTATTTTGAAAATTTATTAATTCCTTCACTATTTCGTCACCAAATAACTTTATATATAACCCCCCATCTTTCATCTTTCCCCACTTGTTAAACAAAATTCCAAAAAGTATAAACATATCATTGCAAAATATATTAGTATATATCGTCCGAAATTTGAACATGAGTTCGCGCATACCAATCCATTTGATAAATAATCCTCGAGCGGGAAAAGTGTAAGTTATTCATTTTTAATTACAATTATAAATTTTATGTGTTATTAATAGATACCCATTTTTTATTATATTTGCATGTTTTTTTTTTTTTTGTAGTATTTGTCCTGCTATCAAAAAGACGCTTCCAAAAATATTTTAAAAGCGACAAGAGTTAGATGGTTGGGATTGGAACAATATTTCAATTGATTTGAAACTATTTTATTTTGAACAATTGAAGGTAATTTTAATTTTGATATTTATATTACTATGTCAATAATTTATTTTTCATAAAATAATATGTACTAATTTAACAAATTTTATTGTAAAGGTCAATTACACATGGATGTTGGATATTGAGGACGATGTTTACAAAGCTTTTATTGCATTATGCAAGAGCCAATATCCGGGATGGGTATCTTCAATAATGATAAGGGAGTATAAACCTATTTGGATGAATAATGAAATTTGGGAAGTATTGACCAATCGCCCGGCAGAAATTGATCCCGATGAGTTACCGATTGTGATCGACGACAACTCGGAAAACACTCCGATAATCATCGAAAGCGATGGAAGCCAATAGATTTAATAGATAACTTTCGATTTATAATATGTATGGTTTTATGTGGTTCCTTTTAAGTTTTTCATAATTTGTAATAACTTTTTAATATGTTTACTAATTTTTATCATTTTCGGATATTTTAATCTTAATAAATATTTTTAAAAAGTACTAAAAAATACGGTTTTAAACGACTGTATTTTTTTTATTTTTTATTTTTGATATTTGCGATGCTTTTGTGACAGAGTAGAGAGAGAAGTTAGTTTTTTAGTATTGTTTATTTTATCCGTTTTTAATAATTGTTGTATTAAGTATAAATATTTAATATATTGTCCTATTATGATTATTGTGACAGACGTCCGTCTCAGTTTCCTCACAAATGTGGTGTAATAAATTACTAACTGCTACGCATGCAAAAAGTCTGACAATGTTGACCGTAAATTGAATAAGGCCAACTGCATCACTGGGATTCTCGGAGCACGCGTAATTAATTTTTGTGTTTTCCTCAAAAATTCATAGCTAAAAGTTAATATATATATATATATATATATATATATATATATATATAACTAAGGTTTTTAGTGTTTTTTTATGTATCCATAATAGTTTTTAAATTTAATAAATAAACAAAAATATTAAACAAATTAAACATAAACTTAATTCAATATTACAAATTATTAATTCATAAATTGAAACACCCACTAGTTATTCGAAAACAACAATAGACATAAAGTTAATCATACATAAAATTTAATCCGTGTCCGGATAATCTTCATCCTCTGAGCTCTCGCAGCTCTCATTTTTAACAAGATCGTAGGGATCTGCGTCCGCGAGTTCAACATCTAACGGTCGTATAGTAGGTCCCTTTACCCACATTTCTTTCCATGACTCTCAAATTTCTTCCTCAATATATGATGGTCTCTCTGTGAGTTCTTTTATGCTATCAATTCTTTCGTAATAGTATTTTCTTCCCATATCCAAAAAACAACAAATTATATTATTTCTAGTGGCAACGCCGTCCTCCCAGTAAAACAATTTCTGCAACATATTTAACAAAATTAATGACATATTTAACAATTTCTGTAAAAAAAATAATTATTAAATTAAAAATAAATAATAATACCTGAAATTCCTTCCAGTAGTAATCAACCAGTTTATTGTCCAAATCCGACCATGCCATACCCTTAAACTGTTGTCGTTTCTTAAAAATTATAATAAATTCATTTTTCGCTACTGGGTCAAACCTGTTTTAAAAATATATATCACACAATTAACACAAATTATATAAGTTTCAACATATTTTTTGTATGGTCTTTTTACGTTTCAGTATATAAGTTTAACATTTGAACAAACATATATCACAGAAACTACATCGTGACACAGATGGATGGCATAATTAATACATCTAGAAACGGAGTAGTGACGGACTAGAGAGATAAAGTAAGATAACATGCCCCACATGTTCAGAATATAAGTGGTTGAGTCTTACCGAAATCAAATAAAGCTTGGTGTGGAGTCTATGGACAGGGTATTTACATGTCACAGGTTCAAACACAATTGCTATTAACATTTTAAAATTATAAGATGTTTATAAAATTTAGGAATTTTAACTTCAAAAAATATTCATAATAGTTTTCAAATTTTACAAATAAACAAAAACTTTATACAACACCAAACATAAACTTAATTTAATATTACAAATTATTAAATTATAAATTATTGAATATACAAAACCATTAATACAAATTCTAACAACAATTAAATTTTGAATATAGCAAAATATTACTTACAATTCCGTGACGCCGGGTTTAATAATTGCTTTAATTAGCTTTTGCGTTCTTGTAGACATTTTTTCGGCAATTAACCTTTTTTTAAAAACAATTGGTTTTTTATACTAGTATTTTTGAACTAATTTTTTCCTCTAGATTTTATTATTATCACAAACTCATTTATACAGCAATTATAATGTGATACAGATAGATGGAATTAATGCTGGTATAGAATCCTATGTAGTTAGATACGGAATAATGACAAAATAGAGAGAAAATATAGGATAGACATCAGACCCCACATGTTCAGAATATAAGTGGCCGTGGCTCAACGAAATCAAAGAAATCTTCGTTATGGATAAGGCTTCATGTCCATTTCGACACTTTTATGTCACTACATGTGTAGCATATATAACCCATTTCCACTTCACAGATAACAAGTGTCAAATTCACAATTAATTTACTCCACATATGGTCCGACACTCAAGTAAATTTGGCACCCATTTGTGGTTATTGAAGTAAGTAACAATTTAATTAATTATATCAATATTAGTATTGTCCTACCCATCGTTACTCATAATGTATTATTACTATTGTTCAACATATCGTTAATTATGTATAATTTCTTAATCGATTTTATTGTTAATGTTAATAATTTTTCAACAGAAAATGAACAACTTTCATAGGGAGTGGATGTATGCCCGACTGGATTCGGAAGGTTTTCTTTCCAGCGGCTTTTGTTTTGGTGTTGGTGAATTTATTACATTCGCTATTAAGTATGACGAATCTGAAAATGGAAATATGATTAGGTGTCCATGTGCCTCTAGAAAATGTCAGAATACTCGATTTGAGCACATTAATGATGTTAAGCTACATCTTTATAAGAATGGGTTTGTCGAAAATTATTTTAGATGGACCAGTCATGGGGAATCATGGTTGCCACCAGAATATAATACTTATCAAGCCTATAATCCGGAGTTTCATGTTGGTCAGTCTTCGAGTGGACCAGACTTCCAACAGAGTTACGAACCAATTATCAATAACGTTGTAGATGATATGGACTGCAATTCAAATCCTTTCCAGAGAATGATTAGGGATGTGGCGGGTCCTGAATTTGTATATCCAACTGAGACACCCAACCCAGCATCACAGGATTTTTATGAGATGATGAGATCTACCGAACAACCCTTGTATAAAGGTGCTGACTTATCAACGTTCGATGCAATGTCCCTAATGATGAACGTAAAATCGAACACATTTATATCTGAGAATTCATACAATAAGCTTGTGGGTGCAGTCAAGAAAATGTTACCTAAGGGCAACAATTTTCGTGCTAATTTTTATCAAACGAAAAAGACGTTGCATGGTTTGGGACTACCGGTCGAGCGTATTCATGCATGTATAAACCATTCCATGATTTATTAGGGTATTGACAGTGAGAGAGATAGTTGCAAAGTGTGTGATGAGTCGAGATGTGGTGATGATGGTAAGCCAAAATCAGTTATGTATTACTTACCTTTGATACCACGATTACAGCGATTGTACCAATCTGAAGCTATAGCTAGCCACATGCGATGGCACACAGAGCATTACACTGATCCAGATGTAATGGAGCATCCATCAGATACAGAAGCATGGCGCCACTTTAATATGAAGCACCCGGTGTTTGCTAGTGAGCCACGCAATGTTAGACTGGGATTAATGGCCGATGGTTTTACACCCTTTGGTTGTTTTGGGAAACAATACTTTTGTTGGCCGATTATAGTAACTCCATATAACTTGCCTCCTGGAATGTGCATGAAAGAACAGTTTATGTTTCTAACTGTTCTAGTTCCAGGACCAAAAGATCCAGGGCAGCTGATTAATGTGTACTTGCAACCCTTTATGGCGGATATGCAGCGCTTGTGGAGGTATGGAGTTAACACCTATGATTGCTCTCTAGGTACAAATTTTGACCTTAAAGCAGCTATAATTTGGACAATTAGTGATTTTCCCGCATATTCTATGTTATCTGGATGGACCACTCAGAGGAAGATAGCTTGCCCACATTGTATGCATGAAACAAAAGGAATTTATCTGACTCATGGGCGTAAAGTAAGTTGGTTTGATTGTCACCGTAAGTTTCTACCCGCAGGACATCGTTACCGTAAAGACACAAAAAGTTTTACCCAGAAAAAACGTGTAAAAGAATGCGCACCGGAATTAAAATCTGGCACATATATAATAGTGTGGATTGACAATTTAGGATTGAAGAGAGCTACAGATGTAGATAGTGTAGCAACTAATGCCGCAATATGTAAATCAGGTGGGGGATGGGGATGGAAGAAATGTAGTATTTTCTGGGATTTACCGTATTAGAAAGACAACCTCATTCGACACAATCTCGATGATATGCATACCGAGAAAAAACTGTTTTGAGAATGTATTTAATACGGTTTTTGATGTGAAGGGAAAATCGAAGGATAATCTAAAGTGAAGACTGGATGTTCATGCTCTCTGCAACCGTCCCCAGTTTAATCCTACTGCTGATGGAAAATATGATCGAGCTTATTTTACTCTTGGAAGAGAACAGAGAAAGAGCATTTGTGATTGGGTGCAAAAAATTAAATTTCCAGATGGATGTGTATCTAATATAGGTCGTTGTGTTGATATAAGAAAGAACAAGTTGTTTGGTATGAAGAGTCATGACTGTCACGTGTTTATGCAAAGACTGATCCCAATCGCATTTCGGCTTACACTTGACGAAAAGGTTTATAAAGTTTTGACTGAATTCAGTCTCCTTTTCAAACGCCTAACATGCACTACTCTGTCGGTGGAAGACATGCTGCTGCTTGAAGCGGAAATTCCAATTATAGTGTGCCAGTTAGAACTACATTTTCCACCAAGTTTTTTCAACATAATGGAACACCTCCCACTTCACTTGTCATATGAAGCAAGAATTGCGGGTCCGGTGCATTATAGGTGGATGTATCCATGTGAGAGGTTTCTTGGAAAACTTAAAAGGAGTGCAAGGAACAAGAATCGTGTTGAGGCGTCGATGATAAATGGGTATGTCACCGAGGAAGCTGCTAATTTTTCCTCAAAATATTTTAAGCCAGAAGTTCAAACACGGAGAAGTCGGATTGAACGACATGATGATGGGGGAGAACGACCAATAATTCCTGGAAATCTGTCGATTTTTACACATCCGGGTCGTGCGAATGGAAAATGTAAAATGCGATGGCTTAAACCGGACGAACACAAAGCAGCAAGGAGGTACATCCTCACAAATTGTCAAGAGGCTCAGAAATATTTGAGGTGATCATTTTAATAATTCGTTATATATATGTTGCATAAGTGTTTTTTATAGCCAATAACATTATTTGAACTGAATTCCTAGCATTTTCAAAGAGGACATGTACGATGCCGGTTTTGCAACGAATGCTGTTGAATTTGAAGATTGCATCGATAATCATTTTGTCCCATGGTTTGAACGTTATGTGAGTTTTAATGCTTTTCCCATAAGTTAACAATGTAGCAATATTTTGAGTTTTAAAATTATAATTCATTTTTTAATCTATGAATAGGCTGAGCAGGATAATCATACAAACATCGATAATAATGAGTTCTTATTATCCCTTTCACAAGGACCTTTGAAAGAAGTCAACACGTATCAGATCTTCTTCGTAAATGGATTCGTCTTTCACACGAAAGTTCACTCATCCAATCGGAAAACTGCCAACAGTGGGGTTTGCATAAAAGGCACGTCAGACTACACTGAATCTGCTTTTGCCACTGACTACTATGGTGTTCTAACTGAGGTTATTGAGCTGCAGTATCCGATGAGGCCACTTAAGAAGGTGGTTTTATTTAACTGTGATTGGTTTAACACGAGTCGACAAAATATACATATTGACAAAAAGTATAATCTTGTTAGTATAAACTCGAAGGGAAAATACCAAAAGTATGATCCTTTTATATTGCCCTCCCAAGCGATCCAAGTATGTTATTTGCCTTACCCAAAAAGGTTTGGAGCAGAGCCGGATGAATGGTGGGCAGTATGCAAGGTTAAGGCTAGGTCAGTTATCCACATATCTGGATCAGATGGAAGAATTGAGAGGCACACATTTCAAGACGATGAAGGGTCTTCGAGTCAACCTATTACTGATGGGGGTATGGATGGACCCTTAAGGCAACAATATTTAAACGATCCCGCTGACTTAGCAGTAGACGAAGAATCAGACTCTAACGTGGAATGCGAGCCCGATTCTGACGAAGAAGAAAACTTCTACGACAATGACGTAGAATACGAAAGTTATCCTTGAACTTTATTTGTGTTAAATCGTGAACTTGTGTGAACTTTATTTGTCTAATATTATTAATGTTTGTGTTTAAATTTGTGGTAAGATTATGTAACAAATAAATAAAATTGTTGACGGTTTTAATTTTAAATATGTATATTACTAATTGTACTTGATTTTTTTATTGTTAAATTAACTTAATTCGGGGAATTTTTATTAAATGGTCAACTAATTAGTAAGTTAATGTATTTTTATAAAAAAAAATAGTAAGCTATTGTTTGTTAATTAACATTTAAATAGTTTCGCATATTAAAAAAATTCTTTTAAAAAATAATAGTATTATTGTACAAATAAAAATATATTTGGAAATCCAAAAGTATATATCAAAAAAATTCCATGAAAATTTCAGAAAGTTTCGAAAACATTTCAAATTTTTTTAGCGAGCCGCTCATTTATTGAGCCAAATTTTCAACCTATAGTAAAGTGACAGAATAAAGAGAAAAACAAAACAAAAATATAAATACTATACTCTAGAAACCTACAGAGACAAAAGTCTCGAGAAACACAATCCACTCTATCTCTTCTAAATATCCACCGCTCTCCTCTTTCTTTCTAACCACCGCTTCAATCACCGTCGCATCAATCATCCACCACCGTAAGTTCACGTCTCTCTAGTTTTTGATGTCTGTAAGTCTCTCTTTCTCTATGATCTTCATAGTCACATGCTTAATTGTACCTCGTTTTGGGATTAAAGTATTTCAATGTCCGTAAGGCTTGTACCTCGTTTTGGGTTTAAAGTATTTCATTTGTTGATTTGTTGGTCTGCATGTGTATTTTTTCAATTTTAGTTATAATTTTTTAATTTCCATGTTACAATTAGGTGTTTGCATATATGTAGACTTTTTAAGCTAGATTTTTAATTGTGTGTTGAGAAATTAGGCCTTTTAATATGTGTTTTCAATTAGATTTGTGATGTTCATTACTGATTTTTATTTATTAATTGTAAAAAGTCAATTTGTATGATTAATTGTACATGCATGTATGTGTGTCAGTTTTAATTGATGTTATTTGTTTATAGTTAGGGTTTTTAATTGGCTACTTTCCATTTTGGTTTTTAATTGGCCCTTTGCTTAGGGGTTTTTAATTGGGGTTAATAATTGGGTTTTTAAATTGAAAATTTACAGTTTTAAATTGGGTAATTTAAATTGGAGTTTTTTAACTACGTATTGAAATTTGGGCTTAACAATAAGGATGTTTAAACACACACATAAGTTGCTATATATGTTGCATTTTATCATTTTATCAGGTGACTGTGTGACTAGCAAAAAACCCAGTTATGTTGTTAAGAGCAAAAAACATGAACCACTTTCTTTTGTTAGTTTATTAGATTTTCTTGTAATAAAACAGTGGTCCAACCTGATTTTTCAGAAGTAGACTTGTTTGTGATATGTTGCTATATAAAGATATGTTGCTATATAAGTAGTTGTTTTATTTGCAAGTAATTGTCCTTGTATGAATAAATGGTTCTAAAATTTAAAATTATTTGTTATATTGTTGTTTCTGCATCAAATGTGTGAGTATGGCATATTGACGTTTCTGCAAGTCTTTTTTGTTACTTTACTTGGTTTATTTTTGTACCAAAGAAGACCATTTACAAATAACTACTTTTCTCCAAGTTTACCATAACAAGGTCATGTTTGGTACCTTTCTTATAACTATTCTTTTAATCGATTATAGTGTATATCATACTATTATACCTGCAAAGGGTTTATATGGTGAATTTATGATATGTTTAATTAAAAATCGGTACATGTACTAATATTTCAAAAAATTGTCAGTTCTTCTAATTAGAATGTGATTAAAAATTTATATAACTGTGATTAAAAATGTTTGTGAAGTATTAAGAAACATTACCAAATAGGTGGGAATTTTTTTTCTAATGTATTAGCCCATGCTTACATGTTCAAAAGTATTTATAAGTTTAGGATTTTAGTGTAAGATTCGCAGTGTTGTCAACATTTCATGTATTAAATTTGCTATTTTTTACTAGATGGCTCGAAGAACTGTTTCATCTCCTGCTCCTAGTCCAGCTAGACGCCACCCTCGTAATGAATCAACAACTCAAAATAACCGAGATTCTGAGTTCTTCCAGTTCCCAAATAGTGAAGAACTGTCTGTCAACAATGTGGTGAGGTCACCGACTCCAACTTCAACTGCACGACAAGAACACCCGGCCCGGTCGTCTGGTTCTGGATCCAGACAACAGAGGTCATCTTCTCAACCAATGGATGTTCAACTGCCGGTAGCAACAAGGATCTTAATAAGAGTCATTCAGGCAGACGGACCCAAGTTTCCAGCGTAGGCAATCATTTGGTCAAAGTTAAATTTATTTGTAAATCTCAATTATATGTGATAATCTGCGGTGTATTTTGTTGGACATGTTTGTTCCCTCGGCTTCAAAGAATATCACCAAGACATTTAGACAGAAGCAAGATGAACAAGCCATCTCATGGAAATTAGTGCCGAAGGGTCTCAAAGGGCAATACTGGAGAGAGTTTGAGGTAAAGTTTTGCAAAATAAAATTCAATTTATTTTATTTCTAGATATTTATTTATTAAGCATAATTTTGGGAACCTGGGAATGAGTCTATAGTCCGCGGAGCCTGGAATCGTATCGAAGCTAAGCGGTACTCTGACTGGCAGTATAAGCTTAAGAGGAGGGTTAAGAAACCCACCTGGTATGGTGCTAAAGTATGGATTGCCTGGAAGAAATCGTGGGACAGTGACGAGTCGAAGGCCAATGGTGCAATTAAATCGGATAACCGGAGAGGGAACTCAGGCAAGAAGCCCTCGGTCCATCTGGGCGGCTCCAAGTCCCACTTGGAGCATGCTATATGTCGAAAGGAGGGAGCCATGCCTAGCCTGCTACGACAGTTCCAGTTAATGCACAAGAAAGGCGACAAGTTCTGCGATGAGAAATCGTCCGAGATCAATATAAGTTGTTCTCATTCCATTGCTTGTAATTGAAATCTTATTGATAAATAATTATATTGTCTCATTGTCTCACTGGGCTATTTCTTGATAACGTGAAAAAAAATCTGCAATGTAACAAATGTTTTGCATTGCTTCTTTAAAAGCGTAGGTTTTGATTGACTCTTATTTTTTACCATATTGTATTGTTTTATTATAAATTAAATACTATTTCAGATATGCCAGCTCATTATTATAGGACATTTATATTCAGGGAACTATATAATGTTTAGGATTGATTGTTGGCGCATTATGCCGTTTGCAGTAAATAATAAAATCTTTATTTTAAAACAGATTTTTAGTTGTATTGTTGATTTCTAGAAAGACTTGATATGTTTTTGTTTATAGTCCATAGTGCTGTCAAAATTTGGTTTATGGGTTTCATTCGATAGCATCACTATTAATTATGTTACGTATATGCAGGTAGCACTTGAAAAGAAGATGCTCGAGAAAGTAGCTGAGGCTGAATTGGCTGGCCTACCAGCATCGTTGGTTGACGAGGACCGTGTGTTTCTTGACCTGCTTGAAGAACTTGGCTTCCTGGGCAAGGGGCGGATTTATGGAATCGGCAACTGGGCTTCTTCTGTTAGCACTGACGGCTCCTTTAGCAGCACAGCTGGCACTCCTACTCAGCCTGCTTGGACTGAAGATAAGGCTTCAGAGCTCGTACGCCGTATTATCCAGGAAAACTATCACGAGTCAGTGCAATATTTGATAAGGTCCAGTGTGCCCCACATTGTGGAGATCGTGCTAAGCCAGATAAACCAGAGGGGTTCGCAGCCTACGAGGCCTGCAGCTTGTGAGGATGGTCAAGAAGAAAGTGCAAGTGACAGTGACAGTGACAATGACAATGGTGATGATGAGGATGTGGTGATGACTAGTCGAGTTGTCGTTTAATTAGTGTTTTAACTTCTCAAGTTTCTGAACAATGGTTGTCTGTTTATGCCTTAAGGCATTGCTATTTTTTGTTTTCGTACTCTGTTTCGTAGCTTTTGAACAATTATCTTTTGGGTTGGTTGATGCCGAAAGTCACTGGTTTAGGTTGTTGATGCCGACGGGCTTAATGCTGAACTTCTAAGTAGTATTTTGGGTTTGTAAGTAGCACGGCTGAACTTCTAAGTAGTATTATGGGTTTCCGTAGCTTGAAACGATGTGAGTATCTAATTTTGTAAAACAGCTAATGATGTATGCTCATCGTTTATGGTTGTAGATAATTTTTCTTTTTCATTTAGTTATATTCAAATATATCAAATAATATATTTAAAATGTATTATTTAAGATATTGTAATTTTTTTGGCAGTCAAAGGTAGTACTATTTAATAAAACGTAATTTAAATAATCAAAATTATTTATTTAAATAATAAAATTTGATTATTTATTAATAAAAATTAACCATTTAATAATAAAATTTAATCATTTAATAGATTCAAACAAATGAATTAGCAAGGAAAGAATATTCAAATTGTTTTCAAAAAATGGCGCCAAAAAAAGTAATTTGTAAATTTGCGAAAACATGACGACGAAAATTTTAAAGCAAATTAAATAGTATTAAATTCCAAATATCCTCAAATAAAATAATATACTATTTCAGTGACAAAAAAATGACTTAGTGTTGTCACAAAAAATATTATTATTTTAATCAAATACGCAAACCAATATAATAATTATATATTTTTAGTGACGAAAAAACGACACAATAATGTCACAAACAATACTATTATTTTAATCAAATACAAAAGTCAATAAAATAATGATATTTATTAGTGACAAAAGTATATCACAAGTCCGTCTCAAAATAATGTCACATAAGCGTCACACGTCAGCATAAAATATTATATTTTTTTTAGCGACACACTTGTATCGCCAATTTAGTCGCTAGTATTTAACGGAGAATTTTCACCGTTTTCTCAGCAAAAATATGTGATGGAAGTATGTCACATTTTTGTCACAGATTTAGCGATGGACTGTGTTAGGACCAGATTTCTGTTCTAAATAATATTTGTTGTCTATTGGTTTTCACTAAATAATCCTAACTGTTGTTAAGAACTAAGACAGTGTTGACAGTTTTCAAGCAATGTTGCAACCTCAGTTATAACCTACTAAGACAGTAGTATTAGGTTTCAAGCAATGTTGCAACCTCAGTTACAACCTGCTTAGACAGCGTTGGTGGTTTCAAGTAATGTTGCAACCTCAGTTGCAACCTGCTGTTCAGCAGAATTCTGTCTAGTTCTGTAAAACTGCATAACTGTTCTTTATTGATTAATATTTGTTCTACAGTATGCAGGATATATTCTCATATGATCTTAAAGGTTTAATATGCGTAAATTGAGAATATCAAAGTGTTAAGGAAAGATGTTTTCTAAAAGATATAAAGAGATAAGTTTATAAGGTTATGTTTCCTTTTAAATATGATCTCTATTCTTATGCTTGTCCTTATCACTTGTTTCAATCTTTGATGTTTATATATTCAGTAAAGATATGTTTAAAGATTGATTGTTATATGGAGTTGGATGTTTCATATGTTTATGAAAAGATATTATCTCTAAAAGATATTATCTTTATATGTTTTCTAGTTAAAGGAAAAGACTAACTCCTATTTCCAAGCTAGTTATTAAACAGGTATTAACTTATGAAGATTGGATCAATCCACGCTGAAGAGTTTGCTCATACATGGAAAGATCGAAGCCAATCAAAAGAAGTCAAAACAATCATAAAAGATCTTGAAGCAAGAAAATTGTTTTACTTGTATAAATAGTTGATAACCTAGCTTGTAAAAAGGTGTGTGTTCTAAATTATAAAGAAACCATTCTTGAGAGAATACACGTGAGCTTTTAAAAAGAAAACAATGGTGGGATGCCATTGATTTATAAGTGATAGTTATAGAGTAAGAGCAATATAGAGATAGGCAGAAAAACCTAGAGGGAGTCTAAGAGTTTTTCATTAAGACTTGAATCCTATATTGTAAGCTTTTTATAATATCATAATCTGGGTAAGTGCCCCGGAGACGTAGCCTAGTTAGGTGAACTCCGTTGTTAAATGTGCGTGTGATTTATTTCAAGTACATTTAACTTTTTACAGTTTTGTCCATTAATACACTTGGTTCCAACTGTGGTTGCAACCTCACTTGGAACCTAACTGCAAAACTGCAACTAGAACAGCGGATAGGAATTTCAGACTGCTTTTTTCCGTCACAAGAGGGTTGTGACAACACATTTAACGATGGAGATCAGTGACATGATTTTTGTCACTAAAGGGTGTTTAACGACGGATTTATGGAATTTGTGACGATATTTTCCGTTGTTATCTGACTGTTTTCTTGACTGTTTTCTTGTAGTGAAGAAAGATAAAAAATGGTGCAAGATATTTTGTTTGAATCTATATTTACATGTTGTTTTCATATATTTGAACACTAAACTTCTAACTTTAGAGACAGATAGAAAGATTATTAAAAAAAAACACAAGAACTGTATGGGTCTTATTGTTTGAGAAGGATCCATTCCAGTCCTTATTGTAGATTGGGGAGAATCAGTCCATGAAGCTGTACCGTTTCATTTTCTACGAGTCTGATACAGTTGTTAGATAGTTTTATTCGGGTTATGAACCCTTTAGTACGTACTTTATCAAAAATTCAATTTTCTCTCTTCTATTTTATTTTGTTCATTTTAGCGTCATGTACAATATCAATCAATTCAATTTTGTACCTTATCCGTTAATTACTTCACAAAATGGACGACACGTGACTGCACGTGACTAAATTCTATTAACGTATTTTAACGACAAGTGTATTTTGATCATTTATAACATAGGTCCAATAAAAAAATAAAAAATAAAAAAATAAAAAAATAAATACAAGAGACATAATAATACATTTTTCTATTTTCGGTTCATCCCAATTCTTACCAAACATAAACATAACTCATAAAATCAGCAAAAGTTAGTCACGTGCAGACACATATCGTCCATTTTTTGAAATAATTGACGGATGTGATACAAAATTGAGTGAATTGATATTGTACATGGCCTAAAATGAACAATAGAGTAGATGGGAGAAAATTGAATTTTTGATAAACTAGAGGGTAGTAAACGGTTCATATCCTGTTTTATTCCTATAAAGTTTCTCCTACAAGTTTTGCATATATATATACAAGTAATAGTGCCCCACGCGTTGCGTGTGCGGCGCGTAATACAATAAAAATATAGAAAATAAATATAATTATGATATAAATATGTGTATAATACAAAAAGAAACATAGTTTAATCGGCCCCACGTGTTGCGTGTGCGGCGCGTAATACAATAAAAATATAAAAAATAAGTATAGTTATGATATAAATATGTGTATAATACAAAAAAAAAACATAATTTAATATTTAAAAGAATGTTTGGTTGTTAAAGAGTGATAAATAGTTTTATTAGTTTTTACATTTTATATTTTTATGTAAGTATGGTATTATTGTAGTTAATATAAATGTGTAGGAGTATTTTTAGAAAAAAATGGCTAAATTGGGCAGTGTCATTTGACTTGAGTTGACTTATTATAATATAATGATATCATACTATTATAATAATCAAACTCTATAAAATTTGAATCTGTCAAATTTTACTCATTTTTTCTCAAAACGCCTCGACTTCATTTTAATAATTACCAATTTACACTAATTAGTTAATTCTTTGTCCTTACTTTATTTTCTAAATTACCGATATACCCCAATTTAATTAATAATTTGTTTTTACCCACATAATTTCAATAAATAATACCAAATTCGAATATTGTGTTCATATAATAAAAGATTTTAAAAGATTTATCTCACTAATATATATATATATATATATATATATAAGAGGGGAGGACATTTGGTATAGGATATGTTATCGTTTTTTTTAATGTATTTGTAAAAAAAAATTCGATTTTTTTTCTTAAATTAATAATTTATTTATTTTCTAAAGTGTTTTTTAAAAAAAGTCACTAAAATTTGTCTTTTTATATTTTTTTTAGTATTTATTAATATTAACCTTATAAATTGTCAAAACAAACACTAAATACCTGAAAAATATATAAAAAGTTATCTTTTACAGAATTTTTTAACGAACACTTAAAGGAATAAAACAAAATGTTAATTTAAAAAAAAAAACTATATGAGAGCCCTCACCTCAAAACGAGGTGTGAGAGAATCTATTATTAACATCACCAAACTCTAAAAGTAAGTTTAAAAGCTCGTATTTGTTTCAGTACTACTCGTTTATACCCAACCATATCTCACTAATTATAAACACCCCCTCCCCAACTTTAATCACTCATTTTCTCAAATTTACAAAATAATAATCATATGGAGTATCTAGACTAAGAGCTTTTTGGATAAATCTAGCTTAAAGCTTATAATTTTGTGTATGCCAGAATAATAAAGAAGCTCAACTTTGGAGCTGAATTGCCAATATCAGCTTAAAAGTACAACAAAAAACACCAACTCAAAAGTTGTAGCTTGTTTTTTCCGGAAATGGAAAAAAAAACTGCAACTTATAAGTTGAAGGATTTTTGCTTTCTGGCAGCTAAACAAATCATAGGGCAATATTCTAGTAATTAAAAAAACAAACAAATGGAGCTAATTAGTTTGTTTCATTCCTTATCAGTGACAAGCCACATAATATTTTAAGTATAATGGTGACCCATGCCATTATTTAAATTATATATTTTCATGAAATACCATTGAGAAAATAAGATAAAGTTTCACTCTCGATGGTGGTCAATTGTGGGGGTAAAATTTAAGTTTGTTAAATTGTCTTAGCTTTTATATAAAAGAGACAAGCATGCCAAAATAGAAACCACGTTGCACAGCGCATGCTAGACACTTATTCCTGGGCCATTGCTTACCCATGATCAATCTAATCTACTCAATCTCTAAACAAAAAGACCCTTAATCTTGTTTTGAAATTTATTTTATTTTATTTTTCGGTTTGTTTTTAGAAAAGAGTGATAATATAAAAAAGAGAGTTTTTGACATATTTTCGTAAAAACTCAATATGAATAATTGTTTTACCCTTATATACATGATCTGATGGTCTTGCAATTATTAAATCTTATTTATTATTCTATGACCGATAATTAGCCACCAAAACCTATGGGAAACTTTAGAGATTAATTATATTTTTCGTTATAACTTATCAGCTTAAAGAGCTCATTTTTTTTTAAGAAATCAGCGCCATCTTTTCAATCTAGACATTTAACTTATTAAAATAAAATGGCTCAATACTTATCATCAAACTATTTATTTATTTCAAAGTGACTAAATAATATATAATATGCGCGCATAAATAAAGTTACCAGATGTTTCTTGCATTGGTATATGCACTCCAACAAAGGGAAGATTTAGAGACAAATTATTTAGAAACAATCAAAAATTGTCTATAAATAGTATCTTTTAGAGACAAATATGGTTTTTTAAGAAAAATAATAATTTTTTCGTCCTCAAATCTAATTTTTAAGGACAAAATTTTAAATTTTTTTTATCTCCAAAGACAATCATATACCAAGTTAATGAGTCAATTTTTTTTTGTCTCAAAATATATTTGCGGACACATTTAAATTGTCTACTTATGTTGATAACGGATTGTCCTTGAGACAATTTTTTTTTTTAAATTTTTGTCCTTAAATGTTATATTTGGGGACAAATAATTTATTTCTGTCTCTAAAAAATTATTTTTATCCCTAAAAAATACTATTTAAAGACAAATTTTGATCGTTTCCAAATAATTTGTCACTAAATCTAATATTTCTTGTAGTGATGCAAAGTTTTTCATTAAGCCTTTCTCTAAAATTATCTAGATTGTAATTAGAATTTGTCAACCAAAGATTTTGTGTTGAAAAAAAATAAAGTGAGATTTTTTCTAATTGTCTTTTAGTTTTCTAAGATGGGACAACTCCATTTCACAATAACATTTGTTTTGTCTTTGAGACATTTTTCAATTCTCTGTCAGTACTCTATATGTAACACATGCAATAAACGATCATCCGTACATTTATAAGTATACAACAAGAAGTTTGTTTATAGTCTATAAATGACATTAAATTAGACCATCTCCGTTTTGTACCCCTTACCTTGGGTCCCTAGCCTATTAGCAGAAATTTAGTTAAAGTACATAGGTCTACATGCACAATATGTTCCTCTAGAGGACTCACATGGGGCCATGTCCATATGCATGGGGAGTGTGTTAAAAAAACTTAATTTGTCATGCCACTCATTCAGGTTCACATTACTGTTTATTACTAATTTTTATTTAAAAGCGTGAAAACAAAGGACAAATTAAGCAGGGAATGGTTAATTAACGGGAGTATGAAATTTACATAAAAGATTTAAGGTAAGTGGAAAAAATTATGGAAGGGCTGCCATATCATCACAATCAAAATATTAAAATGAGTGTCCTTTCTTCTTCATCGATTAGTTGAGCGTAATGTTGGAAAAACATGTGAAAACATGGGTGTTTCCGAATGGTCACTGGACCAACTTCGAGTCATTATTTCGTGTAACAGCGCTGAGTTGTTTATACCGAACTCAACGTGGTTGAGTAGCCCGTGTGACGAGCTTCGTAACGGTATATCACATGACCTATTCGGAGAATGGGTGTGAATACAAAGTGGCTTCAAAGTTGGTGCCTCGAAAGCTCAAATCTGGAAAAACCGAAATGGTAAAGGAAAACCATTTAGTATAATCCCATATTGGAAGATTAAGAGTTAATTTTACAATATATATACCATACCAACCCATGTAGTTATTAAACTAACATGTCCACATACACCTAAGAGTATTAGTGTGTATTGGGCTTGGGCTTGAGATTTGGGATTTGGGGAATGTCTCGGGTCTCGGGTCTTGGGTCCAAACCCGAATAGGGAGTTTTGTATAAAATACAAAGCAGTCCCTAGAGTTTCCAGCAATCAGAAACGCTCCAGCAGTGAATGAGATTAAATGCTGCGGTTTCAGAATTGATTGAGCGGATTCTGGGGGTGTAACTCCCAGAATTAAAGGCCAACATTTATGGCTGCGGTTTCATTAGAGCCTATAAAAGGCAGCCATCCCCCTCTCATTCTAACACACCTTCATACACACAACTCACAGCATAAGCATACACTTAGTGAGAGAGAACCGCACCACCAACAGCTCGACCTGTGGTTCGGTGCCGGTTTCCATACGAGCCACTCTGAGATAGAAGTTGTACCTTGGGAACAAAGTCCCGAAATCAGAAACCTTTAAAGGTGGTTCGGGAAATATTGTTTAAGGGAAACTGCTCAGCAGTTGCCTCTTTTTTTAATTTCTGTTATTTATTTTTCAGTCCTTTATTATTCTGTCCATTTAATTTCAGTACTGTTTCCCTTCTGTATTTTTTCTTTCCAGTACCTTTAGTTTCTGTAATTTACATTTCAGTCTTTCCTATTCTGTAATTTACTTTCCTGTACTTTAATTTCCAGTATTTACATAACAGTCCGGGCAGTTTATTTAATAACAGTCCGGGCAGTTTTTTATTTGTTAAAACCAGTCCAGTTTGTTTTATTTAGAAAACAGTCCGGCAGTTTTTTATTTGTTAAAACCAGTCCGGCAGTTTGTTTAAAACCAGTCCGGCAGTTTTTTATTTGTTAAAACAGTCCGGCAGTTTGTTTAAAACAGTCCGGCAGTTTCTTTTTTTGTTAAAACAGTCCGGCAGTTTGTTTTATTTACAAAACAGTCCAGCAGTTTTTTATTTGTTAAAACCAGTCCGGCAGTTTGTCAAAACAGTCCGGCAGTTTTTATATTGTCAAAACAGTCCTGCAGTTTTTTATTTGTTAAAACCAGTCCGGCAGTTTGTTAAAACAGTCCGGCAGTTTTATATTGTCAAAACAGTCCTGCAGTTTGTTTTATTGTCAAACCAGTCCGGCAGTTTGTTTTATTATCAAAACAGTCCGGTAGTTTGTATTATTGTCAAACCAGTCCAGCAGTTTAATTTAAATTCTGTACGAGTCAGGAATTGTAATTCATATTCCAATTGTGAGAAATAAAGTGTTATTTCCATTGCGTTCCTGTCTTTTACTTTATTGTCCTTTCAATTATCGTATTCGAAATAGTACCAAAAACCAACAAGTAACATATCATAATTCTCGGAAACTAATGAATCACATGGCTTCTTTATGCGATCTGTGTTTCCGATCATACACCACTTATCAATGAAATATTTACTATCTAGCTAAAATGATTTAATTTGTTCTCCTTTTTCAAATACCAAAATGAACTATTAACGTATGTACACTACAATACAAATAAAAAAGGAACAAAAAGTGATATAGTTCTTGTTGCTATACAAATTTTAAGATTCAGAATCACTTGGCGAGAAAAACTTGCATTTTATTTTGTAAATAATGTTGAAAATTTAATAAATGCGTTGGGAAGCCCTCCATAAAATCATGATTCTAGATCAATCCGGAATTTCATGTGATCCCGACAATATTCACAAGGTTATGATTTGCATATTTTGAAGAAAAGAAATCGCATATTTGACCCGTGAAAAATATGTCACATATATAATTAATACCTCTTAGCAAATGATTATTTGTAAATACAAACCCCTCTCCCTCGGGGGAACAATAATAGTACCTCCACCCTTGTATAAGAATTAGAGAGATCATAGGTCACACCACTATATTTTACACAAATATACCGCAACAACAACTTGCCAATATTAACTTCATCGTGCATCTCTTTCCTTTTTATTTATCAAAAATACATAATCCAATGTCACACTCTAAGCCCGAACTCAAGAACTCGTTAAATATAGTATTATCTTCTCTTGCACTTTCTAGCAAGAACGACCCGGTGTCTGAATGCTGACTTTGATGATTCCCGTATATATTCTCATGGTCATGGCTCAACTGAGACGCAACAAATTTATCAAGGTCCCTCCAGTTGGTCACTTTTTTGTCATCGAAATCCACTACTCTCACCATCCCATCATCTTCGTCGTTACTTCCTGATACAAAAGAAACGGATGACATGTCCCTCTTCATCAACGGCATTGACGGACTCTCTAACTCAGGTAGTTGTACATATTGGTCAGATCTCATCAAATTATTATGTAAGTGTTCGGACAATTCCATCTCCTGCTTGCACATGATATTGTTTTGGAACAGGAAAGGGTTAGGGGCTTGGCTCGTGAAGTAATCTAGATCGATGGACGGGATTATGCCACTTGGCTCATCAAAAAAATAAGTCTGATCCCATGATGGTTCATTGGCCTTGGTTTGGCTTGGAATTTTCTTTTTGAATGCTCTACAAACTACCCACCCTTCTTCCTACAAATGTGCCATTGCGTTAATTAATCAACAAAACGTAATGGAAGCTTAAATGTACATAACAAAATCACATGGACTATTAGACCGAGTGGAATAAGAAGATTAAAACATGAGATGCTATTACATTATACTGAGGATATATGTATAACTAGATATATATTTTTAATGAACTAGGGGACCCTCTAAAAGTTCAGTAAATAAGATGGGAAAACTCCTATCATAGCAACAAAATGAGAAAAGTAGCAAAAGCAACCACAAAAAAAAAACGTGGGCAAATTACAACTCTCTTTTGCTTAAAGACTTTTGACTTTAAGTGGTATCTATATCGTACGCTCCTCTCTATGATTTGTCAATGAAAATTCCAAGGTAATATAAACTACTATATAAATATTTATTTAGCTTAATTATCGAGGTTTTAAGGCAAAACGAGATGGTAATGTAAATATGATGTCCTAGAAGAGTAAAAGTGCACGTATCTATGATGTAAAATTCCATAATAAGTGGTATCTTTTTTTTTTTTTTTTAATCCTCTAAGTGGTATCTATATACACTGTCACTATAAATTTTCTTTCCGGCCAGCAAGAAGTGGAAAAAAAAAAGGCATAGTATAATATATAGGAGGCTTTCACTAGGAAAAAAAATGCTATTTAAAGCTCAAACTATGAAACATGGAAGTGATATCAATAGTACAAAACTAAAGAAACAACTAAATTTGTGACTTCTCTCTTTTGTGAGACTATTGTATAAGTTTTAAATATATTTATTTATAAATTCATATTTTCATTGTATCTTTTCGTTCAAGCCAAAGATCGGCAATAAAATTGTCAAGACAGAAAAACCCACAATTTTAATTCGTACTTACCTGAGGAGGAGCATTCTCATCAGATTCTAGCCTGTATTCATGCATGATCCAATCAGATTTTTTTCCGTTTGGTGCTCGGCCTTTGTAGAACACAAGGGTCTTTCTCATTCCTATGAGCTTCAATTTATCAAACACTGCCTTGTCCCTCCCCGTTGCCTTCCAAAACCCGGCTAAGGTTGCTCTGTTCGTCCTCGTGCCAGTTGGATACTTTTTGTCCTTGTGACTAAAGAAATACCACTCATTTTGCTCATCGTAGCCAATTCGACACCTCTCTGGAAAAATTTACTCATATGAAACTTGTTTATATTAAAAACAATTCTCTTTTTACAGTACAATTACAAAACATATGAATGTATATCATGGTTGCGCAACAATTTTTATTTTAATCTATAGACTTCTTTTTTGAAAGTGAAGCGTATCAAATAATATATAAGAAATCGTACAATTGTAGATTTTAGTAGCACAATCCGCTACCTAGTGTCAATGGTAATCAAGCTAACTTCTCCAGGTTTAAAAAATTTCGGAGATCTAATAATAAGCCTTAATAGTTAGTACGATAAAATTACATAACAAAACTGAATATGTACTTGACGTAATCATGGCCTATCACAATAAGAGTCATACAGTTAATCACACAAACAACAAATTTTCAATGTGCAATAAACCCATATATTCGTACCTTTTAAGTAAATCAACTAGCAATACTCTTATCGGTCCAACGATAATAATATAATTTGCTATTTTACTCTCTTTTACAATAATAGTTCAATTTGCTTTTTAACCATAAACTTTTTTCCTTTTATACACTTATTAATTAAATTTGACATAAAAAAAACTTTTATCATGGTCTATTAAAACCATCATTTAATGGATTTTTACTAATATTTATTCCATATTTACACGCCTATCTAAATTGTCCTTTAAAATCAAGTAATTATTTGCGTCTTTTTTTCTTGTTCGTATGTTCCTTTTGTTTAAGTGTTCACACTTCTCGTTTCTACCGTTTGTTTAAGCTTCCGCACAAGATTATTTAGCGCCTTCCGTCTTCTTCCGCTCTCAGAATTAATATATAGCTGAATTACTTTCATGGCCATCATAGTTCCAATATGTATATCCGTTTGGCTTCAATACTCATTTGCGGCAGTATTATCTCAGGACCTTTTAGGAATGACAAATTTAGTGCTACTTTTCTAGAGAATTGAAGTGCATTGTTGCTTCTAATAGTTTCTCTCAACAATTCTATTTCACTACAAGAAAATGTCTAAACACTGAAAATCGTTCTGTCACTATAATGACGCTGGTTGTGACTAAATTGGTAACAGAAATAACAATTGTTCCTATTCTATTGCGATTTCAGCTAAGAAAACTATATCGTTATAATAGTAACAAAATGTCTATCAGTGTTCACACATTTTCTTGTAATGTTTGGTCCCTTCTATATTCTTTTTATTCGAAACACTAGTTGCTTAGGAAACATATTAAATGATACCAATATTACACTCATACAAATATAGAGAGAATATTGCAAAGATCTCAATTCCTCAATTAGTACTCTCTACGTTCCATGATATACGTCTAGTATTGTTTTATTTTGGACCGTTCCACTTTAATTATAAGTTAACTTTGCATAAAAAAATATTAGGTAATTTTTGCCTTGTTACATTAACTTTAATAGAACATGTATGAAAAGGTAATGGGTGAATTTGGAATATAGCTAGGTGTAAAAGTAGACTAATGATAATGTCTACTTAAATTGGGGAGTCGGCGTTCTTGACTTATGAATTGGGGAGTTCGCGTTCTTGACTTATAAATTGGACCGGATGGAATATCATAAAGTTCGAAGTTTTTTCAAAGTTTTCATTTCGTTTCAGTTACCTATGGTCAACGTATCTAGATTGATAGCAACTTCATTGTTGTAAAACAAAGATCAAAACAGTTTTATAGTTTTACAGACCCATGTTGGTATCAAGAAAAATATACGATTTATTAATCAAAATGTATGCCCATGTTAACAAAATACTCATATAGTACTTGAAAGAAAGAAAGAAAGAAATTTTCGTTGTGTGCAAGGTCCAGGATAAAGTCAAACTACGATTTTATTTGTCTTTAACATAGATCCAAGCCAATAGGAAGAATGAAAGGACATAGTATGACAAAAACCTAGTAAAACAGGGGAAAGAATCTAGTACACTACCTTGGAGATCCCATGGTTCAATCCTATAAAGATCAATGTCTCTTATAACATCAAGGTCAATTTTTTGAGATGCAACTTTTTTCTTCAAATAATATCCCACAAGCTCCTCGTCCGTAGGATGAAACCGAAACCCCGGAGGTACACACGACTCCATTGCTTCCATCGCAAACCCTGATTTATCAAATGAAGAATCAGTATCAGCTAATTATAAACATATATAACTAACTGGTAGGAGTTCATATCATTACAAAGAGAACAAAAATAACAAATAAAAAAGCTTACAGAAAGTGTAAAATGGGAATGAATACCCCTGTAAAACTAAAGGTGACAAGTTTGTTACAAAACAAATATTCAGCCTTCACAAGTATAAGGGGTGTTGAATAAAATAATAACTATTTTTTCTTGTAATTCACAATGATAGTTTTAGTTATTTTAACTGGCAAGGGTGAGAAAGATAAGAAGGGTGGGTACTTATGAGACTTTTTGTTCTTTACTGAAAACCAAGATATGTCATAGGAATATATTATGTGAGAATATATTTGAGTATTATTCAGAAATTAGAAACTGTTGGATAATGGAGGCAATGATGAATTATAAACCAGCCCTTCCATCACAAAATTAAAATATAATATTTACCATTACACATTGTATATAGTTATAAACAATTTTTAGAAAGAAAATACTATAAAAGTCTGTTCAACTTTGTATTTTATTGTTTACTCCTTTCCTCTTTCGGATGTAACAGATTTTATTGCTTTTGTGGGTTTTTTTTACCTGTTATCATTAATAAAAATAAAATATGGGTTTTCCCACTAATTATATATAAAAAAAAAAGGGTAGAAATACAATACTGAAAATATGAACTATATTTAAAAGTGTTTAACTGTAAATTGACCGGTAGAAAAAGAACATAAAGTGAAGCATATAGATCATTTATTTATTTATTTAAAATAAAGTATATACATAACAAAATAGTACTTATAACATCTCACGTCTTTCTATCTCTTCTATAAGCTGATTCTCATGTCTTCTAATAAAATGGCATATTTTGAATTTGAAAAATAACTCCTATATAACCACATGATTATTTGACAGTTTATTAGTCAGACAAGTCGTTTATCGATCTTTCAACGGATTAATTTCCACTCACCAAGGATGTTTTTTCGTAGGTCAAATGATGTAAAAATACTAACATGGATGACGTCATTAAAGCAAGAAAAACACTTGATGGTTTGAAAGTGAGGAAAAGATTAAAAAGAAAGAAGGCGAAGCATTTTCATTGGTTAGAAGCCTTGTTGCCTTTAATAGAAGGATGATAAATTTATTTAAATATAATCAGATAAAGAAATGTATAATAAAAGGTACTGAACTTAGTGTTTGTTTGTCAAGATTTTTACTGTCACACATTATCCATTCACTAATTATAGTAACTCTCATTCTGTGAGCAGCTTCTAGATTAAGCTGAAGTTATGACCACTTGTTAAAGTTAGAGAAAGATATATATACATGTACATATGTTCTATCCAATTATTTATCTTCTTCCGTGTCTTTTTATTTATTTTCATTCAAATTTTAAATTTTCACAACTTATACCGCAATTTTATAAACTTTTATATTATATTGTATTCAAATTTTAAAACATTTGAACATAATATTGTTTTAGACAATTTTTTTAATATTCAATATTTAATTTACACTAATTTATACATTTATTCCAAAATAAATTTTGTATGGATTTTCTTTTAAAAATAATTATTGGAATGTATTGATACATATATTATAGTAATTGTACAAATTTTTTCAAGATTTTTAGAATTTTTTTTTAGATAAAATAAGTAAGAGGCTACGGAAGAGATAGATAAATGTGGTAGAAGATTTGGACTCATATATATATAGATATATATAGAGAGAGAGAGAGAGAGAGAGGAGGACAAAACTTGCATGGGAATTATATATGGACAGATTAAAACCTAAAAGGAAATCTTAATTTCACTACAATTATGTAGATTTTAAAGGGGAAGATGATCAGGATTCTGTTAAAAATGTTATATGTGCATATATATATATATATATATACTTATATAGATATATACCTATACGTGTGCGCATACTTTTGTGTATGTGTTTAGAGGAAAAAAATGTTTATGTAGTTTTATTTATAAATCGGCTTTACTTTGTGTTTTTAATCAATATCTGGTCCATATATTAACACTGAACAAAGTAATTTCAATGGTCAGGCCTCCATGATAGTCATTTTGTTAAAAAAAAAGAGGGTAACTTTAACAATAACAACAGTAACATTGAAACTCAAAGTGCAATATGGAGCCAGAAAATACCAAGAATACTGTTAAACTTTAAAACTCCAATTTTTAAGTCAAAATTTTGCTATGATGATTTACCCCTTCTAGAGCGAATGGGTTGATCCAACTCTTGATCTATGTTTTACATTTTTATTTAGCTTTAAAAAAGTACGTTGCTTTTGTTATCAAGTGGTAAAAACTCATTAAACTGTTTTATTGCTGGAAAATTATAAGTATGAGAGAAATAATAGAATAGCTTATAGAGCGAAAGAGTTGGTGCGACTGTTTGATACCCTAATTAATATACGTACCCCTGTCACCGCAAAGGTTTGAAGCCTCGCTTCCACAAAGTCGATTCTTGATTATAAATAAAATTAATTAAAATAGTTTAAGAAAAGGATATAAAGTACACTGTCTATATATAGATTACATATGAAGCCTACTAGATGTATAAATCTTTTAATCTATTTTAGCCAGTATAATATAGAAAAACCAATCTATCAAAACATATTTTTTCTGCTCATTGATAGTAAATATAATCTGATTATCTGAAGATATGCTAGATTGTTTGAACATCAATATTGGAAGCAGAATTTATAATACCGTATTACTTTTGTTTATTATCTAATTAGTTGAAATATACTCATAAAATATTAATTAAAACTGGAGAGCTGGTTTTTAACTCCTCTTTTTGCAATAGCTTCATCATAAATAATGAAGTTAACGTTACTTTCATAAGAGAAGAGCGACGCAAATGCTTCTTCATTTCATAACCTCAATAAATAAATTTTAGTCTGTTTTAAGAAGGAGAAAAAGTTATTAGTTTTTTGTTTGTTCTTACAAAGCTTATAACTAATTGATTTATCTTTTTCTATAATCCACAAATGATGTCAATGTATGGAAATATTTTGGTGATATATACCTAAGAATATCTATTATGGATCATAGAAACTTGTTAGCAAAACAAACCAAATTTACAAAGAGCCATATAATTATAAATCAGATATAAGTTCAAACATAAATTATAGTAATAGTTTAGTAGGTCAAAATCATGAAAACTTCTGATGATGTTAACAAAGTTTTACCTGGGTGAGACTCTTATTTGCTTGTGCAACACAAAGGAATGAAGGCAAATGCGATCAAAGAGTGAGAAATAGAGAATGATTTGGTTAGGTGTGACAGGGAAATAGAGGAAAATAGAAGTATAAAAAAGGAGAGAGGGGAGTGTGGACCGCTCAATTGCGCATGGGTAATAGTTGTCCCCATCACTGCCTAGCCTCTAACTACATATTACTTCTATTATTACTATTATTATTATTAATTTTTTTTTCCTACTTCTAAATTTATTTAGTATTTTCTCCATATCAATTTATATGTCGTATACGAAATCACGTGCAACTTTGATCAGCTTTAAACATGTAATTAAATTACCGAAATAATTTTTAAAAAAAATCTATCATATAGTTTAACATTTAAACTATGTAAAAAAAATAAAAAATTTCGTCTTGGCAATTTAGTTACATGTTCAAAGCCGGTCAAAATTGCTTGTGGTTTCGTACATGACATGTAAATTGATACGGATCGAGTAATTTGGATAAATTTGATACACATATTAGACTATTAATCTAGTAGAGTATAAATTATTAGTTTTGTATTTTTTTTTGGTGGAAATGAAAGGAACATCATTAGAATTATAGTATATGGTTTTAATATGCTTGTCTTGACTATAGTGATGGTAAAATTTTACTATATGTACTAGTACATTTTGTGTGTATTAAACAAATCTTTTGGTTATTTTAAAAAAAGACTTTTCCTAGGTTATTATTTTTAACTTGATGAAGAAAAAGATAAATATCTCGTAATTATGGATTTTTTTTATTCTATTAATTCTAATATTACTACTTAGACATGTATGAATGCGTTTGTCATTTTGATTTATAAAAAGAGATTTATTTTCGAGTCAATAAACTCAACGAGTTGCGAGCTGGATGACGACATTATTTGTATGACGTTTATGTTGGAAAAACATGTGAAGTACATGGGTGTTTTCGAATGGTCGCTGGACCAACTTCGAGTCATTTTTCCATGCGATAGCGCTACGTTGTTTATACCATAGTCAACGTGGTTGAGTAGCCCGTGTGACGAGTTTCGCAACGGTATATCGCATGACCTATTTGTAGAATGGATGTGAATACAAAATGGCTTCAAAGTTGGGCTATCGAAAGCTCAAATCTGAAAAACGAAATGGTTAATGAGAAAATCATTTAGAATAATCCCATATTGGAAGATTGAGGGTCAATTTTACAATATATATAGAAGGCCAACCCATGTAGTTGTTAAACAAATAAAGTCCACATACACCTAAGAGTATTAGTGTGTACCACACACGCGCGCTCGCTCGTATCTCGGGGCTTGGGATTTGTCTCGGGTCTTGAGTCCAAACCCGAATAGGGAGTTTTGTATAAAATACAAAAGCAGTCCCTAGAGTTTCCAGCAACAGAAACGCCAGCAATGAATGAGATTAAATGTTGCGGTTTCAGAATTGATTGAGCGGATTCTGGAGGTGTAACTCCTAGAATTAAAGACCAACATTTATGGCTGCGGTTTCATTAGAGGCTATAAAAGGCAGCCCTCCCCCTCTCATTTTAACACACCACATCCTAGGTATGAACACACCACATCCTAGAGAGAGAGAACCGCACCACCAACAGCTCGACATGTGGTTCGGTGCCGGTTTCCATAATAGCCACTCTGAGATAGAAGTTGTAGCTTGGGAACAAAGTCCCGAAAGCAGAAACCTTTAAAAGTGGTTCGAGAAATATTGTTTAAGGGAAACTGTTCAGCAGTTGCCTCTTCTTTTATATTTCAGTCATTTACTTTTCTGTATTTACATTTTCAGTACTGTTTACTTTCAGTCTGTCTATTCTGTAATTTATTTTCAGTCTGTCTATTCTGTAATTTATTTTCAGTTCTGTAATTTCCAGTATTTACAAAACCAGTCCGGCAGTTTATTTTATTACAAAACCAGTCCGGCAGTTTGTTTTTTTGTTAAAACCAGTCCGGCAGTTTGTTTTATTACAAAACCAGTCCGACAGTTTGTTTTTTGTTAAAACCAGTCCGACAGTTTGTTTTATTACAAAACAGTCCGGCAGTTTGTTTATTCGTTAAAACCAGTCCGGCAGTTTGTTTTTATTACAAAACAGTCCGGCAGTTTGTTTTTATTACAAAACAGTCTGGCAGTTTGTTTATTTGTTAAAACAGTCCAGCAGTTTAATAATTTATATTAATCTGTCTGAATTTTTAATTAGCGTAATTTAAATTCTGTACGAGTCAGGAATTGTAATTTATATTCCAATTGTGAGAAATAAAATTGTTATTTCCATTCAGTCCTTTGTCTTTTACATTATTGTCTTTCAATTATTGTATTCGAAATAGTACCAAAAACCAACAGTTTATTAGTATAAAAAAGAAAGGTTATAAGTTTGTTCGTATTAAAGACCGTCGGTGTATTTGTAATCCGATGACAAATAAGTTAAGCGTACATGCATATAACGACAATATGTTTATTAAATAGAAATTTGCTTAATGATTTCATGTACTAAACAATGATTAGTTAATCTTTACATGGAGAGATGATAAACATATTTGACATTTGGAACGAAATAATATTTTGGATTATGGTTAGATAGATCAATCATGATGTTTAGTCGAATAAATCGTGATTTATAAAGATTTGGGTAAATCTTGGGTTACTGTGATTTGATCGTATTCAATAACATAGAACCAAATATTTACTAAAAGCTATAGCATAGTTACCCATCAAATCACTAGCTTAGCTTTTATATGGCATGTTTTTTTTAAGGAAATAGATCTCTCTCGTGTATCACGTAATCTTATTCGGTTTTAGAGAGAATGTTTCGGGTCTTCTAGAGAAAAGAGAGGGGAGAGAAGAGACTTCCCTCTCTTTCAGAGCAATGTGCTACTATATAAGAAGGGAAAAAGACCGCAGGTTTGAGACGCAACATTCCACTTCCACAACTACCTATTTTTTCTACATTTAATGTAATTTTAAACTATATGGTAAACGAGATAATCATTTGATAACACGCGTATATACTTATATCTTTTTGGACATATTTTCCGTAATATTTCCTATCAAAACGTAATGCTAGAATGCAAAAAGAGAATTTTTCGCCAGCAATATTAGATTTAAGTGTGAGAGCCCAAGGGCATCACTTTTTATGGGCTGAATTTACTTTTGTACCAAAACTATCATTTTTTTCTTTCCGTCATTTACCCCAATTGTCATTTTATGATTTAGTATCTCCAATTTATATTTGTTTTCGATTAAGATCAAAATAAAGTAATTTTACGGGCACACCTTCAAATCTAGAATCTGTGTATAAAAATAATGTGTATATAACACCTCATATATAGATCATTTTCATAATTGATAATAAAAAAAAAACTCTGCATTTTCTACGGTAATGCAATGCCTCACAACAATTGATCAGTACGTAAAATGACAATATTTTATTGCATATCGATGAAAAGTCATATAGTTTAGTGTACTAAGTAAAAAAAGAAAGAAAGTTGGAGATAGTAATTAAATCGTGGAAAACTATATGTAGTTTGAGTGTACGTACTAATTTGAAAAATAAAAGTTGGGGTATATATAAAAACGAATATCTTTAGTTAACGGTACTAAAGTACATGTAGCCCCTTCGTATGGCGAGGTGTTAACTACCTAGTTTTCGTGGTCTTCTACCCGGAAAGGGTTGTTTCTTGATGAGCCATCGTGAATAAAATGCTTACTTTCCAGTAAATGAAAATGTTGTAAAAATATGCGCTCTTGCTCGTTGTTGCAAAAAAAAAAACGTAATTAAAGTTAAATTCTCATCATAGTTTACGTGTATTGGGCACTCAACAAACTTCCACTTGAGCAGGTAATATGTTTTTGCAAAAACATATTGCCACTAAAAATAATAATTAATTTCATGTTATGAAGAGCTACCCTAACAATATTTTCAGAAAGAATGTAATTGATTGGGACTCAAATTGAGCATGACGGGAGCACTAAAACCTTGGGGAAAAAGAGCTTTGATTTATAAGAAAGATTCTTTGTATGTGGCTTCGTTTGATTTGTATATACTATAAATAGTTCTATCGTTTCCACTTTTAACTGTTAATTATAGGTCGCAGAGGGGGACTGAGCCTGCATGCATATGGGGCTGTGTTGCTTAAAAGGTTTAGGTATGGATATGGACCATTAGTCCCTACAAAAAAAAATAGTCATATAACAACAGTTTAGTTACAATTTGTCTGATACTATACGAGTTATTGCTAAAATTTAGAACAATATAGCAACAATTTCTGTTGCTAAGTGCTGATAACTGTTACTATACTGTTGCTGAATTTTCTGTAACAAGCCGTATAATAACATACCAATTGTTGATATACAGTTATTTTCTTGTAGTGAGTACTCTTCTTTGATCTATTTTTTTTTATATAGATAATACTACATCTGTCTTAAAAAAATTGAAACTACTTATAAAGTTTGATCGGCCAAAAACTCGTATTAAAATTATCGAAATAAATTTTTTTCAAAATTTAATAATCTTATGAACAATATGAGTAACTTTTAAAAAAATTCATTTCGCCAATTTTAATACAATTTCTTAACGGGTCAAAACTTGCATGTGATTTCGTAGTAAAATATTATTTTAGAACGGATGAAGTATTATCTTTGAAGTGCCCATGATTTTTGTGTAACTACATGACATGAAATTCATTGAGTACATCTTTTGTCGAAAAACAAAATTTATTAATATTCATTTTTTTTTTTGCAATTTCATGGCATTCATTAAATTCCCCGTTACGTTACATCAATAAGAGTCTTTTTAGAACTAATATTAAGAAGTAGAGATTAAAGGGGAGCCCGCGAGTTCGAAATCTCACACATGCCATATGGCCACACGGGGTAAGATGCGACACTCTATGTTGCATAGCGTAAATTAATAGATAAAACGGCATTTAACATTTTATATTTATGGATCTCAACCCTAGATTTGTTATGTCAACATGGTCTGTTGAGTTAATAAACTTGTAAACTAAATAAATTTATTAAGAATTTTCTAAACCAAAATTACGAAACTATATATCTTAATTAAATGGACACCAAAACCTTCAAAAAGAAGTATTAAAAAAATTATACTTTCACTATCCACTTAGAACAATATAATCACCATAACTAATTTAAGATGCATAATTCAAAATATTAATGTAAAACGCTAGGATTTAACATATGCGGTTTCGCTAAAAGTAAATGTTGGGATAGCAACGGACCAACGGTTATATTTTCTTCTAAAATTGTTGATAAATTGAGTGTCGTTAAATTTTTACAAAAGAACGACATTTACTTTATCAACAGTTTAAAAAAAAAAATTGTTGCTAATCTGATATTTTCTTGTAGTACATATATACGGTGCCACAACTTACCATATACGACACCAAAGTGAGTTCCGAGTGAGTTGGCCGTCCATAGCAAGTGATACATATAGACATTCACTGTGTCCACGTAGGACGGTGGTGGAGGTCGGCCTTAGTAGCTTGATCATGCGGCTAACTTCATCATTGAAACTCATTACTCTCTCTCACACTCTATTTATTTATATATACAAAGTGGCCCTACAGACATAATAAATTCTTCCTAGCCAATATTGGGGCGGTGATAAGTCAATCAATTCATGTTCGTTTCATTTAGGTTTTTTGGTTTTCAAAATGTCAGCCGATTACAAGTACTTAAAGAATAAATTTAGGTTGAAAAATGAGTCTTTTTTGTTAGGGTTTTCCCTTCCTTTTTTCCATTCCATTTCTTTTGGTTTTCAAAATGTGAGCCAATTACAAGTTACCTAGGGGAACACCTTGACTAGATGGGTTAGCTCCAATGCGCCTGATAAGATAATCATTTTCTCTCATCAAATTTTCTAGAAATTTATTCTTACCTTCCAAAAAAAATGAAGTGACGAGCTAATACTTTTCAAACAAATACCAAAGACTTTTCTGCGTATATTGTGAGTTTTCATGACAGAGGATCATGGAACAATTATTATTAACTGATGTATGCATAAATAGTTAAAGTAATACCATAATATTTTTTTCCTGGAAATTTTTATTTATATGTCAGACTAAGTTGCTTTTCTTGAGAATTAGTTTATTTCTTAGCATTTACACAGAAATGGTCTTATGAGGAAAGGACACTACTTGATTAAAATGTATCACTGTTCTATTATAGTGGATATGTTGTTGAGAGTGTTGGATGACTAACTACATCTTGTTCTTGAGAAAATAGTAAAGAACAAAATGATGGAAACCAAAATCTTCAACAAAAAATTAATACATCTCAAGCAGAAAATTCATAATTCTATTGCAGAGGAATATTAGTTAATATGCTTCCTCTTCGCCTCTTAAATCAAGACGCGGGTTTTATTTCTTTACACATTTTTAATAATGATAGCTCTATTTATTCAGATTTCTTTCATTTGGTCTTATTTTTTGAGATCATTTTGTATTAATACTCTTTTTTTTGTGTGGAGTTTTTCTCTCATAGTTTTTATTTTTCCCAATAATCAATAAAAATGTGAAAATTTCCCACCAATTATATAAAAAAGATAAGTTAATATTTTATATAAAGGTAATGATGCCCTAAATCCCCAAACCAAAATTTAAAGTTGTCGCCGCGAGTGTCTCCGGAGGGCACCACCACTCCTTGTGCCCCCAGGTCGTCTTCTCTTCCCTCTCTTTCCTCCATAAAAACAAACAAACATATTTTACTAATACTTTCCAAAAATAAAATTATGCATTCAATCAATAGGAAAGGGGATACAAAAGAATAAATTGAAGAAGATGAAAACCAAAAGAATGGGGAAAAGATAGGTGGTGCTTTATTACTGGCTTCGTCCCAAAAACAAAAAAAGAGTGTCATATAGCTGATAAAGCATTAAACTTGATCGGGCCACGTTAAGCTTCTCAACAATAATAATATAAATTGAACGAAGGGAAATATTGGACGAGTTGTTATTCTTTCTTTATTGAGCGGTAAATATTCTTGCTCGGATTACAATTTTTATTACACTTGTGCTCGGTCTGATAATTTAATCTTAATCTTAATCTTGAACTTTATTCTTGATGCTCGGTCTTTTATCTGACTTCTCTCGGTGTACTTTCTAGTGAGATAAGCTCTGAAAAGTCTGTCTTGTACTTCTTTTTGATCAGATTTTCGGTCTTTTTTTCAGTACAGTTACTTGACTATTTATAGGCATTCGTGCGTCATAGGATGTTGACAAGTGTCTCAATCTCATCTGTCATCTCATGGGCTTTTCAACTGTTGGGCCTTTATTTACTGGGCTAAGATGTTTAATGGATAATTGCCCTTATCCTTAAGTGTGAAAAATACTGTTATACCCCGGATCTCATTATAAATGCGTTGGATACCCCTTAATAACGCATGGATCGATTCGTACCAGAATAAGTATATTCTGGTCTATTTTTTGTGTTCTATCAATAACATTTTACTAATGTCAAGAAAGATTACTAGAATAGCTAATATGTTTTCAATTTTTATTTTTGGAAGTGAAGTAGTAACAATAATAAATGATTAATTTTAGTTGTTATCGATTATCCTTAATTTCAATATATCTGAATATTAAAGCATAACTAACGACTCATATATGTAAATAGGACAATGATTTGGTTAAAAATAAAATAAAATGAAACTATTTTAGTGGAGTGTAGGGAATAATATTCAACATTATGAAAAACCTAATGTTGTAGGGGCAGAGCCGGCCCAAACCCAAATCGAGTAAGGCTTGAGCCTTGGGCAATTGATCTGGGGAAAAAAAAATCACGGACAACACCCGACTATATTTTTAATATACTTGCTAGTTAAAATAAAAATACTAAACAACAATTTATTTAAAATGTGTTGCAATAACTCAAATGTTAGAGTAATTTGTTATTTAACATAGGAGATCATGGGTTCGAAACTCTTAAATTACAATTTAATTTAATTTTGTTTTTATTTTAATTTGTATTTGTCGAGAAAAAAAAATCGAGTTTTAGGCATTCCGACATACTGGGCCGACACTGATAGAGAGAGTTATAATCTCTCTAATTCCGATATTGTAACGTTACACCTAATTAAAGAATAAATAAAGTTACCCAATAACTTCTAGGGCTGTGCGAAAAACCGAAACTGAAAAACCAAAAAAAAAATCGGGTTGGTTTCGGTTTTTAATAAAACCGAACAAAAAAAGACCGAAAAAACCCGAAAAAGACTGAAAAACTGAAAAAAAGCGAAACTCGACCAAAAATAAAAACCAGTCCGGATTGGTCCAAAAAATAAAAATACTGAAACCGAAAAAAACCGAACTGAAAAATATGCTCGGTTTCGGTTTCAGTGTTGCTAAAAACCGGACCGAACCCAACCGTAATAATTGTTGAGTTGTGGAGCCAAATGAGTTTTGGCCATGTTTTCTACTTATCCCACATCGCTTGGAATTGTAATAAAACCCACTTTGGGTTCTATATATGATGTCCTACTATCTTGTATATTTAATATCACCTTCTACACATCACAATCACATATTCAAGAGAGAATATTGTAAAGAGAGAGTTCTATTTGTGAGAGAAACATGGCTTGTGATTGAGCTAGATTACGATTGTAATCCTCATTATAATAATATTAAGTGCCACGTGTAGCGGCCCGGAGACATAGCCAATTTGGGTGAACTCCGTTATCAAAGAGTGTGTGCTCAGTTTTAGTTTTCTGTCTTTCTCATTGTTCGCCTGATCGACCCAACAAGTGGTATCAGAGCTCGGAAGATCGATGGCGAAAGAAGACAGAACCGCACACGGGATCGAGAAGTTCGAAGGGAAGGACTTCGCATTCTGGAGAATGCAAATAGAGGACTATCTTTACGCGAGGAAGATGCATCAGCCACTTCTCCTTGAGGAAAGGCCGACCACGACCACCGAGGAGGCGTGGAAACTCTTAGACCGACAAGTGTTGGGAGTGATCCACCTAATACTATCTAGGAGTGTAGCACATAACGTCGCAAGAGAGACGACGACGATGGGGATGATGAAGGTCCTCACCGACATGTATGAGAAACCATCCGTGAACAACAAGGTACATCTCATGCGTAAGTTGATCAACCTACGCATGGCTGAGGACACACCTGTCGCAAATCACGTGAACAAGTTCATCGACACCGTAAATCAGTTGGATGCGGTGGAGATAACTTTTGAAGACGAAGTGAGAGCCCTTATACTGCTAGCATCTTTACCGAACAGTTGAGAATTCATGCGAGCTGCTGTTAGCAACTCAATTGGAAAGGAGAAACTGACTTACAACGGCATCCGAGATCAAATACTCGCTGAGGAACTCATGAGATTAGACATGGGTGAATGCTCAAATGATGGAGCAGCCTTGAACGTGGGTTCAAGAGACCAGGGTAAGGCCAGGGTATGGGACGTTAGATGACGTTCACAATCCCGAGGTAGAAGAGGGCAAAACCGAGACAGCAAAGATAGCGATCGAAGTAAGAAGAATCTTCGATGCTATAATTGTCAGGGTATGGGACACTTCAGTTATGAGTGCAAGCAGCCGAAGAAGGGTATCGGCCGTGATCACGTGGCTGATGTTGTGAGCGACGAGTATTCGGATGACTGTTTATTGCTTGCCGAACAGAGAAATATAGAATCGTGGATTCTAGAGTCTGGGGCATCATTTCACACAACCCCTCAGAAGGATTTATTCAAAAATTACACTACAGGTAATTTCGGTAAAGTGTATCTAGACGACGGAGAAGCGTTGGATGTTGTTAGAATGGGCGATGTGAAAATTCGCATTCCAAACGGGTCGGTATGGAAGCTAACGAAAGTGAGGCATGTTCCGAGGTTGGCCAAGAATCTGATCTCAGTAGGTCAACTCGATTCAGAAAGACACTCCATTTCGTTCAGCAGTGGAGCTTGGAAAGTTTCACGAGGAGCTATGGTGATAGCTCGAGGGAGCAAGGTCGGTACACTGTACATGAGGACCGATGAGGAGTGTACAATTGTGGCAGTTGTGTCGCAAAACTACTCGGAACTGTGGCATCGACGGTTGGGTCACATAAGTGAGAAGGGGATGAGAGTGTTAGCAAAAGACGGGAGGCAACCGGGCTTAAAGTCTGTCAACCTCGACATGTGCTAAGGTTGCATCTTCGGGAAGCAGAAGAAAGTGAGCTTCCGGAAAGGTGGAAAAGATCCCAAGGAGGAGAAGCTAGCACTGGTCCACTCAGACGTATGGGGACCATCTCCAATAACCTCACTGGGAGGATCTCAGTACTATGTGACCTTCATCGATGATTCGACGAGGAAAACATGGGTCTATTTCTTGAAACACAAGTCTGAGGTGTTTAAGAAATTTCAAGAATGGAAGGCCATGGTCGAACTAGAGACCGGGAATAAACTCAAATGTTTGAGGTCCGATAACGGCAGAGAGTACATTGATGCGAAGTTCATAGGGTTCTATGCACAGAGAGGCATTCAAATGGAGAAGACCATCCGAAGAATGCCACAACAAAATGGCATGGCCGAAAGAATGAACCGAACAATCAATGAGCATGCTAGGAGTATGAGACTACAAAGTGGGTTACCCAAAGCCTTGTGGGCACATGCAGTAAGCACGGCGGTTTACCTCATTAACCGCGGACCCTCAGTGCCATTAGAAAGGAGAATTCCCGAAGAAGAGTGGATAGGAAAGCCTATTTCCTATGAACACCTGCGAGTGTTCGGTTGTCTGTCATATATCCATGTCAATATAAATGATCGTACCAAGCTTGACTCAAAATCCAAAGTGTGTTACTTTGTGGGGTACGATGGAGCTGAGTTCGGATATCGTTTCTGGGATGGTCAAACAAAGAAGATCATTCGCAGTAAGGATGTCATCTTCAACGAAAGCATTTTGTACAAAGATCGACAAAATGTGGTGGTGGAAGAACACGTGCTCCTGTCCGAGGAAAATGGTATAGTCGACATGAATATGACACTGAAGATGAGCCAGTGGTGCTCGACAACCTACCAGCACATGCTGAAAAGGACGAGGAGCTGCCCCAAACTCCTCTACCTGAATTAGGCCGAGGTCATCTCGAGAGGAGACCTCCTGCCCGATACTCTTCTTCCTTGCATTACATATTACTCAATGATGCAGGCGAGTCCGAAAGTAGAGATGAAGCTCTGGAGCTGAAAGACTCGAGGAAGTGGTAGCTCGCGATGAAGGATGAGATGAAGTCACTTGAGAAGAATGTGACTTGACAGTTAGCCGAACTGGCCAAGGGGAAAAGGGTACTGAGCAACAAATGGGTGTTCCGACTAAAGGAGGAACAAGATGGCTCGAAACGGTATAAGGCACGATTAGTAGTCAAAGGGTTCCAGCAAAAGGCAGAAATTGACTACACCGAGATCTTTTCACCGGTCGTAAAATTGACGACTATTCGGCTATTGTTGAGCATTGTTGTAAATCCGAATCTTCATCTTGAGCAGTTAGATGTGAAAACTGCCTTTCTCTATGGAGATCTTGAAGAAGAAATTTACATGCTCCAACCTGAAGGGTTTGCCGAAAAGGGAAAAGAGAAACTGGTCTGTAAACTGAGGAAGAGCTTGTACGGGCTAAAATAAGCACCACGACAGTGGTATAAGAAATTTGACAGTTTCATGGTGAATACCGGGTTCGAAAGAAGTGATAGTGATCACTGCTGTTTCATGAAGAGATTCGAGAACTCTTCGTACGTCATACTACTTTTGTACGTAGATGACATGTTGTTTGTCGGGTCGAGCCTTGTGGAGATTAACAAGGTGAAACAAAAGTTGGCGAATCAGTTTGAGATGAAAGATTTGGGAGCCGCAAATCAGATCCTCGGTATGAGGATTTTCCGAGGAAGGGATGGGTCTTTGTTTCTGTCACAAGCCGAATATGTGAAAAAGGTGTTGGGACGGTTTATCATGAGTGATGCCAAGGCTGTAGGCTCACCGCTAGCCGCACACTTTAGCTTGTCGAAGAAACAATCACCCTCAGACGAGGAAGGAAAGGATCGTATGTCGAACATACCCTATGCTTCAGCAATTGGTAGCTTGATGTACGCTATGGTGTGTACAAGACCGGACATTGCCCATGCAGTGGGAGTTGTCAGTCGTTACATGAGTAACCCAGAAAAGCACCATTGGGAAGCTGTGAAGTGGATAATGAGATCTCTCTCGGGTACAGTGAATTTGGCATTATGTTTCCGAAAGACCTTGGTAGGCCTGCACGGCTATGTGGATGCTGACATGGCCGGTGATCTGGACAGCCGAAAGAGCACAACGGGATGTGTTTGTACCTACGGTGGTACTGCTGTGAGTTGGACATCTAAGTTACAAAAGATTGTTGCATTGTCGACCACAGAGGCTGAGTACGTCACGGTGACGGAAGCAAGCAAAGAGATGATTTGGTTGCAAGGTTTCTTAAAGGAGCTCGGTCAGAAAACCGACAAGGGAGTTCTGCACTGTGATAGTCAAAGTGCAGTTCATCTAGCTAAGAATCCTGTATTCCATTCACGCACCAAGCACATACAGATTCGTTACCATTTTATCCGGGACGTTTTAGAAGATGGAATCTTCGCGCTAGAAAAGATTGAGGGTGCTAAGAACCCCGCCGATATGCTAACGAAGACTGTCACAATCGACAAACTGAGGCTGTGTGCAACCTCAGTAGGACTCCGAACTTGAGGCTCAGGGTCGCCGCTACATGAAAAATGAGCAACTCTGAAGAGTAATAATTATTACACAAGGATACCGATGGGAGCATTCTGCTCGGTGGAGCACAGTGAGTTCGGTGGTCGGGGATAATCAGAATTCTCTTGAAGCACTTGACATTTGACTTCAAGTGGGAGATTGTTGAGTTGTGAAGCCAAATGAGTTTTGGGCATGTTTTCTAATTATCACACATCGCTTTGAATTGTAATAAAACCCACTTTGGGTTCTATATAATGTCCTACTATCTTGTATATTTAATAGCACCTTCTACTCATCACAATCACATATTCAAGAGAGAATATTGTAAAGAGAGAGTTCTATTTGTGAGAGAACCATGGCTTGTGATTGAGCTAGATTACGATTGTAATCCTCATTATAATAATATTAAGTGCCACGTGTAGCGGTCCGGAGACGTAGCCAATTTATATGAACTCCGTTGTCAAAGAGTGTGTGCTCGGTTTTAGTTTTCTGTCTTTCTCATTGTTCGCCTGATCGACCCAACAATAACTTCAATGACAAAATAATCTCTCACCACAAAAATAAAAAAAGTACTAATTAATAATAAAATAGCGTCTCCTGATAAATAATACCCAAATTGGTCTTTCATTCTATCCTATTTTCATTTATTTAACATTTTATCTTTTATTCACTTAACGTAATAGCATAAGGTGGTCACTGGGGTCCTATAAGATCGATTATGTACTATTTGAAAACGACTCTCCTCCAAACTCTCCAAGTTCATTTTCTCCTTTTGGGATTTATGTATATAAGTTAGGGAACTTTAATTGTGATTATGGGTAGTAGTTGTTATGGGAAATAGTAGATCTTAAAATCAATAGTTTGGACCAAACTCTTAAAATTCACTCCTCAATGTGCAACAAATCTCTCTTTGGTGTGAAACACAAGCTTCTTAAAAAGAGCATATTCACTATCATTACACACACCCCAACTAGCTACTACTTAATTATGTTACAGCTTATATGTGAAGAATGCAAGTACACTAGTATATATTCAATCCTTCTAGAGTATATCACTTTATAAGTTAGGTGCGTGTCATATATAAAATCTATTTCAATCGTCCCCAAAATGCTACCTTAAAATCACATTGCCATAGGTCCCCAATTTAATTTATATATTACACATTGGGAAGTGAATCTGCATGTATCGTGACTAAATTATCAGTACAAAAAAATGTTATATCGCAGACGGAAATAGTGACAGATTTTGTTTCGTAACGTCCTATTCGGGAATGACATGACGACAGATTTCTGTTTTACTGACAGATTTTGTCATTTAACGACAGATTTGACCGTTCGCATTGATACCATTTTTTACGGTGTATAACTTTTCATCACTTGGCGTTAAACAAATACTAATTCGCTAATAAAATATACCCCACTTGATATATATATATCCAACCAAAAGAAATCCCATGTAAATAACTGTTAGCCTAAGGTCATTTACTACAACAAATTTGTGTGTTTATCCGTGTCCAAAATTCTGAGAATGCGTGAAAAATCTTTTGGCTCCATTAGTTTCTTGTCTTTGAAATCCATAGTGCTCATTATATTAAGATTTTGTCAAATGGATTATTCAGAAATGACAACTAATAATTTTCAGTATTTACTTTTAACATGGTACATTGGAAACTCTTTTGGGTATATACAATATGTTTATAATTATACCACGATGACCGCCCATTATCTGAACTCTGAAGGGTGTTAGTGTTACCCTGAAGGTGATTATTGTTTGTTTTAATTGATCAGTCCCTTATGATTTTAATGAAGCTATTTACTTAGCACAATACTTCTCTCAATTAAATTCGGAAGTCGATTACATAAAAAAAAAAGTAAATTCGGAAGTTAAAGGATGGATAAAATATTATTGTTCGTAGGTAAAAAAGAGGTAAATGAAGTTAAAAGATGGACGACTTTTAGTTGCGTTTACTTAAGTTTCGCCAAATGAATAAGCTCTTTCTTTACTATGAATAATTTTTTGCAAACAAAAAAATCTCAGTACTGTAGCTCGTTTTCTCGACTAACTATTAAAACTCCAGTAACGATCCGTAATTGTTGAAAAATTAAAGACAAGGTCCACTCTTGAAAATCTTGTCTTATTACCAACATATATGGGGAATAATGCGACATACCGACTTGGGAGGAATTTGTCTTAAGCATTGTTCATAAGTATTATATTAAGCTTTTGTTGGAAAGAGTGTTTATATCTACTACAAGAAAAAAATTGAACGCTAACTGACGCTTGTTGGTATTCTGATGCTAAAGTGTTTGTGGTTAATTTGGTGAAAATATAGCAACATAAATTGTTATTATTCCTGTCATCCTAGGAGGATTTTGTTTGGACTCGAAACTTAATATATTTGAAAGTCAAATTTGCTTCAAACTTTAAACTTGAACAAATTTTATACAGACAAAGAAAAGTTTAAAATAAATTAGAAGAAAGTTAAGGAAAATATCTATAAGAAAGTGAATTTGATACATGATATATCGTTAAAGTTATTAAACTTCCTCCAATGTAGTGATTTGTCCATCTTTGTGTATCGAGTTTGAGGGGATCTTGATAACTTTTAATATTCGTGTCAAATCTTTATAGGCTAAGATGATTAAAACAGATGCAATGATGGATAAAATAATGGTGAAGATCACACTTAATCCCGTTAACATTAGTTTAAAATGGTGATCACTTGAACGCATCATTAACCCTCTCCATATGAATCTCTGTATTAGAAACACTAGAACTGTTGCAAGAGTTAGTTTCCACATCACCCCAAAGGCATAGCCGAACCCAAAATTGTGTATCTTCACTTTGTCCTCCATCTTCTTAACCGAAGTCGTTGCTTGTAAAATCTATGTCAAAATCATGTTATAAATTTTCAAGTGAAGGGAATTTTAAGGTCCTGATACATACTTGCAGAACTAAGATCCTTAGATATATAGGAGTGGGCTGAGTGGCCGAATAACATGTTAATAATTTCTTGTTATGATGAGGGGGCATAAAAGCAAATATATATTTAAGTCTAACAATTTTTTAGCAAAAATATACAGTAAATTTTCAAAATTTCTCATATTTACAGTTTGAGGGGACTATATATAGCATTCGATCTCTTGACCTTTATGAGTTCCTCCAGTACTGCTTATGCCGACTACTACCATGCGAATGCATTATTAGCAGGGGTGGCCCTGAGATTTTTGTTGCCCGGTGCAAGAAAAAAAATTGGGCTTTTTTTCCGATTGTCGTTCAAGTATGAAATTTCTATATAATATATATTAATAGTTGTTTAATTGAATATTAACTCTAAAAAAAATCATTAATATAAAGAGAAATTTGCTTTTTCATTAATTTACTTGTAATGTTTTTACTAGCATATAGTTTCAAGTATAATTTGTTTATACATATTTATTATTTTATTGGTCGACGTTGTCGGTCCTGAAAATGTATCGGAATCGTAAGGCTCGGTGCGGTCGCATCTCCTGCACCCCTCAGACCACCACTGATTATTAGCATACTAATTTTTTGGAATCTCACTACCACAAATTGTGAACAATGATAGAATAGCGTACAAATGTTTGGAAGAAAATGTGTTGAAGAACTTTAAGTTATAATTAAATCGCTGGAGGAAGAGGTCTTTAATTTTGAAATCATTCAAGTAATACAAACTTTGATGAGTTTTCTAAAACCATCACTAAATCTTTCTTTACGGCTCAAGAAACTGTTGGTTTCCGTGTACGAAATAACAATTAACAATAATTAAAGGACTAAACAAGAATAAACAAAAACCAGTGTAATCTTTATTAATTTCGAAACTGATACAGAAATTAATGATTACAACATGTAGGTACAGAAACGTAAATAAAGCAAACGTTATCAGATTATTATTAATTAATAATCTGATGTATTGAATTGCAATAAATAGAAACTGCCGGACTGGAAAGTATAAACTTAACAGCCGGACTGTTCTGTTTGAAATTGAAATTACAGGACTGAATTGAAACTATTCTAATTACAGAATTAAATTACAGAATTGAAATTACAGCAAAAAACAGAACTTTAAAGAAATTACAGAAAGGTACAAACAGAATATAAAAGCTACAGCTAAGGACAGCAATGTAAAATACTGAAATTAAAATTACAGAAAAGTAAATTGCGTAATTGAAATGACAGAATTGTAAATGGACAGAATTGAAAACAAAATAAGACGAGGCTACTGTTAACAGTATGCCCTTAACCGATATTCGCCCAACCACCTTAAGGTTTCTGGTTGCGTTGGCGCTTCGATCCCAAGGTACAACGTCTCGGATGACTCGTCGGAAACTGGCGACGAGTCAAGGTCGAGCTGTTGGTGGGTGGTTCTCTCTGTTTCTAAAATGTAATGCTACTGTTTGGAGAGATGATATATGCTACTGGTATTTGATTTCAGAATGTTATGTGTGTGTTTTTGACATGTGGGGGGTCTGCCTATTTATAGGCTTGCTGAGTATCTCAGCCATTAAGGTCACTTTACTACTGTCAGTTTTCGAAATTCGAAACTGCAGTATTAACTTTGCAATGAAATCACATTTATTGCAACAGTTACAGCTTTGCTGGAAGCTTTTCCCGAACAGAAACACTATTCCCGAACAGGCGCGCTTTTCCCGAACAGAAACACCATTCCCGAACAGGCGCGCTTTACCCGAACAGGAACACTTTTCCCGAATAGGAACAGGCGCACTTTTTCCCGTCGAGTTAAAAACCCCACGAGCAAGCCCGTCCGACGAGCAAACCCGCCCGACGAGCAAGCCCGCCCATGTGTGGTACACAATACACACATGTGTATGTGGACACATTACTTAATATCCACATAGGATACCTTAGTATATATATTGTAAAAATCACTCATGATTTTCCAATGTGGGATAACCCTCATGGGTTAAATCCCATTTCTTTTCTCATTTTCCAGCATTGGCTTTATTGCCTCTTTCGAGTACCAACCTTCGAGTCCAATTATCATTCACACCCTTCCTCCGAATGGGTCATGCGATATACCGTTGCGAAGCTCGTCACACGAGCTACTCAAACGCAAAGAGTATGGCCTCAGAAAAACTGAGGAGTCGCATTAAAAATTGACTCAAAGATGGTCCCTGACCACTTGGAACAACTATGTTTAAATTACATATTTTTCCAATTTTTCCAACAATCCCCCACATGAATGCAATTGGCTCGAAAGCCCATGTCCTAAATGCAAATCAAGAGAACCGCAAAAGTTCACTGCCTAAGGTCAGGTAGCGCGCGCCTTGAACCTGCCGTAGCGGAGTACCACCCAGAATACTGCTATTAGGTAGCTGTAAAGCTTTGAACCATCAAGCTTTGTGTATCCCAGAATGGCACCCGCACAGTGCCCTCTCTACCCACGTACTAGGCCCTTTAGTTGTTGTCCATATTTGGCCTGGACTGCCTTGGCAACTTCAACTGAGTGCTCTAGTGAATTAGCCCAAGCTCATCACATGGTACCGGCCTTACACACTAGTTATAGGTGTTCCAAGTCGAAAGTGTCCTGACTCACTTTACTCGACCGTCGAGTAACTTGGATCATTAAGAGCCTCAAGCTCACCCTTACAATGGTACAGGTCTATCACTCTGTCATCGCGGAGATGGACTGGGAACTCCAGGTTCCCGAGTGCTTTGTTCGGTTGCCCCCACAGTTCAGTTTCCCTTTGAACCTATCAGGAAAGATTCCGTTTAGGTTGGGTTGCCTATGGGGGGGCCACCAATTTAATGGGCTTTAACCCCATTCCGTTCGATGACGTCTCGACTCCCACTTGAGTCAAGCCTTTAGTTAATGGATCCGCTATGTTTTCCTTTGATCTTACAAAATCTAAGGATACCACACCATTGGATAACAATTCCCTTACGGATTTATGTCTTCGACGTATATGTCGAGACTTTCCATTATACATATGATCCTGAGCCCGCGCAATAGCTGATTGACTATCACAATGCATGCTTATTGCGGGAACAGGTTTCGGCCACATTGGAATTCCTTCCAATAGACTTCTCAGCCAGTCTGCCTCTTCGGTTGCTAAGTCCAACGCTATGAATTCTGATTCCATAGTTGACCTTGCAATACATGTCTGTTTGGAGGATCTCCAAGACACAGCAGCTCCTCCCATTATAAACACATATCCACTCGTGGACCTTGTGCTATTGGAGTCTGATATCCAGTTGGCATCTGAATACCCTTCCAGTACCGCTGGATATCTGGTATAGTGCAGCCCGTAATCGGCTGAAAACCTCATATACCTGAGAAGTTTCATTATAGCCTTCCAGTGTTCCTCATTTGGATTACTGGTGTACCTCCTCAGTCTACTCACTGAGTTTGCTATGTCTGGTCTAGTGCAATTCATTATATACATGAGACTGCCTATGACTCGAGAGAACTCCAATTGATTCACACTTTTACCGAAATTCTTTTTCAGGTTACAGTTGAACTCAATTGGGGTTCTTGACATAGCTTTACTGTCCTTGTCAAACTTGTCTAAAACTTGTTTAACATAGTGACTTTGGGACAAGGCATACCCTTCTGATGTTTTGGTAATCTTCATACCAAGTATTATATCAGCTATACCCAGGTCCTTCATATCGAAGTGTTGTGATAACATTTTCTTTGTGGAGCTGATTCTATCATTACTCTCAATTATGATCATGTCATCCACATAGAGACAGACTACAACACAGTCTCTTCCACTTCCTTTAGAGTAGACACATTTATCACACTCATTAATGTGAAAACCGTTTGATAGCATAATTCTATCAAACTTCTCATGCCATTGCTTTGGCGCTTGTTTGAGTCCATATAGAGACTTTACAAGTTTGCACACTTGGTGCTCTTTACCAGAAACTACAAACCCTTCCGGTTGTTCCATGTAAATCTCTTCTTCCAGTTCTCCATTCAGAAATGCCGTTTTTACATCCATTTGATGTATTTCCATATCAAACAAAGCTGCGAGAGCAATGACGATTCGGATAGACGTTTTCCTGGAGACAGGAGCATACGTGTCGAAATAATCGACACCTTCAGTTTGCCTGAATCCTTTTACCACAAGTCTCGCCTTGTATTTCTCAATCGTGCCGTCAACCTTTAACTTTCTCTTGAAGATCCACTTGTGACCTAGGGGCTTGCATCCTTTCGGAAGATCCACTAGTTCCCAAGTGTGGTTTTGCATGATTGATTCAATTTCATTTTGAATAGCTTCTTCCCAATATTGGGAATCCGGTGTTGACATAGCTTGTTTATATGTCGCCGGTTCGCCTTCAACCATGAAGGTTAGGAAATCAGGTCCAAAGGAAGTTTCCTTCCTTGCCCTTTTGCTGCGCCGAGGCTCTTCCTCTTCCTCTGTCGGTTCACTTGCCCCCACATTTCCTTCACTGTTCAACTCTTCAGTTGGTACAGATGTAGGTAATTTCCGGGGAAAGATATCTTCAAAGAAAGAGGCCTCTCGGCTTTCCATATACGTATCTATGTGCACATCGGGATTGTCCGACTTGTGCACGAGAAACCTATATGCACTACTGTTCTGTGCATATCCGATGAACACACAGTCCACCGTCTTAGGACCAATTCTCATCCTTTTAGGAGTGGGAACTAGGACCTTTGCGAGACAACCCCAAACCCGCAGGTTCTTATAACTGGGTTGATGACCTTTCCATAATTCATATGGAGTCTTTTCTCGCTTCTTATGTGGTAACTTGTTTAAAACATAGTTAGCGGAAAGTACAGCTTCCCCCCACATGTTCTGGGGTAACCCAGAACTGATTAGCATAGCATTCATCATTTCCTTTAGCGTTCTATTTTTACGCTCAGCAACCCCATTTTGCTCGGGAGTGTATGGGGCTGTGGTTTGATGTATAATGCCGCTTTCAGCGCATATCTGTTCAAACGGTGATTCATATTCACCGCCTCTATCACTTCCCAATGTTTTAATTTTCTTATTGAGTTGATTTTCAACTTCGGTCTTATAAAGATCGAATTTCTCTAGTGCTTCGTCTTTACTTCTCATTAAGTAAACGTAACAGTATCTAGTACAATCATCTATAAAGGTGATAAAGTACTTTTTTCCTCCTCGCGTTTGTATAAACTTTAAGTCGCATACATCCGTGTGTATTAGACCGAGAGGTTCACTTTCTCGTTCAACATGTTGAAACGATGATTTCGTTAATTTTGCTTCTACACAAATCTCACATTTGTGTTGCTTATCAAAAACGAAATTTGGTAGTAGTTTTAGTGAAATTAATTTCTTTAAAGAATTATAATTCACGTGACCTAATCTACCATGCCACAAATGAAATGACTCAAATAAATACTCAAAATTAGAATTTTTATTGGCCTCTTGGGCAACAGTCATTACATCACTAGTGCTAGCCTCAGCTTTAGCACCTTTATTGGGAGCAGGTGTCCCTACGTTTAACTTAAACATGCCGTTGGTCATATAGCCACGGCCTACATAGACACCATTTTTGGTGATTACAATTTTATCGGATTCTAAGACTAGCTTGAACCCGTTCTTCACCATCACAGATCCGGATACCAGATTCTTACGAATATCCGGAACATGGAGCACATTGGTCAACCACAGCTCTTTTCCCGAGGTCATCTTCATCACGACCATTCCTTTTCCTTCCACCTTGGAAGTAGCAGAATTTCCCATGAAGCAGCTTTCTCCCTCTACCGCTTCATAGGTCTTAAACATCCACCTACTTGAGCAGATGTGGCTTGTGGCGCCAGTATCCAGCCACCACTCTTTGGGATTGCTCCCCACGAGATTGACCTCAGAGACCACAGCAGTAAAGCGGTCGTCATCTCGTCCTCCCTCAGCCAGATGAGCCTGAGCTGGAGCTTTCCTCTTTCCCTTGCCCTTAAAGTTCCTCGGGGGGGGGGGGGGGGGGCTTAGGCTTAACAGCGCCTTTATTGTCATAACAGTCCGCGGCACGATGGCCGGTCCTGTTACACACAAAGCAGGTTCCCGCAAATTTCTTCGCGACAACAGCACTGCCTCCGGTGTCAAGACGTTTCCGTTTGACGTTGGAGCTTTCGACCACATTGGCCTTTGCCATCGGGATGACAGCACCACCGACTCTCCTCACGGAGCGACGGTTGCTTACCTCGATGTTGAGCTTCTCAATGAGCCCCTCCAGCCTCATTTCCTTTCGCTTGTGCTTAAGGTAGTTTTGAAAGTCTTTCCAAGATGGTGGCAATTTCTCAATCATGAGTGCCACCTGGAAAGGCTCGTTTATCACTAGCCCCTCAGCCTCAAGGCGATGGTAAATGAGTTGGAGCTCCTCAACTTGCTCCATGACACCCCTGCTGTCAGTCATACGGTACTCGTGAAAGTCCGTGACAACAAATCTCTTTGTGCCAGCGTTATTCACTTTGTACTTATTTTCGAGAGTCTCCCATAGCTCCTTTGCAGTAGCTTTGGGCTCGAAAACACTGAACAGCGTGTCATCTAGAGCACACAGGATATAGTTCTTGCATAGGTAGTCGGCATGTCTCCATGCCTCAACCGCAGAGAACGACTGCTCGTCCAGATCGTCCTCGCTTAGGACGGGAGCAGTCTCCTTGAGAAACCTGGTCAAATTCAGAGTGGTGAGATAAAACAGCATCTTTTGCTGCCAACGTTTGAAGTTGTCACCCCTGAATTTTTCCGGTTTCTCCAGATGAGAAGTCGGCAAAGTAGGCACAGCCGAATACATCGGTGCCTTGCCCTTGGCCGCAGCCTTGGCTCTAGCCGCAGCCTTAGCTGCGGCCTTGGCCGTGGCCGCTGCTTCGGCCGCAGCCTCAGCTTTGGCCGTAGCATCCGCCATAGCCGCAGCCGCGGCGGCCTCAGCCGCTACAACTGCGTCATCGACATTAGCCACAACATTCGCATCGCCCCCAGTGTTATGGACAGGCCCACCAACCACTGGGTCATGCTCACCCCCGCTAGGCAACTGAATAGGCGACGTGTTAGTCATCTGAAACGACAACACAAAACGTATGAGATACGTGTACAAACAATTCTATAAACAAACGCCAAAACTGAAATTTGGGTTTGTAAAAGAATTATCAAACAAAATTAAAATAAACTCTTATCCCTTTAAATATCAATACGGTTGATATTAAAAGGATTGAAACGATTCTTATTGAATACCAATACGGTTGGTATCAACAAGAAAATAAAATAAAATTAAAACTGTTTGGAATTTTTTCTTTGTAATCCAATTTCTAATATGATTTAGAATTGAAAAAAAGAAAGCATTATTCCTTATAAGATAAATAATTGTATTAATCAATACACGAAAGAAACAACAGAGTATCGGTTAAGATTGTTGGTTTCCGTGTACGAAATAACAATTAACAATAATTAAAGGACTAAACAAGAATAAACAAAAACCAGTGTAATCTTTATTAATTTCGAAACTGATACAGAAATTAATGATTACAACATGTAGGTACTGAAACGTAAATAAAGCAAACGTTATCAGATTATTATTAATTAATAATCTGATGTATTGAATTGCAATAAATAGAAACTGCCGGACTGGAAAGTATAAACTTAACAGCCGGACTGTTCTGTTTGAAATTGAAATTACAGGACTGAATTGAAACTATTCTAATTACAGAATTAAATTACAGAATTGAAATTACAGCAAAAAACAGAACTTTAAAGAAATTACAGAAAGGTACAAACAGAATATAAAAGCTACAGCTAAGGACAGCAATGTAAAATACTGAAATTAAAATTACAGAAAAGTAAATTGCGTAATTGAAATGACAGAATTGTAAATGGACAGAATTGAAAACAAAATAAGACGAGGCTACTGTTAACAGTATGCCCTTAACCGATATTCGCCCAACCACCTTAAGGTTTCTGGTTGCGTTGGCGCTTCGATCCCAAGGTACAACGTCTCGGATGACTCGTCGGAAACTGGCGACGAGTCAAGGTCGAGCTGTTGGTGGGTGGTTCTCTCTGTTTCTAAAATGTAATGCTACTGTTTGGAGAGATGATATATGCTACTGGTATTTGATTTCAGAATGTTATGTGTGTGTTTTTGACATGTGGGGGGTCTGCCTATTTATAGGCTTGCTGAGTATCTCAGCCATTAAGGTCACTTTACTACTGTCAGTTTTCGAAATTCGAAACTGCAGTATTAACTTTGCAATGAAATCACATTTATTGCAACAGTTACAGCTTTGCTGGAAGCTTTTCCCGAACAGAAACACTATTCCCGAACAGGCGCGCTTTTCCCGAACAGAAACACCATTCCCGAATAGGAACAGGCGCACTTTTTCCCGACGAGCAAGCCCGCCCGACGAGCAAGCCCGCCCGACGAGCAAGCCCGCCCATGTGTGGTACACAATACACACATGTGTATGTGGACACATTACTTAATATCCACATAGGATACCTTAGTATATATATTGTAAAAATCACTCATGATTTTCCAATGTGGGATAACCCTCATGGGTTAAATCCCATTTTTTTTCTCATTTTCCAGCATTGGCTTTATTGGCTCTTTCGAGTACCAACCTTCGAGTCCAATTATTATTCACACCCTTCCTCCGAATGGGTCATGCGATATACCGTTGCGAAGCTCGTCACACGAGCTACTCAAACGCAAAGAGTATGGCCTCAGAAAAACTGAGGAGTCGCATTAAAAATTGACTCAAAAATGGTCCCTGACCACTTGGAACAACTATGTTTAAATTACATATTTTTCCAATTTTTCCAACAGAAACTAAATTACCAACGAAACCAGCACATAAATTTAGATAAGTGCATATTTATTATCAATATATACGAAGTACAACATATAAAAATTATATTTTAAGCTGATCGATGATGGTTACCTGGTTAGTTAATTTTCTCCAGAAAATGTCATATGCTCTAACCTCCAAGGGGCTAAAGCGTCAAGATGACCAATTAACGCAGGGTGTGTCTTGGGTTTATAGAAGTTTATATGCACATGAAATTAAGCAAGAAAAAGAGAAACGAAGATGCGATATGCCGGTAGTCTTGGTTTAAGACGAAAGGAAAATTTAGTGATCGCAGTCTGGGCTGGCAAAAGAAAATGAGCGATTATGATTAATAATAATCCATGTCGATGTATATTGCCAACTAAATAAACTCTTTAAGTGAAACTTTATATGCAATTGAATTGTAATATTGACAAGCTGGCAGAGGAGTCTTTTAAGTTTTATGAATACATATGTTGTCTCAAAGGCATTTCCTTTTGTTTTATTGCTCTTTCTTGTGATCTCTTGTGACATATGTTGGTCACCAAATAACAGAATGATAAAGAACTAGTCATGGCAAGCTGAGAATACAAAGCAACAAAAATTTAAATTGGTGCCTATATATATATATACTAATTCATGGATAACACAATCTTTTTGTATAAGACACAAGTATGGAAATCTCGTAGCCCCATCTAAATATTTGATGTACCTTATATGGAGTAGTTTACAACACAAGTTCCAAGTTCCTTGATTGAAGTTGATGTTAAATACATATTTTCCGACTTTCTTTATTATCAAATAATGTCCAAGAGATACCGATGAGTTACCTAACATTTGGATCCCCCTAAGTACCACTTTTTAGACTATCTAAACCTCTCTCTTTTTTGTTTTAATATCAACTTTCTCCTTTCTCTCTCATGGACGATCTATACCGCGTCTTTCTCTCCTCCGATCTCATATCGCTCCATCCTAAGTCTCTCTCTCTGACTGGTTCACTGGCTATGGCTTATTCGCCTTCAAAACATACTCCCATGATTTATCCATGTATCTTGTAATTTAATTTTGCACTAATTGTTAGTTAAGTTTCCTGAATATTGATTTATGTAAATTGTCATAATCAAAAGTATGATTTGTTGCTCACTAGTCGTGGGAATAAGAAAAGAATACTACTCAACAGATGATTAGTCATTTAAATTGAAGGCGAAAATACAATCATGCAAAAAGGAAGTTCTAAACTAACTTTTAAGCGTTAAAGGTTTCGTCAATCTGGCCTTCGCTTTCTCTCTCCATATTGATGCTCAAATTCGTTTACGAGTATTTTGTTTACTTGATGTTTCAGTATCTCTATTTTTTTTAAGCAGCACACACATGTATGTCACTATCTCTTTTGCAAATACTTGACACATTACAAACAATTTGGTCGAAATATAAGGTTAATGTCACGAAATAAGTCATGGGCGCACATCACAACAAAGTAAGTGTGTAACATCTCAAGAGACGAATCAAAATAAGGACTCGTTCCTTCTTTTTATATTTACTCCGTAGTAGAGATGATGACTGTTAGGACCAGATTTCTGGTCTAAATATTGTTTATTGTCTATTAGTTTTTACTAAATAAATCCTAACTGTTTTGAAATACTAAGACGTTGTTAACAGGTTTCAAGCAATGTTGCAACCTCAGTTACAACCTACTGAGACAAATGGTAACAGGTTCTAAGCAATGTTGCAACCTCAGTTACAACTTACTGAGACAAGTGTTAACAGGTTCTAAGAAATGTTGCAACCTCAGTTGCAACCTTAGTTCCAACCTGCTTAGACAGCATGGGTGGTTTCAAGTACCAGTTGCAACCTTAGTTGCAACCACAGTTCCAACCTGCTACTCAGCAGTACACTGTCTAGTTCTGTAAATCTGCGTACCTATTCTTTAATGATTATTATTTGTTTAAAGTTATGCAGGTTATATTCTCATATTATTCTAAAGGTCTAAAATGTGTTTATTGAGAATATCAAAGTGGTAAGGAAAGATTTCCTAAAACATATAAAGAGATTAGTTATGTTTCCTTTACATTAACAATTCTATATCTTTATTCTTATACAAATCTTTATCACTTGTTTCAATCTTTGTTACTTATCAAAAGTAGTATAACACGTTTAAAAGATTGAATGTAATATGGAGTTGAATGTTTCATTTGTTTATTGTTGAACATGAGTTCAATAATGATTTTGATTATAACCTTGATTATGTTTTAATGATTTTACTATTTCTCTATTTCATTGATATAATGCTTGTCTTTTCCAAAGAAGAGAAAATGTACATTTCAGGTCGTTAAATGATAGAGCATTCGATAACGAAGCCATAGGTTCAAGCGGAACCAAAATCGGAGCTAAAACGAAGGAGTTATGAGCATTCGAAGATTTACGGGACCAGGATTACAGTCGACCGATCGACTGGACAAAAACGACCGATCGTTTTTGATCCAATTTCTTCCAGTGAGTCCAGTATAAAAACGACCGATCGTTTTCAGAAAACGACCGATCGTCTGTCTGAAAACGACCGATCGTCTGTAGAAAACGACCGATCGTTTTCTACAGATTTCGAAAATAGCTTTTCAGCAATTTCTGGAAAATAGCTGTTAAAACCTTTCAACGGTCATAACCCAGAAAAACAGACTTTGCTGTTATATAAACCACCCCAATATCTCTCCTAAATCACCAATTACAATATCTATTAACATCCTTCAACCTATCTCATAAAAACCCAAAAATCACCATTTTTGGTGAATATATTCGAGAAAGAGGGAAATCAAAGAAAAGGAGATTCAAGCTCGATCATCATCAACAACTCACCAATTAGCTTTTTAATAAGCAATTAGTATCGTGAGCGAAGTTACATTTTTGTAACTAAATTTGTATCGAGTGTTTTATAAACTCAATTGTGAGCGAGTGAACGGGTAGAGGCTTTGTAAGCAAGTGAAGCTTAAAAGCTCTAGGTTTTTCATTCGGGTACTCATAAATTGAGGGGGAGTCGTAGACTCGTAGACGTGTTCTCTTGCACTTGTATCAAGAGTAGGAACCCCGGGTAGAGGGTGAGCCAATCGGTCGATTGAGCTCAATAGGATTTGTAATATCCGCAAGAAGATTTTTAGTGAAATACTCGGTAGTACCGAGGAGAGGACGTAGGCGCGTTTGCCGAACCTCTATAAATCGCGGTGTCAATTCCTTTCCCTTACTTTTACTTTACGCAACTTATTTTATTGTTTGCGTTAAGTAATTCTAGCAATTCTTTAACTCTTGTTATAACGATTAAGCTTAGAATTGCATTAGTTGGGTGGTTAGTTGCTTAGAATTTTAATTAGGCGAAAATCGCCAAAACCTTATTCACCCCCCCCCCCCCCCCCTCTAAGGTTAGCACGCGGGCCAACATTTATGAAAAGATATTATCTTTAAAAGATCTTATCTTTATATGTTTCCTTTCAAAGGAAAAGATTAACTCCTACTTTCAAGCTTGTTACTAAACAGGTATTTATCAAAGATGATTGGAATCAATCCATGCTGAAGAATCTCGTAATGCTTGGAAAGATTGAAGCCAATCAATCAAGTCAAAAGCAATCAAAAAGATATTGAAGATAGAAGATTGTTTTTACTTGTTTATATACTTAGTAACTTAAGCTTGTAATAGGTGTGTGTTCTAAATTATAAAGAACTCATTCTTGAGAGAATACACGTGAGCTTTTAAAAAGAAAACAATGGTGGGATGCCATTGATTTATAAGTGATAGTTATAAGGTAGGATCAATATAGAGATAGGCAGAAAAACCTAGAGGGAATCTGAGAGTTTTTCATTAAGACTTGGGTGCTATATCGTAAGCTTTTATAATATCATAATCTGGGTAAGTGCCCCGGAGACGTAGCCTAGTTAGGTGAACTCCGTTGTTAAATGTGCTTGTGATTCATTTTAAGTACATTTAACTTTCTGTCCATTTAATACACTTGGTTCCAACTGTGGTTGCAACCTTACTTGGAACCTAACTGCAAAACTGCAACTAGAACAGCGGATAGGAATTTCAATTAGTATCAGAGCTTCACACTAGATCTTACTTAGTGTGGATCCTGTGTTCTAGTAAAAATGGATTTAATGAGGGAAGGAAATGCTTTCAACAAACCTCCATTGCTTGAAGGAGGAGTAAACTATGGAGTATGGAAAATCAGAATGAGGTCCTTCATCAAACAGCAGAATGAACATGCATGGAAAACTGTGATGTATGGATGGGAGGCTCCAACTGCCATTGATAGTGAAGGAGAACTGGTTTTTATACCTGAAGACAGATGGTCTGATGATGAAGACAGAAAATTAAGTGCCAACTCAACAGCCATAAACTTGATTTTTGCTGGTGTAACTCTCAGTGTATTCAGGTACATTTCTCATTGTGAAACTGCCAAGGAGCCATGGGATATTTTGCAAGTTACTTTTGAAGAAACTGTTAAAGTAAAAGCTTTCAAACTTCAACAGTTAACTACTCAATTTGAAAACTTAAGAATGGAGGAAGATGAAAACATTGAACAATTTAATGGTAGAATCTGCCACATTGCTCATCAAGCTGGAACCTTAGGTGAAAAATACAGTGATGCTAAACTTGTTAAGAAAACTCTTAGGTCACTCCCAGAAAGGTTTGAAATTAAGGTTACTGCTATTGAAGAATCAACAGACTTAGATAATCTTAAACTTGAAGAACTTATAGAAAATCTTAGCACTCATGAGCTTAAATTCTTTAAACATAAAAGACCAGAAAAGGGAATAGCATTTCAGGCTAAGAAATCTGAACCTAATGTCTGTGATAAAATAAGTGATGAAGAACAGCTAGCTTTCTTTGCTAAAAAGGTTTACAAGAAGTTTTATAAGAAAAAGGAGGATGATACTGGTTCTTCTAAAAACTTTCAGAAAAGGGATAACCAATTCAAGACAGAATCTAGGTTCAATAATAACTCTACAGGAAAGTGGAATTCTAAAGAGAAGGATAACAAAGATTACAAGACTAAAGAAATTCAGTGTAGAGAATGTAGAGGTTTTGGTCACATTCAGGCTGAGTGTGCAAATACTTTAAAAAGAAAAAAAAATGCTTATATAACCACTCATAGTGATAGTGATTCTGAGAGCAACGGTGATGAAGAGGATGATTCTAACTTTGTTAATTTTATGGGAGTAATCACTGAAAAAGAACCTACTTATGAAAGTGACTGTGAGCATGTTTCAACCATAGTTAAAACTGCTCTTGAAACCTATAGCAGTGATGAGGAAGAACCTTCTGATGAAAGCATCACTCAGCAATATCTTGTTCTGTATGAAAAGTATAAATGTCTGAGTAAACAATCCTTGATCATAAGCAAACTTAATGTTAATCTAAAGGATGAGATTAAAAGTCTTACTGAAAAGCTTAACTTACAACTGGTTGAACTTACTGAAACTAAAAAGAAAATAAAACTGCTGAATGCTTCTTCTTCAGATAAATTAGATGACATGCTGTCATATTCTAGAGGATCTAAAGATATCAGTGGTCTAGGTTACTATGGTGGTAAAAGTACAGGAAAAACTACCTTTATTGAAGCTGTTGCTAGAGCTAAAACTCATGATTTTGACAATAAGGTTAGAAGCTCAGTTGCAACCAGATTTGCAACCAGGAACAAAACTCAGGTTTTTGTAGAGAAGGTTAGAAGCTCAGTTATAACCAAAGTTGCAACCATGAATAAACTGAATAGCTTTAGGGATAAAAATAACTTTAGGTTGAAGCTGTGTAATTTCTGCAAGAAACCTGGTCATTCTGAAATCCAGTGTTATTTAAAAAGAAACAGAAAGTATATTTCTCAGAAAACTTGGTTGGCTTCTGTCAATAAAAATTTGAACTGGGTCTGGAAAGTTAAATAAAAAACTACCTTAATTGCTAACAACAAAGCTGTCATTAACTCCTTGAATGTTGTTACCTCTAATGATTGGTATTTTGATAGTGGTTGCTCTAAGCACATGACAGGTACTGCAAGTCTCTTAAAAAATGTCACCATTCTTACTGGAAACACTATTGTGTTTGGAGGTGGAGATACAGGTAAAATTGTTGGTAAAGGTACCTTAAACAAAACTGGAATGCCTGTTATTGAGGTTGTTTTTCTTGTAGATGGTCTAAAAGCTAATCTTATTAGTATCAGACAACTATGTGATAACAAAATGATTGTTAAATTTGACAAAGAAATGTGTCTAATTACTAATCTTAACAATGATTTAATCATGACTGGAGTTAGATCAACCAACAGCTGCTATGTGTTTGAAAAAGCTGAAAAAGAATTGCCTCAAAGTAGGTGTAATCAAGCCATTACTAATAATGTGGTTATTTAGCATAAAAGGCTTGGGCATGTGAATTACAAAACTTTAGATAAGCTTGTTAAAAATGAATTGATAAGAGGAATTCCTAAACTAAGTGCTAAAACTCAAAGTGTCTGTGGTGACTGTGCTATAGGTAAACAAACCAAAAGTATTCACAAAAGTATAAGTCAAATCTACACTAAGAGAGTCCTATAACTTCTTCATATTGACTTGATGGGGCCTATGCAAACTGCTAGTATAGGTGGTAAGAAGTACATTCTGGTAGTTGTAGATGACTTCTCTAGATACTCTTGGATAGTGCTCTTAAAGGATAAGACTGAAACTTTTGAACTGTTCAAAACTTTGTGCTTAAAACTTCAACTTGAAAAAGGTTCAACCAGTGGTAATATTGCTAGGGTTAGAAGTGATCATGGAACAGAATTTGAGAACAGTAAGTTTAGAGAATTCTGCAACTCCTTAGGTATAAGTCATGAGTTCTCTGCTCCTAAGACTCCACAGCAAAATGGCATAGTTGAAAGGAAAAATAGAACCATTCAGGAAATGGCTAGAGTCATGCTTAACTCTAAGAAACTTGCCAACAGATTTTGGGCTGAAGCTGTTAATACTGCCTGTCATATAGTTAATAGAGTTTATATTATTAAAGGCACTTCCATGACAGCTTATGAAATATGGAAAGGTAGAAAACCCAATGTTAAATATTTTCAAGTCTTTGGGTGTGTTTGTTATATTCTCAGAGATAGAGAGCATCTTAGTAAATTTGACTCTAAAAGTGAAAAAGGGATCTTTCTTGGTTATGCTCAGAACAGTAGAGCATTTAGGGTTTTTAATCAAAGAACAAACTGTGTTATGGAATCTTATAATGTGTTATTTGATGACCTAAAAAATGTTGATGAGAGTACAGGTGATGGTGAACAATCTGAGATTGAAGAAAAAGAAAAAGTTCAGCAAACAAGCAGTCTCATAGTGGTTGGAAGTACAGTTGCAACTGAAGTTACAACCGAGATTGGAACTGAGGTTGGAACCGAGGTTGAAACTCAGAATTCAACAGAATCAGAAGAAGAAGGATCTGCTATGCCAACAACAAGCAAGCCACGCTATGTAAGTACTCAGAAAAATCACTCTCTTGACAATGTCATAGGAGAAGTTGCTTCAGGTATGAAAACCAGAGGTAAAAGAAATAATGTTGTTCACTTTAATTGTTATATTTCTCAGTTAGAACCTAAGAATATAAAAGAAGCTTTAGAAGATAGTGAATGGATTTTAGCTATGCAAGATGAGTTGCATCAATTTGAGAGAAATGATGTATGGATTTTAGTACCCAGACCTTCTAATAAAAATGTTATAGGGACTAAATGGATTTTTAGAAATAAAAGTGATGAGGATGGAGTGATTATCAGGAATAAAGCTAGATTGGTAGCGCAGGGTTATACACAAATTGAGGGAATTGACTTTGATGAAACTTTTGCTCCTGTAGCTAGAATTGAATCCATTAGAATGCTACTTTTTCTTGCATGTCTGTATGATTTTAAATTGTTTCAACTTGACATAAAGAGTGCTTTTCTAAATGGTGTGATTAATGAAGAAGTCTATGTCTGTCAACCTAAAGGATTTGAAGATCCTAATTTTCCTGAATATGTCTATTTGTTGAAAAAGGCTTTGTATGGTCTAAAACAAGCTCCTAGAGCTTGGTATGATAGATTAACCAAGTACTTAATTGAAAAAGGTTTTAACAGAGGGGGAGTTGATAAAACTCTGTTCACTAAGAAACCCAAAAAGGACATAATAATTGCTCAAATCTATGTTAATGACATTGTTTTTGGCTCTACTTCTAATAAAAGAATAGAAGAATTCATTTCTGATATGAAGAATGAATTTGAAATGAGTGGTGGAGGTGAATTAACCTACTTTCTCGGATTGCAAGTTAAACAGAATGAGAAAGGCATTTTTTTATGCCAAAGTAAGTATGCAGACAATCTTGTTAAGAAGTTTGGTCTGAATGAGAGTAAAGAGAAGAGAACCCATATGAGTACCACTCTTAAACTATCAAAAAATGATAAGGGAAAAAGTGTTTGTCCAAGTCTTTATAGATCCATGATTGGAAGTTTGCTGTATTTAACTGCTAGTAGACCAGACCTTTGCTTAAGTGTAGGAGTTTGTGCCAGATATCAAGCAAATCCTTTAGAACCTCATCTTTTAGCTGTCAAGAGAATTCTAAGATATGTAAAAGGAATACTTCACCTAGGGCTATGGTATTCTAAAGATACAAACCATTTTCTAAGTGGCTACTGTGATGCTGATTGGGCAGGAAACATAGATGATAGAAAGAGTACTTCTGGTGGTTGTTTTTATTTTGGAAACAACCTTGTTTCTTGGTTCAGTAAAAAGCAAAATTGCATATCTTTATCTACTGCTGAGGCAGAATATGTTGCAGCTGGAAGTGGATGCACTCAACTTATTTGGATGAAACAGATGTTAACTGATTATAATGTTAAACAAGAAATTTTAACTCTGTTTTGTGATAACAAAAGTGCTATAGATTTAGCTAAAAATCCAGTTCAACATTCCAGAACTAAACATATTGATCTAAGGCATCATTTTATTAGAGAACTAGTTGAAGAAAAGAGCTTAATTTTAGAACATGTTTCAACTGAAAGACAATTAGCAGATATTTTCACAAAACCCCTTGATACAAACAAGTTTGAATCATTAAGAAGTGACATAGGGGTATGTCATTATCAATCTAATTGAATATTCTTGCTAAATATGTCTGTATTGAGTACCTTGAATAATTATTATTTCTAAGGTTAAATCTTATTTGAGCTATGATGTTTTTGTTTTGAAAAAGCCGCTTTTTCGGTGTCTCAAAAACAGATGTGAGGTAACTTGTCTGTGAAAACCTCTCTGGTAATAGAGTTGCAAGCACAAAGTGCAAATTTTTTTAAGATGGTTGGAAGTTCAGTTGCAACTTCAGTTGAAACCTCGTGTTAAAAATACTGGTTGCAAGCTCAGTTGCAACATCAGTTCAAACCTCAGTCTATTCTATAACTGCCAAGACAAAGTCTTGTTATTTTTGACATCACTTATACTCTTTCCTTGCTGAGGTCATCAAACTAGTTTTTGTGTAGAGATGAAAACGGATTTGCTCATTATAAGCTCCTAAAATCTAATCTTTATTAAGGCTATTCAATGATAAACATATTTTCTTGGGTAAATTGCTAGATTTCCGTTTTTTTTAAGTTTAAATATCTGTCTAAATTGCTATCTTTATCTTGAATCAATTCAAATTTCCTTACTAGCTTCAACTCCTGAATTTTCGAATTTTGGATCAATCTGTTTTAACAAGGAATGTTTATCTGTATTAACTGCTGGATTTATCTTAATGCCAACTTTTTCTTTCGTGATCTTAGTATGATTATTTTTTCAAAATTTTGTTGATAAGAAACTTCCTAATTTTTGGCTAAATCTGTTTTAAAATTGATTTGCATGTATCTCTTTCCAATTACAAAAAGATATGGACTTTATTGTTATTTCTATAAATTCTTTGTTTATACCAAATCAATCACAATTACCACAATTACCCTCTCTCTCCTTCTTCTAAATAAGCTCTTAGCTTTTCTGTTCGCCCAAACATATGAAGTTCTAAGTACGGTTACAACCCCCAGTTGCAACCATGTCTAATAACCCCAGTTCTGATGATGATTGTACTCTAAGGGATTTCATATCCAAATCCCCCACCAGTCATAGCTCTAAGGCTAAGGTAAGTGAGTCTTCTTCTCCTAAGACATATAGGACTAAAAAGCGTGCTAGGAGGAATACTGTTAATGATCCCATTATTGCTAAGTTTGAGTATGTTCAAAGATTCAATGAAGTTGATCCTAAGTTCTGGAGTAGAATAACTTATAGGAGATTTAGGGCTTTTTCTAGTAAAGAAATACACTGTGAAAGAAAGCTTAATTTGGTAAGTTATCCACACATTCAAGTGTATGTTGAAAAGCTGTTGCATGCTGTTGGTTTAGGAAAAACAATTACTTATGCTGATTCCTTTCTCCCTGCTGTTGTTAAAGAATTCTATGCTAATCTAAGTAGCATTGTGTTTGAAGAGGGAAATCCTGCTTATGGGAGAGTTTTTCTGAGAGGTCATACTTTGGATTTTACCCCTAAACTTATCAATGATTTCCTAGATACACCAAATCCTTCTGTTGAAGATGTTAATTATGACATGGAGGTTATTGCTTTGGTTCTAACTGGAAAGAACAATAGATTTGATGGAAATTCCATCAAAACTTCATCTCTCACTCTTTGTGCAGCTGTTTTGCATAAAATAGCCAGGTTTAACTGGACTCCAACCAAACAGCCTTCCAAAGTAAGCAAAGATATGGCCACTTTTCTCTATAAAATCATGTCTTCCAGGCCTATCAACTTTGGACATCATGTCTTCAATCTCATAAGAGATTTCAGTGACACGGATTCTACTTCCATTCTGCTTCCTTTCCCCTGCCTAATATCTAATATCATTCTAGGCCAAACTAATTCTTTGAACAGAGATTCTCCTATTAATATCTTGGTTGAACCCTTCACTGATTGTCCACCTGCCCTGTACATTTCTGCTAAGCTGTTAAAAGAAGGGCATGTTAATGACATTTCTGGAGAGAAAGGCAAAGAAAAAGAAGAAGAAACTTCTACTGCTCCCTCAGACAAGAAGAAAGGAGTAAAGTGGTACTTACTACAGAAGCTGGCTTATAATCAAGAAAGGAGAGCTGAATTGGATGCAAATGATTATCAAATCAATAAGCTGCTGGTGAATCTTATTGAGAGTGAGGATGATGGTGATAGTGATGACTGTTTCTCCATAAGCAGTGAAGAAAAAGATGAAGAGGTGGTTAGAGACCATCCTCTCCGAGAAAGAGCTCCACATTCTGATATACCTCGTGACTGATTACAATGGTTGCTGACAAATAGGGGGAGTGAAGTTTAAAGTTCATGTTCAGTTTATGTTTTTTTTGTTGTTCAGTTTCATTCAATTTCAAGACTTAATGCTGCTGTCTTTAATTACTATTTCAATTGCTGTACTAAGACATTGTTGTGCCATGTTTTTTGGCCTTTAAATTTTTGCAATTTCAAATTGAATGTGTGAATGATTGTGCTTATTTAAAATGCGTGCAATTCTAACATACAGGGGGAGCTTACTGATATTGAATCTGCAGGTGGTTGGGATGACTTATAAACTTAATTGATTTGTCAAAACCAATGACAAAGGGGGAGATTGTTAGGACCAGATTTCTGGTCTAAATATTGTTTATTGTCTATTGGTTTTTACTAAATAAATCCTAACTGTTTTGAAATACTAAGACGTTGTTAACAGGTTTCAAGCAATGTTGCAACCTCAGTTACAACCTACTGAGACAAATGGTAACAGGTTCTAAGCAATGTTGCAACCTCAGTTACAACCTACTGAGACAAGTGTTAACAGGTTCTAAGCAATGTTGCAACCTCAGTTGCAACCTTAGTTCCAACCTGCTTAGACAGCATGGGTGGTTTCAAGTACCAGTTGCAACCTTAGTTGCAACCACAGTTCCAACCTGCTACTCAGCAGTACACTGTCTAGTTCTGTAAATCTGCGTACCTATTCTTTAATGATTATTATTTGTTTAAAGTTATGCAGGTTATATTCTCATATTATTCTAAAGGTCTAAAATGTGTTTATTGAGAATATCAAAGTGGTAAGGAAAGATTTTCTAAAAGATATAAAGAGATTAGTTATGTTTCTTTTACATTAACAATTCTATATCTTTATTCTTATACAAATCTTTATCACTTGTTTCAATCTTTGTTCCTTATCAAAAGTAGTATAACACGTTTAAAAGATTGAATGTAATATGGAGTTGAATGTTTCATTTGTTTATGAAAAGATATTATCTTTAAAAGATCTTATCTTTATATGTTTCCTTTCAAAGGAAAAGATTAACTCCTACTTTCAAGCTTGTTACTAAACAGGTATTTATCAAAGATGATTGGAATCAATCCATGCTGAAGAATCTCGTAATGCTTGGAAAGATTGAAGCCAATCAATCAAGTCAAAAGCAATCAAAAAGATATTGAAGATAGAAGATTGTTTTTACTTGTTTATATACTTAGTAACTTAAGCTTGTAAAATGTGTGTGTTCTAAATTATAAAGAACTCATTCTTGAGAGAATACACGTGAGCTTTTAAAAAAAAAACAATTGTGGGATGCCATTGATTTATAAGTGATAGTTATAAGGTAGCAGCAATATAGAGATAGGCAGAAAAACCTAGAGGGAATCTGAGAGTTTTTCATTAAGACTTGGGTGCTATATTGTAAGCTTTTTTAATATCATAATCTGGGTAAGTGCCCCGGAGACGTAGCCTAGTTAGGTGAACTCCGTTGTTAAATGTGCTTGTGATTCATTTTAAGTACATTTAACTTTCTGTCCATTTAATACACTTGGTTCCAACTGTGGTTGTAACCTTACTTGGAACCTAACTGCAAAACTGCAACTAGAACAGCGGATATGAATTTCAATGACAATAGTACACCTAACACATTTAATTGCTTCTTTTTATATTTGCTCCGTAGTAGAGATGATGACAATAGTACAGCTAACAGATTTAATTGCTTCTTTTTATATTTACTCCGTAGTAGAGATGATGACAATAGTACAGCTAACAGATTTAATGTTTTCAATAAATAATGTATTAAATTTAAGAGCATTGTTATAGCCGCCTAAAAATATTATCCGTGACGGACTAAATGAATCAATTATGGATTAAATAAAAATATGATTTCAATATCGAAACAAAAATAATTAATACACTTAACCCGCCACATCAGCGGGTAAGATTTTTAGGTAAGTTTTTTGGGTGACTATATCATTTCTCTAAATTTAAATCTGAAAATGTTGAGTAGCCAAATGTACATGTCTAAACGGGGAATAAAGACGAGTTAAAGAGTATTTTCACGATTACCATTCTGTTATTATCGTTTGCAAGTAACATGATTAATTATGCAAAATCTCCCCTTAGTTTCAATTAACTAATATTCTTTTGATTCATATATGATTATTAAAAGTCTTTTTATATCACCGTGTAATTATTAGGCGGAAAACACACCTAAACAATTTTTAGCTCTTCACTATAAATACAATTATAACATGCCTTTGTAAGTTTTAATCTACATTGTATATTTTTAATTAAATTAGTTTCCCGAAGCGATACGAAGAATAGAAACATGATTTAGAAAAAAAACATATTATTATACCAAGATGCTAAAAGAAACTAAAATGCGTAAGTTTGTTTTTAAGAAAAGGACATGGTCAAAATTGGTATTATTTTATTACTTTATAGTATTAAGGTTTATCAACCAATAATGTAAATTCATGTTAAATTTAAGTCTATCGCTTCTTTAACGATAAGAAAACAAGTTGCATCATTTTCAAATCCTTCGACTTATAATGTATCAATAAAACTACAAAGGACATAATTGAATTAATCAAAAACTACGGAGACCAATATTCTTAGTTTCTTACTCTGTTACCCGGTCGGAAAACGAAAGCAGAAAATAATAATGCGAAACAGAAAACGTCGACAGAATATAACAGGAGAGAGTGTTTTATGAAACTCTCTCAATTTATGAATAACACAATGATGAAGTGAAAAACTAATTAAATTATTATGATTTAATATATAATTTATCAAAACAACTTATATATGCTCGTTATTAATTGAATTTCACCATATTTTAAATGCATTTTTTCACTTTTATTAAGAAAAAAAAAATAGTATCTTATCGGTTTTATAAATGTTTTATCAAGCTTTACGAGAATTATATTTAATATTTTAAAAATATTTACCAAAGAGAGCTTCTGGTAACTTTAGAGCATCTCCAATAGTGTTGTTATCTCTATTGTTAACTAAAATAGTTAGCTAACAATGCATTTTTTTATTTTTATTAATTGCGTTAAATTATGTGTTATATTTATAGTTGTTAAAAAAATTGTTAAAGTTAACAATGTTTTTAATGTTTGTAACCATGATGTGGCAAACACATACCACAATTAACATTATTATCTCATATAAATTATCCCCATAAAAATAGTAACCAGTAAAATAAAAGAGCAATGGTTAATTAAAAATTAATAACATTATTAATATGAAACTGTTTATTAAATTTAGAATAAATTAACAAAACATACTAATTTTTAAACTAAATTAACAAAAACATATCCAAAAACTTTTCATTATCAAAAATATACCAAACAAATCTAATACTGTTTATTCTTTTATTTCTCTCTCTACTCCATTTTTATCTCTTTCCGGGGGATTCTTTTTTCAATAGGCAATTTGCTCATCTGTATAACAACGTGGGAATTGAAATCCCACGTCTACGTGGCACATACAATTTTTTTATTTTTTTTTCTTTCACTCAAAAAACTTTTCTGATTTTAATTAAAAAAAAAAACTCTAACTATCAACCATCAAACTACTTCGTATATCAAATTTATATATTTTTTTATCAAATCATAATTACTCTACCACTACAATTATCCTCAATTTTACCAATAAAACATCTCCCAATTTACCAAAATAAAACCTCTCCCAATTTTACCAAAAATAAACTATAACCATCAACCGTCAAACTAATTCCTATATCAAATTAATATCATTTTTTTTTATCAAATTTAGAGATGTTGATTTGATAAAAAAAAATGATATTAATTTGATATAGGAAGTAGTTTGACGGTTGATGGTTATAGTTTATTTTTGATAAAATTGAGAGATGTTTTATTTTGGTAAATTGGGAGAGATTTTTTTTGTTGGTAAAATTGAGGATAATCGTAGTGGTAGAGTGATCTATTTTGGTAAATTGAGAGATGTTTTTTTTGTTGGTAAAATTGAGGATAATTGTAGTGGTAGAGTGATGTTGATTTGATAAAAAAATATATAAATTTGATATACGAAATAGTTTGATGGTTGATAGTTAGGGTTTTTTTTTTAATTAAAATAATAAAAGTTTTTTGAGTGAAAAAAATAAAATAAAAAAATTTGTCTGACGTGGTATTTCAATTCCCGCGTCTGTTATACAGATGAGCAAATTGCCTATTGAAAAAAGAATCCCCCCATTTTTATCTTATCTTACTCTCTCTCCTCCATTCTTCTATGTATTTTTATTTTATATCACACTCTATCTCTCTCTCCTCCTCCACCACGAAAACCCGCCACTAACTACTCTAAATTATATAAACATACATATACATATAAATACATACATATATATATATATATATACATACGTAATACACAAATATTACACTGGTTGATATCCCGTAATATATGAAAAATATATGAAATTGGTGATATTATTTTATATCCCGTAATATATGAAAAATATATGAAATTGGTGATATTATTTTATATCCCGTAATATATGAAAAATATATGAAATTAGTGGGATTGTTTTCTATTTATTGAGCTTTGATACTATTGTAAAACTTGTGGTTTTTAAGTTGGAGGAGTAGTATACATATGTATGATATTTTGAGAAAAATTGCGTATGGAGTTTTGAAATTAGGTTATGAAATTTTGAAATTAATGAAGTTTTAGAATTACAAATTTTTTTTTTAGATATTTGATTGTGCTGTTATTAATAAAACAGTCGCAAAATACCAGCTGAACGAAATTTCTCCAGCATTTTCTCCTCCCAAAAATAAATAAATATAAATACACACACGGTGAATATATATATATATATATATATACATACACATGTATATAAACATATATAGATATAAAGAGAGAGAGATGAGGGTGGCGCCGTACATCGTCGCCGCCGTTGTGGCCGCTATAACGGCGGTGGGGGCCGTTTCGACGTCTAGAGTAATGGATAAAGTCGCCGGAGAAAGCGGTTATTATTTAACCACTGACGAATATTGGTTTAATCAGACTCTCGATCACTTCTCGCCACTCGTATCCATCTCTCTCTCTCTATATATATATATACATATTAATATTATATACACTTATAATTGCTCGATTCCGGATATATATATTAATATTTGATTTGCTGGCATTTAGGGATATGATATTTAATTTGTTGACCTAATTATTAAGAGAGAAACTTAAATTAGATTTAACTAACGGATTAAAAATGAAATATTGGCTTAACTCTGAGGTTTTAGGCCTTGAATTAGAATCATTTTTTTATATTTATTCTCTCTTTTAGATTTCGTTAGGTTTTGCATTTTGTTTTGAAATTAGAAATTTATAGCTTGGAAAAGTAAAATTAGAAAAAAATTGTATTTAATAGTTTGATTCGCTGTTGATTACATGTATCATTAACCTCTGAGATTTTGATTAGCTGACATTTAGGTATATAATATTTAACTTGTTGACTAGAGATTACAAAAGAAGCTTAATTTACCTTTGAAATTTGATTATAATTGCGTATGTGATTAATGTTTGGGATTTGATTCGCTGGCATTTAGGGATATGATATTTAACTTGTTGACGTAATTATTAAGAAACTTAATTTAGTTTTATTTAACGGACTAAAAAGGAAATTTGGCGTAACTGTGGGATTTTAGGCCTTGAATTAGAATCACTTTTTATATATATGCATATAATTGCTCAATTCCGGATAGATATGCGTATATGATTAACGTTTGGAATTTGATTTGTTGGCGTTTAGGGATATGATATTTAACTTATTGACTTAGAAATTATGAGAGAAGCTTAATTTAGTTTTAACTAATGGTCTATTTATGATTTTTGGTGTAACTGTGGGGTTTTAGGCCTTGAATTAGAATCAACCTTTATATATATTCTCTCTTTCAGCTTTCGTTAGGTTTTGCATTTTGTTTTGAGATTAGAAGTAGAAGAATAGTATTTAATAATTTAATTCCCTATTGATTTACATTATATATTATTAATATCTGAAGTTTTGATTCGCTGACATTGAGGAACATGATATTTAACTTATTGACCTAGCAATTACAAAAGAAAGTTAATTTAGCTTTAATTTATGGTTCGAGGAAGAAATTTCGGGGATTTAGGCTCTGAATTTGAACCAGAGTATTTATTTCTCTTTTCAGTGCGAATTTCCCCAAATTTCATTAGGTTTTGCATTTGGTTTTTGAATTAGAAATGTTGAGTTTAGAAAAGGAGGTTAATTTGAAAAAAAATAGATTTTAAATTTTTAATGCTTTGATTTCCGATAGATATATATGATTAACCTCTGATATTTTGATTCGCTGACATGTAGAGATATAAAATTTAACTTGTTGACTTTAGAAATAATGAAAGAAACTTAATTTGGTCTTAATTTAGCCGGAAAAAGAAAGTTGGCCTAACTGTGGATTCTAGGCCCTTAATTAGAACAAAAATGTTTATTGCTCTTTAAATGCAAAATTCCCCAAGTTTCGTTGACTTTTGCGTATTGCCGTGTTTAATCTGGAAAAGGAACTTCAATAAATTAAAAAGATCGCGATTTATCTTGTTTGATTGGAACCGGTATAAGCCGTTAAGATAGTTTGTTTGGGCCGAGAACAATTCATTCAGCTTCAAGACACTACCTTTTCTAGGAAATAAATCAAAATAAGAAAAAGGCAAAAAGTGTAGATTAATATATGTAACTAAAGAGTCAGTATCTTGTTGGACTGTTGTCTAGGCCGTCAAAGTAGGCTCTGTTTAAGGAAGAGTGCATTGAGTGATTTAATATTAGGACGGAAGTGGTACATAATAAATGTGTATACGTCTATGTGTCATATAATTTACAGAATAAGACTATGCAAAACATGAAGCGTTATTACATTACATTTAATTGGGTGATATGGCGTAAAGGAAATTATTTACTCAATAGAGCCGTGTGAGATTTTTTTTAGAAAGGGGGTTATACTTCTCTATAAGCCCCAAGTTTTGTTATGTACAATCTTTACAACTTGAATTTCATGTTCTGCATTGGGTTTTATATCAAGGAAAGTCTTTTGAACCTCAGGTTTACTTGTTAAATGTTAGTAGTGACTAGTGAGTATGATTTGTTGGACAGTTGATCATGCTATAATATAGGCTTTGTATGTAGAAGAGCATACGGAAAAATAATTTACATGATGGTTCTGGTAAAGGGGTAGTTATATGTTTCATCCTGAATTTGAAAGACTAATAATGAGATTAAAATGTGTCTAGGTACATTAATATTTGTCGATATGCCACAGAAGATTCATTGTTTACATAGAACTTTTGGTGAACATAATGTACAAACGGAGTGATAGCTAGTAGCAACGCACATTCCAACTCCATAAATTTAGGTTGAACATTATGTTTTATGACAAACCAAACAACAATCTATGGCCTTAGAGTATAAGCTAAAGTAAAAAGAACATAAATATTATAGAACTGCTGAAGGGCATGACATTAGAAAGTGAGAAACTCTTAGGCGAGTCCGGTCTACCTTATAAATGTGTGTGCCAGCCAAACCAATAAGAATTTAGTGTTTTAATTTTTATTTTATTTTAGAGTGGGCCCCACTAGGGTTCCCCATGTTTCTCTTTGGTTGCCTCACCAATTTTTAGTAGACCCTGTATACCTAAAAGTTATTCAAGGTGAGGAACTTTTAGGTGAACCCAGTCTACCCTATAAATGTGTCCTCTCGATGAAATTACAGAAAATAAAATAGCACTTCTCTTGCTGTCTAGCAAATTTTTTCAAGCAAATTTATTATTAAGAAGTTTTTATATATACTTGTTCATGTTCAAAACAAAGGGAACATGGATGATGTCTACATTTATCACTCTCAACTTCAGCACCTATCTTTATTGATTCATTTTATATACTCTTACCAGCTTTGAAATTATAATTTTTCAGGATCACCGTCAATTTACACAGCGTTACTATGAATTCCTTGACCATTTTCGGCTTCCGGATGGGCCTATCTTTTTGAAGATATGTGGAGAATCTGCCTGTAATGGTATTACCAATGACTATATCAGCGTAAGTTCTTCACTTGTGACAAATATTTAACTTGCCTATTGAATTTTCCAAACCTTGTTATTGGTGCATCTTGTTTCTTGATTTCCTAGTACCTGGAAGTTGTTTCGATTCATTTATATAAATATCACGTAAAAGTGTGCTTTTTTTATTTTTATAGGATATGAATAGATTTTTCTAAGATTTTAATCCAATAGGTTTTGGCTAAGAAGTTTGGAGCGGCTGTGGTTTCTCTTGAACACCGCTATTATGGAAAGAGTTCCCCGTTCAAATCCTTAAAGACAGAAAATTTGAAATTTCTTTCGTCAAAGCAAGCTCTGTTTGATTTGGCAGCCTTCCGTCAATATTACCAGGTAAGTTTCTATATATAATCTGAATTTTCTTAATTTGGTTGTTACAAACACGTCCTTTTTTTTTAACAAAAGAATTACATGCACTACCACTGCAGGAATCCTTAAATAAAAAGCTGAATAAGTCCAATTTTGAAAGCCCCTGGTTTGTTTTTGGTGTATCATATTCTGGAGCTCTTAGTGCATGGTTCCAACTGAAATTTCCTCATTTGTCATGTGGTAGCCTTGCAAGTTCTGCAGTTGTTGAAGCTGTTTTCAACTTTACTGAATTTGACCAACAGGTGAATTTGAGTATTTTTTATCTTTTTTTTCAAGTTGAATTTCTGATTTGTTATTTTTATAAAACCTGGAAAAAGATATGAAACTTGTTTTCGTCATATGATGTAGTAGTGTCGTTCTGTCTTTTAGGGTTATTTACAATATTTAATACCCTACTATCATGTGTTTTCGGTTTATTACGTCCAACTAACATTTTTTTCTAATAGTGCACTAGACTTTCATTTTTATTCTTATTTAGTATACCTCGTCACGTTACTCGTCAGATTGGATGACCTCTGTTGGAATTAATTACAGTTAGGATTAGCTATTACACCTAACCATTACGATTTTGTGATTTTTTACACCTACCTTGTTGGAGATGATTGGAGTGTACCCAATGAGGGAAAGGACGGAAGTTTGGTGCACTGATGGAAATCGTTGTTACTTGGGTGTACAAAATAAAAAATTCGTGATAATAGGGTGTATAACGCTGTAATTAACCTTGTATTTTACTATGTTAAAATTATATTTTTACTAGCTGGTGGATATTTTGAGATTGTCTCTGCGCAGTTCTCCCTTTTTAACTTGTATGACGTTATTGATTTTCTTTTTGTTTTAATTCTGTTGCAGATCGGTGTATCAGCTGGTCCTGAGTGCAAAGCTGCATTGCAAGAAGTTAATAAACTTGTAGAAGAGAAGCTCGTGACAGATAGCAAGCAATTGAAGTCTTCTTTTGGAGCAGCAGAGGTTCGCATCATTTGATTCTTTGTTACACTCGAAACACATATGCGTCATTTTAATTTTCATTAAGTCCCTTCGTTGATTTTATCTTACTCCACTGACTCGTGGGAAATGAGTATCTGCAGCTTACGATTGACGGCGACTTCATGTATTTTTTGGCAGATGCTGCTGTAACTGCGGTAATTGCTTCTTTTGCCTCCGTTTTATAACTTATAATTTGCTTAATTGGTAACTAATGTGTTTTCTAATTGCAGTTTCAGTATGGAAATCCAGATACCTTATGCTCCCCGCTTGTACAGGCTAAGAAGAACGACACAGATCTGTTGGTATGTTTTTAGACCTTTATCCATTTGCTACATTGTCAAAAGTTGAGTTATTTCTTAAAACTATGTCTCAGTCATTCTTCGTTTGATTTGTTTTTTTATGTACTTGAGAAAGGTTTTTGTCTTTGTCAATTGCTCTATTTTTAAAGCTCACTTTAAAACTCAAAAAGCTCGTTATTACTTGTTTAGGTAACAAAACACTTCCCTGGGAGCTCAATCTTATGATTTCTGCGCTCAAAAAGATTACGCTTTAGTCAAGCTCTTGCAAAAAACATTCTTGTTGGCTTTCTTGTTTTAGAACACCGGTTTTTGTTGTTCTTTTGTTGGGAGCATATTTGTTAGTTTCTCCTTGAGTGTGGTGGGAAGAAATTGTTATCATCTCCGGAGAGAATTGTTTTTAAAACCTTTGCCTCATGCTTTTGTTTCTTGTTTGTTTGTAAGTTAGTAACTTCACTGTTTCCTTCCCCGGGAATGATCAGGCATTTTCATATTTTAGTATGATTATGATCCCCTCTCAACCTTGCCTCTTGCTTTTTTCTTTTGGCTTTCATGTCGTCATCAAGACAAGTTTGACGAAATTTTGCTCCTTATTTCCAAAAATCCTTCATGTATATGGTATATTTTTGGATAATTCTCTACCTTGCTCTTTGCCTTTTACTTTAGTGAAGCGCGTGCATTATGATTTGATTTGTTTTGTATGTTTAAACGTATAATTTGTTTTCGCTGATAATTTGTTCTATAGGATGCATACGCTACTTACGTGAGAAAAAACTATGTCGGTAATGTTCAAACGTATAATCAAAAGTATCTGAGAAGTACCACTACAGGTGGTGATCGGTTGTGGTGGTTCCAAGTATGTACTGAGGTTGCTTACTTTCAAGTTGCACCCGCAAATGATAGTATTCGCTCTTCAAAAGTTGACACAAGGCAAGTCTCTTGTATTCCTTTGCGTTTCTTGTTATCTTCAATTTCATATTTTTAATATTTGCTATTCAATAAGCAGTCTTATAGCATTTAGATTTTGTGATTCAATTCATTAAGTGTTTGATGTTTCCTATTATATCAAGACATGCATTTGAAAGCATAGTTTTACACAGTTGTATTTTATTAAGGAACACTGATATGTGTGCATGCCACTTTTGGCCCGAAACTACACCTACGGACCAATTTGTAATGTATGAAATCACACTTGGTCCCTCGTTCTATAGCAGGGAGCAAAATTCAATTTCAATAAATTGTAAGTGGTTCCTACCATGTATTTTGGGGTAAAAGTGGGGTATAAAAAACAGTTTCCTTTGTTAAATGTTCTAGTTGCAGGTCTAATGCACGTTAACCATCTTTAAAGTACATACCGTGTACAAAGTAGTTTGGTTCTGAATCCTTATAGACTCTGATCCAATTTATGATAGATTGAAAAGTTTGTTATTAATACTATTGGTGATGTCTACTGGACACTGTTCCTGCTTTTTTCATACAACTCAGTGACTAATTGCTGCAGATACCATTTGGACCTCTGCAAATATGTCTTTGGAGACGGTGTTTATCCTGATGTTGATGGGACCAATCTATACTATGGTGGTACCAAACTTGCAGGTTGAAACACTTGTTTTTTTATATACATTTTTGTTAGGCATCATAGCCTTCAACTTTTTATGGAGAAATAACCAAGGGGAAAAAGGACTGCATGTTTCCTAATGATGTTGGATATGACATAAACTTAAAATTCTGCTAATTTGTACACTGATTAATATTTGATTATCTAGTTTTATGATTTTGTCAAATTTGGTGTACTTGTTGTCATTCCCATTTTCTCTTTGCAACGTCGTATTTCAACTATATTTAATTCCAAGTCCATTGCTATAGAGTCATGCTGCATCTGATAGTACTTTTTTCCTCAGGTTCAAAAATAGTTTTCACTAATGGCTCACAGGATCCTTGGAGACATGCATCCAAACAGACTACATCACCCAATAGTATGTATCTACTCTATGTTATAATTCTTGTAGTACTTCATATATGCCCTTTTAGAGCAGAGATGCCGGTTGGCTTTCTAGAGATGGTCCGGTATTATGTGGCTAATCCCATGAATAATTTGAGACAGAAATAACCATCTTATTTTATGTTCTAGGAAGTTAAGAAAAAACATATTTATATTGCCATGTGTGGGAAAAGATGCCAAAAATGATCAGGAATACTTTGGTGTCAATGACTTCTTTAAAAAAATCTATTTAAATTTATATCTGTCTCAGTGAGTCTCTTCAAACGTGTTACTATTCTCGTTTCCATGATTATAATCTAGTGAAACTTTGTGGCTTTTTACAGTGCCGTCTTACACTATCGAGTGTCATAATTGTGGCCATGGAACCGATCTCCGAGGATGTCCCCAATCCCCTTTAGTCCTTGAAGGTACAGCTAGTCAGTTATCGTGTCTCTTTTTGACGGTTGTTTGGTTACAACTTTAATTTCTTTATTTTAAGGTTAAAAAGCTCTATGCTTTTCTCCATTCTTCTAGGTTTTTCAGGTGAGAATCTAAAAAGTTAAGCATTACATCAAAGCTGCAACCAAATAAGCGCAATATAGACACTTTTTTTCATTATTTTAGTTAAAAACCTTCTTTTTCTTTCAGGGAATTCAAAGGGTTGTGGTTCCCCTGATGCAGTTAACAAAGTTAGGCAAAAGGTGATTGAGCACATCGACCTGTGGCTGTCGCAGTGTCAAGCTATCACCGGCAGGAGTAATATATGATAAAATTATAACAGATGCGTATATATTTGTATTTAACTTGTTAATAATCGTCTCACAATAGTAAAAGAAGATGAAACAAAACATATTATATGTGATGCTGTGTAAATCTGACCGGTTTGAATATTCAAAAGAGCAAGGAATGCAGTTGGAAATTGACTGGTTTTTTTTCCTGCTCTTATTCTTGCCAAGAGGCATAAATTAACCAAATTGGACTATGTTCACTTAGTGTAGCTAATTAATACAATAGTGTTGCTGTGTTTTGTTATCTAGGATTTATTTTGTTGCCGCGTTTAAGCTTTGTTTTTCTTTTCTTAAACGCTAAATCTGGTTGCTTAACTGAAAAGCAGAGCTTATATATGAATTCAGCTGTTCATTAGACCTAAAAATTCTGGCTTATTTGCTTAAAGCAGTAACCCTTATTGTGAACATCATTGCCAGCATATCCAATTAGATAACCATTTTGCGCTCTTTATTGTGATAAGTTTAATTGTTTTTTTAATGCTCATTACGAAAAGATTTTTATGCGCTCTTGGCTGATACCTTGATTTCTAGAGATCAGTGCTTGAAATTGTAAAAAATATCAAGGTGTAAAAGAATGAACTACTCATTGAATCTGAAGTCTAATAAAATTCCCCTAGCTCATTGTTTGTTCTCATAAATAAAGAAGGTAAGCAAACAAAATTTCATTCCAAGTATCAGGAACTCCAGGCAAGCACCATTTCTCACAGTCGGCGTAGCTGCTTGGGTTTTCCAATTGTTGTCTAGTTACAGGCTTCCACTGCTTCCTATAAATAGATGTATGACCATCTTTTCGATATTCTGAAAGTTCTGTTATGTTGAGGATCTGTACATTTAGACCTCTTTTCATCAACTCATCCTTAGCATCCATCAGTTTTCGCATCATATGAAAGTCTCTATCACTTTTCTGATATCCCTCTTTTGTAATTGGTTCACTTTCATTGTAACAGTTTCCGCCCCTACTCTTTCTCCACTTTTTGTCACTGAGTTATAAAAAAGAAGAGTCTTATTTCAAACATTGTCGTGGTTAGCTTATGGTTATATGACGTAAAATTTCACCGTAAGAGTTCAATATAAATACCTTTCGTGGGATGGTGACATGGTAGAAAAATATATTTTAGTCCTTCTGCGCTCTATATTGATGTCTAACCAGTTTATCCACCTCTTAAGAACTGTACCATACCCGAGTAGAGGATCAATCTCTTTCTCAACGCCTCCAACCATTCTCTGCCTAAAATCATCCAAATCTGAAATTTAGATATCAATTTTTGAAACAACTCATGGGTTTGAATTAATTGTGCAACAAGGATGAAAAAATTGTCCACTTACAAAATCTTGAGATTTGGCTTTTTCCACCAAAGGTAGGAGTTAAAGATGAGTATATCTGCATCAACCCAATGCATCGCGTGTTTTTCAATCGCCTCAACTCTCACAATATGTTCTTTCGCAAAATGATAGCGCACTGGATCATCTGAGCTTGATTCCACTAGAAACGGTGCCCAACAGTGCTCAATCGATGCATTGTATTCCTATATTTGCACAGTCGTAACACACTTAAGTACCAATTTTTTCTCTCTGGTTATTTCGGACAATCAATTGTGCCAAGGAAAATCATTTTTTTTTCCTCGATATTTTTGTACCTGGATAGTGAAGGTGGCTAAGGAGCTCTCCGGTTTCACCGATCTGAGAGATGGGGGAACCCAGGACTCGAGCAAACACAACAATGAAGCCCATTGGTTTCTTCCTATACCATCCCCGACAAACACAAGCCTCTTGTTCCTTAGCCTCTCTAACATTGTCAATGCATTAAACCTTACAAAAAAGAAAAACTAACATCAATTAAGATAGCGAAACAAAACACTCAGCTCCCTTGGTTTCTAGGCTGTGTTCTTCTTTATTGAAATTTGAAAACACTAGGTTTTGACTTGAGAAAAAGAAACTTCAAATTAATTAGTTGTTTGCATACGTTTTGTAAAAGCTAATTTCATACGGTACCATCAACATTGATAGCAAAACTAAAATCTACTAAAAACATGAACTGATATCTGAAAAAACCAGATGGAGTTAAATTTTTCTCTTTCACTATGGCACGACATTTCAAATGAAAACATACGGCATGGATGTATTTGTTTTTGCCTGTAACGTTACGTATCCATGAGACGGGGAGAAGAAAGACCTTGGGAGATCACATTGGTGAGGTTGCCATCTCCAATTTTGGTACTTGATATCTCTTCTTCCGGCCTTTTCGCAAGCTAATCCATCAAACTGATAGAAGCAATGTTGTTCTTTATACAACGGATATGACATGTTATCGTATACCCATTTTCCAGAAAACAAGTCACAATCCGACAATGGGTGATTGGGTTCAATATGCTTTGTTAGTTTTCTCCTCGTAGAAGCCGTGTAGGAAAATACAAACACCAAAACCGAAATAAGAAGGAAATATAAGATGTTTTTGTTACATTTGGACGTTCTTCTAACCTGAAACTTTTGCTGTGGTTTTCCCATTTGGTATTTGCAAACGATATTGAAGAACTGGAGTCACATGGGTTGATGAAACTATGTACTTTACTTTCTTACTTTCTCAATATTTAGAGATAAAATAGAATTATTGTAAAAGAAAGAAAGTCTTTGCAATGTAAGTTAATTTGCTTTTCATCTTGGTACCCACTAAAGCACAAACTATACGTGCTCTTCTAGTGTTAATCTTTATGTCAACAAAGTTACAACTTACAATAAATGCTCAATTAATTGCTTGGTAAGTTTCATAAGTGTACCAAGTTTTAATTGTCATCGTGAACATATTCCAGTGGAGCATTGCTCACCTTCATACCATTATCCTTCTTAGTCTTTCATACTTATAATGTTTTGTTGTCACATGTCTCATTAGAAAATCAACGATGAAATATATCCATGCATCAAATTATTTTGTAGACCAACTCGTGGTAATATTAAATTCACATATTCTGGATTAACTTGAACTTTTTCTATAAAGATAAAATATAGACTTACACATATGAAAAATATTTCAAACTAATTAATGACAAATTATATAGATTTAGATGTAACTATAACTTGTTTTATATTGTAATAGACTCCAAAATGGGAAGTCATCGTGACACCCCCACGTTTTATGTATTCATGGTTTTTGGGTTACAAATTTGTAAATACATTTTTTATTTTATTTCAAAGTGTTTATTCATGAAAATCTGTAAAATTTGGATTTATATATTTTTTGGTATTTATTTGGTATTACTTTCCAATAAATTATCAAATAAACAATTAAACAACAAATGCCAACTTTCATAATATCATTCTTAAAGAGAAAAAAGTTGTAACAGTTTTAATTAAAATATAAATAAAATCATTCTTGTGTAAGGTAGAATTAACCATTGCCGCCTCCAGCATTTTAGAGGCTCAAATTAAATTTGAAAAATAGGCCTTAAATTAAAGTTTTTTTAAATAATGATCATTAATATGACTTTTTATTAAACCGTGTTTAAAGTATTTTTTTTTAATTATAACTTATTAAATGCAATAAGTATTTTTTTTTATTAAACCGTTTTCCTTAATTATATGTTATTTAATTAGGGGTGTTGCTATACTCACCCAAATATCTGACCCAAAAATCTTACCCGCTGATTTGGCGAATTAGATGTACCAATCATTTATTAGGTGAAAATTATTTTTTAAAATCACAAACAAAAATATTGGTTCATCTCATCCGCCAAATCGGCAGATAAGGTTTTTGAGTTGAAAATTTAGTGAGAAAAAACATTTTCCTAACTAGAATGTTTTTTTTTATATTTTTACTTTAGATATGTCTAACGCTATTATATTTATTCAAAAAAATATATTAGTCAATTATGTTATTTCTCTTAAAATGAGGAACAATTATTAAAAAAATTATAAACTTTATCTTCATATTTAATTATCTTTTAAAATTAAAACGTGTTTTGACTGTTAATGTTCACTAAAACACAAAGGTAGAAATAGAAATTACATTTTATTGTTAATTCAATGTGGGACAATGAATAAATAAAAGAGATAGAGATTTTATTGTTAAATTATATAGTGGGACACATCGCAATATGACATTAATTGTATGAATGATTAAGGAGAGCAGACGTATGGAGACTATCATCTCCCTATTGGAGCTAGTATATAACTTGAGTCGTGGAAAAGCAAATAATCATTTTTTAGAAAATTTTATGAGTTACTTAATCAAAATGCATGGGAACAAAATAGTTTTTATTTTTATTTTTATTCACCAACCTAGTTTTTTTATGCTCTTAAATGGAACCTGATATATACCGTCATATTATATGCATCATTGGATAATACAAATTTAAAGATGTCACTATTGGTAACTCAATTTTTGTAGAAAATATTGTCACGCATTATAACATATGCTATATAATGTTTCAAAATTGTTGTAATCATCATCCATTAGATTTTCATTTCGAGGATGTGCTGTCTCTGTACCACTAGATTCGCAATTTTACTTCTCAAGTCTGCATTTGATCATATTTTATCATTACTCCTCATTTAGGCTGCAAGGAAATCATGAGAATGGTCTGATCGGACTGAATCCTTCTTTTTCCATTCCGACGGGTTTGGATATGGCCATAAACATTGCGATTCAAATTTGGAAACATTTAAATGCTCTTTTCAATTAATTAGTGAAGTATTTTACATGAATCACACCCATTTAGTTATTGAATTTATTATTTTCATCCACGAAACGTGGCGCGAGACCTACTATCTGTTTGATTCTAATGCATGCCTGACGAACTCGAGGACTATATCAATAATTGCACATACCACCGTCATTTACTATATTAACCATTTTGCAACATTTTCTCGCACTTATAAATTCCAACTACGAAATACTGCGAATATAGCCAAAATGTCATCAATTAAGTGATGCTAAATTTAGCAGCAAAATGTCAATTGAGTGTTTTTTATTATGTTTTAAATATAAACGCTTTAGCAGATGATATAACAAACACTATGCTTCTTGATATTTTATTGTAATAGAGTAGGCGGGGTTAAAAATATCACTCATGTTGCAGTTTTTTGTGTTTGCATGATAAAAGGAAAATGATCTAAAAATAAACATTACACATTCCACTTCTTTCTTTTGTTTCTACCTGAGATTTTCTTTCTTCTTTTTCATTAGTTTTTCTCATTTATCAAATCAAAATGGTGATTGATTATATCTGTATTTTGGTAAATTCCTTAGCAAAGTGGAAATTACTAAAAGAAAATATTTTAGGTACTACCATGTCGAATTAAATTAGTTACTTAACTTAGTACATCACATACGATTCACAACCAATGAACTGCAATTAGCGCCTATACCCTATCATTTATAACGCACTTGCAGTACTACCATATCTATGATACCGTACGATAATACCATAGATATGCAATTAGTGGTTATTATGGTTGGTTGGTCGTGAACTGTATAACAATGTGAGATACGATTATAATCCAAGTATTTAACAAGTTTCATCATAAGTAAAATAAGTAAAGTGGATTTGTATGAGAATTTTTCAATTGGTTTAAATGTTTTAGATTAATAAAAATATATACACTCGATGGTCAATTGTTGACAAATGATTTCAAAAACTTAATACATTTAATCATGTATTTTCAATATATATTACGTAAAATTATTTGCTTATATGATTGTGTCATCCCTTACTTAGGTCTCTCTCTATGATAATGGTATTGAGATTTAATGTCACGTGCATGTACGGTACCGTAATATTATTGCAAAAATCTTAATGGTAGTTTACCATTTTCATCCCTAACTGAGTGTTATGAGTGTTACTACGGTTAGAGCCGAGTTATTATCAGATACCTAGAAATATATGGCTATGCATCCAGTACAGCGACCTCATTCTGTATAGTCAGCTTGTATGTTTGGCAATCACCTAACGAAGATATAATTAATAGCGGAAATATATATCATATACATGTGGTGTAGAATGTGTTGGTGCAATGCACAATAACTTGTCATTAATCACCTTTTAGGGATAGATATAGTATGTAAAATTGAAAAATGAAATAAAATAAAGACACAATTTATCATTAATCACCTTTTATCTCTCTAAATTAATTGATAAATACTTGATCTGTCCCATTTTAATAAGAGGTTTGGAAAATTCAACTTTTAAAGAAAATTTTGTAAAGTTGATTGTTGATATATATACGTAATTGCCAAAATTGATCATTAATCTACTTAAAGCTAGACTTTTAATGTGCAATAATTCTAATGAGTTAGATAGGCTCAGCCAGATTCTCAGCACACTATTAATCAATGTAAATTTAGAATTTCATTTTCACTTTGAAATTTAAGAGTCTGCTATTCGGCCATATATTTAATATTTTAAATTAATATTTAAGTTTAGATTAGTATCAAATAGGGTTTTATAATATTATATTTGAGTTTTTATTTTGTTGAATGATCAAATAAAATATATTAAAATCATTAATTTTTTAATTTTTTTTAATTAATATTTAAGGTTAGGGTAGTCTCAAATAGGGTTCCGTAAGTATTATATTTGAATTTTTTTTTTTGTTGTTGTGTTGTAAAACGAATTCTAAAAATTAAATGAACGACTGTTTGCCAATTAATCTGATTGAGCCAGTTTGACTCTATAGGGTTACTGTTTAATGTATGCACAAATTTCAATATAAATTAAATGTGTGAAGTATAATAAGACAACTACTTTAAGAAAGTTTAATTTAATTTCGAACATTCCAAAAAGTAAAGTTGGCGTACTCATACGCAATAATCTGAGGCAATTTTTGATTGGTACATTTTGAAACTATTAATTTAAGAGTTGTTAGCACTTTCAAAATACTTATTGCAAATTAGTATCATTTGTCAATCTATACATAAACTCAACACATTTGACCCAATAAAAAAAATTGGAAAAAATGTAAAAAAATTAAAATAAAATCCACAAGAAATTATAAAATCCAGAAAAATTATAAAATTATAAAATATGTAAAAAAATGAAAAATTTGAAAAAGAATGAAAAAATTCCAAAAAATACTTAAATTTGAAAAACAATTACAAAATTTGAAAAAAAAACTATAAAATTAAAAAAAAAAAAAAAATAATAATTTTTTAACAATCTCTTACAAAATTTATAAAAATTCCGGAAAAATTAAAAAGATTCTGGAAAAAAAAACCAAAAAAATTTGGAAAAAATATTTAATTTTTTTTTTTACAAAAACAAATTTTTAACAAACTAATAAAAATTCCAGAAAAATAAAAATAAACTAAAATAAAAATAAAAATTTCAGAAAAAATTAAAAAATCCAGAAATTTTATAAAATTTGGATAAAAAATAAATAAATATGGAAAAAAATAAAAATCCAAATTTTTTTTTTTTTGACAATCTAATACAATTTCTTTTTGACAATCTAATGCAATTTTTGTGAGAATCTAATACAAATTTTTTGACAAAATAATACATTTTTTTGCAATCTAATAAAATTTATTTGACAATCTAATAGACAATCTTATATAAAAAATTTAACAATCTAATACAATTTTAAGTAAACTAAATACCTGGACAGATCCAGACCATCTAATGATTTTTTTGACAATTTAGTGGGTTTTTTTGACAATCTAATGATTTTTTTTGACAATCTAATGCAAATTTTATGATAATCTAATGCAAATTTTTTGACAACCTAATACAAAAATTTTAACAATATAATTCAATTTTTTTAGCAATTTAATACAAAAAATTTGACAATCTAACACTTTTTTTTGGGCAATCTAAACAACATTTTTGACAATGTGATACAAAATAATTAACAATCTAATACAATAGTTTTGATAATTTTCAGAATTGAAAGACCAGATGTAAACAAATTATAAACTACACAAATTTTAATTGTAAATACCAAGTATGTAATACGTGATAATTCTTTTTCTTTTCTTTTTTATCAATTCGCAAACTAAGTAAGTGGACAGATCGAGACCATCTAATGATTTTTTTTGGCAATCCAATGATTTTTGTTTTATTCTTATTAAGGGTAAATTACTTCAGATAAATACCCTCATCATGATTTATCAACTGCAGCTATGGTGTTTTAAATTTAGTAGCAGGGGAGACCTACATTGTCATGTATGGTTCAGTTTTTACATATATATATATATGTACATATATATATAGATTAACACTGATCAGGTATATATATATATATATATAATCTATATATATACACACGATAGAGACTGCAAAGATATCCAGATGAGGGAGAGAGAGAGAAAGACCGTCGCAATGGCCAAACTCCGGCGAAACTCCGGCACTGCAGCGAAGACTGCGACAGAGGTGGCATATAGCCGGAGCTCCGGTGACGATGGAGGTGAGTTTTTTCGGAGTAGTTTTGGGTATTTTCTAGAGAGATAAAGTGTTGGGGTTAATGATTATAAATAGAATTTGGATAACTTTTATATTTAGAGCAGTGGTACCAAAACCAAATTAAAATGTTTGAAAAATGTATCTTAGGCTAATAAAAAATACAAGTGCTACTAAAACCTAATAATAATCTTTAAGTGGTACCGGCCTGCAATTTGTTCCAATAGTCTCTCCTTTTACTCCTTATTAATTTAGGGAAATAGATATAGTAGATAAACAAAAATAAAATAAATAAATACACAACTCATTAATGATGTAATCGATATCAATTAAATTAAATTAAATTGGTTCATAAATAAAGTGGAGGACTGAAAAGGTTTAAGAAATGTATAGTAATCACTCTGTTCTCATTAATGATGACATGTCTTTTGGTTGTTTCTTTCAAAATAACCCTTATAAACCAAATACTTAATTATTACTCCAATAAATGTTCGGATCAAGTTTGCGATTGTAATTGTGAAATAGTAGACTTACTAAATATGAAAATTGAAAATATAAAACATGTGTTATTTTCATTTTGAGGATGTGCGGTCACTGCACCACGTACTAGATTCGCAATTTTACTTCTCAAATCTGCATTTGATCATACTTATCATTACTCCTCATTTAGGCTGCAAGAAAATCATAAGAATGGTCTGATCGGACTGAATCCTTTTTTTCCATTCCGACGGGTTTGGATATGGCCATAAACATTTTGTTTCTAATTTGGAAACCTTTATATGCTCTTTTCATTTAATTAGTGAAGTATTTTACATGAATCATAACCATGTAGCTATTAAATTTATTATTTTCATCCACGAAACATCGCGCGAGACCTAGTATCTGTTTGATTCTAATACATGTCTGACGAACTCGAGGACTATATCAATAATTGCACATACCTCCGTCATTTAATATATTAACCATTTTGCTACATTTTCTCCCACTTACAAATTCCAACTACAAAATAGTGTGAATATAGCAACAAGTTCATCAATTAAGTGGTGCTAAATTTAGCAGCAAAATATCAATTGAACGTGTTTTGATTATGTTTTAAATATAAAGACATTTACTTTAGCAGATGATATAACAAACACTATTCTTCTTGATATTTTATTGTAGTAGAGTAGGCGGAGTTAAAAATGCCACTCATGTTCCAGTTTTTTGTGTTTGCCTGACAAAGGAAAGTGCTCTAATAATAAACATATATAGGTCCACATTCCAGTTCTTTCTTTTGTTCTTTTTCATTAGTCTTTCTCATTTATCAAATCAAAATGGTGATTGATTATATCTGTATTTTGTTAAATTCCTTAGCAAAGTGGAAATTACTAAAAGAAAATATTTTAGGTACTACCATGTCGAATTAAATTAGTTACTTAACTTAGTACATCACATACGATTCACAACCAATGATCCGCAATTAGCGTCATACCCTACCATTTATAACGCACTTGCAGTACTACCATATCTATGATACCGTACGATAATACCATAGATATGCTATGAGTGGTTATTATGGTTGGTTGGTCGTGAACTGTATAACAATGTGAGATACGATTATAATCCAAGTATTTAACAAGTTTCATCATAAGTAAAATAAGTAAAGTGGATTTGTATGAGAATTTTTCAATTGGTTTAAATGTTTTAGATTAATAAAAATATATACACTCGATGGTCAATTGTTGACAAATGATTTAAAAAACTTAATACATTTAATCATGCATTTTCAATATATATTACGTAAAATTATTTGCTTATATGATTGTGTCACCCCTTACTTAGGTCTCTGTCCATGATAATGGTATTGAGATTTCATGTCACGTGCATGTACGGTACCGTAATATTATTGCAAAAATCTTAATGGTAGTTTACCATTTTCATCCCTAACTGAGTGTTATGAGTGTTACTACGGTTAGAGCAGAGTTATTATCAGATACCTAGAAATATATGGCTATGCATCCGGTACCTAGAAATATTTGGCAATCGAAAATAATTTTCCTCACACATTTTTTCTATCCAAAAAATCAACCCACATTACATGTCATATCCATCTCATCAAAAGTTTTGATTTTTATTAATATTAGATTTAACAATTTTTTTTAATTAATATTTAAATTTAGGGTAGATTCAACTACTTTTCTATTATATTTTTATTTTGGTTTTTAGTGGGTTGTATTTTTAAATTGAACAATTTTTTTTATTTTTAATTATTATTTAAATTTAGGGCAAACTCAAATAGGGTTCTAGTATATTTTTATTTGAGTTTTTAGTAGATTGAGTTTTTATTACGTGGCGTGACTTTTACTGCCATCTTAGAATTTTTTTTATTTAAACGTTAATGTTAAAATTTGACCACAAGTTTTTTAATATGAATACAAATAAATGATATGTATAAAGGAATAACTAGAAGAATTAATATAATAATTAGTGTTAAGAATGACATGGCTCTTTTTTCTTACTAGTAGTATCATTTTTTTGACACGTGCTTAAAAAATATGACTAGAATTGTTTCATGTCATCGGATATACTTTTAAAATAAGTTTTGTAGATCGTTATATCATCACTCTTTGGCAATACTATGATCGTTTAGGCAATATAGATTCTTTAAATTTGGTACCTATGTACATAACGAACGGTATGAACTGCAGATGATCCATATTGCATGACTACAAATCTTCTACCCCTATTTTCTATCACCTTCCGTACTCTTTTACTTATTTTATTCCAAAAAAATTTCTAAAAACTTTTAAAAAATTGTACAATTACTATAAGATATGTATCAATACATTCTAATAATTATTTTTAAAATAAAATCTACACGTAATTTATTTTGAAATAAATGTATAAATTAGTGTAATTAAACATTAAATCTTAGAAAAATTGTCTAAAACAATATTATATCCAAATATTTTAAAATTTGAATACATTATAATTTAAAAGCTTATAAATTTGCGGAACAAGTTGTGAAAATTTAAAATTTGAGTGAAAATAAGTAAGGGACACGAAAAAATAAAGAATATGGATAGAAGATTTGTACTCATATTCCATATCCATATAGATTAGTTTATATAAATATATAATAAAGACTAGAATAAAAAGAAAGTTGGACATTTTCATAGAGTCTGCCCAATCAACTAAAGTAAACCATAACCCAGTGGCCAGTTTGGCGGTTCCTATGTTCTGAATTGAGTGAAAATCTAAAATTCCATCCACAAAACTAAACTCAACAACACTAAATATATAATCACCTTGTTCTTGTCCCTATGAAAATATATCCAATTTTAAATCACGATTTTCTTATCTACATTGTTGATGGAAAATTTTAAAAATTACATCGTATAGTTCTAACCATTCGTTAAATTTTGAAAAAGTTCATTTTAAGACTATAGATATTGAAAATTTTGCAAGTTAAAATTTCTGGAGATGATATGATTAATGACTAATCCGTCTTTCACGCATGTTACATTTAAGACTATAATCCATCATGTGTGGTAGAATTGAAAGAAATTAAATGAAACTCGTGCTCGCATTTGATCATATTTACCATTACTTATCATTCCGATGGGTTTGGATATGGCCATAAACATTGCGATTCAACTTTGGAAACATTTAAATGCTCTTTCCAATTAATTAGTGATGTATTTTACATGAATCACAACATGTAGCTATTAAATTTATTATTTTCATTCACGAAACGTCGTGCGAGACCTATTATCTGTTTGATTCTAATGCATGCATGACGAACTCGGGTACTATATTAATAATTGCACATACCACTGTAATTTAGTATATTAACCATTTTGCAACATTTTCTCCCACTTACAAATACCAACTACAAAATACTGCGAAGATAGCAACAATGTCATCATTTAAGTGATGCTAAATTTAGCAGCAAAATATCAATTGAGTGTATTTTGATTATGTTTTAAATATAAAGACATTCACTTTAGCATATGATATAACAAGCACTATGCTTCTTGATATTTTATTGTAGTAGAGTAGGCGAAGTTAAAAATACAACCATGTTCCAGTTTTTTGTGAGAGAAATGAGTGTTTGGGTGGTTTTTGAATTGAAAATTCATTATTGTAGCGCCTGTGCCTATTATGGATTTTTTGAGTTTTTCAACTTGTTGGTTTTAAATTAACCGGATAGTTTCTAATTGGATTTATGGCTTTGACCCGCATCTTTATATTTGACATGTCTGCTTTTTAGCCGTTAAAACATAATCTAACCGATTACTTTTTCTTTATTTTCAATTTTCACTTTCGTATCTCGATAATTTGTGATGATGACTTTCCCAAACTAATAATTTTAAATAATAATAGTATTCATAAATGGATTATTCAATCAATCACAACAATGAACAATCACACAATGCAATTAATAAACAAACATGAAATGTAGCACGATTGACACATAAACTTTAAAGACATTGTTTTATTAGTATCGAGAAATAGTAAAATTAAAATAACATGAAATTCAAGATAGAAATAAAATTAAAATTATTAGGTTTAGGCTTAAGGCTTTTGGGTTTTGGGTTTTGGCTAGTCATCGTCTTTGTCTTAGTTTTCATCATCGGATGCACCATCTTTGCCGAAATTATCATCAACACTTTCCTCAGATTTGTTTCACTTATTATAATGTTTGGGATTTTCTTTTTAGTAATCATTTTTCTTTCGAAGTAAACCATTTTGGCTTTGTTATGGGTTATTGTGATTTCTTCATCACTATCATCACTGTCATCTATTGAGCTATTGGATAGACTATGTTTAACCTTTTTGAACATATTTTTTGCACATGCAGTTCCATCTTCATTTGGCAAGTAAGTGTATTCTACGCAATATGGGTAAGGTTCAACTCTTGGCCTTTTAGCAACATGGTCGGAGTGTAGCGTATTAAAGTCTTTGTCATAGTAGACTTTGAAAGGTATGGAATTTTTCTTGAGAGGACCGATAGTATATTTTTTGCTATTTTTCGGTGGCATTTTGGCTTGAAATGTTTATGGTTATTTTGGTGTGGGGGAGAGTGTTCTTCCTTAGGCTAGTTTAAATAGGTGTAGGATAGTAGAATTCTTTTTAGGTACATGGTAATGAATTAACGAAATAATATAGTAAACAAAAATAGCTAATAGAATCAAATTAATTTTCTTATTATCCTTCTCTAATATTTAGCCCTCATTTAGGGAAATATACTATAGTAGTATTAAATGAAAAACAAAATTAAATTTAAATAAAGGCACAACACCTTTTCCCTCTCAAAAAAATTAAATTCAGTATGGCACTCATTCGATGTACCCAAAACTTAACAAAAATAGTATGGATGATATGATCCAAAATGACGACGTGTGTAAGTATAACAATAATGAAGATATAATTAATAACGAAAATATATATCATATACATGTGGTGTAGAATGTGTTGGTGCAATGCACAATAATTTATCATTTCCATACTTGTTTAGGGATAGATATAGTATATAAAATTGAAAAATGAAATAAAATAAAAGACACAATTTATCATTAATCACCTTTTATCTCTCTAAATTAATTGATAAATACTTGATCTGTCCCATTTTAATAAGAGGTTTGGAAAATTCAACTTTTAAAGAAAATTTTGTAAAGTTGATTGTTGATATATATACGTAATTGCCAAAATTGACCATTGATCTAGTTAAAGCTAGACTTTGCAATAATGCTAATGAGGCAGATAAACTCAGTCAGACTCTCAACAAACTATTAATCAATGTAAATTTAGAATTTCATTTTCACCATAAAATTTAAGAGTATGCTATTCGGCCATATATTTAATATTTTAAATTAATATTTAAGTTTAGATTAGTATCAAATAGGGTTTTATAATATTATATTTGAGTTTTTATTTTGTTGAATGGTCAAATAAAATATATTAAAATCATTAAAAAATTAAATTTTTTTAATTAATATTTAAGTTTAGGGTAGTCTCAAATAGGGTTCTGTAAGTATTATATTTGAAAATTTATTTTTGTTTTGGTTGAGTTGTAAAACGAATTCTAAAAATTAAATGAAGGACAGTCTGCCAATTAATCTGGTTGAGTCGGTTTGGCTCTATAGGGTTATTGTTTAATGTGTGCACAAATTTCAATATAAATTAAATGTGTGAAGTATAATAAGACAACTACTTTAAGAAAGTTTAATTTAATTTCGAACATTCCAAAAAGTAAAGCAGGCATACTCATACGCAATAATCTGAGGCAATTTTTGATTGGTACATTTTGAAACTATTAATTTAAGAGTTGTTAACACTTTTAAAATACTTATTGCAAATTAGTATCATTTGTCAATGTATACATAAACCCAACACATTTGGCCCAATAAAAAAATATATAAAAAAATGTAAAAAAAATTAAAATAAAATCCACAAGAAATTATGAAATTCAGAAAAATTATAAAATTATAAAATATGTAAAAAAAAATGAAAAAGTGAAAAAATTCCAAAAAATATATAAATTGGAAAATCAATTAAAAATTTTGAAAAAATTTATAAAATTAAAAAAAATATATATATATAATTTTTTTACAAAAATCCAAAAAAAAAAAATAAAAATTTTTTTAACAATCTCTTACAAAATTTATAAAAATTCCGGAAAAATTAAAAAGATTCCAGAAAAAAAATCCAGAAAATTTAAAAAATCTAGAAAAAAATTAAAAATTAAAAAAAACAGAAAATTTGGAAAATTTGGAAAAAAAAATTAAAAATTATTTCATTTACAAAAATAAATTTTTAACAAACTAATAAAAATTTCAGAAAAATAAAAATATACTAAAATAAAAATAAAAAATTTCAGAAAAAATTAAAAAATCCAGAAATTTTTTAAAATTTGGATAAAATTTCTTTTTCTTTTCTTTTTTATCAATTCGCAAACTAAGTAAACTAAGTACGTGGACAGATCCAAACCATCTAATGATTTTTTTTGACAATCCAATGATTTTTGTATTATTCTTATTAAGGGTAAATTACTTCAGATAAATACCCGCATCATGATTTATCAACTGCAGCTATGGTGTTTTAAATTTAGTAGCAGGGGAGGCCTACGTCGTCATGTATGGTTCAGTTTTTACATATATATATATATGTACATATATATAAATTAACACTGATCAGGTGTGTGTGTGTGTGTATATATATATATATATACATACCTAATCTATATATATACAAACGATAGAAACTGCAAAGATATCCAGATGAGGGAAAGAGAGAAAGACCGTCGCAATGGCCAAACTCCGTCGAAACTCCGTCACTGCAGCGAAGACTGCGACGGAGGTGGCACATAGCCGGAGCTCCGGCGACGATGGAGGTGAGTTTTTTCGGAGTAGTTTTTGGTATTTTCTAGAGAGATAAAGTGTTGGGGTTAATGATTATAAATAGAATTTGGATAACTTTTATATTTAGAGCAGATGGTAACAAAACCAAATTAAAATGTTTGAAAAATGTATCTTAGGCTAATAAAAAATACAAGTTCTACTAAAACCTAATAATAATCTTTAAGTGGTACCGGTCTCCAATTTGTTCCAATAGTCTCTTCTTTTACTCCTTATTAATTTAGGAAAATAGATATAGTAGATAAACAAAAATAAAATAAATAAATACACAACTCATTAATGATGTAATCGATATCAATTAAATTAAATTAAATTGGTTCATAAATAAAGTGGAGGACTGAAAAGGTTTAAGAAATGTATAGTAATCACTCTGTTCTCATTAATGATGACATGTCTTTTGGTTGTTTCTTTCAAAATAACCCTTATAAACCAAATACTTAATTATTACTCCAATAAATGTTCGGATTAAGTTTGCGATTGTAATTGTGAAATAGTAGACTTACTAAATATGAAAATTGAAAATATAAAACATGTGTTATTTTCATTTTGAGGATGTGCGGTCACTGCACCACATACTAGATTCGCAATTTTACTTCTCAAGTCTGCATTTGATCATACTTATCATTACTCCTCATTTAGGCTGCAAGGAAATCATAAGAATGGTCTGATCGGACTGAATCCTTCTTTTTCCATTCCGACGGGTTTGGATATGGCCATAAACATTTTGTTTCAAATTTGGAAACATTTAAATGCTTTTTTCATTTAATTAGTGAAGTATTTTACATGAATCACAACCCTGTAGCTATTAAATTTATTATTTTCATCCACGAAACATCGCGCGAGACCTAGTATCTGTTTGATTCTAATACATGTCTAACGAACTCGAGGACTATATCAATAATTGCACGTACCACCGTCATTTAATATATTAACCATTTTGCTACATTTTCTCCCACTTACAAATTCCAACTACAAAATAGTGCAAATATAGCAACAAGTTCATCAATTAAGTGGTGCTAAATTTAGCAGCAAAATATCAATTGAACGTGTTTTGATTATGTTTTAAATATAAAGACATTTACTTTAGGAGATGATATAACAAACACTATTCTTCTTGATATTTTATTGTAGTAGAGTAGGCGGAGTTAAAAATGCCACTCATGTTCCAGTTTTTTGTGGTTGCGTGACAAAGGAAAGTGCTCTAAAAATGAACATATATAGGTCCACATTCCACTTCTTTCTTTTGTTTCTACCAAAGCTTTTCTTTGTTCTATTTCATTAGTTTTTTTCATTTTTCAAATCAAAATGGTGATTGATTTTATCTGTATTTTGGTAAATTTCTTACCAAAGTGGAAATTACTAAAAGAAAATATTTTATGTACTACCATGTCGAATTAAATTAGTTACTTCACTTAGTACATCACTGATAATTAGAACATATACCGTACGATTTGTAATATACTTGCAATACTATCATATCTATGCTACAGTACGACATTATCATAAATATACTATGTGTGATAATTATGGTTGGTTAGTCGACCATATAAAATGGTGAGATACGATCCAAGCTTTTAACATATTTCATCATAACTAAAGTGAATTAGTATGAGAATTTTTCATTTGATGATTAATAAAAATATGTACAGTCGATGGTCAATTGTTGACTAAATGATGGTTCAAAAACTTAATAAATTTAATCATGGATTTTCAATATTATATAAAATTATTTGGTTATATATTGTGTCACCCCTTACTTCGGTGTCACGTCCGTCCCTAGTAATGGTATTGAGATTTTACGTACCATTAATACACGGTAATGATATCAAAAAAGAAAACATTGGTAGTTTACCATTTTCATCCCTAACATAGTGTTATGAGTGTTACTATGGTTGGAACCGAGTTTGTAACATCCCAGACCCGATGGGTGTCACACGGCTGAATAACACGTGTGGCGGCACGTGCTAAACAAAGCCTAAATAGAACAACTATAAAAATCTCAATAAATTACTCATTAAATCGACTCAAATTTCTATCAAAACTTTCATTAAATATAATTTCGAAAATTACGTTCATTACAAGAACTTAATCTCTTACAAACTAAAATAAAAATGTAATCGCATCGGAATTAACACATAATCTTAGAGGTCTGTCTGGTCCCCAAACTGACTCGATATCAACTCTAACCTGAAAACATTTTAAAAGGGAAGGGTGAGCTAAACGAGCTCAATGAGAGAAAATGTCTTAAAATATAATATAAGTGACATAAATAAGATTTTCCTATTTTTTTTCTTTCAAATTAAATGCTTTCTTTTAAGTAAAATTCTCAATGCAATTATTTAGAAATCTTTTGAATAAATTGAATGAAATACAAATTATCTCTTTCTTCTTTCTTATCATGATGTTCGCAAATATGAAAATATTATGTCAAGCTCGATTGACTTACTCATTCTCTTTATCGTCGATCTTTTTCTCAGGTGTATAAACCATACGTGCACTACGTAATTAAGGTCAACACAGCATGACGGCTGAGTCTATTCCTTAAAACGTTCCGGTTGACGAAGCTATGTACAATCGCTAAGTCAACCGTTGAGAACTAAACTCATTTGTTTAGTTGCCAACGTCACCCCACTGATGGGCTTGGAGGAATCTCCGCTGGACTTCTCTCTTATGATACCAATACAAAATCATAAGCGCACCAAAAATAAAACTGTCTTTAATATAAACTTTCACTTCATAAAATTAGCTTTCTTTCTTTCTTTCTTTCAACATTTAATATAAATATAATTATATAATAATACTGTTTTGTGAAGTCGTAAAAATGCAATGGGATACTTGTAGTAGAAAGACAAAACCCACTCACCTGTCCGATGGCTTGAATATAACCGGAAATTCTTCCCTATAATCTGAAACATCATGAGATTCACTATAAATAATCTGAGAACTTAACTACCACTAAATGCAGCTGCTAATGTCATTGTAATCTGCCCAACAAACCTTATGAATTTGGTTGTAACTATTCATACTACGTACTTTAGTATATATCTTTATTATAACTAAACTAACAAGAATAGAATGACTATTGGATCCGGTTATAAGCATGTCTAAATATCTAATACTTTCATTCAGTTATCATGAGTTTTCTTTTTAAAACAAAACCAACATATTTAGACCCATAAGGTTCATGTTATATAAGTTGTATTAACTTCTTTCACTATCAAAACCCTCTTATCATAAATCCTTGTTTATTCTGTTAGTAAACAATCTCAGTAACTTAACATCCATCTTTATAACAAGTTAACAATTATCCTAATCTAACAAGTGTAACTGTAACATAGATAACCAGAACATCAAGATCATACGCGTCTTATTCATTATCGATGTGGTTCGATACGTGATTAAACTTACATGTAAAAGATGCATCAAGTAAACTGTAAGATAAGGCTATTTCAAATTAGCTTATTTGAGTTCAATATCCCTTAACACTATATCCATTTTCTTTCTCATTCTGGACACAAAATACCATGTTGCGAAATCAAGCTAATCTAAAATCAATGTTTGAGACCTAAATTTGGAAAAATGGTGTTGGGCTAGTTCTTTCATAATAAGCTGCTTATTTGTTATCTTTTAATACAAGCTCATGGTTTACAGTTTCAAAACTCATTACCCTTAAACACATCTAAGAATAACATCATCCCCAATAAGTTATCAAATAATACATATAGTATCATAATCCATAATTACATCATCAATTTACAAATATATTGTCCATTGATTTGATTTTGAGGTTTAATAACCAACACCTTGGATGATATATATATATATATAAACATGCTACTCAATTTTATCTACTAGTTCTATCAATGGTAACCCAATTAGCTATCTTATACTCAACTTAATAACAGCTACAAGCCTACAATAAAATTGAATTTAGGATCAAATGGTACCTTAGTGAAGGAAAAGCAAGATACTTATCAATCTTCACAGCTCTCTCTCTCTCTAAATTATCTGTGTTTTATTTCTTTTTCGACTGCCCCCTTTTTCTTCTCTCTTTTCAATTTTGATTCTCTCTCCCTCTATATTTATACGTATGTAAACATGGCCTATAAAAACTTGAAGAAAAGAAACTGCTTCTTTCTTTTAATCCCCATTTCCCATTTAAGTGTCTTAATAACTTATCTGTTACAAAACTCTCTACCTACACATTTAATTAATTACCATAGCAGAACAAAATCTTAATACATGAATCATAACATTACTAATTACCAAACGACCTCACTATCTATCCAAAATGTCAAAAATAGTCCCAAGAAGATCATATTATAACACTAATAGAAAATATAAAATAGAATTAAAATACGGGGTTTCACAGAGTTATTCACTACAAAAAAGATGTCCAAATAGCAACAACAATTGTTACGAGTTTTTTTATAAAGGGCATACTAAAGACGGTTTTTGTGACCGGTTTTGTGACAGTTTTTTACTCTCGTAAAATCAACATTAATTTAGTGATTATTAGATAAGTATATGGCTATGCATCCTGCAGTCCATTGACTCCATTCTACGTAGCCATTATTAGCTTGTATGTTTGGCAATACTATGATAGTTTAGGCAATATATAGATTCTTTAAATTTTTTACATATGTACATAACGAACGGTATGAACTGCAGAAGATCCATATTCCATACCCATGTAGATTATATTTAGATAAATAAATGAATAAGTATAAAACAAAGACTAGTGGAAGAATAAAAAGAAAGTGGGACATTCTCATTTTTCATAGAGTTTCCCAAACCGACTAAAGTAACCATAGCCCAGTTTGACGCTTCCGATGCGTGCAAATCTAAAATTCCACCCACAAAACTAAACCCAACAACAATAAATAAATAGTCACCTCCTTCTTTTCCCTATAAAAATAGGTCCAGTTTAAAATTACGATTTTTAGGTCTAAATTGTCGAAAGAAAATTTTAAAAATTGTATAATGTAGTTCTAACCATTCATTAAATTTTTAAAAAGCTTATTTTAAGACTAAAGATATGAAAAACTTGCAGGTCAAAATTACGAGAGTAACGTATATATGACATTATGTATGAGTAATCCGTCTTTCACGCATGTTACACTTTAGAGCCCAGTTCATCATGTGTGGCAGAATTTAATAGAAATTGAATGAAACCCGTCAACACTTGTAACACATTTATCATATTATATTTTCATCTCAAATGGTGAGATGTGAAGCATAAAAGTGAAACGGAATGAAAATATCTTAAATCTGATAAATTATACTCATTCAATAGTAGATCGTCTAACACTCTTATTACCACCCATTTGACACGCCACCTCTTTACATAGAATAAAATAATAATCCCTCCATTACAAATTAAATAGAACTTTTACAAAATCTAATGTTTAATACATAATACATTTAATTTATTGACTGATATTGAAGTATGTAAACACAAAAAATACTTAATAGCTTTTTTTTGACAAATATGCATGCAATCATCATTTTCTATAAAAATCGAATTTTCCAAGCATATCGTTATAAAACGTTAACGATGTACATAGTATACATATAGGGTTTGGAAAAAATCTCAAAATCCCGACCCGACCCAAAAAATGTCGGGTTTTGTTCCGACCCGACAAACTTCGGGATCGGATGACAATTTTGATTTCGTCGGCTGTCCCGACCAGACCCGAGTTTTTAATTAATTTATATTTTATATAAAAATATAAATTAATTTATATCAAATGCAAGTGATAAGAATCGTACTTTGTTCCCCTAGCATACAATGTAAGCACTCTACCATATGAGCGACAATCTTTTTTGTTTTATATATTCGTTATAATTATACAAGTATAATATAAATTTGTACTTTTGAATATATGAAACTATTAAAATAAAAAATATACTTAAATTAAAAAATTATATTGTTATTTTCAAGAAAGATAAATGATTATTATTTTCCGATTATAAAAATTATAATGATAATGTATCTCATTAGTATGATAATTGTTGCTTATGTGAATAAAACTAAATAGTAAAAGAATCTGATAAAAAAACGTATCAATTTTTTTATCTACTCCATTATTTGTAGGTTCACACTATTTTTTCTACTACATGTTAATTTCTTTTTTTCATTTATTAGGAATGTTATTTTTAAACTAGCATTATGTTTCATGTTAATAACATGTTTAGACTTCTCAAATAAAAATTGTTAATAAAAAATGACGTCGTAAAATAAAAAAATAATAGTGTGGAGTGTGTTGGTAGATTGCACAATAATTTATCTTTTTAATCCTTGTTTAGGCACAAATATAATAAATCAAATTGATAAATCAAATAAAATAAAGGCACGGCTCATTGGTCACACATTTTCTCTCTCTAAATCTAAAGTAATTGATAAATACTTCACCCGTCCCATTTTAATAATAGGTTTGGAAATCCGATTTTTTAAGAAAAATTTATAAAGTTGATGGTTTTTGTATGTAATTGTCAAAATTGACTTTTAATTTAGTTAAAGTTGGACTATTAGTGTACACAAATTTCAATATAGGGCAATAAATTAAATGTATGATGTGTATTACAACTATTTAAATAAAATTCAATATAATTAATTTAGAACTTAAATAGTATATAGGTCGGATGTGCAGTGTGTTGTACGACTCATAAACAATAATTTCTTATTTATTTGGGAGAGAGGAGTAGTAAATTAAAAAAAAAAAAACGAAAAAAAAAAAAAACACATTTCATAGTCCAGCACCTTCTCCGTTCCAAATTAAATAACAAATTTTCCAAAATTAATGTTTAATACACTATACATTTACTCTATTACCTATATCGAAGTCGGTGCACACACAAAACTTACCAGTTTATTTAAATTTAATGGCATTTTTGATAAATATTTATGTTACCATCAAATCTTTTTATTGGAAGTTAGATATTCCAAGTGTCCTTATAATAAAAAGTAATCCATATCGTATATACATGTGATTACATGTGGTGTGAAATAGGAAAGTGTGTTAGTATTAGTCTACTACGCAATTAATTTCTTTAGGCCTTATTTAGGGAAATATAGTATAGTAATGGTAAATAAAAAACAATATCCTTATAAAATGATAATGGAAATTTTAAAACTTATTATTTTATTTATTAAGCAATTTTTACAATGAGAGAGAGAGAGTTGCACACTTGTGTATTGCTTGCCTATTGAGAAGACATACATTCTCTTATATAGGCAAAAAAATATAGAACAGACCGGCAACCGGTTACTATTCTACGATTCGGTAAACGAAAAAGCCAAAACATGGGTGGCTGAAAAAGAAAAATAAAGCCAAACATAATGGCCCACAAAAAGAAAAGATTCTCAGCTTTTCCGTTAATCACGCCGGGTGCTCATTTGAGAAGTAGTATTTTTATAAGAAGCATAGCTTCCTGATGAAAAATTAGTAGAAGAATTGGATCTTCGAATTTTAGAAAACATAATAAGTAATCATTAATAGAAGTCTGTTGCGAAATAAGAATAACCTTGATACGACTGTCAACGAATTAAAAGATCGTTACCTTTGAACGACTCTTCTTGGGCTTTACACAAGATCCGATTCTTATTATGTTTTCTAAAATGCGAAGATCCAATTCTTCTACTAATTTTTCATCAGGAAGCTATGCTTCTTATAAAATACTACTTCTCAAAATATGAGAAACCAAGAAGAATGTCAATATAATGATATTCCTGAAATGGCTAACTTTGAAGAACAGTTAGCAAATTGGCACCTTCCTAAGGTTAAGCCTTCCGAAATATATTCTATTGGTATGTTTGGTTTTAAAATGGCTATGACCATTAAAACCATAGAACAAACTATCCCTGTAGAAAGGGATATGGAAACTATTCAGTTATTACATAAAGAATAACTGAAAAGATATTTTGATAAGTATAAATATGTCCATCTAGGTATGGTACAAGTTGCTCTTAAACCCCTTACAGCACAAGGTTTAAATACATCAGTTCTTATTGCTTTACGTGACTGTATGCATTTAGAATTTAAAGATTCGTTATTAGGCATTATTCAAACCAGTTTGTGTAATGGTCCAGTATATTTTAATTGTTTTCCAAACTTTTCTGTTTCTTTAACAGATAAAAATATTTTAGATGTTCTCACGTTGAATGTCAAAACTCATGGTTATAAACTCAAAGAAGGAACTGAACCTTTAAATATCACTTATAGAGTTTATTACAAAGCTATGACTACTCTTAGTCCGATAACCAAAATATTTGATACAAAGGGCAAAACTGTTTTGATAGAAACAAATTTATTAAAATCAGATGTCCAGACTCCTCAAACTATTAAATGGGAAGATGTTGAACCTCCCACGGAATGGAATTTGGTGTCAGCTAGCCCAGCTGAACCAGTAGAAAACAAAAATATTGAAGAAATTATTCAAACCAAAGAAGAAAATGTTTTTATCAAATTCGATAAAGGAAAAAGATTAGCCTCTAGAAGTTCCTTTTCAGATTATGAAAGCTCTTTTAGAAAAAAGGGACAATCTTCAAGGTTTTATACTCCTAACCCTTCATTAGCATCCACAAAAAATTCTCATTTGGTTTTTGATGGTGTTAGTAATTCGGCACAAAATATACCTCGTGCTATTTATCACGAAGAAAAAAGAGAACCAGAAACTTTGTCTAAGTTTGATGATATTGCTTCTATTAACTTATTATCGATTCCCTTTACCTATGACAGACAAGATTGTGTAAAGGATTTTAGGCAAGAGAAATATACCTCTTTCAGAAAATGGTTTTTTACTACGTACAGTTGTGAAGAACAACAGAATTATAAAACGTTATTTTACAATCATATTGATCATGTTCAGAAATTAGAATCTTTTCCAATATGATTTATTACGCAAACAACCATAGAAAATAGTCCTTTTTTAAATGTCTTAAAAACATTTCAAAAGAATTGGACAACTGTCAAAGGGGAGATTATTTCTGCTGTTCATCCCCCTTCAGAACATTTAAAATTACGTGCAGGAGATGTTACTATTGATTCTGTAGCATTTTCCAATGAAAAACAGTTAAACTTTACTAATTTAACACTCCAGACTATTTGCTCACAATTGAGCCGAATCGAGGAAAAAAGTGCACTTATAGTACACAATAAGGAGCCCAAAGATATACCTAGCACGTCTAAGACTCCTAAGCCTATTACTTGTCAATAGGGTATTGAACCTACTATTTTAAAGCCAAGTATTGATATTACCATATCAAATAATAATAATGATATTATTACTTTATTAACCCAACAATTAGAAAGCCTTAATATTTGGTAGAAAGACTATTCCTACTGCCCCTATGAAACATTATTATGCTAGACCTACACCACAAGATATACTCTATGAAGAAGAGAGTGCTAATCTTGCTGCTAGTTTTAGTGCTAGAACCATTTATGAATGGAATATTGATGGTATGACTGAATACCAAATTATGGTTTTACTACATAGAGTAACTATGTATTCTACGGTATGTCTCAATGCTAATAACACAGACTACCAAATTGCTGAATTTATTGTAGCCGGGTTTGCAGGCCAACTACGTGGTTGGTGGGACAATATCCTGTCCCCTGATCAACAACGTATGATTTTAACAGCTACTAAAATTGTTAGGAATCCTATAAAAACAGAGCAAGGCATAGATTCTTATACAGATACAGTCTTGCCAAATGCAATATATACTCTTTTAACTGCTATTGTACAGGCTTTTATTGGCTCTAATCCAGTTTCTATTGAAAGAAATAAGGACTTATTGATTAATCTAAAATGTCTGACTTTAACCCACTTTAGGTGGTACAAGGATGTTTTCCTTACTAAAATTATGATGAGACCTGATGCTAATGCAGATTTTTGGAAAGAAAAATTTATAGCAGGTCTTCCTAATTTATTTGCTCAAAAGGTTAAAGATAGGATTTTACAAAAAACAGGGGAAACTACCATTCCCTACCATGATTATACTTATGGCCAACTTATTAGTGAATGTGTCGGTGAAGGTTTATCTCTGTGTAATGACATAAAGCTTAAAGCTCAATTAAAAAGTCAGCATTTAACTGGCCGAAAAGAAATTGGTGATTTCTGTGACCAATTTGGTTTTGATTTACAAATCCCTCAAAACCATTATAATAAGGTTTATTCCAAAAAACATTTTTCTAAAACTAGAAGAATGCATAAGAAACCTTCCAAACCTAAAAGAGAAAATCCTCCTAATTATGTTTCTAATTTCCGAAATAAACCTACTCGTAATCCTACTAGTTCGATTATCTATAGAAAATGTGGGAAAACAGGGCATTATGCCAATAAGTGTTGGACAAGAAAGAAATTAAATGAAATTTCTGATGAAGGTCTTAAAAAGCAGCTCATAGCTGTTATGTTATATTCATCTGACGAAGAGTCAGAAGAAAATGATAATAATATTGAAAATTATACCGGTGAGTCTGAACCTGACAGCTCATCTTCTTCAGATTGTGGTTGTAAAGACAATCATTATAAAGCTAAAACAAAAAGACTTATATATTTAAAAACTTATTATTTTATTTATTGAGCAATTTTTACAATGAGAGAGAGAAAGTTGCACACTTGTTTATTGCTTGCCTATTGAGAAGACATACCTTCTCTTATATAGGCAAAAAATCTAGAACAGACCGGCAACCGGTTACTATTCTACGATTCGGTAAACGAAAAAGCCAAAACATGGGCGGCTAAAAAAGAAAAATAAAGCCAAACATAATGGCCCACAAAAAGAAAAGATTCTCAGCTTTTCCGTTAATCACGTCGGGTGCTCATTGGGCCCCATCGATCACATGAAATTAGCTAGTGAGTGAAGGAATCTTTCTTTACAGAATAAACGAAGAAGAAATTAACAACAAAATTGCTTAGGCTTTAGCTTTGCCTTTATCCTTTTTAGTAGCGTTTTTTGCCACTCTTTCGTCTAGAAGATGGTCTAAATAATCTTCCATATCTTCATTACTTTGTGCTAAATCTTCTTCTGCCTCAGAGTCTTCATCCATTAATGAATTATATTTTGAAGAAGTAGCTTTAAAACAATCAGAAAAATCAATATCTAATTGGCTTTGCAATAATGCAAATAATTTTTCCTTTAATTCAATAGGGGAAGCTAAAGGAAACTTCTTTTGGAGATCTGTAATGGAAGGCAGATCTAATTTAGTTGTTTTTTGTTTGGGCGCATATTCTCTTTCCATTTTCTTAAAGGATTCAATAGTCTCTTGGATTTCAATGAGGACTAGCTTGTAATCAAATTTTGTCCACCATTTATAATAGGATTGCCTGACTAAGGCCATAATACCAGTTTCGGTTGGTTTAACTGCATAGGACCATTGCCAAATCCAAGGCAAGATAAACGTGGTAATAAACCGAAGTAAATTACTTCCTTTGATTACTTTTACCCCCCGAATTTTGGGGTTACTCAAAAGATAATCTTCATATTTAGTGAAAATATCTGGAGGGAGAATATCCTCGTTGGGCCCGATAAAGGAAAACCAATGATAAAACCAATATGGTAGTTCTTGGGTTAATAATGATGGTTCCAATCTAATGAACCATGTGTGTTTTTTTGCCCTATTCTGGTAATAAAAGGCATGCTTCCATGCAGAAATATAATCCCAATAATTAAAAATTTATGATAAAAATTGAGCTGCATAGGCTTGTTCTGGTTTAAACCCCATTCAGTAATAGGAATGACTTTTTTAATAAAAGCTTTGCTAAAGAAAATATCCCCAGTATGTTTATTTTGATTCATATGGTTGAAAGCCAGTGAACCTGTTTCAATCAGAATAGACTGATAATATTTTAAGTCTTTATTATCAATCAGAGGGAAATTAACCTCTGTGTCAAAATAACGTTTGGCCAATGTGTTTGGAGAGGTAAATAACCTCTCATCTCCTTTTTGAAGAAGAATGATTATTTCTTCTTCTTCTTTTTTCGTACCAGGGAGAACTGGTTCTTTAAGAGCGTCAAGGAAGCTCTCTTGGGTTTTACCAGAGGATAAATAATCCGTATAATCTGCGGGTTCCCTTTTTGATCGGGGCAGGGAGCCTTTAGAGGAGCTTGAGCTCTTTGCAGAGCCCGCAATAGATTGAGATTGAGAAGAGGAATATCTCTTCATGTCATGTTGGTGGTCAGATGAGGAATATCCTCGTCTTCCTTTGTCGTGGCTCATGAGAGCCCAATAATAAATTCCCTGGTAAAAAAATCAGGAAGAGAATTATTTTCTCCTTTAATATATTCAATATCAAAATCAAAAATAGACAAAATAGATTGCCATCTTGCAAATATTTGTTTGGATGCTAAGTTTTTTACATCCTTTTCTAAGACATCTTTTGCTGCTTTGCAATTAATTCTTAGAAGAAATTTTTGATTCAATAAATCATCTTGGAATTTTATAATGCAATTTACTATTGAAAGAATTTCTTTTTTAATAGTAGAATAATTATGCTGGGCATTATTCCATTTCCCAGACGTATAACGAGATAATATCTCTTTGTCTTTATTTGGAAACTTTTGTTTTAAAATACCTCCATAACCAATATCTGAGGCATCTGTCTCCACAATTTTAAAACTATGGGGGGAAATAAGGCAGACTTTTAACTTTAGACTTAATGAGTCTGACCGCATTTGTGTGAATATCACTCCATGGCTGTGGATTTTTCTTTAACCTTTCATATAAAGGGGAACTATCGATAGAAAGATTTTTATAATAGTCTGCAATATAATTGAGACTTCCCAAGAATCGTTGTAATTGGGTTTTTTCTAGTAATATATCAGGAAATTTATCCGCAAATTGAATTGCTCTTTCAATAGGAATTATTTTTCCTTGGTCGATTTCTTGACCTAAAAATCTAATACGTGTTTGGAATAAAGACATTTTGGTAGTAGAAACAACTAAGCCTGCATTTTTATTAGTTTTATAAAAATATTTATATGTTTAAAATGTTGATATATGTTTTGAGAAAATATGAGAATATCATCAATATACACTATACTGAATGAGGAATAAGGATAAAAAATATCATTCATAATGTTTTGAAATTCTGAAGGAGCATTTTTTAATCCGAATGGCATTACATTTCATTCATAGTGTTCCATAGGAACAACAAAAGCAGTTTTATATTTGCCTTTTTCATCAATTTGGATTTGCCAATAACCAGATTTTAAATCAAAATTTGAAAAAACATTGGCAGACTGGATCCTAGTAAGTAAATCCTTTTTATTTGGGATAGGATACCTAATCCATTTTAAAACCTTATTTAAAGGTTTATAGTTAATAACTAAACGAGGAGCTCCTCGTTCTATTTCTGCATTTTTGTACACATAGAAAGCAGTGCAACTCCAAGGAGAATAGGATTTACGAATAAGTTTCTTTTGTAATAAAGAATTTATTTCTTCCTTACAATATTCAATAATATCTGGTCTCATTTAGGCAGATCTAGCCATGGTGGTAATATTTGTTTCTTTAAAATCTTCTTCATATGGAAGTGTAACGATATGCTTTTTTCTATCCCAAAAAGCAGTGGAAGGTCACTACATATTTCTCTTTTGATAAGATTGGTGATAAAGTTGATTTTATCTTTTTGAGAAATAATCTGTTTAGAAATATTCATAATTTTTAAATCTTTTTGTAGAAAATTGATTTGGTTTTCTTTATAAATTAATGTTTCTTTTATCATATCAATTTCTCCAGTTTGAGGTTTAGTAATAAAATCAAACATAATTTGTTGACCATTTGTTTCAAATAAAATACCTTTTGATGTAACCATAAATGGTTCAATTAAATTTAAAAAAGGAGTACCCAAAATGATTTGTTGGGTAAGGCCTCTAACCATAACAAAAGTGGTTTGGAAACATATTCCTGAATTACAAATATAAGCATTTGATAATTTATACTGGATCTTCATACGAGATCCATCTGCAGTATTAAGGGACTGTGAAGTTTTATCATAATAATGTGTAGGAATTAGGCATTCACAAATACAATTTAAATCAGCCCCACTATCAATAAGGGCTTGGCCAGAAAAAGTATATTCTTTGTTTATAACAATACTAACCTGAGAATGCCATTTTTGATAGGTAATTCTATCAACAGTATTAAGAAAAGTTTCATCATCAGAATTAGGAGTAATCTTTTCTTCGAAAAAAGGAATATCCTTGTGTATGAAATCTTTGAGAAATTTAACTTCATCTTTTAAAATATGGATTTCACTACGTAAATCGGAAATAGAAATTTCTTTTATTTTGAGGACATTAATTTCTTCTCTAAGAGTTGTGACCTCTTTCTGAATTTCCTCAATTCAAATATGTTTTGAAGGAAGGGACTGTAGCCCTTGAAAAACCTGTTTTAAGGAGTAAGCTTCTTTTGGGATATAAGGAGTTTCTTTTTGCTTACCTTTGGTAAGAACATCTAAATAATGTTCAATCATTTTTTTCTTAACATCAGGATTATCAATATCATTAATTAGATCTAATATAGATCGTTCTTGAGACGTAAGAACATTAATACTCAATCCATTCATATCAAGCATAGCTTTATAATGATTGTCTTTACAACCACAATCTGAAGAAGATGAGCTGTCGGGTCCAGACTCGCTGGTCTAATCTTCAATATTATTATCATTTTCTTCTGACTCTTCGTCAGATGAATATAACATAACAGCTATGAGCTACTTTTTAAGACCTTCATCGGAAATTTCATTTAATTTCTTCTTTGTCCAACACTTATTGGCATAATGCCCTGTTTTCCCACATTTTCTACAGATAATCGAACTAGTAGGATTACGAGTAGGTTTATTTCGGAAATTAGAAATATAATTAGGAGGATTTTCTCTTTTAGGTTTGAAGGTTTCTTATGCATTCTTCTAGTTTTAGAAAAATGTTTTTTGGAATAAACCTTATTATAATGGTTTTGAGGGATTTATAAATCAAAACCAAATTGGTCACAGAAATCACCAATTTCTTTTCGGCCAGTTAAATGCTGACTTTTTAATTGAGCTTTAAGCTTTATGTCATTATACAGAGATAAACCTTCACCGACACATTCACTAATAAGTTGGCCATAAGTATAATCATGGTAGGGAATGGTAGTTTCCCCTGTTTTTCGTAAAATCCTATCTTTAACCTTTTGAGCAAATAAATTAGGAAGACCTGCTATAAATTTTTCTTTCCAAAAATATGCATTAGCATCAGGTCTCATCATAATTTTAGTAAGGAAAACATCCTTGTACCACCTAAAGTGGGTTAAAGTCAGACATTTTAGATTAATCAATAAGTCCTTATTTCTTTCAATAGAAACTGGATTAGAACCAATAAAAGCATGTACAATAGCAGTTAAAAGAGTATATACTGCATTTGGCAAGACTGTATCTGTATAAGAATCTATGCCTTGCTCTGTTTTTATAGGATTCCTAACAATTTTAGTAGCTTTTAAAATCATACGTTGTTGATCAGGGGACAGGATATTGTCCCACCAACCACGTAGTTGGCCTGCAAACCCGGCTATAATAAATTCAGCAATTTGGTAGTCTGTGTTATTAGCACTGAGACATACCGTAGAATACATAGTTACTCTATGTAGTAAAACCATAATTTGGTATTCAGTCATGCCATCAATATTCCATTCATAAATGGTTCTAGCACTAAAACTAGCAGCAAGATTAGCACTCTCTTCTTCATAGAGTATATCTTGTGGTGTAGGTCTAGCATAATAATGTTTCATAGGGGCAGTAGGAATAGTCTTTCTACCAAATATTGTGGATTTCCCAAAAACATTTTGGTTTATACTGGCCTGTTGGTCTGGAGTATGTTCCATTGCTAAAAGTTGTTCTTCAAAATTATTAATACTATCTATATCAATCGGTATTTCTGATAAAGTAGCAATTTGTTTACCCTTGTCAATATTAAGGCTTTCTAATTGTTGGGTTAATAAAGTAATAATTGTTGTAAGATTATTGGACTCTTGGGCTTATACTTTATGGGCCCAAGTGGACTTGTAACCCTACAACTCTATCTATATAAAGAAGGCTAGGGGTCTTGTATTTTATTTATTCATTCATATATTCATTCATAATAAAAACGATACTGTTCTCCCCTCTCTCTACTTCTGTGTCCCTAAATACGTAGCTAATAGTTGTATTACAACACGTTATCAACACTGCTCTCGGAGATCGGAGTACGGATTCTGGGTTCAATAAACCTTGAGGTTTATCCAGATTTTTTTTAGGATTTTGCTATATCAACCTTCACCAACATACCGTGCGTAAGGTACCCGGATATAATTTTTTTTTGAACTGTACAACTATTACTATTCCAGTAATAGTTGTACTGGTTTGTATGTTACTATGCACGAATTGCATGTTTGTATGTTACTATGCACAAACTGCATGTTTGTATGTTACTGCATGTTTGTATGTTACTATGCACGAATTTCATGATTACAATTCCAGTAATCTAGAAGCCTTATGAATTTAAAAAAGCTTATGCTACTAGTACTGTGACCTTGTTTAAAACATGTATAAACAGAAACATAACCTATGTTATAATTTTGTTTATTAAACATACTAATATGCATCTGTCAGACTATATATGTTATATACTGAAACGTATGTACTGATTTGTAATTCTCTGAAAGCTGTAAACTATTCTGTAAATTACTCAAGGACTAAACTGAAACTTATCTGAAATTCTGGACTGTATATATAATAATGCTGTAAATAGATATATAGTTTGCTGAAATTACACGCATGGTCCTGTAGTATAATACTTATACGAAAACAGTACATATGGTTGATAAAGATACAATATTTGGTAAATATACACACACATGCATATAAATTTTTTTATTAAAAGGCAAGCGAATAAAAATTGCATGTTAATTGAGTAAATTGATATGTTTCCATGTAAATTTAACCTCTTTGCATGTTAAAATATATTTTTACCATATATAGAATTGATTGGTAATTAAAAATATATTGCTTGCTTGCATGTTAAAACTACCATGTATAGAATTATTCATATGGCGATAAACATAGATAATTGATTGATATCTTGTTAGCATAATCATATCTTTTGGTAATACCATATATAAATATCACATATGTCAGTAAATTATTAGATTATATCTAATTGATTTGATTTGATTTGATTTGGTATGATATAATCTTTGTGATTGATAATCTTGAATTGATTTGTTTATAACACCAAATCTACTGCATGATTAGATAGATCCTAAAATATATTTACCGCCTGTTTATATATATGTGGTTAATCTAGATAAATATTGTCTATGTTGTTAATATTATTGCCATATATAAAATGCGAAAATCGTATATATTCACATTTAAGTTGGAAAAATTATGAATCTTCCCCAAATAGGCTCACCTATTTGGATACGATGTCTAGGAAAGATACAGGCAGAAGTCGTTCTCCTAATGAGGTCGGCTTTTAAGAGGCATTCGTGCCCACCCCCCTCACCGTCTTTCCTGGTCGTGTTCAAATAGAACTACCGAAAGGGGTTGAGTAAATAATAATTTCCCCGAATGTGTCTATATAGATATGTATTCGCCGAATTGGTGTCTCAGGATCGACCTGTCGTTCGATCAAAGAGAACCTCTTCACTTAAAAGCAAAACTTGTTTTTCGATCCTGTCGTTTCGAAATAAAGTTTGTGCTTATACAAACCATAAACATATAAACCCGTTGTTTTATATGATGACTAATCCAGTCTTTCTTTTCTTTTCTCCTGTTGTAGAAAAATGTCAATCAAGCTTGACTTTCCAATTTTGGATGTTGTCGGCAAGAACTACTTGGATTGGAGTCAGGATATCCAAAACCATTTAGATGCCTAAGGCTTATTGGATGTCATATATGATGAGGAGGAGCGTGAAATGAAAGTAACGCGCGAAATGAGTGCTCGGACGATGATTCTGTTTCGCCAAATCTGAGTTCATAGCGACCACCTCACAAAAGACATTGTGGGACTCTCTGAAAGAGCGCTTCAACCACCAAAAGACCATTTGGCTTCCTGAAGCCCGCCGTGATTGGCTGAATCTGCGATTTCAGGACTTTGAAAGCATTGAAAAATATAACGCTGAATTATGCAGAATTCGTGCTACTCTCCAATACTGTGGTGAAACACTCACCGACAGTGACTTATTGGAGAAAACATACACCACATTTCCTAGTTCTGACATCTTACTGCAAAAGCAATATCGTCAGTCTAAATTCACCAAATTTCCCGAGCTTATCACCCAGTTGTTATTGGACGAGAAGAATAGTCTCATTTTAATGATGAACAGTAATTCTCGTCCTGCTGGTTCAAAGGCAATTCCAATGCCTGATGCTAATGCTGTTCGTGAACCTCGTTCACGATATGGGAAACGAGAAAAGGGCCAGTCGTCCCGTCAGGCAAGGAACATGGGTGAGCGTAATGCTCGTCCAGCCAAGCGAGGTTTGGACAATCGTCCGAACCGAGGACCTGTGGCTCCTCCTAGGCAGTCTCGTGATGGTAGGAACAATCGGGCCAGTCTTCCCAAAGCAAGAGAACCGGCCGATATGCCAACTATGTGCTATAAATGTGGTGGAAATGGTCATATGCAAAGGACTTGTAGGGCAACTCCCCAAGAAGTCGAAAATTACCACAAGGGTAGAAGGGTCGAAACCAACATGATTGAAGCTAGTGCAAAAGAAACTCTTGAGACCCCTGACTTTGAGGCTCACATGGAAGAATAACGTTTTTTTCTTCATTTCTTTTAATAATTGAGCTTTTTTGCTCCTGGATTATGTTATTTCAATTCCATTTCGGATTATGCTTTTTCCTTTGGATATTGTTCATTTCTTTTGGATTATGGTTTGTTTTATGGATAATGTTTTGAACATTTCTCGTATAATTTAAAGTTATTTCATTGACCAATTCCTTTTATTCGCGTGACCAACTTTAAATTATTTTACTTTTAGGCATGTATTGTGGGGCAGTTGATTGTCTAGTTGATAGTGGCACTACACACACTATCTTAAAAGATAAATGGTTTTTTATCAACTTTACGCCTAAAGTAACCTCAGTGATAACAACTTCGGGCCCGTCGACCCTTGTTGAAGGCTTTGGTAAAGCTAAATTCACGTTGTCAAATGGTACTCCTGTTGAAGTATCTAGGCCTTATATTCTCCGAGATCCAGTCGTACCTTGTTGAGCTTTAAGGATATCCGAGAAAATAAGTTTCATCTTGAAACTGCTCGTGAAAATGGTATTGAATACCTTCACATTACATCCACTCAATACGACCAAAAGCGTATTCTGGAGAAGTTGAGATGTCTTTCAAGTGGTTTGTATTTTACTACAATCCAAAACTTTGAAAGCAATCTAATCATTCAGCGGGCGTCGATTGATGAGAGCACTTTTATGCTATGGCATGACCGGCTGGGACACCCGGATCAAAATACGATGCTTCGAACGATGAACGCATCTCATGGGCATCCTCTTGGAGAAAAGAATTTCGTGATTAATCCGAAAAGCCTATGCCAAGCATGCTCGATTGGAAAGACTAATCTCAAACCAATTCGTGTGAAACCTACGAAATTGGTTTCCCAATTCCTTGAAAGAATTCAAGGAGATATTTGTGGACCTATCCAACCAACATGCGGACCATTTAAATATTTCATGGTTTTGGTTGATGCATCGACAAGATGGTCACACGTAGCTTTGTTGTCCACAAGAAACGCAGCATTTCCAAAACTCATACCCCAGATCATTAAATTGAGGGCTCATCATCCGGATTATCCGATAAAGTCTATTAGACTTGATAATGTCGCGGAGTTTACATCGAAAACTTTCGATGACTATTGCATGACTTTGGGAATTAATCTTGAACACCCAGTTGCGTATGTTCATACCCAAAATGGCCTTGCAGAAGCTTTCATTAAGCGGATGCAAATGATTGCAAGAACTTTGGTTATGCGCACCAAACTTCCTATTTCTGCGTGGGGCTATGCCATTTTGCATGCTCTGCGTTGGTCCGTCTGAGGCCCATGGCCACCCAACCACTATCTGCGTACCAGTTGGTAACTGGATATGAGCCCGATGTCTCGCATTTACGCGTGTTTGGGTATTTAGTCAATGTTCCAATTGAGCCGCCTAAGCGTTCCAAATTTGGACCTCAGAAACGATGGGGCATATATGTCAGTTATGAATCCCCGTCCATAATACGCTATTTAGAGCCCTTGACAGGCGATCTCTTTATCGCTAGACATGCGGATTGTGACTTTAATGAGACATTCTTCTTGTCGTTAGGGGGAGAAATGCACGTTAACGTTGATAAGGAACGATATGAATTAACGTGGCATGTACCCACTATGTCTCATCTAGATCCCCCAACTGCACATAGTGATAAGGAAGTGCAGAGAATCCTAGGTCTGCAAAATGTTGCAAATCAAATGCCAGACGCATTTAATGACCTAGCTAATGTCACGAGATCACATATACCTGCTGCAAATGTGCCTGCAAGGATAGACGTCCCAGTGCGGTGTTCCGGTTGAACACGTTGCTCCGGTTGTACCCACCGAGCAAAGGACGCTGCCGTCGGCCGTTCAGTCCGCCGCCCTTCCGAAAAAAAGAGGAAGACCGTCCGGTTCCAAGGATGTTCTGCCTCGAAAGAGGAGAAATCCTGTCGCATCTGTTTTGCCACACGAGATCATTAAGGATCACGGTAATGTATTAGAGGAGCGTGTTCCAGATGAAACACCAGTTCCTAATCATCCCGATAACCTCGAAATATCTGTCGATTATACTAGTTTAGATGATATTTTGAAGCCAAACGAGACTGTCATCGATGATGTGTTCATATACGCAGTGGCCACTGACATTATGAACAATGATGACATGGAACCTCGTACCGTTGCTGAGTGTCAGCGAAGAACGGACTGGCATCAATGGAAACAAGCAATCCAGGCTGAATTGGATTCCTTAACGAAACGAAGGGTGTTTGGACCTGTCGCTCCAACACCGTCCAATGTTAGACCAGTTGGTCATAAATGGGTTTTCGTAAGGAAGCGTGATGAGAATAATGAGATTGTTAGATACAAAGCTCGCCTTGTGGCGCAAGGTTTCTCTCAACGCCTTGGAATTGATTACGATGAGACGTATTCTCCCGTAATGGACGTTATAACGTTCCGCTACTTAATCAGTTTAGTAGTTTCCGAAAAACTGAATATGCAGCTCATGGATGTGGTCACAGCATATCTCTACGGAGATCTGGACACAGAGATTTACATGAGAGTCCCTAATGGAATTAAGTTGCCTGAATCAAGTAGTTTCCGGCCACGAAACACGTTCTCGATTAGACTGAGACGATCACTTTATGGATTGAAACAATCCGGACGGATGTGGTATAACCGTCTAAGTGAATACTTGATTGGCGTGGGATATGTTAATAATGAACTATGCCCATGCGTGTTCATAAGGAAATGCACTTCAGGATATGCGATTATTGCAGTCTATGTAGATGATATGAATCTCATATGAACCTCGAAAGAGTTGTTCGAAATTGCTGAAATCCTGAAGAAGGAATTCGAGATGAAAGATCTTGGGAAGACACGGTATTGCCTCGGCCTGCAGATCGAGCACCGTAAAGATGGAATTTTAGTCCATCAAGAAAGCTACACCCAAAAGGTGCTGAGGCGCTTTAGTCATAATGACGCTAAGCCATCATCTACTCCCATGGTCGTCCGCTCTCTAGACATTAATAAGGACCCCTTCCGTCCAAAGGAGAACGATGAAGAGATATTGAGCCCTGAGTGTTCATATCTGGGTGCAATAGGCGCATTATTGTACTTGGCCCAATGTACTAGACCGGACATCTCGTTTGCTGTGAATTGTCTAGCTCGACACAGCACCGCACCAACACGCCGCCACTGGACTGGCATAAAAGACATTTTCCGTTACCTTAGAGGTACTACGGACATGGGCTTATTCTATCCCTTTGCGTCGAGTGGATCTATCTCCATTGATCCTCAAAATAACGCAACCCTTGTCGGCTATGCCGATGCTGGTTTCTTATCAGACCCGCACAAGGGACGTTCCCAATCTGGTTATGTCTTTACCATTGGAAACACAGCGATATCCTGGAGGTCTCGTAAATAGACTCTAGTGGCCACTTCGACTAACCACTCTGAGTTACTCGCGCTCTATGAGGCGACTAGAGAGTGTGTCTGGCTTCGAGCAGTTATTGGCCATATTCGAAGCACCTGTGATCTAGCTTATGATCATGATGAACCAGTTGTTATTTATGAGGACAATACCGCGGTGATTGATCAAGCGAAGCATGGTTACATCAAAGGTGATGCCACTAAGCATATTGGTTAGTGGCATCACCTTTGATGTAACCATGAACAACAAACTCTTCAAAAGATTGAAGTGAAGCATATTGGTTCAGAGAATAACCACGCTGACTTGTTCACCAAGTCACTGCCAAAGCATTCTTTTCAGAAGCACGTACGGGCGATTGGCCTACGTAGGCTATCTGAGCTACCTTAGAGCGACATTTTATGTCGGAGTCGAAATCCTCACACCCTATCGTGTGCAAGTGAAGGGGAGCATCCTGTTGTATGCATGTGTACTTTTTTTGTCCTTAGTACAAGGTTTTTCCGACTGGGTTTTCCTTGACAAGGTTTTTAGCGAGACACGTTCCCTGTTATATCACTCAGGATTGCCGAAATCAGGGGGAGTATCATGTCGTATACTTCTTACCACTGTGTACTCTTTTGTCCTTCGACCAGAGTTTTTTCCCACTGGGTTTACTCTGGCAAGGTTTTGATGAGGCACCTGTTTTGTGGTTGATCCCCTATTACTACCACTGTTGCACTCTTTTTCCTTCGATCAGAGATTTTCCCATTGGGTTTGCTCTGGTAAGGTTTTGATGAGGCACACTGTTTTGTGGTTAGTTACTTACATAGCATTTTGGCATATATCATTCGGCTACACAATTTCTCTTAGGTACCGGTTTTGTCCCACATCGGGTTTTCCGGCCCTAAGGTTTTTATGTGTTTAGCACTGCGAATGAACTCGACTCAGATCGACTGCATGAAGACGAAGAATTCAAGACGTCAAAAGGGGAAGTGTTGTAAGATTATTGGACTCTTGGGCTTATACTTTATGGGCCCAAGTGGGCTTGTAACCCTACCCCTCTATCTATATAAAGAGGGCTAGGGGTCTTGTATTTTATTTATTCATTCATAATAAAAACGATACTGTTCTCCCCTCTCTCTACTTCTGTCTTCCTAAATACGTAGCTAATAGTTGTATTACAACAATAATATCATTATTATTATTTGATATGGTAATATCAATACTTGGCTTTAAAATAGTAGGTTCAATACCCTGTTGAAAAGTAATAGGCTTAGGAGTCTTAGACGTGCTAGGTATATCTTTGGGCTCCTTATTGTGTACTATAAGTGCACTTTTTTCCTCGATTCGGCTCAATTATGAGCAAATAGTCTGGAGTGTTAAATTAGTAAAGTTTAACTATTAAAGGAAGTAATTTACTTCGGTATTACCACGTTTAGCTTGCCTTGGATTTGGCAATGGTCCTATGCAGTTAAACCAACCGAAATTGGTATTATGGCCTTAGTCAGGCAATCCTATTATAAATGGTGGACAAAATTTGATTACAAGCTAGTCCTCATTAAAATCCAAGAGACTATTGAATCCTTTAAGAAAATGGAAAGGGAATATGCTTCCGAACAAAAAACAACTAAATTAGATCTGCCTTCCATTACAGATCTCCAAAAGAAGTTTTCTTTAGCTTCCCCTATTGAATTAAAGGAAAAATTATTTGCATTATTGCAAAGCCAATTAGATATTGATTTTTCTGATTGTTTTAAAGCTACTTCTTCAAAATCTAATTCATTAATGGATGAAGACTCTGAGGCAGAAGAAGATTTAGCACAAAGTAATGAAAATATGGAAGATTATTTAGACCATCTTCTAGAAGAAAGAGTGGCCAAAAACGTCAATAAAAAGGATAAAAGCAAAGCTAAAGCCTAAGCAATTTTGTTGTTAATTTCTTCTTAGTTTATTCTGTAAAGAAAGATTCCTTCACTCACTACGTAATTTCACGTGATCGATGGGGCCCAATGAGCACCCGGCGTGATTAACGGAAAAGCTGAGAATCTTTTCTTTTTGTGGGCCATTATGTTTGGCTTTATTTTTCTTTTCTTTTTCAGCCGCCCATGTTTTGGCTTTTTCGTTTACCGAATCGTAGAATAGTAACCGGTTGCCGGTCTGTTCTAGATTTTTTGCCTATATAAGAGAAGGTATGTATTCTCAATAGGCAAGCAATAAACAAGTGTGCAACTCGGGGGAGTCTCTTTTGAGCTGTTAAATCACTCATCTGAGGCTCCAAATTACTCAAATGAGGACCTGGTTAAAAACCACATCTTATTTTTATTTATTTTTTCAATTCATTCCACTAAATTTTATTACAAAATAAATAACTCTAACACCAATTCATTACATCTCATTACACTTCATTTATTTATAAAATAAATAAATTTACCCACTCTATCACACTATTAATTAATATATTCCTCTGCTTTTTTTTCCACTCAAACTAAATACAAAATTAAAATATTTTATAATCATAATATTATATCAAGTTAACACTTTCAATTAATTTATATTTTGCACTTTTTTATTTATTGTCCCCAAAAATAATTAAATTGTCCCCAAAAACCCTACACGTCATTATTTTCTTCCACCTTTATCTACCCACATTTAGCCACTTTCAAGTTAACCCGGTTAACTTGTAAAAGTGGAATAAAATAATGACGTGTAAGGTTTTCATTACAAAAAAATTATAAAAATGAAAAAAATCACAAAAAATCATAAAAAATTATAAAAACTTATAAAAAATCACAAAAAAATTAAAAAAAAATCAAAAAAAATCAAAAATGAAAAAAAATGAAAAAAAACGAAAAAATTATATAAAAAATCACAAAAAAATTAAAAAAAATCACAAAATTCACAAAAAAAATAATTATAAAAAAATTAAAAAATCATAAAATTTTTAAAAAATTACAAAAAATATATAATTTTTTATAATTTTGTGATTTTTGTGATTTTTGTGATTTTTTTAATAATTGTTTGTGATTTTTTTCATTTTTTATAAAATTTTTATTATTTTTTATTATTTTTTATTATTTTTTATTATTTTTATAATATTTTTTCATTTTTTATAATTTTATGTGATTTTTTTTCATTTTTTTTAATATTTTGTGATTTTTTTCATCTTTTATAAATTTTTTTGTTTTTTTTGTTATTTTTTTTTCATTTTTGTGATTTTTTTCATTTTTTATAAATTTTTTATTTTTATAATATTTTGTGATTTTTGTGAATTTTTTTAATTTTTTTTAATTTTTTTTTGTAATTTTTTTAAAATTTTGTATTTTTTGTGATTTTTTCATTTGTTTTTTTATTTTTTTGTGACTTTTTTATTTTCTTTATGATTTTTTTTATTTATTTTTCATTTTTTGTGATTTTTTTTTATTTATTTTGATATTTTTTGCATTTTATATAATTTTATGTGTTTTTTTTCCATTTTTTATGAAATATGTGTATGGCGTTTTGGTAAATAAAGTAAATAATTAAAAAGTGGTAGCTATAGTAAATATAAAATTACGGAGGTAGCTAGGAGTAATATAATTTCAAAAGTGGTACATATTGGGCATTATTTGATTTAATTATTTACTCGGAAGTAACAAAATTAATAAATAAAAAAGTGTAAAATATAAATTACTTGAAAGTGTTAACTTGATATAATATTATGATTATAAAATATTTTAATTTTGTATTTAGTTTGAGTGAAAAAAAAAACATATGAATGTATTAATTAATAGTGTGATAGAGTGGGTAAATTTATTTATTTTGTAAATAAATGAAGTGTAATGAGATGTAATGAAGTGGTGTTAGATTTATTTATTTTGTAATAAAATTGAGTGAAATAAATTAAAAAAATAAATAAAAATAAGATGTGACGTGGACCTGGTTTTTAACCAGGTCCTCAAACGAGTAATTTGGAGTCTCAGATGAGTGATTTAACAGCTCAAAAGAGACTCCCCCGTGCAACTCTCTCTCTCTCTCTCTCATTGTAAAAATTGCTCAATAAATAAAATAATAAGTTTTTAAATATATAAGTCTTTTTTGTTTGGTATCAGAGCCAGTCTTGATCGCACGACACCTTAGTCGCGTTTTGATCACACCTCCTAAAGCCCAAGAAGAGGCGTTCAAAGGTAACGATCTTTTAATTCGTTGACAGTCGTATCAAGGTTATTCTTATTCCTCAACAGACTTCTATTAATGATTACTTATTATGTTTTCTAAAATGCGAAGATCCAATTCTTCTACTAATTTTTCATCAGGAAGCTATGCTTTTTATAAAAATACTACTTCTCAAAATATGAGAAACCAAGAAGAATGTCAATATAATGATATTCCTGAAATGGCTAACTTTGAAGAACAGTTAGCAAATTGGCACCTTCCTAAGGTTAAGCCTTCCGAAATATATTCTATTGGTATGTTTGGTTTTAAAATGGCTATGACCATTAAAACCATAGAACAAACTATCCCTGTAGAAAGGGATATGGAAACTATTCAGTTATTACATAAAGAATAACTGAAAAGATATTTTGATAAGTATAAATATGTCCATCTAGGTATGGTACAAGTTGCTGTTAAACCCCTTACAGCACAAGGTTTAAATACATCAGTTCTTATTGCTTTACATGATTGTAGGCATTTAGAATTTAAAGATTCGTTATTAGGCATTATTCAAACCAGTTTGTGTAATGGTCCAGTATATTTTAATTGTTTTCCAAACTTTTCTGTTTCTTTAACAGATAAAAATATTTTAGATGTTCTCACGTTGAATGTCAAAACTCATGGTTATAAACTCAAAGAAGGAACTGAACCTTTAAATATCACTTATAGAGTTTATTACAAAGCTATGACTACTCTTAGTCCGATAACCAAAATATTTGATACAAAGGGCAAAACTGTTTTGATAGAAACAAATTTATTAAAATCAGATGTCCAGACTCCTCAAACTATTAAATGGGAAGATGTTGAACCTCCCACGGAATGGAATTTGGTGTCAGCTAGCCCAGCTGAACCAGTAGAAAACAAAAATATTGAAGAAATTATTCAAACCAAAGAAGAAAATGTTTTTATCAAATTCGATAAAGGAAAAAGATTAGCCTCTAGAAGTTCTTTTTCAGATTATGAAAGCTCTTTTAGAAAAAAGGGACAATCTTCAAGGTTTTATACTCCTAACCCTTCATTAGCATCCACAAAAAATTCTCATTTGGTTTTTGATGGTGTTAGTAATTCGGCACAAAATATACCTCGTACTATTTATCACGAAGAAAAAAGAGAACCAGAAACTTTGTCTGAGTTTGATGATATTGCTTCTATTAACGTATTATCGATTCCCTTTACCTATGACAGACAAGATTGTGTAAAGGATTTTAGGCAAGAGAAATATACCTCTTTCAGAAAATGGTTTTTTACTACGTACAGTTGTGAAGAACAACAGAATTATAAAACGTTATTTTACAATCATATTGATCATGTTCAGAAATTAGAATCTTTTCCAATATGATTTATTATGCAAGCAACCATAGAAAATAGTCCTTTTTTAATGTCTTAAAAACATTTCAAAAGAATTGGACAACTGCCAAAGGGGAGATTATTTCTGCTGTTCATCCCCCTTCAGAACATTTAAAATTAGGTGCAGGAGATGTTACTATTGATTCTGTAGCATTTTCCAATGAAAAACAGTTAAACTTTACTAATTTAACACTCCAGACTATTTGCTCACAATTGAGCCGAATCGAGGAAAAAAGTGCACTTATAGTACACAATAAGGAGCCCAAAGATATACCTAGCACGTCTAAGACTCCTAAACCTATTACTTGTCAACAGGGTATTGAACCTACTATTTTAAAACCAAGTATTGATATTACCATATCAAATAATAATAATGATATTATTACTTTATTAACCCAACAATTAGAAAGCCTTAATATTGGCAAGGGTAAACAAATTGCTACTTTATCAGAAATACCGATTGATATAGATAGTATTAATAATTTTGAAGAACAGCTTTTAGCAATGGAACATACTCCAGACCAACAGGCCAGTATAAACCAAAATGTTTTTGGGAAATCCACAGCATTTGGTAGAAAGACTATTCCTACTGCCCCTATGAAACATTATTATGCTAGACCTACACCACAAGATATACTCTATGAAGAAGAGAGTGCTAATCTTGCTGCTAGTTTTAGTGCTATAACCATTTATGAATGGAATATTGATGGCATGACTGAATACCAAATTATGGTTTTACTACATAGAGTAACTATGTATTCTACGATATGTCTCAGTGCTAATAACACAGACTACCAAATTGCTGAATTTATTGTAGCCGGGTTTGCAGGCCAACTACGTGGTTGGTGGGACAATATCCTGTCCCCTGATCAACAACGTATGATTTTAACAGCTACTAAAATTGTTAGGAATCCTATAAAAACATAGCAAGGCATAGATTCTTATACAGATACAGTCTTGCCAAATGCAGTATATACTCTTTTAACCGCTATTGTACAGACTTTTATTGGTTCTAATACAGTTTCTATTGAAAGAAATAAGGACTTATTGATTAATCTAAAATGTCCGACTTTAACCCACTTTAGGTGGTACAATGATGTTTTCCTTACTAAAATTATGATGAGACCTGATGCTAATGTAGATTTTTGGAAAGAAAAATTTATAGCAGGTCTTCCTAATTTAATTGCTCAATAAATAAAATAATATCTAACACTTGGAAGTTAGCTATTCCAAGTGTCCTTATAATAAAAAGTAATCCATATCGTATATACATGTGATTACATGTGGTGTGAAATTGGAAAGTGTGTTAGTATTAGTCTACTACGCAATTAATTTCTTTAGGCCTTATTTAGGGAAATATAGTATAGTAATGGTAAATAAAAAACAATATCCTTATAAAATGAAATTTTCCATTATCCATATAAAAGGTTAATAATATACTACAATAGAATCTCTCTATAGTCATACCCGTATAACTCGGAAAAAATATTATTATATAGAGGTTATTTGAACAAATTGGAGGTCGGTACCACTTAAAGATTATTATTAGGTTTTAGTAACACTTACAATTTTTATTAGCATAAGTTACATTTTCAAACATTTTAGTTTGGTTTTGATATCCTCTACTCTAAATATAAAAGTGGGTCAAATTCTATTTTTATCATTGACCAAAAATACTCTCTCTCTACAATTACAGTTTTGCTCTCTCTCGTCTCTCTCGTCTCTACATATAGATATTATTATTATATATATATACATATATAATTATTGGTTGCTCCGGCCAGATCTGAAACCGATCATGACGGCGACCCGTTCATGGAGACCCGATCACGACGAAAACCAGATCTGGATCCGATAATTGTATCAATTTGATTGTTTAGTTGCATAAAAGATTCATATAATCAGGTTCCTACAGTTCAGTTTCCGATAATTGTATCATTGTACCATTTTTGCATCGTTTTGTGACAATGTATATACCATTCTCGTTTGAATTGAATATATATCTATATATGTATCTATATATCTCTTTTTCCCTATATGTATCTTTTTCTCGAGTTTTTTGCTGAAATGGTACAGTGGGTAGCCCAAAATCCCAGAATGGGCTGCCTTTCTGTAATATTCCCAAAATGGTCTACTTTCGAAAAACGACCGATCGAAATGATAAAAACGACCGGTCGTTTTTATCATGAACTCTCTGGGAGTTTTTGGACCAAAAACGATCGGTCGTTTTGTCCAATTCGATCGGTCGTTTTTCAGACCAAAAACGATCGATCGTTTTGTACATTTCGATCGGTCATTTTTCAGAAATACTTCCTATTTAAAAAAACTCATCTCATTTCCCAGACCACTGTAAAAATAAAAAAAACAGAGCTCTTAGATCATTTTAGGGCAAATCTCAGATCTCTTCCAAAACAGGTAAAAGCTCAATATTTTGTGTTGTTGGAGTATTATTTGAGTAAAATTGATAGTTTTACCGTGTGGTTATCGAAATGAAAAATCCTACAATTATGTGTTATTGGGGAGGTACGATAATGGAAACTATTAGCGAGGGGTTATCTTATGATATTTCTTATAAAAAAAATTTTAAGGTATCTAGAAACACGACATACGACCAATTTTTGGAAAAATTGTTTAAGGTACTTGATGTATCATCGACTTCAAATCGTTTGAGTTTAACATGTCGTTATCCATATCTGACTACACTTACTGAGTTTAAATATATGCGATTGGCTGTTGATGATAATGATTCGTTGGAAACCATGCTTGAGTTAATAGAAGAAAATGGAAGAACGTTTATAGAGTTATATGTTGAAATTGAGCAAGTTTACTCTTCTGATCAAGATTACGGGTTGTATTATAATATTTCCACTAATGAAATCGGTACATCAAGTAGAACACCCATTCGACAAGAGCCAATGCCAGAGGTATATTCTAAGAACAACGAACCAGATTTGACACATTTGGATGCAGTGTGTCGATTGGCAGATAATATTGGTTGGTCGATAGAACTTGGGGATGAACCAGAGGATGAAGATCCGGACGTCAATATTAGCGAAAACGAGTCTGACGATGACGAAGAAAATGTACAAGAAGTTGAGTACGAAGAATTATCATCTGAAATGGGCTTGTATATGGATGAGGATGAAAATGACCAATCAAGTGGGTCACAATTGCCGAATAATACTATTCCCGATGAAATTCCTATGCATCAACCAATGTCAAGTTTGTTTAATGAACCGTTCGACACTCAAGAAAATTATAGTAACCAGAGACGAAATTATATGATGTATCCTGGATTTTGGGATCCTCAAGTTAATGATCCTTTTATTGGTCTTTTATTTAGAGATAAAGAAATGTTGAAAAAGGGAATAAAACTTTGGTCAATCAAACGTAACATCCATTTTTACACTAAAAGTTCGAAGGCAAAATTTTGGGAAATTCGTTGTAAACTGGCTGAAACTCAACAATGCAAATGGAAACTACAAGCTTCACTAAGAAAGAAACATGGATTTTTTGAAGTGTCGGTGTACAACGGTCCTCATACATGCATTCATGCCGAGCTTACAACTGATCATCCACAGTTAGATTCCAATCTTGTTGCCCAAACCATTCGAAATGTCATCACAACTAATCCTATGATGAAGATTTCATTAGTTAAAGAGATTGTGAATGCCCGCTTTGAAATGTCAGTTTCATACAAAAAAGCTTATTTAGGTAAACAAAAAGCAATCGCAGAGATATTTGGTAATTGGGAAGACTCGTATAAGGTTTTACCTAAATTTATGAAAGCGCTTCAAAAGTATAATCCCGGTACCGTAGCTTCTTATGAGACCACGCTAGTTTACGATGTGGTAGGAAATCCAGTGGGTGAGGTATTGAACAGATTTTTCTTCACATTTAAGGCCGTTATTGATGCATTTCAGTATTGTAGGCCAATTATCGCTATTGATGCTACTCACTTATATGGGAAGTATAAAGGTAAGATTTTGTTGGCCATGGCATCGGATGCAGATAATCATGTTTTTCCCATTGGTTGTGCATTTGTTGCTGAGGAGGGTACAATTTCGTGGAGCTATTTTCTTTGTAACATTATGCGACATGTGATTAAAGAGCGCGTGAATATTTGTCTAATTTCGGATAGGCATGCTGGTATTCTAAGTGCAGTGAAAGGAGTTTGGCGTGGTCAAGGTTTTGTTCATCGATATTGTTCAAATCATTTTTTGGATAATTTTAAGAAAGCTTTCAAAAGAGATCCTGACTTACACAAGTTAGTGGAGAACGCCATTTGGGAATTACAAGAAAGAAAATTAAAAAGAATCATGGAAGCAATAAAAGTGATGAATCCTCAAGCATATCAATGGTTGATAAAAGAGCCTGCGGAAAAATGGTCATATTTTCATGATAAAGGGAGGCGACATGGTAACATGACCACAAACATGACTGAAATTTTCAATAATGTTTTAAAAGCTGCTCGTAATTTACCAATCACTGCTGCTGTGCAGCTTATTTTCTATAAGTTGGTACACTATTTTTGCGAGCGGAAAAAGATAGTAATCGGGATGAGAAACAGCGGCACAAGATATGGTCCCAATATCCTTAAAATTTTAGAGAAACGTAGGTCGGACATTGGTCATACCAATGTTACTTTCGATTATGAAAGAGGGGTTTATTCCGTGTGTACAAGTTCAAGAAATTCCAGGGGAGGCAATACTCAAGTTGTCGACTTTTCACTTTGGCAATGCGATTGCGGTAAGTGGCAGAGTGATGGAATCCCTTGTTCACATGTGTTTTCCGTATGCGCTGCAAACCGTCTTGATTGGGAAGCTTACATAGTAAAATATTACAGTCTTGAATCATACGAAGGTACGTACTCGGCGCAATTTTGTCCTCTTCGGCATCAAGACTATTGGGATTCATGTGATAGATTATTTCTTCCGGATGTTACTCTTTTAAGAGAAAGGGGTCGTCCAAGATCTACTCGTATTCATAATGGTATGGATCAGTCGGAGAGACGAGCACTTATGAGATGTTCTAGTTGTCAAGGGCGAGGACATGATTGTCGTAAGTGTCCGTATCCAATACGTGGTCGACGATTATGATTTTAGCTGTAGCTTCAAGGTCCCAATATGTATCTTGTACTAGTTTAATTTTCCGCTTGTAATTGTCTTTTTTAAGATGAAATATCTATATTTATTCTCAGTGTTTTTTCATACTGTTTTTTGAGAAGATAAACTGGTTTGTTAAGTATGAGAGTAAATAAATAAGTGCAATTAACATAAAAAGTAGAATGAACAACATAAATAAATAAGTGCAATTAACATAAATATATATATTTGATTGATTTTATATATATTTTAGTATTTTTATATATTTTTCTTGCCAAATCAGTGTCGAAAAGTGCAAAAAATTCTTTGTTATGTCTAAATGTTACAGTCGACCGATCGCTATGAAAAACGACCGATCGTTTTTACACAGACGACCGATCGTTCTGCAAATACGACCGATCGTGTTTTTAGTGTGCTCACTGGAACATTTTTGTCCAAACACGACCGATCTCTGTGAAAAACGACCGATCGTTATGCAAAAACGACCGATCGTTTTTTCAGTGTGCTCACTGGAACATATTTGTCCAAAAACGACCGATCGTAATTCCAAAACGACCGATCGTTTTTCTGTTTTCCAGTTTTTAAACCTCTTTCAACCCTAATTCTCTTTCACTTTTCAAAACCTTTCATCTCTCTTTATCAAAAAATTCGCCCCCTCTCCCTAAAATCTTCTAAAAATCCCAAATATCTATATATATATATAACCCAATTCTCTTATTAATCCTTATAATCAACAATCGATTGATTCCGTTTCTTGAAAACCCTTATTTTTCAAAATACCAATTCGTCAAAAAACCTAATTTTTTTAAAAATCCAACCATGGTTCTCACCAAGAAAGCTCAAGCTCAACCACACCTCGTTGACGAACATGAGGACGACTACGTGCCTCCGCCCCCGAGCCGCCCCCGTGTTCCTCGTGCTCGACGAACCGGCTCCTCCACAGCTCCACCATCGGGCCCCGGTGCCTCTTCCGGCTCTCTTCCTCCTCTCTATCCAACTACAATGGGTAAAAGAGCTATATTGACTAACTTTACAATAGACATGCCTTTATTTCTTGAACGTTTTCCCCTTCTCATGAAAGATTTAAACTTCCAAAAACTCAACGTAATTCTTAGTCTAAAAGAGCCTTTCTTCATTGAAAATATATATGAATTTTACCATAACCTAGTTCTTGATAGGGATCATGATGACGCACTCCGCGTGCGTTCATCGTTTAATGGTCAACCCTTCGTTTACGGTATAGACCATTTACGAAATCTTCTACACCTCGATGCTGAGGGGGTGCACGAGCAAAGTGACGAACTTTGCGAAATGCTCAACATCGTTAATTTTACCGATTTCAAAGATGAGCTATTTCATCCCGCCCACAACAATCGCTCTAACAAAGCCCACGGCCTTCTCTTCCGAAATAAATTAGCCTACCACATTCTCTCTCATATTGTCCTCCCTCATACATCAAACTTCACGGATGTTACAAATGAGTACATCTTCCTTCTTGGGTGCATCCATCGCCGAGTCAAACTTGACTTCGCGACACTCATCTTCTTTAAGATGGATTTGCTCAAAACGAAATCGAAGAATGGGTTACCTTACGGTGCCTTGATTTCGGCCATCTTAAAAGACATGAACCTCGTTCCCGGTGGAACCTTGTTCAAGAATAAGGACAAACATATTTGGGACACTTCCTATCTTGCCCAAATGTCCATTCGTTTTAACACTACCGATAAGACCATTACTTGGTCCCGTAAACGGGTGTCCGGCCCCGACTATACCCCTCTTACCCCCGAAGAGGAAGAGTATGTCGGCCCTAAGGCCACACCGCAAGACGCTCGTGAGGATGTGCCTATTTCCTCTGAGTCCCTTTCCCCATCTCACATTCCTTCCTCTTCCCGTCCCTCTCGAGGTCGAGGAAAAGCCAAGGTCGGCTCTTCGAACCCTCCTCCGCGCACCGAAGAATTCTACAACGCTCTTTATATCAACCAATATCAAAATGCGCGACTCCACCGACGCATGTTTCGCTCCATGAAACCGAGTCAAGAAGATTTGGACGAAATTGATAGGTTAAGCACGGAGCAGAGGGCGGAGTACAACGGTTTCTTTCCCAACCTTGTCGGGCCAAACAACGAAGATGAAGACGAAGAGGACGACGCGACCTCCCACCGCGACTAGGCGGTTCTTTGTTTTCTTTTGATGATGTCAAAGGGGTAGAAATACCTCTCTTTTGTTTTTACGTTGTATTTCTTTTATATTTCCGTTCTACGAACAACGTTGTTTTTTATGTAAGCAAACGTTCTTTTCATTAATGCTATGAAGCGTTTCGTTTTATGTTGCTTTTTATATGTTGATTGTTAAATTCGAATACGGTGCGAGATTGTGTTTTAGATGAATGTGTGGCTAATAGTTGATGTTGTTAATATTTGTGCGCATATATATCTAGCTGATTGGGTTAATTGCTGTTTTATTTTCATTTGTGGCAATTGAACGTTTTTAGGCAAAACTATGGCAAATTTTTCACGTGCATTTGATCGTTCCTTATTCTTAATCGTTTAGCATTCTTAAACGTCGTTTTAAATCGGATGTTATGACATTTACTTGTTTTTTCACTAAAACTCTTTATCCAAGTAAAACAAACAAGTTACGGGCTTTCGAAATATGTCAAGAAAACCGAGAAATTACTAAGTAGAAATTCTTCCAGTGAGCACAACACAAAAAACGACCGATCGCTAGGCTAAAACGACCGATCGTTTTAAGTAGAAATTCTTCCAGTGAGCACAACACAAAAAACGACCGATCGCTAGGATAAAACGACCGATCGTTCTAAGTAGAAATTCTTCCAGTGAGCACAACACAAAAAACGACCGATCGCTAGGCTAAAACGACCGATCGTTTTAAGTAGAAATTCTTCCAGTGAGCACAACACAAAAAACGACCGATCGCTAGGCTAAAACGACCGATCGTTTTAAGTAGAAATTCTTCCAGTGAGCACAACACAAAAAACGACCAATCGCTAGGATAAACGACCGATCGTTTTAAGTAGAAATTCTTCCAGTGAGCACAACATAAAAACGACCGATCGCTACGATAAAACGACCGATCGTTTTAAGTACAAATTCTTCCAGTGAGCACTTTCTGAAAAACGACCGATCGAAATCTATAAAACGACCGATCGTTTTTGGTCTAAAAAACGACCGATCGAATTGGACAAAACGACCGATCGTTTTTGGTCCAAAAACTCCCAGAGAGTTCATGATAAAAACGACCGGTCGTTTTTATCATTTCGATCGGTCATTTTTCAAAAGTAGACCATTTTGGGAATATTACAGAAAGGCAAGCCATTCTGGGATTTTGGGCTACCCACTGTACCATTTCAGCAAAAAACTCCTTTTTCTCTATGTATCTATGTCTTCTCTCTATGAACGGCGAAAATGGTGAAAGACCGTCTCCGGCGAGGTGACGGGGAGTCTTTTGCGATGATGATAGAGCGGTGATGGTGGTTTTCCATTGTGGATGTATGGCTTTGGTGGATCTGTGTATCAATGGTCTAGGGACCATTTCTGCAAATTTGATTTATTTTAGTAAATACCAATCTGATCCTTCAATTAAAATTTTTGTACTTTATAATTAGTTTATATTTGGTCCTTCAATTTTGAAAATTGTCAAAACAATTGTGTTAGATTGTTAATTATTTTGTATTATATTATCAAAAATATTATTTATAGTTTTAAGTGGATTCCTATTGCTTGGTTCTGCTTTTCGTATTTATTTCCGGTAATCTACTCTATGTGGATAGATTGTTTCATATATTAGTTTTTCTATACCTGGAATATACATTCCCCATAAATAATTTTTGGTTGATTTCCTACAAATCTTTCAGATAATCTTTCAAAAAAATTGTATTAGAATGTCAAAAAAATTGTATTAGATTGTCAAAAAAAAATATTAGATTGTTAAAATTTTGTATTAGATTGTCAAAAAAAATTATTAGGTTGTCAAAAAAAATTATATTAAATTAATTAGATTGTCAAAAAAATTTATTAGATGGTCAATCATTATATTGTATCATTTTTTTGTATTAGATTGTCAAAAAAATTCATTAGATTGTCAAAAAAAATTATATTAAATTGCCAAAAAAAGTTATTAGATTGTTAAAAAATTGTATTATAGTGTCAAAAAATTGTATTAGATCTTCACCAAAATTGTATTGTATTTTCTATTATATTTTCAAAAATTTGTATTAGATTGTCGAGAATTTGAATTATATTTTTAAAAAAAATTGTATTAGATTGTCAAAAAAAATTGTATTAAATTTTCAAAAAATTGTATTAAATTATCGAAAATTTTGTATTAGATTCTCACAAAACTTGCATTAGATTGACAAAAACAATTTATATTAGATTGTCAAAAAAAATGAGTTTTTGGATTTTTTTAAGAATTTTTTTATTTTTTTTTCATTTTTTTTATTTTTTTCCAAATTTTATAAAATTTCTGGATTTTTAAATTTTTCTGAAATTTTTAATTTATTTGTTTAGTATTTTTATTTTTATAAATTTTGTATTATTTTGTTAAAAAATTATATTTATTTTTGTAAAAAAAAATTTTGGGATTTTGTTAGAATTTTTGGGATTTTTTTAATTTTTTTCCATAATTTTAGTTTTTTCCAAATTTTCTAATTTTTCTGGGTTTTTTCTCTTTTTTTCTGGTTTTTCAAAATTTTCTGGATTTTTTTGATTTTTTTTCGGAATTTTTATATTTTTTTTATTATTTTTTATTTTTCTGGAATTTTTATAAATTTTGTAAGAGATTGTTAAAAAAATATTTTTTGGATTTTTGTAAAAAAAATTATTTTTTGTTTTTTTTATAATTTTATAATTTTTTTCCAATTTTTTAATTTTTTTTTCCAATTTTTCTTTTTTTTCTGGATTTTTTTTGGAAGTTTTTGGAATTTTTTCAATTTTTTTTCAATTTTCCTTTTTTTACATATTTTATAATTTTTCTGGATTTTTTTATTTTTTCCCGATTTTATTTTAATTTTTTACATTTTTTTCAAATTTTTTTTATTGGTGTAAATGTGTTGGGTTTATGTATATATTGACGAGGATACTAATTTGCAATAAGTATTTTGAAAATGGTATCAACTCTTAAATTAGTAGTTTCAATAGGTAACAATCAAAAATTGACTCAGGTTATTACTAAGTGGAGGTTCATATATAAAAAATAAAAAATTATTTAAATATATATTTGACATAATACAAGATACATGTATACATAGTTTAACTTACTAGAACAAATATTTAGGATATAAGTATATATTTATATTTTAACTAGTAAACTAGTCACTTAGATTCTCACCAGACATGAAAAATCACAAATATAATAAATTCATAAATTTAAGAAAGTTTAATTAAATACATACTTATTTAAAATTGTTGAACGATGTTCTTCTAATCAATTGTTTTAATGATAACAAAATATGTAAAACATGATAAAAGCTCGTTTTGCGTACTAATCATTTTATCTAGCTTGTTAAGGTTCAAAATGATAGAGTACTTAAATACGAAGTCAAAGGTTCAAGCGGAACCATAATCGGAGTAAAAACGAAGAAGTTGCGAGTATTCGAAGTATGGCGAGAAAAACCGAAAAATTACCAGAAAACGACCGATCGTCTTGGACAAAACGACCGATCGTTTTGGTCCAAATTTAACCAGAGAGGTCGTATAAGAACGACTGGTCGAAATGCAGAAAACGACCGATCATTTTCTGCAGAATTCAAAAATAGCTTTTTTGATTTATTTTGGATAATTGGGAAATTGGTAAAAACCAATGGTTAGAAAGATACACCATCATGCAACGGTAACAAGACCAATTGGGAGATTTTTTAGCCTTCAAATACCCTCAAAATCTTTGAAGAAACCACCCCAATTTTTCACACACAATAAGCAATTTATTCAAGATCAATAATCAAATTTATACTTCATTTTTCTCACTTATATTCATAAATATTCTTGTGTAATCATATAAACACCAAGATACTATTTGTTAGTGAGTGATACATTTCGATTCAAATTGTAGAGTGAATTATAAACTCATTTGTGAGCGAGTGATCGGGTAAAGGCTTTATAAGCGAGTGTTGCTTAAAAGTTCTGGGTCTTTTCATTTGGGATACTCATAGAGTAAGGGGGAGCTTAATCCGCGGATTAACTCATTAGGTTGTAATCTTGGGAAGAAAATTATAGTGAAATACTCGGTAGCGTGAATACTGAGAAGATGACTATGCGGGTTTGCCGAACCTCTATATATCGTGGTGTCAATCGTTCCCTTAATCTTTTATTTCCGTATTTATATTATTGCTTAATCAATAACTTTCATAGCTTAAATTAGCATAATTTTAGACATTACTTTTGATTAAGTTTAGAATCACTAATTAGGGTTTATATTTGCTCATATTTTTTATTCCGCGAAAATCGTACGTAAACCTTATTCACCCCCTCTAAGGTTTAGCCACTTACGGGCCAACAAAAATATCGAGTATATGTATTTAAAAAGATAGAAATTGATCTAAATTTTATCTAATGTTTTCTTTATAAAAAAGACCATCTTAAATTACATGTGTCGATATATATATATACTGGTAATAGTTGTCCACGCGTTGCGTGTGCGATACGTATACGTAGTGACATAGATATGATTCCGACAAATAAACTTAATATTTTTTTAAAAATTTAAATATTGAATGATTAAGTATAATTAATTAACAATCGTATAAAAGAGTAACATAATGTTTTACTCTTATAAAAAATACACAACGATTTTGTTTGAAATATAAATATGTGTGTAAAATAACATTTTTAAAGTTATTTATGTATTTGAATTGAGTGATGACATTTAAGAGTAATTACAATATTAGAGTGAGAGTATTTTTAGAAAATTTGGACAAAATTTGACAGGCTCAAAATGTTTGGGTTGGCTTATATTAATAGTATGATATATATATATATATATATATATATATATATATATATATATATATATATATATATATATATATAATTTTACAGTTTTACGTTATTTATTACTATATAGATGTACATTTTCTTAAGATGCGACCTAAATTTTTTATAAAATATTACAATATGTAGATTATTTCTATTTATAACTGGTATCGAGTTGAAAACGAGAATTTTTCTTCATATATAGAGAGTCATGGAGGATTATTGCAGGTAGATTCTAATCTATAATATATAGAGTCAAAGAGTATTATTGCAGCTAGATTCTAATGTATAAATGTGTGGTGTAAAATGTGTTGAATAGTTGAAGTAGTATTAGATTATTAATACTTCATCCCTCCCTAATAAGTATAAGTATGTATTATTTCATATTTGACTGTTTCAAAATAAATGTCTATTTTTCTAAGTTCTCACTGAAAAAATAATAAAATTACTATAATATTCTCAAATATAACAATAAATACATTCTAAAAATTGACAATAATAATGATTTAATTTAAACTATACCTATATTTGTAATTTTCAAATACAATTAATGATACATGTTAATATTACAATAGATACAGGTTAATATTTACGGAATTCAAAAAATAACACTTAAAGTGACGGAATAAGTATTAGATAATGTAATCTTCTTTCATCTTTAGTCCTTATTAGGGAAAAGGTAGTATAATAGTAGTAGTAAATAAAAATAGAGAAAGGAAATAAAATAAAGACACATGCTATTACACAAATAATAAAGTCATTATTGGGAAAGATGGAATAGTAAGTAGTACAAAATAAAATTGATAAAATGAAATAAAAATAAAGCAAACAGCTCATCAGTCAGCACCTTCTCTCTATCTCTCTCTAAAAATCTTTCTCTCTCTCTCTCTCTCTCTAAAAATAGATTAAATTCCAGTACGGCACTCCTTCGATGCACCCACCCACCTCAAACTAGGGTTTCGATGAGAGAGAATCACTAACCAATCCCTAGAAATGGATCCCGGTGCTAGCGGCGGAGCAACGGCGGCGGCGATCGATGAGGCGGAGGTGGGGCCGATGGACTGTTTAATGGAGGCGGCGACGGCGATGATCGGAGCGGCGGGGGAAGGGAGGAAGAAGAGAGGGAGGCCAGGTAGGGCGGTGACGGTGAGGAAGGTTACGGTGGCGACGGAGGAGGAGGGAGAAGATGTTTGTTTTCTGTGTTTCGACGGTGGGAGCTTGGTGTTATGTGATCGGAGGTATGTATAGGTTTAGTTATGTATGTGTGTATTATGTATTTCAATTTGTAGTATAAAATTTAAATTATTAGTATTAGACAATTCTTAGATTATGTATGTATGTATGTATTTCAGTATGTAGTTAGAAATTGGAACTATTATTATTAGTTAGAATTTTAGATTATGTATGTATGCAAATTTGGAGCTATTTTTATTTGATAAGTTTTGATTATGTATGTTTGTACGTATAGGTTGAGGGATATATGTATGTTTGTATGTATTTCAGTATTTAGTGTAAAATTGGAACTGTTATTTTTAGACAATTTTAGATTATGTATATGTGTATGTATGTAGTGGACAATTGGAATTATTTTTATTCGACAGATTTAGATTACGTATGTATGTATTTCAGTATGTAGTGGAGAATTGGAACTATTTTTATTGACAATTTTAGATTAGGTATGTATGTATAGGTTGAGGGATATATGTATGTATGTATGTATGTATGTATGTATGTATGTATGTATGTATGTATGTATAGGTTGAGGGATATATGTATCTGTGTATATGTATATATTCGACAATTGGAGCTAATTTTATTGGACAAATTTAGAATCTGTATATATAGGTTGAGGGATATGTGTATCTGTGTATTGGAACTATTTTTATTCGACAATTTTTAGATTATGTATGTATGTATGTATGTATGTATGTATGTATGTATGTATGTATGTATGTATGTATGTATGTATGTATGTATGTATGTATGTATGTATGTATGTATTTCAGTGTCTAGTGGACAATTGGAAATATTTGATAAGACAGTTTTAGATTATGTATATGTGGGCGCGTGTTTATGTGTGTGTGGTATGTATTTACATATGTCTTAGTTGACAGGAAGGGAAACAAAGCAAAAGCGAGAGACAAAACACGAGAAAATATCGAAAGATTCTATTATTAACACGTGGAAAAATGTGAAAACACGAAACAGGACACGTGGTTTTTGAAAGGGGAATTGAAACTGTTTTTAATTAAGACAATTTTAGATTGTGTATTTCAGTATATAGTGGACAGTTGGAACTATTTTCATTATGTATGTGTGTATTTATGTGTTTGCAGTCTTTCTTCTTCCCTGTTATTGAAAGTGATCATTTTAGATTTTTGTTAGTTGTTCTCTGTATGGATGGGAGGGACGAGGAACTAGGTGTAGGCTGAAAGGGCATAAATTATAAAAAAATAGAATTTTTTTTTCATGAATATCATGCAGATTATAGCATTTAGCCCTCGCATTTAGAAAATATTGAATTCCCTCTCCCCTATGTTTCATGGATATCATGCCGATTATGGCATTTAGCTCTCGCATTATCGGAAAAAGCGTTCCACCTCAACTTTAGAGATTGGGAATGAGTATTTGAGGGTTTATTTAATCACTTGTTGTATGTAGGTACTTTTGCAGTGTTTTTATTTATTATTAATGATTTTCTGTTCTGTGATCGGACGTGAAAATTCTAGATTATGTTCGTGTATATAGTAATTATACTTGTTAGTATGTATATGCAAGTGTGTCTGTGTATCAGTCTATATCGGTCGATTTGCAATAACTATTTTTATTTAATTTCTTGTTTTCTAATGAAATTTAGGGGATGCCCTAAGGCGTATCATCCGGCTTGTGTGAAACGGGACGAGGCATTTTTCCAGTCAAAGGCGAAATGGAATTGTGGTATGTTATGGACATGTTCTAATATTAGTATTTTCCGTCGCTTCTATGTTGAATTTAAATTAATGGTCTTTGTATAGTCTGGAGAAATTTTTAGAAGTCAAAGAACTGAGAGAAGCCAATATATGTGATTATTTTTAGGAAATACAAGTACTATATTGGGACATTCTAAATTAAGGTAAGGGAAGGATTAATGAGATTTAATCGCATGGGAGTAGGCATAGATGCTTCATATAAAGTTATAATTGATTGGGAGATGAGGAAAATGCACCAGGGTTGTATTGGTATTGGTATAAATGACGTTACAGCAAAATAGATTTTTTCATTGAATGAGGTAGTACAAAATGAGTCATGTACCCATGGCATATGCCTAAGTAACTAACTACTTACCTTAAAGAAAGACGGTCGTTTATATCACACCATGTGCGAACTGGAGTATAGTCTATGAGAGATTTTGAAACCTAACATTAATTGAAGGCTAGATGTTGTCTTAAATAACAGTCTGTTTCCTGCGGCAATTAGATTTAATATAGGTATATGTAATAAATATGGAGTATGGTCATTACGGAATCAAAATACGACGTACATCATAATGCCTTCTCATTTAGTAAGCATTTGTCGTAGTCCCTTATAGGCTGTTGACAAGAAGGCTGGAAAATGATACATAAAAGATTCAGTTTGGTGGCTATCATGTCCGTCAACTATCTCTTTTTCTACTAGTTCCAAAATGCATCAGCTCCACCCCCTTTTAAAACAATTGTTGCTTTTGTTTCTGTTACCTCCACATTCTTTCTTTAGCTTCATGTATGTTTATGCTACTTTTAGCAAGCATCTACAATATGTTCTCTAGCTCTTTCTATGTGTTGCACCCGAGCAATCTTTAACTATTGACCTGTTGTGAGGCTTTTAATATGGTTTTATGCATCACAGGTTGGCATATTTGTAGTATCTGTCAGAAGGCTGCGCACCATATGTGCTATACGTGTACGTATTCATTGTGCAAGACATGTACTAAAGATTCAGAATACTTATCTGTACGAGGGAACAAAGGATTTTGTGCACCTTGTATGCGAACTGTTATGTTGATCGAGGACATTGCTCCAGGAATTAAAGAAACGGTATGCACAATTTACTTTGTTTTGAGACGTTAAATCAGGATACTAAATTAGTAAAATTCCCTCGTTTAATGATAAACTTCTGTAAGCTAAATGCTCTCCTTAGTTGTAGTGTTAATTTAGTCAAAATTGTCCTTGGTCTTTATTGAAAGTCTAATTGACCTAAGAAATCTAGTGAATGGGCCATATCCTAATATTAGGAAAGATTGTAAAAGCTTGTGAGATTAATATAGTAACCTCTTCTCAAGGATTTCTATAATTAAGAACTCAATTATAGCTTCTCATGTAGATTAGCGTATAAAATAGAAATAGTGAATAGTTATTCTTTAGTTGATTTAGGCTTAAAGCATAACAACGTCACCCTTTGTGGTCATAATACTTCTGCTATTTTTAATTACCGTACAACGTTTTTCAATAGCGTTTTTGGCATATTGCCCATTTAAATTTTATCTAATAAAGTTTAGTTCTGGAAGCTATAATAGCACATTTGAGAAAAACAACGGAAGCCATAAAATCTTGAGTTGATCTATTAGGTAAGTGCAGTTAACATATTCCCTTACATATCCTTGGAATAATTGTTTATGCAAGATATTCGAGATGTATTAATGGAATGGTTTCTTGCTTGATGTAGTTTTTAATATTGTTAAATCCAAGCATCTTATATGAATTTCCTTGATGGTAGTCCTAGTGTTCACCCTATGTGTCCTTCCCCAATCTCTAAGCTCCTATGAAATTTTACAAGCCATCTCTTGTACTGGGTCTCAAGCTCTTTGTCACGCCACTAATAGTTCCAACGGCAGCGAATTTTAATTACTGAAATTTGGTTATCATTGTTAGTTAGGGCTGTAGGTCGTTAAATCTTGTCCGACTTCACATTCAAAATAAGCCTATCATGGTTGAATCTATGTCCTTGGCTTAGAGAATTGAACATGATTGGGTAGGAGAACCCACCGTTTCAGGCTTTCATAGTTTTCTAAATTCTGATTTGGTCCGAGTTTCCGTGTTCACTAAGTTGGGAGATAAATAAACTTCAAATGCCTGTTTTAGCGTATTAGATGTATGTAAATGGCTTGAAGCTTAGAGTTATTCCCAACTTTGGTTTCAGTCTTTTGGTGTATGGTAGTGCTGGTGATAACTAAAGTTTCTGCTTTTAGTTTTCAGAAACTGAAAAATATCACACTGTCAGTTACGGGTTTCGATGAATCATAAAGAGTAGCTCCCATCTTTTCTTCTTTTGGAACTAGAGAATAATTTTTCCAGATTGATGTTGATTTACTGCTTATTTAATCTCCGTTACTTGCATACCATCTTGTCTTCTACTTCATTTAAAGTTCTTTGACATTGCAACAACTCTTGACATGTAGGTTCAAGTAGATTTTGATGACAAGACTAGTTGGGAGTACCTTTTCAAAATGTACTGGATTTACCTGAAGGGGAAACTATCTTTAACTTTAGACGAACTTACTCAAGCTAAAAAACCATGTAAAGAAGTTGTACCCACTGCTCGTAAAGGCAAACTATCTTTAACTTTAGGCGAACTTACTCAAGCGAAAAAACCATGTAAAGAAGTTGTACCCATTGCTCGTAAGGAGCAGCGCCTGGATGTTTTTAATAGCAATAGTGATTGCAAAAGTTCAATTTCAGACGTCCCTTTGGAGTTATCAGATTCGAAAAAGAGAAAGAAAAAGGAGCAACTTATTTTACCCTGCATAGTTGATTGTCAGAAAACAGACAAGTCCAGTGGAAAAAGCTCAACTTTATCAGGGTCCAAAGAATGGGCAACTAAAGAACTCTTGGAATTTGTGGCACATATGAGAAATGGTGACGTATCTATGGTGTTACCATTTGATGTTCAAGGTCTTTTGCTGGAATATATAAAGAGAAACAATCTCCGGGACCCTCAGAAGAAAAGTCAAATTATATGTGATGCTAGGCTTACGAATCTTTTCTTAAAACCCCGAGTTGGTCATTTTGAAATGTTAAAACTTCTCGAGTATCACTTTCTTATAAAGGAAGAGAATCACAAAGAGGATATTTTGGATAACATTCGCGCTCCAAATCATGTAGAGGGTGGTGGGAACAATGAAAGCTTTTTGAAGACAGAAAACAAAATTAAAAAACGGAAAATACGGAAAAAAGTTGAAGACAGAGGGCAGCAAACAAATCTTGAGGAATTTGCAGCTATTGATGTCCATAACATCAAATTAATTTATTTACGTCGTAGTTTGATGGAAAATTTGGTTACTTCTAGTGGAAATTTTCCTGATAAAGTTCTTGGCTCGATTGTGCGAATAAGAATTTCCACTGCTGATCTGAAGCAAGATATGTATAGGCTTGTCCAAGTAGTAGGTATACATTTGATTCCTTTTTGTGTTTACCATCTTAAGTGCTCTTATTGTATAAAATTATCCTGCCATCTGTAACATGCGCTGTACTGTTTGTTTTCAGGTACATTTAAGGCCTCTGTTCCTTATAAAATCGGTGGGAAGACCGTGGATGTAATGCTAAAAATATTGAACTTGAATAAGAAAGAGCTTGTAGCAATTGATGCCATCTCTAATCAAGATTTTTCAGAGGTGATTGTTTAGCACTTCTCTTAATTAGCTCTTGCAGTTGCATCATCATCATCAAACTAAGCCTTAAACCCCAAGAAAATGGGGTCGGCTAAAAGAAACAATACATGTTTTGTTACCAGGAAGTAGATAACCTGAGATAAATGAACTTGGTCTTAACATGGACTGTACTGTACTTTTGCAATCTTTATGATGCCGACTTTATTTTTTAGATTAAGTATATGCTTTAATAATTCATTCCTTCTTCTTTCACGACCACCTATTATTTATTCCATCTTCTTTCATTCTCATCTCCTGCGAATCTGAATAGGTAGTTTGTATTTTCTGTTAGATAACATTAGTCATTGGCCTTCTTTGGTTGCAGCTTTTAAGCTTAGATTTTCTGCTTAAAAGCTAGGCAGTATTTCGTTGATCAGCATAAAAACTGAGCTTTTTTAGATTTTTGGCCTGGAAAGGCTGGAAGCTTGAACTGGATAAACCTAGCTTCTCTCTGAAGCTCAAAATATCCAGCTCGCTTGCTTAAGAGCTGCAACCAACAACCCCTCTGTTGATACTCATATCTCCGTTTAATCTTTCTGGATCTTTATCTAAAACTGTGATATTATTCTTCCAGGATGAATGCAGACGTTTTCGCCAAAGCATTAAATACGGATTTCTTAAGCGGATGACTGTAGTAAGTTAGGATCTTGATTATTCATATATGCAAAATATTTGTAAATTACACTCACCTCTAATGGTGTCCATGATTTGGTATAGGGCCAGGTCCAGGAAAAAGCAAGGGCACTTCAGGAAGTTAGGCTCAACGATGTATGTTAGCTGAGCTTTAACTAGAATAGAGTATTCATCTCTTGAAAATTTATTTCTTACTAGCTCTTTTTTTTCTATCTTTTGTCGTGCTTATACTTTATATTCTGATCCAATATTGTAGTGTCTGGAAGCTGAGATATTGCGGCTTAACCATCTCCGGGATCGAGCAAGTGAAAATGGGCGCAAGAAAGAATATCCTCTTCATCTTTACATTATATTTTAATAATTTACTTTATTATCTGCATATCATTTCCAGCCTCTTATTTATGCCAAGTCGGTGACACCTCTCAGAGGTTGTTTGTAGTTATATAGTAGATATGAAGATATACAAATTCTCCAATCTATCTTTCTGTTTAAGAGTGTTTATATTGTTCAAGGGTCTGGACCCCAAACAGTTAAAAAGAGGAGTTTTTTTATAATAAAAAGGACGTTATGTGGAGATATCTTTGAAAATGCTTAAAAGACAATTGTGTTTGACAATGCTAATTAAGTAATATGGGTTAGTTTCATGAGAATAATGCCAAGCATCTGCTGATTTCCACCAAAGTTTCCCTTGACATAATTACGCTTAGAGAATGTGTAGAGAAGATAGACCTTCTGAAGACACCCGAGGAACGTCAACGCAGATTAAATAAAGTTCCTCAAGTACACGCAGATCCAAAAATGGATCCAAAGTGCGAGTCTGATGACGATACTGGCCAAATTCATAAACACAAACAAGGTCATTTACTTTACTTTTTTCCTTCTTCGATTTCCCTTCAATCTGTTCTTTTTTCTTTTTTCATAATAATCTTTCTGTCAATGCAGCTGATCAAGTAAAATCGAGAAAATCTGGATTTAAGAAACTTGGAAGGGACCCAATCTCCACACAAAATAAAATTAAACAAGCGAAATTAAATTTGGAAAAAGGACCGTCAAGCAGATTGGAAAAGAACGTCCCTGAGTTGCAGAAAAAGAAAGATGCAAATGTATCAAAATCTCCAACAGTCTATATCTCTAACGGTAGCCCACCATCAGCATCTAATAGTGAGATAGAGAAAATATGGCATTATAGAGATCCCACTGGAAATATCCAAGGACCATTTTGTATAATACAATTGCGAAAGTGGAGCACAAGTGGGTATTTTCCACCTGATATGATGGTATGGAATATTAACAGTGAAGAAGTTGAATCTCTACACTTAGCTGATGTGTTAAGTGGAAACTTTCATAAAGCTTTACCATTACGATCAAACACAGCCTTACCTATATGTGAAGATAGGCATAGCAGCACTGTTAATCCGACAATAGTAAATGACGGGAAATTAAATAATGGATCTTGGAACTGTAGTAGTGCTACTTCTAACGGAAATATTAGTTCAAATGGGAACACTATATGTGTAAATGCAGTGCATGAGAACCAAACCGATAGTCATCATTTTTCTGCCCAGTCGTCTGTTGAAAGTTGGAGACCTTCAGCTGTAAATACTGCACCTGTTAAAAAAAAGGGGCTGGAGGAGTTACCAAGTCCTACTCCAAAGGCTAGTGGGAGAGAAGAGAAAGCTAGCTTGGATATACAAAATTCTCCAATTCTGTCACGAATGATGATAGATACTGATGAAAAGGTTGATTCAAGCATTGGAAATTCACCAAGTTTGTTACTAAATGCGAAAGATAGGGACGAGAAAGTTCCAGCCACTGAGAGCACGCCACCTGCAACTGCACAGAATCGTCATAGTTCTTCACCAAAGAGGGTTGATGACGATGTAAAAGGTATTTTGGGGAATCCAAATGTGCCAAGTCCTTCACCAAATCCAAGAGATAGAGATGAAAAGGCTGATACTGTTATTCAGAATCTACCAAGTCCCTCGCAGAAATCGGTTGATGATGATGTAAAAACGCATCTGCCAATTCAGAATATGCCAAGTTCCTCGCTGGAACCAATAGATGATGATGTAAAGGCTGATTTGGGAATTCCAAATGTCCCAAGTCTCTCACCAAGTCCATTGGGTAGAGATGAAAATGCTAATATGCTTATTAAGAATCATCAAAGTCCCTCGAGAAAATCTGTTAATGATGATGTCAAAATGGATCTGCCCATTCAGAATATACCAAGTTCCTCACTGAAACCCATAGATAGCGACATGGAAGTTCTGGCCAATGAGAGCAAGCCACCTGGCATTAACTTGGCCTTAAGCTCAGCAACGCTGGAAGACAGAGATGAGAAAGCTGGTACTAGTATTCAGAGTCTTTCAAGTCCCTCACCGAAGATTATTGACGAGGGTGGAAATGTTGGTCCGACCGCTCAGAAATTGCCTAGTTCCTCACAGGATACAAGAGATGATAATGAGAACGTTCAAACCAAAAATAGCACGCCACCTAGCACTGACTTGAACTCTAATCCCAGCCCACCAATGCCGAGCAATGTAGATGAGAAAGCTTGTATTAGTATTAAGAAAAGTCTCTCGCCTAAGATGGTTGACAAGGGGAGAGAGATTGATTCCACTGTTCAGAATTTGACCAGTTTAACGGAAGAGAACGATAACTTTGGTTCTAATAAGAACACGCCAAGTAGCACTAGTTTGACCTGCAGCCCCCTCCCACCAGACCCAAATTACAGAGATGAGAAAGCTGTGATAGATATTCAGAATCTTTCTAGTGCCTCGCCAAATACGGCTAATGATGATGGTGAAGCTGATCCCGGTCAGAGATTACCAAAAAACCTGTCATATCCAGAAGATGGGTACGAGAAGGCTCAGTCCATCAAGAGCACGCCACCTGTCCCTGACTTAGCAGAGGTTAGTAGTAAGAGAGATGAGAAAGCTGTGATAGATATTCAGAATCTTCCTACTACCTTGCCAGAGATGGTTAATGGTGATGGGGAACCTGATCCGACGGAACAAAAGTTACCAAAAAGCCCTTCATATCCACAAGATAGGAACGAGTCCGACATAATATCCCTTTCCAGCATAGTAGAGGTTAGTAAGAGAGATGAGAAAGCTAATATAGATATTCAGAATCTTCTAAGTCCCTCGTTTAAGATGGTCCATGAAAATGAAAAAGTTGATTTGTCGCCAAATACAAGCGATAGGTGTAAAAAAGTGGAACCGAAAGAGAAAATGCCTTGTGAAAAAACACCTGATTTGTGCAATAGTGAAGCTGCTACCAGCTGTGACCAATTTGCATCTCCTCCTACTTCCAATCATTTTTTCAGTCCATCTAACGGGATGGCATTTGATTACGAGCCTATCGAGTTTATGACTCTGGGTGACGATTTGGTCTCAGATCTATTAGCTGAAGTTGATGCAATGGAGGCTCATGGTGACGTTGCGATGTACCCGGATGATGATTTCTTTGATTTTGTGAAAAACGATGATGTAAGTGAGCCACATGGTCCCACTGAGTTTAATATTTTCGATCACAGCAAAAAGTCTAATGGGGAAGCCTCGACAAGCAATATAGAAAGAGTAGATACCTGGCATAAGCATGACTCAGGCAACCGAACAGAAATTGGTCCGAATAATCAAATAGTTTCGAATAATTTGGAGGGTAATACTTGTTCGGGTTTTGGAGGGTTAACTGAAGGAATGGCTTACATGGGTTGGGGATCTAACCCGGGTTTAACACAGGTAAATATGGATATTAATGAAAACACGTCGTTTGGATTTATGGGTCATGAGAGACAGCGATGAAAAGATGTTGGTAGTGGATATGGAGCGAAGTCTCAGCTCCCAAAAGCAACTGTGTTTGTAAATTTTTATGAGTATTGCAAGGAGGGTGAAACTTGCAATTGTTTGCACCCATAATTGCTCATTATATATTCAAGGTGTTTAATTCGTACTATCAGATATTAGTGTAAGATCATTCTTTTTCTTGGATAAAAAGCTCCATACGAAATGATGGTGGTGTAATGTAACCCAGACATTATAAGTAATTAATTGCCTGTGAAAGAAGGCACAGTTAAATGTTTGTCATTGCCACTTGCTAACATTTGTTAATAGTTTCTGCAAGTGTTCATTAAATGGCAGTAATGAAATTACCTTGCACAGGGCGGCAACACAGCAATTACGCCCCCTACATGAGGTGGTGGAATCAAGATTCTTTCGTTTTTAAAAATTATAAGTAAAATACACGGTTATAAAATTATGTGTTTCGTCTTTGTCGGAATGGCAGGATGTTGGAGGGACGGGCGGACTTCACCAGTTCTTTCACTGCCTTCATTTGGCCCTTTTGCTAAGAGTTTCTGAATAAAAGTTATGGTGGTGTTATTCTTAGTTATTGCCTATTGCAAACTATTATAATCACAATTCACATGCAAATATACTATATATATTTTTTACTGAGTTACTGCATTACAGTAGTGAAAAAGTCAGGAGGCTGTTTCAAAGGAAAAAAAACTTACCAAAAAGATATCAACTAGACCGACCAATCATGTCTTCAACTAAAAAAACCAAATTATTCTGGCTTGTTTTTTTTTTTTTTTGTCGTCAATTCCTACAATAACATAAAGAAACTATATTTCCATTCATTAAAGTTTAAACAACGAAACTTAGTTGTCGGAGATCATGAAATAACTATTGATAGTAAAAGAATGGCGAACTATTCGAGCGGTTCATTTTTCCTTGAAACAGTAGTACATTTACGTTTCCTTTTTTCTGAGTGTGAGAAAAGTTGGGCTAATCCTTGAATTTTCTTGTATTTTCAGGCAAAAGAACCTGAAAAACTATCGTTTTATGCTCGATAACCAAATAGACTTTAGACTTGAACAAAAAGTAAAAAGGCAAAAAACAAAATCCAAATTTTAACAGCTGCAACTGAGGGGTTTTTGTTCTTCAGGCTAGTTTGCTACCTGAGTACACATTTTCACCTTTGGATTGGTCTCCTTCAAATTAACAGTGTCACTACCTTGAAAAAATATTTTATGCCAGTGTGTAACATGAGGAGGAGAAATTTTTCATTTGTATGTGTTGCATTGTAATAAAATTATGAGTGATAATATAAGGAGAAATTTTTTGACAGAAACTCTCGCAGATACTTAATATAGATCATTCATTTACCCTCGTATACATGATCTGATGGTGGACATTGAGTTTCTGCGAGAGTTTATATCGAAAAGTCTCTCTTTATATTATCACTCTAAAATTATTATTGTTTCGCAATATAACAATAAGCCCGTCTAGCTCAGTTGGTAGAGCGCAAGGCTCTTAACCTTGTGGTCGAGGGTTCGAGCCCCTCGGTGGGCGCTTCTTCTTTTTTTCTTTTTTTTTTTTCCAAAAAGCAATTTCTGTTGGTATCATTTTTAACTACAAAAACTTTTCCCATTTTCCTTGCACGGCAACTCACTTATCTCCCAAGGGCCGTTTGTTCATTTTGTACACATCAATAACTTCTATACAGTTTATTTAATTATTTTATAGCTGGTCGTATATTATAATTTATGTCTTAAAAGGTACACAATATTTAAACAAAATGTATTTATTATAAAAGTTTTACACATGCAAGGTATTTCTAATGCTTTCCTAGATCTTATTATTCTGGGTAGAAATAGTGAATATATGATGGTTAAAATGCCTTTCTTCCTGAAAAAAGTTGTGCAGACATTGAGAAATGACCTGGTGGTAATAAATAGACACTTTCAGGAGAGAATGTGTGAAAACCCCTCCCTACATTCATCATTTAACTAACCCAGAGATAATGAGTCCACTGGCGAAATGGCACGAGTAAGATCACCTGGCCTAATTTGAAATATAAGCTTAGACGATCATTGTTCTTATATTTTCGCTGATATGTAATATTGAAACATAGAGTTGCCATTTGTTCATTGCACCGTTTTCAGGTTTTGGAATGCATACACAGAGTTGAATGATCCTGTCGTGCAAAGCCAACATTTCGCTGATCGACTCAAGGTAGTTATGACTAGTGAAGGAACATCATTGGAAAATTGGAGAGATTTCATCTTTCTTTGTTTTAAATATATAGGATCGTGGATCGGCATTCGGGATGGGGATGCAATGGCTTTGGATGAAACTTTTCGCACTTCCCTTTAGTATGGTTTACCCCCGACAACTGCTAGATGATATAATCGGCATGTCCCAGTAGGATGGACCTTCTTAGGCAGTGGTGACTCAATGGTTGAGTTCATTGCTTGATAAGATATCACAACTTCCACCTCAGCAGTTTCCCAGCGACCATTTTGTTATGTTGGGATACTAACCCCCGACAGCTGGTAGATAATATAATCGGCATGTCCCAGTAGGATGGACCTTCTTAGGCAGTGGTGACTCAATGGTTGAGTTCGTTGCTTGATAAGATATCACAACTTCCACTTCAGCAGCCACCGCAGCAGTTTCCCAGCGACCATTTTGTTATGTTGGGATTCACAGATAAAAGGGGATTAGGACTTCAGGTAGTAGTGTGAATGGTATAGACCGATTTGTTTAGATGTTTATATTTTTAAACAGAGTGCGAACTTCAATTATGTGTCGGACCTGTATACTATTTCTATATATTAGGTACGACTTTTATGTTTAATGGATATCTCCATGCATGTCGAATGCTTTTGATACTCATTTCCAACTTTCAGAAAAATTATCGACTCAATTGGGAGACCACTACATCAGTAGAATTGTCGAGAAACATGCTTGTCTGGTAGATATACAGTTGAGCTGAGAGGAATATGTAATTCTGACAAGAATATTAAGTCCATCGTTTGTTGCTGTTATTTTTTGCAATTGAGTCCGTTTGTTTGATTATATAATTGTGCATTGAACCGCCCATGTGTCGAAATTAAGACTTCAAACACTGACTTGTGTAGTTGTGTTCCCAGCTTATGCATACATTATACAGAAACAGGTTCATACACAGTTTTCATTGTCAGGAAAAATGGTTTACTATTGAAGCTTATTCGAGTCTTTGAGCTTTAAGGGCGGAAACACTAATTTACATTAACAAAAGCAGATATCTACAAGTACATCCGCATCACATAGATAGCATCTACATACTTTCTAAAATCAGTAAGTTCTGGCCGTTAAATATGCATGAGTTAAGAGAACAACAACAAATTCCAGGAGCTTGAATAATTACATAAATCATATGCAAAGTATGAGAGGGCAGCACACCTACACATAACATAGGAAGAACAGCTACACAGGCTTGAATGATAAAACTCACTTGTTAGAAGACTCGAGAACCATTCAATGATAATAACCTTTTCTTAGGCCTTTCTTAACTTGTTGATTCATCCTCCATTGGTAACCATTCGAATTTGGCCATTTGTTCTTGTTTTTTCTTTTCGATGTTCTTCAAGAAGCGGTTGACGAGTATCTGGTTCGATTCAAACACCAAACGTAGTCCTCCGATCTGCACAATCATCATTTTCTTGTGTTAGCTTCATTGCAAAAACTCAAGATGATTGTGACGCAGATTCTAAAACAGTTAACTATACAAGCAACTCCAAATATATCAATTGTTCACAAACTTATTGTCATCTGTAAAGTACCAAATCAAAGTTTTGAAGGCAGATCATAATTCTGAAAAAAATATGTACATGTATCTCCATTAATCATTATGTATGCTGTAAGAATCTACATAAAAAAAGATAAATATAAAAACCAAAATCATCAGTCTACTTGAGATATGATGCAAGGGTGCAGTCCTTTTCCCCATGTTACCATTAGATATAGTGTTTTATGCACGCTAACTCTAGAAACACAAACCAACTCATTTTTTTTATAGAGTCGATTAGTTGTCTCAAGTTACTATCAACCTTGTAATAGAGCATTGCATTGTGATTAGTAAAATCTTAAAACAAATTTTATCCAAATACGCTTCACGATGAAAGAAGTCTTGGCGGACACAAACACAGATGCTGATCTCCAAGAATAAGAAAAAGAAAACATTGGGACAAAAGTGGCCACCTCAATCAGACAGCCAGAACTAAGACTGACAAACATGCCAGTGCCAACTTCTTTGCCATTCACCAGCATTGGATTCTTTGCAAGATTTTTCAACAAGAATGACCCATCATCTTTCATCTTCAGAATAGCCTAAACAGTAAATGAGCAAACCTTTATCTTTCTAAATAGTTCGTTAGTAGGTGGATGCCTGGACATTAAAAGGATGGCTATGTAGTCTTTCGACCTTCTATGTATTAATCCCACGTATATACATGACAGTGTCTCAATCTTCCAAAATATTCAGATCATTTACTAGTATTGGGTTATAAAGCTCAACTCCTTAGGCAATGCACTTTTTTCAAGATAGGACCTTCTGCTAGGAAAAATCCAATTTAATACCTTCTACTACCAAAACCACTCAATTAAGTACCCTCCCCGTAAATTGCTTAACAGAAAGTAAATGACTTTGGTAGTTGAAGGTACTAAATTGAAAACAGTGTTTTGTACAGGTATTAAACTTTTTAAATCCTAGATTTAGCGGCGATGACGTCATTGGCACGTCACTTTCTGTTAAGCAATTGATGGACGGGGTACTAAATTGAGTAATTTTGTTAGTTGAATTATCTAAATTGGTTTTTTCGTAGTATAAGATACTAAATTGAAACAAGCGTCATGTCCAGGGTATTAAACAGTTTGAATCCCATAGTATTTTGACATTTTCACCTTCTATGTATTAAGTCCTCATGTATATAAGCACGACGGTGTCTCGGTATTCCAAAATATTCAGCGCTGACATGCACAAATAGCCGAAAATAGCTTCTTCGTAGAATGTAAAAAGTAACATAACAAATGCTTTCTCACCTGATTTCTAGATATCTTGGTATGACACCCTTCTTTTCCCAAATCAATGTCTACAACTGTATCCTCGGTTGATCTTCCAAGAATGACCTAATATGGATGAAAATCAAGTTTCAGTTAAAATAAGTAAAGAAAACTGAAAACCGAAAACCGAAAACCGAGTGAGTTGAAGTAACTAAACCCTCACATTTCACACTCCTTGAAACAATCAGCAGGAGTAATAGGTATAGCTACATCAAAGACAAGGCATGTGCTGTAGCTACCACATTTTACATTTTTTTAAACATATAGACAACGTATTTCACTTTTGTGAGTTTTGTCTTGGACAGGAAAGAACCATATTCTTATATGACGCTATCATTTAAACTATTATGTTCAGACTAGCAATTCGGAGTAAATACCTCTGTTTTTCGAATTAAATGCCTTGAACGAGGACCATACAAAACTGCAAGGGCACCTGATGTCATGGCTCTTTGAATTGAAGCTTGAGCACTTCGTTCCAATCTTCTGATTTTCCTCTGTGGATTCTCCTGCTGATACCTTGAAACTGGACCTTCAAGATGACAAAACCAATTAATATGGAATGCTACATTTTTATTTCATGCTATTATTATGATAGGAACTAGCACTTGACCAACCAATAGACTGAAGAGAAACTATAAGTACTGACTAAGTCAATTTTATCCATAATCCACCTCATTGGAATATACATATTTTATCTAGCCAGTTAAGTTAGGACTAGCAATCTTCTTTTCAATTATCAATGATCGTACAAAGTACATAGACAAAAGTATTTAGCAAAACTGGAAACTCCTAAGTCCCAAAACTCTCACCAAAATCAGCCTTCAATAGTCCAATTAAATGAGAGGGTATAACCAAAAAAGAAGTTGATAGGCTAAACACGGAGAAAAAGTACCTCGTCGCGTAAAATCTAAGCCATCATTAAATGAACCCAAGTCCATGCCAAGTATCTGAAACAAAATATGGACAATTACCAGAGGCGAAATTAATCAGAAGACACAAATTGCAAGAGCTCCGTCCAGGACAGAATTTCACCAACGTTGTAGGTTTCAAACACAGTTTATCTATAAAAAAAACATACCAAGGCCTCAATCTCAGAAAAAGTAGGATCATCAATATCGCTTTCAGGCCCTTCATGGTCTGATATAGAGGGATTAACCACCGATTCTGCATAATCCATTTCAACAGGACCAGTTTCGATATTTAATGGTAATTCCGTCAATATATCTTGTGTCTCTCCTGCCTGTTTACAACAAACATACAAATTTAGATAGAGATTAGATCAGAGGTGAGCATGTACTTGCTGTTTCTGTAAGGAAAATATAATATCAAATAAAATATACCTCTGAATTAACTTTCTTAAAATCCTTATCCAATTTTGTAGCATGGACAAAGGCTAGACTTGTCTGGGCCGGTTTGTTCGTAGTTAGATTCTTACATATGTTATTTGATATATCTCTTATGGTTGGCCCACCACCTGCAGGGAGTTGATCCATCTCGGGAAACTTTAGTGAGAGAACCAATTGTGAAGTCTGAGACAACTGTGTAAGTTCTTCGCCATTCTTCACCGAGTTTAATCCTTGTTCACTGTTTTCCTCTATAATAGATACATCCTTTATATCACTTTTGGTGGCGATTGATATTGTAGCAGAAGAAGCACATAGTGTGTCACGGATAAGAAAAAATGTATCATAGTTACATGGGATTTCTAGCGACGGCTTTGGCGGTTGTAAAAAATTTTCACTTTTCTTTACTAATCCTAGTCCTTGTAGATTGTTTCTTTCAATAATAGATACAGGGTTTATGTCACTTTTGGTGGCCGGTAAAATATCAAAAGAAGCACATGGTGTCTCAGGATGGGTAAGCAAGAAAATATCATCTCTACATGGGATATCTGGTAAGGGCTTAGACGATTGTAAAAGTTCTTCATTTTTCGTTACCGAGTTCACTCCTTGTAGAATGGTTCGCTTTATAATCGATAAAGGGTATATATCAGTTTTGACAATTGATATCGTATCAGAAGCACATGGTTTCTCAGGATGAATAAGAAAAAAGGTATCATCATTACATGTTAGTTCTAGTGAAGGCTTAGACAATTGAAAATTTTCTTCACTTTTCTTGACCGAGTTCACTGCTTGTAGATTGTTTCTCTCTATAATCGATACAGGGTTTATATCAGTTTCAACGACTGATACCAAATCGGAAGAAGCACATGGTGTCTCAGGATAGATAACCACAATAATATCATCATGACATGGGAGTTCTAGTGAAGGCTTGGAGGGTTGCAAATTTTCTTCACTTTTCGTGTCCGAGTTCACTACTTGTAGATTTTTTCTCTCTATAATCGATACAGGTTTTATATCAGCATCAACGACTGATACCATATCAGAAGAAGCACATGGTGTGCCAGGATGCATAGGTACAATAATATCACCATGACATGGGGGTTCTAATGAAGTCGTAGACGGTTGCAAATTTTCTTCACTTTTCGTGTCCGAGTTCACGACTTGTAGATTGTTTCTCTCTATAATCGATACAGGTTTTATAGCAGTGTCAACAACTGAAACCATATCAGAAGAAGCACATGGTGTGCAAGGAATCATATGTACAATAATATCATCATGACATGGGGGTTCTAATGAAGGCATAGACGGTTGTAAAAGTTCTTCCCTTTTTTTTACCGAGTTTAGTCCTTGTAGACTGTTCCTTGCTATTATAGTTTCAGGGTTCTTATCACTTTCGGCGATTGATATCGTAGCAGCAGTAGTAGATGATGGCTCAGCATGGAAAAACAAGAAAATATCATCATTACAAGGTATTCCTGGGTCCTCGTTGTTCAACACACAGCACATTTTACACTCAATATACTCGAGAGGTTTGTTATTCAATGTAGATGTTGGTGAGCATTGGATCAGGATAGCTTTTTCTTCAACTTTGTAAGTTTCATTGCCATCTACGTCCATTGGCAAAACAGACAGTGTATTATCAGAACAAGAGTCATCTACCAGGTTTTTCCCATCCGTATCCATGAAAAGTGTGTCATTGTTAGGAATACCAAAGACTGAACTGGAAGGATCTAGAAGATCAACATCTGATGTAAAATCTCCATTAATTAAGCTGTCACCACTTTTCTGATCCACCCTCTTGCATGGGAGTTCTAGTGAAGGTTTCGACGGTTGCAAATTTTCTTTACGTTTCGTGACCGAGTTTACTACTTGTAGATTGTTTCTCTCTGCATCAGTTTCAAAGACTGATACCATATCAGAAGAAGCATGTGGTGTCTCAGGATGGATAAGCACAATATTATCATCATGACATGGGAGTTCTAGTGAAGGCTTAGACGGTTGTAAAAATTCTTCACTTTTTGTTACCGAGTTTAGTCCTTGTAGATTGTTTCTCGCTAAAATAGTTTCAGGGTTTTTATCATTTTCCGCGATTGATATCATAGCAGAAGTAGATGGTGCCTCAGCATGAATAAGCAAGAAAACATCATCATTACAAGGCATTTCTGGGTCCTCGGTATTCAACACACAGTACATTTTACACTCAGGTATTTCTGGGTCCTCTGTATTCAAGACACGGTACATTTTACACTCAGGTATTTCTGGGTCCTCGGTGTTCAACACACAGTACATTTTACACTCAATATCCTCGAAAGGCTCGTTATTCAATGAAGATGTTGGTGAGTATTGGATCAGGATAGCTTTTTCTTCAACTTTGTAAGTTTCATTGCCATATATGTCCATTGGCAAAACAGCCAGCGTACTATCACAAAAAGAGTCATCTATCCGTTTTTTCCCATCCATATCCATGAAAAGTCTGTCTTTGTTAGGAATACCAAAGACCGAATCGGAAGGATCTAAAAAATCACCATCTGATGTAAAATCTCCATTAATTAAGTGGTCACCCCTTTTCTGGTCCACCCTCTTGCTTATGCTAGCATCATTATCAGGAACTAATAGTTTGCTGGTGCATGTAGAACCAGCTTGGACACCACGAGAAATAATATTATTGCATCCAAAATTGTTCGATTCAGAAGGTGGCATTCCATCAATTCTTGCTGAACCTTGAACCGGAAAGGTGGAATTAACTGTTCCAATCTCACTAAATTGGTTATTTACAAGGGGGTTTGGGCTTTCAGGGTGACACGTCTCACCACCAGTAGTTACGGTGGCAGTTAAATCTGTCTTGACTTGGCGGAAATTCTGTTGGAGTATATCAAAATCAGTTTTTTGTGATATTCCCTGCTTATGAAAATCATCTCTATTTGATGTACAGCTATGTAGGTAGTTTTCAGTCGGAAACTGTAGATCTACAGAGCTGAAAAAATCGTGTCGAACTCTTTTTAGCATGGGAAAATACCGACTACGGAGACTTCGGCCTTTCCTTTTTCTAAGACTAGAAGTAATTCCCTTAGATTTATCTGGTTCATCACTAAACAAGTGAGCACAAGCTTTGGTCGAAATATCAGAATTGTAGAGCAAAGTGTGCCCCCTGTCACGCACTTCTTGTGACGAGAATGGGAGTGAAAAATGTATTGCACGTTTAGCAAGTGCTTCCAAGGAAGCTCCCTCCTGCAAAAGGTGATTTACCGAAAAATTTAACAAACGATTTACAACAATGATGTAAAGCGTCGGGAAAACAAGAAATCAGATTAATGGAATTAGTTATATAGATCGAAAAGGTCATAAAAACTACTCCACCATCACTAGGAAATGGAAACGTACAATGTCATATCTTTGATTATATGCTAAGTTATGAATGCATTGTTCTATTCCTATCTTCAAAAATAGGTCATGATAACAATAAAACGCAAATGTCTAGCAACCAAGCACTTAATTAGGAGTTTAGGACCACTGGATCCCCTATGTACAGCATTTTTACCCATGTTTTACGATTTTTATCATTTATTATAAGTAACATGTTCTTATTTAACAAGTGCATGCACAATTTTTCCCGTTTGGTTCTGCACAAATTTATTTTCAATTTTCCATTAACGTAACTAATACTTAAGCGATTGGCACAATGACAACAAATAGAGCATTGAATTTATAGTTAGCTGTCATCCCTCGAAAAAATCTTTCTTTTTTATTATAGTTACCTCAAATAACATTTAACAATCCGTTTTTGTCTTCGCAATCTAATTCGTGGAAATGTGACCGAAGCAAGAAAAATAAACTATACCCTCTATCGGAACTAATCAACCAATTATCTTGTAATTTCAACAATAAATTACATAAATCATTAAAATGAAAATGTGATGACAACCCATTTTCACAAAACCTAAGTCAGAACACATTCCACTAAAAATATTTCAATTTTCAACTAATTGGTAGCAAAATTAAGCTAAAAACTAAAAGTTAAAAAAAACGAAAACAACGTGAACCGAGCAACACATCCGAAACCTCGTACCTCGACAGCCTTTTTTGACAGAATGTCATAATCAGGTTGCCACGTGGCAGAGCTACGAATAGATAACTCCATAATGCTTAAATATTACTCGTAATTCGAAATAAAACCCATTTAGGAAAATATGGAGCTGTTGAGTAACTTTACTGTTACTTAAGCAACGAATAGATAATACATACACATTTTATGTACAATATATATATATATATATATATAGAGAGAGAGAGAGAGAGAGAGAGGGAGGGATAGCTTTGTTTTTGTTTTTTCTGTCAATAAAAATGGTGTTACGAAACATTGGATTAATTACAATAATGGTACAGGAATTTGGTAAAGAGAGGCGTGTGACATGCAATGCAAATGATCTGAGTCGAGACGAGTCTATCTCTGTTCAAGCTCGCCCGGTTTAGTCACACTGTCTTATTTAGAGATGAGTTCGATCCGAGCCTGTTTTCGACCTCTATCTAAACACGTTTTTTAACAAATTTAGCATATCGTTGCGCTTAAAAAGTCATTTTTTATAGCTAAAATCAATGTTAAAATAATGAATAATACATTAATTCTTGTGAGTTTTCAATTTTAATTAGATTTAGTTTTAAATAATAAATTTATTACATAAATTGAGATTTTTCATTGACCATCATCATTATTTGATAAAACTTATGTATATAAGCAGTAATATATATGAAAATAAATAATTAAATAATTAAATGGTTTTTTAAACGAGTCCGAGTAGGTTCACGTAATTATTTTATTCACCCTCGTCGTTATTAAATACTATTTGAACTAACACGATGTGCTCCATGAGTTGTAAAAACACTTATATTCCAAAGTTACGGTTCTAAACAAATACACCCATTTATTTCCATCGAAGAGGGAAAGACAGATGGGGTTTGTTAAGATAAACAATAGTAGGAAGCTAACACAAACGATATACACAGCGTTAATTACAACGGTGATTCTGGTAGTATTAGTATCGGGGAAAAGTCGTAGCATCAAAATCGTTGTTGGCTTTTGTACAAAACGTCATTTACTCCAAATCTAGAAAATTATGATATCTAACGATTAAACCAATTTCACTTAAAATTCAACAAAAAAGTATCAAAAAATCAAATTTTTCAAACCAAAACTATTCTTACTTAACATGATTATAATTGTAAATTTAATATGATTTAACTACCAAAATAGATATTTTCAGAAATAAAAATAAAGTTTTACTAAAAAATAAAAATTAACATTTATTTTGATACGTCCAAAAAAAATAACACTTTATTTCGTGATTGTGTGAATACCTCTAATTTAGAATTAAATTACTACTATTTACTTTACGAGTCTCATATAATTTTAGTTCAACGTTACAGTTTCAAACAAATACATCCATATTTCCACCGGGGAGAGATAAACAATAGTAGTAACTTAACACATATAATGTTCACAGTGGTAATTACAACGGCGATGTTGATAGTATTAGTTCTACCGGAAAGGCCGTAGCATCAAATTCACCGTCGGCTTTTGTACAAAACGTCATTTACTCCAATCGTATCGCCATTTTCTCCAAATGTCCGTATTTATTACTCTCTCTCTTTCTTCAAATATATATATATATATATATATATATATATATATATATATGTGTGTGTGTGTGTGTGTGTGTGTGTGTGTGTGTGTCATTAGCCTATTAGATTATTATATGCGCGTTCTTAGACTTCATTGTTTTGTGTACCAATTTAGAAAATAAGGTAAGTTGGATCCTACATTACTAAAAGTTGATAAGTTGGGTACCAATTTAATATTTTTACCATGTTCTAAATTAATATTTTTACTGTCATATTTTACTACTCTCATCTAATTTTAGTTCAACGTTACAGTTTTAAACAAATACACTTATATTTGCATCTGAGAGAGAGATGGAGTTTGTTAGGATAAAAAATATGAAGTTAACACATATGATATCCACAATGGTAATTATAACGGCGATGCTGATATTATTAGTCGTAGCATCAAATTCATCGATTTTTGTACAAACGCCATTTATTCCAATCGTATCGTTATTTTCTCCAAATCTTAGTGCTCGTATTTATCACACACACTCTCTCTCTATATATATATATATACACACACACACTAGCGAATCTGCCCCACGCGATGCGTGTACGTAAAACCTTACAAATATATAAATTATAATTAACAAAACTAAGAAAAAATAATTGACTGTAAAAAAATGAAATGTTTCATATCTTGAAAAAAAAAATATAGAGAGAAAGACAGAAAGAAAATCAAATGAAGCGGAGAGAGAGGGAGTAAATGAGAGATAGAATTAGAAAGTTAGAGGAAAACGTAGAGTTAATTGACAGTTAGAGAGTGATTTTTTATTTTATTTATTTTATTGTGTTTTTTTATAGTTGATATTGAGAGCCAAAAATGACATGTGTAAATAACTTACTTTTTCTTTCTTGGTTCACACGTATCAACACTATAGATATATATAGTGATTAGATGATAAGTTTATTATATAGTACTTGTTTATAGATTTAATTGTCTTGTGTAAAACCAGGTAAATTGCGTGCTAAATTAGTAAAAGATGATAAAAGTTGATACCAATTTGACATTTTTCCCATTTACTAAATTAATACATATACTATCATATTTGACTACTCGCATCTAATTTTAGTTCAAAACGTTACAGTATTATTAAACAAATACACCTTATTTCCATCGAAGAGATATATATATAGAGGGAGAGAGAGATGGAATTTATTAGGATAAACAATAATAAAAGGAAGTTAAGAAATACGATATTCAGAGTGGTAATTGTAACGGTAATTTTGCTAGTATTTTTACTACCGGGAAAAGCCGTGGGATCAAATTCACCGTCGGCTTTTGTACAAAACGTCATTTACTCCAATCGTATTGCTATTTTCTCCAAATCTTATTGCCCGTAATTATTACTCTCTCTCTCTCTCCACACACACACACACACACATATATATATATATATGATGTTATGCTGTTAGTGTTTATTTTATTTTGTTGTTCGGATTTAGGTTTCATATACTATCTATGTTCTTTGCAAAATTATTACCGTATTAGTGAAATGGAATATATTTTGATTAGGTTTCATATTCTGATTAGCTCATAATTATCACCGTATTAGTGAAATGGAACATATTCTGATTATGTTTCATATACTATCTATGTTCTTAGCAAAATTATCACCGTATGGTCCGTGTATATATATGTACTAGCAATCGTTGCCCACGCGTTGCGTGTGCGATACGTAGTGACATAGGTATGATCCCGACAAATAAACTTAATATTTTTTTTAAAATTTAAATATCAAATGATTAAATATAATTAATTAACAATCGTATATAAAGAGTAACATAATGTTTTACTCCTATAAAAAATACACAACGATTTTGTTTGGAATATAAATGTGTGAAAAATAACATTTTTTAAGTTATTTATGTATTTGAATTGAGTGATGGCATTTAAGAGTAATTACAATATTAGAGTGAGGGTATTTTTGGAAAATTTGGGCAAAATTGGGCAGCCTCAAAATGTTTGGGTTGGCTTATATTAATAGTATGAGTATGATATATACTAATAATCGTGTCCCACGCGTTGCGTGTGCGGTGCGTAATGTGATAAAAATATAGAAAATATATATAGTTATGATATAAATATGTGGATAATACAAAAAAAAAACATAGTTTAAAATTTAAAAGAATGTTTGGTTGTTAAAGAGGGAGAAATAGTTTTATTATTTTTTACTTTTTTATATTTTTATTTGAGTATGATATTATTATAATTAATATAAAGGTGTAGGGGTATTTTTGGAAAAAAATGCTAAATTGGGCAGCCTCATTTAACTTGGGTTGACTTATTATAATAGAATGATTAGTATACGGTGCCCATGCGTTGCATGGTGTAACGCGTTTTTGCAATATATATGTAATTTAATTAAAAAAAGAGAGAGAGAAAGCTGTGACAATTAACTAATCAAAAACAATTGTAAAGAAAAATAATGAAATAAAAACCGAAAAAATTGAATTAAGGAATTGTATACTGCAGATAGAGTGTCTTGGGTCGATTTAGCTTTAAACATCCTGGGAAGGAAAGAGGGAGAGAGTTGTGGGTTTTAACATTTTTTTTTTTTTTGATTTGTATATATACGAATGAGAGAGAGAACTGAATTATTACTACGAACTTTTATTTTAAATTCTTAACCGTCCAACTGGTACAACAGGGTATTGGGTAATTAACAAAAGTTTTGGGCTTTTTTTAAAAAAAAGTGTGGGACTTTGGTAGCCTCAAAATAACCAACTATTTCTGGGCTCCCTTATTATAATATATATATATATATATATATATATATATATTATATTTGTGTGTGAAATGGAAACATATTATGATTAGCTCAATTAGGCTAATTACACTGAAGACATGATTTTATTGTATTGTTCTGCTCTAGGTTTGATGTATTCATGTTCGTAGCGATTTAACATTGGCTTGTGATTATTTTGATTTGTTATTAGTGAAATGGTAAATATTCTGAGTAGCTTAATTTAGGCTTCACACACTTAGACACTCAAGACTTGATTGTGTTGTGTTGTGTTGTGTTGTGCTGTTCTGCTCTTTGTTTAAATATGCATATTATTAACGAATATGTTACACTTGCATGTGATACTCTTGATTTTTATGAGTCGAAATGAAAAAATAATCGGATTAGCTTAATTTAGGTTTAGACACGTAGACTTGACTGAGTTCGGCTGCTCTAAGTTTATTTATGCGTATTTGTTAGCAAAATATATGGAACAGTTGCTACTGATTTTTTATCAATGAAATGGAAACAAAACCGGATTAGCTCAATTTAGGTTTAGACACTTAGATTTGACTGTGTTGCTGCTCTACGTTTATGTGTGTATATTAGTAGCAATATATATATATATATATATATGTAATATTGGGTTGTAATACTTTTGTTTTTTATCAATGGAAATTGGATTTGCTGGATTTAGGCTTTAGATACTCACACTCGATAGTGTTGTTCTGATCTAGGCTTGTTATATGCATATTGTTAGCAATGAATATATACATTGGTTTGTGATACTTTTGATTTTTATATATGGAAATGGAAACATAATCTGATTTGCTCAATTTAGGCTTTAGACACTCAAAGTTGACTGTGTTGTCTGCTCTAGATCGATATATGTATATCGTTAGCAATTATATGCCCGTGTCAACCAATACCTATCTAGATCTATCATGATCTTTTATAAATGACATGAAGAACATAAGCCAGATGACGGAACGGGAAAACCTAGGATGTAGAAGATCATAACATGAGTGATTCGGCAGATTTGGATTCCTATATATCCACTCATGTGGTACTTCAGTGTACCATATAGAGAAAATCCATCTGTATATTTGATCCATGCATAATATCATGAAAAATGGATACAAATTTTTGACTGCTACTTAGTATCGGCAATAGGTCTGAAAAAATATCGAAAAATATCAAATTTAGATATTTGTATCCTGTGAAGGAACGCACCCACCCTTCAGGTATTTTGATTGAAACGCCTATAAATGGCATTTTCCGTAGAAATAGTATTCTTGCTTCTATATATATAGATAGATTTAACATTAGCTGGTGATTATTTTAGAACGGAAACATAATCGAAATAGCTCAATTTAAGCTTTAGACACTTCAACTGTGTTGTGCTGCTCTAGGTTTATTGTATGCATATTGTTAGCAACATCTATAATATATTTAACAGCGGCTTGTAGTTATTCTGATTTTTATCAATGGAAAACCGAAACATAATTGGATGAGATCAATTTAGGCTTCATAGTTTAGACACTTGGGCTTGATTGTGTTGTGCTGCTCCAGGTTTATTTATGCATATTACATTGTTATTAGCGATGTGTATGTAACATTGGTTTGTGATACTTTTGTTTTTTATCAATAGAAACGGAAACATATTCCAATTGGCTCAATTTAAAGTTAAAATACAAAGTTTGTGTGCAATCAGAGGAAGAACTAAGAGTAGGCTATAAAGGCTGCAGGTCCCCCCATATTATGTGAAAATACAGTATTTTACCATTTATTTTGACGAAAAAGTACCGATTTTAGCCTTTCTATCCCTGCATAATAACAGAAAACAGTCATATCCCTCTCATACAAGGATCTCGGTTTTCTACCGCTGCTCTAGGTTAATATGCATATTCTTAGCAACATATGTAATAGTGGCTTGTTATATTTTTTAATCGAAATGAACATGATTGAATTAGCTAGCATGGCTGAGAAGCTTAAAAAAGCTCACTTTCGCACTTTTCACGCTGATGAAGCTTACACTTTTTACGCTTTTAGCGAAGTTCTTGCAAAAACGCTTTAGCTACACTTTCACCTTTCAAAAATTGGGTTCTATAAGGTGGACCCAGCTATAAAGTGAAGTGATAAGCATATGTCTTAGCTAATTGCTTTATTCCTTTTCCCTTATCCCTGACTTGTGTAACAATACTGTCCTTTTTGGGTTCAATAAAGTACTCATTTAGCCCGTAGAATCAATAATATCTTTCAAGCATTTTTCTCAGTTTTTTTTTTCTTTTTCTGTTTGGCGCTAACTGTTTTGAGTGTTTTGGCCTGTTTATGTGAGTTGTAGAGGAACAATGTCAAAGTCTAATGACTTAACAAAAGAAAGTATGAAGGTCTAATGCAACTGTTGTGCTACTATCAAATGTTATGAATAAGAAAAGTTGTCGAGCCAAAATTACACAAGTAAGAGGTAATTTAATACGTTTCTAGTGAAATTACAATTACTGAATTCATTTCTTATACTTTTCACCTCCAACCGACTTAAGAATGTTTTGGTTGCTGAAGTTGTAAGTGGAAGCTCATCTACCCACACTGTCTATCTTTTTCCCCCCTTTACTTTGTTTTTAGTTGTGGTTTCCAATAAATAAGCTCATTTCTTATAATTTTTCAAACCCAATATCTGTTGATCCTGCCCCAGTTAGAATCTTTTTGATTGCTTAAGTTGTTACTGGATGCTCATGATTAACACCCTCATGGTATGGGCCAGGTTGTATAGTATGCTTATTGTATGGTAATGTCTGGTTATCTTATACACATATTTACGGGAATGATTTTGTTCTTTTTTGTCCGCTCTCTCTCTTCTAGAATTCTCTAGGTCTTCCAAACGTATATAGACTTGCTCGTAATGAAAAGGTGAGAGAAGTTATTTAAGATATTGTGTGTCAATGAATGCTAAGTCAAATTTCTGTTGTCTCATGGGGATCACGTTTATGAACATACGGGAAAGGAGGTGGTGGTAAAACATTAACAAATGCAACAGTTGGAAGGTCTATATTGTAGTCCAGTTGTTGAACTTCTTTGTATTTGAACTGATAGGTTTTCACTTAATTGACCTAGGTCATTACTATATAAATAATTTTCCCCTTTCGAGGATCCCTTTCAAAGCAACTTTTGACCACAAAGAAAAAGTTTCTAGAATTTTTGAAATTTATCCTGGCTAAAAGTTTCCATATTGTATATAACTTTATTTTACTTGTATGTCGTCATCGTTTTTGTTATTTGTGATTACAAACTTGCTCAGTTTTTATTTTGCGATTCTCTGAACTTAGTACAAGTGAAATACTTTCATCTCCTATGCTATTGTTTTTGGGAAGGATCTATGAACTATAGCTGTATATAAAATATAGGAATTTTGTAAATTGTCGCTGCATTCCCAGTTTCCCACACAATGTAATTGTTAGATACATAGTTGGGCATCAATATTTTCTCACATAAACCATATAGAAATTCTGTCCTCATGTTCTTAGAAAGGCCATCAAACTGGATATAGGCATACCGTTATATAGTACTGACATTTCCGTGTGTTTTAGTACTTTCCATTGTCCAGCAGTTCTTGCCTTGGCAAGGTTAATTTTTATTCTGTGTTTGTACTCTTATGGGTATAACGGTTTATTAATCACTTCCATTTTGTGTCTTAAAAAATTTCCCTTGATATTAGAGAACTTGTTTTTCTACACGTCTTAACTCATTTAGTCATTTTACATTTACTTGGCATTAGGTACTCCATGCGTGCTAAGAATGTGTTCAGCGAATTGCGTGAGAAAGCTTTTGTAGTAGAACTTGATCTTCGAGGTACTTCTTAATTCTTCATTGTTTGGTTTCATTTAACCTCTGTTGCCGGTGGTTTCTTGCCTTTGATTAGTGGAAAGGGGCTTCTTAAGGATTAGGACCTGCTTAGTACTTGGGTTATATCCACTCCTTTTTCTTTAAGCAAAATATCTGCCAGATTTTGTATATTGATCCTATTCATATTCCTTTGTGAGTTTAGAAGAAAAAGTAAAAAGTCTGAATCGTCTGATCGAGTTAGCTCAAATTATTGTAGCTTCTTGTTATTCTTCTCAAAGAACTAGGTTGCTTGACTTGCTACCAGATGTAACATATAACAACTCTTCTGGAGGAAAAGGCGTATTTTCTTCAGTTTCTCTAAATTGAACTTTTTGGTACCTAACTGAGATATGAATATGAGATGGTGTATCTGTTCCTTTTTGGACGAGTTCACAATGAGGAATAGTCTATACTGTTTTTTTCCCTATTTTGGTATGGTGTTTTTTAAATTAACATACTCTCTTCTGGGGAAGTGAAGCGTTTCTAATCATATCATAATAGAAAATGATACAAACGAATTGTGCTATTAATATGTAGATGATGGGTATAGAATTCAGGATGTTTTGCTAGAAATGGTCGGCCGACGCACGGTCCCACAAGTATTTGTCAATGGCCAGCACATTGGTGGTTCAGATGGTTAGTCTCATTTCCCATGAATTTGTGATTTTGACCCTTTTTCATAATTTTTCTTTTACTTGAAGTTTTTCTATGATTTTTTTTTATCTTATCAAATCCTCGGTCAAATAATCAGATCTTCAAGATGCTGTTCAAAGTGGTCACTTGCAAAACCTACTAAAGAAGAGTTGATAAGCAACCCCAATGGTGACATTACGATATCTTGATAGAGACTAGAGCTCGGAGGTGATTTCTTTGTCATATTTCTAGAAATTTATAGCGAAGAGGTTTGATTTTGGTACCATGAAATTCTTGTCAGTGCTAAGCTTCTGATCTCTTCCGTGGTGTAATTGGAAGTGCATTGTTACAAATTTGTAAGGTTGTGTGGTTCCCTTTGTGTGATTTTTGTATTGGCTTTAAAATATGATTAGAAGGGAATTGAAGTGTGGTGTAGCTCTCTTCAGAATGGCGTTTACAATTTTGTTAAAAAAAAAGTGCCACAACCCGCAGCTATTTTTATCAGTTGTAGGTCATGATTCCATTTCTATATTCCAGAAATTCAATTTAGTGAAAGAAGATGCAGTTTCACTTAATTGATTCCAAATTGGTACGGGATTGCTTGTCAATAAGATGCCAAGTAAAAAAAAGGAAGCATTTTTCTACATATATTCATTGACTGAATCACTGAAACAGGTTCAAGATATTTAAGATTTTTTTTTATACCAGTGATGATACACATGATAAATTTGATTCCCAATAATTTTGTATCCAAGGGTTAGTAGAAAATGGGTTTGTTTATCTTACACTAGTAAATACAGGCACACGTTGTGATGGGGTGATTTTTTTTTGTTTTAAAAATTAAATAGTTAGTTTTTGGAAGTTTTTTTTTTCAAATTTTAAAAGTATTTTCGAAATTTCACATATATGGGTAATTGTTAAAAGTTTTGAGGGTGTTTTTAAAAAAATTGAGAGCACTTTGGCAGCCTTAAAATAACTGTATTTTTATGGGCTCACTTATTATAATAGAATAGATGAGACTTGTGTGTATGGCACTGCCTTGTAATTCTACTTTTAAGCAGGTCTATGCAACTTTAAAACTGCGGCTTCATTTGATATTTGTATAATTAAGCTATCGGGATATGTGAGCTAAACAGGCTTACCTTAATAGTGAGATTCATTGCAGAGTTAAACAACTATGCTTAAAGTTATGCTAGCAGATTCGAACTCTTTGTAACGAACTAGCATCATTTCCAAATCCTTTATTTTTGTTGAAACAAATAGGATGACTGGATTGCAATTGTTTTCTGAGCTCATAAATTAGGATTCTCAGTGTTGTTTTAATGGAAGGACGATTGATGTAGCATATGAATTTATTGGAACATTTTAATAATTTAACTACCAGCATTCTTTAAAGTATACAAGTTAATCCATTTAACGTATCAAAAGAAATGCCAAGTTAACCAAAATAGAATAATTATCGGCACACTTGTTTTTCGAAGTTAATAAGCAATAAAAGAATTATCGGCAAACTTGTACATATTACATCCTCATCCCACAGTACCCGTACTGTCACCATTTAGTTGTAATGGTAATTATCTATCGATTAGGTTAATCAATTCGATACAAATGAAGAGAAAACTTAAGTCCTGGCAGAAAAATGAAATTATCTTTGATACAACCGGTTGTGCTTACAACTGTTGTGCTTATGCGGAAGGCAAGAAATGAGTCGGTATTTAACGATAAAACCGAGGCTTGACAATGTATTAAATTAAATGGAACGTCTACGAGGTGCCATGGTTAAAGATCTCTTACAAATTAGATGGAGGAAACTGAGGCATGCATGGAAACCCAATATCAATATTGATGTTTCGCACAAAAGAGACGGTGAATGGGTTGGGGGGAGGAGTTATTGAGCCTAATGAGTTCGGAGACCTGATGGAAATTTGGGGATAGCTTCAAGGTATCTTCTCCAAGATTGGACGATTCGAACAGCGCCGTAGTATAAGATGGCCAAAGAGAACATTGCAACAATATCAAATTTGAATCGATGATGTGGACCGCATTAGATATTGAATGAAAGAAGCTAACAATTCAATATTGCTTGCATAACGGAAGAATAAAAGTTTCTCATAAATCTCAGGAACCTTCAATATACTGACAAATTTCTTAGCTAATTAATTATGCTTAAGTTAGTTGAAATAACCCTAAGTTTCCTTTGTTACCAGACGGGTTTTGATCACATTTGTAAATTCTATGATACTTAAAAAAATGCGACTTCCAGTGGAAACAATACACCATTAAATTAAACGAGTTAAATAACCGTAAAAAGCTAGTTTTCTTTGCCACCGTTTTCATAGGTTTATTGGTTATAGAGACAACATTATAATGGCTAGCTGTAAGTAAGCCTGTAAAAGTGAGAATGTTAAATAAATTTGAAATAATTTGGATGATGAGGAGCACCACAAGTACACCAGAAACAATAGTAGTATGTATGTATGTATTAACGTTAAATTGTGTGCACAAACATTGCAAAATCCTTTATGAACTCAACCTTATTATCAATTACTTCAACTGTAATACAGTACCAATTATTACATACAGTAGCAATGAGCTCATTATAATGCTATGATAATTAAATTTTAAGTCGTTAAAAGTTAGCTAAGGTAGGCTGTTAAATATGAAAACACACAGCGTTAACTCCAGTTAGACCAAGCTGTAGATATATACATGCATACATACATGGGGGACAAGTCACATTTACTGTTGATGATCCATCTATGTCTCACTAAATTAGACAAAGGTAAATGGGGTCTACATATATGTTGTTTAGTAAGTTTAATGAGGTGGCCTAGTAATTTACTGATACAAACTCTTAATTCACTTCAATTTCTTATAAATTTATTCCCTAAGGCTACACTAGAGTACGGGACACCTTGTTGGAATTAGATAGATTGTTAACTCTCACTAATAAACACTCAATAAAATGCTATCTAGGATATGACTTGTTCTCAAGAATGTTAACTAACCTCGATACATGGAAACAAAAGTACAAGTCTAGAACAAAATTAAGTCTCTTTGTGCTTGTATTTTATAGGTAAGAAGTATTTTTTTTTTTTTGAATTTGATGATAGAGGGAAAAAACACTTTTACGTAGTAAGCGTTTCATGCAAAATCAATAAACATGTAGTTTTCAAATTAGAGAATAGTTGTTGATTAGATGACAGTGGTGTAAAGTTTAAGAGGAGAAAGAATAATACTGTACTAAATTAGAAAACTATTATGAACAATATGTATACTTTAAAATTATACAAAAATCTTTTGAAATAAGTGTAGTTTTGGGATGTGCCAACTAAATTATATTACAAAAATAGAAACATGGATTAATAAAGTTATTAAACAAGTATAAATATTTTCCTAAGATATGTTGGATAAAACCAAATTATTATTAATTGATGTTTAGTGGTTTGAACTTGTGGGAAATGGGGCAACAGCTTCATGGCCCACTCAATATAGGCTATAATCTAAGGGTTTAGTCTAACCATATTATGCGGCCCCATTAAATTTTAGACTAAGTAAAAAATCGACTTATTGTTGGGAGGTCGTCCATTTGAAACTTTACTGTGCCAGTGGATGATAATTTCGGAACAATAATCTCGAAAATGAAAGGCGGGATCCATATTGATATAAACACTAAAAAAACATGTTTCGATATAATTTTATTATTTTAACATAAATCGTTGTGAACGACCTGATCTTACCAAATTTGTTATATACTACTAATATGATTGACACTCATATTCTTGCGAGAATAAGATCTAAAAACACTTTTTTAGCCGAACCGTCATGCTCTCATGGATTTTTTTCTTTGAACTCCAACCCTATCGATTTTGTCTTTTTACTGACTTCGTTCCACCCGTCTATTAATTATAATGAACCTACATTATCCTTTTTTGTAGATAAATTCAAGTCTACAATTAAGTTAACATCAATGTGAATATCGAGTTGTACATCAAATTGTGTGTTTATATAAGATCTGAATGACTATATCATTCTATATATATATATATTCATTTTTTCTTTATTACTTTGATTACATGTACTCGTATCTTACTCTTTTTTTTACCATCGTTCTTCTCAATTTTAGTTGAGTTCGTAATTTTGTACCATTAAGAGAATGCAATATGCATAGTAACTTGGTTATTTTTCATCATCTTCTTTGACACCTTCTCCTTTTTTTATATTTTCTTTTTCCCCTTTACCTATTTCATTAGCTCATTGAGAATTTTTTTTCATGACTACTTATTTTTCCTTTATAGACTTGGAATTCTATGTAACCTTTGAGATCTTGCTCAAGACCCATGCCCTTATGGTTTCTTTTCCTTTGTTGGTTGAGGCTGAAAGAGCTTTTTGATATCTATTTCATTTTATTACAACAAGCCAGTATTAGCAATTTGTTTTAGTATAAGCGTATAATTATGTAGCTTTGGTCAACGGCTTTAGAAGCATGGAAGAACAATTGCATTCTAGCTTGTATACGTCACTTGTGTACGCATGATGTCTTGTTTCGACACGTTTTTAGAGAGGCAAATCATGCGACAGATTTCATGGCAAACTGCGCGTGTTCGCATAAGACTAATCAGGTCTTTCATGATATTGGTACTCTTCCGCAGATGATCAAGGGGATACTTGCACTGGATTCGAGACAGATGCATCAGGCCAGACGATGACATTTAATTTTTATTTTCATGTGTCCACTTATTATTTGTCACAATTGTGTAAATTTCATTTTGTTTCCCTAAATATCATGTATTCAGTTATTTATTTTGAAGGTTTGATTTATATCCGCCTCTTATGTACGGATTGATATTATATGTTTATATATAGATCGTATGCCTAACCCCATTTGACTGTTTTGGGTGAAAAAAAAGGGTATAATTATGTACTACAATTTTAGCAAGAATCTAGTTGTCTCGTGACCTCAGGTCCTCAACTAATAAACATATACAAGGCTATTTTATCTTTTTCCCAACTTATGATCGTACGCATTTTAGCTTAAGTTCCTGAGTGTTAATTAGACCATCTATACATGTAAACAGCAAGTTCTTCGAATATAGATACCACTGCTGCATCCGTTACGGAAGTTGTTAAAACTGGCATTCCATATAGTTAAACACGTTTTAACGACGGTTTTTGTCAATATTGAACTTTGTTGGCGATGCTTGCGTGGCAATCTGTTACAAAAATTAAGAATAAGATTATTAAAAGTCTTATGAAATTAAAACACTTTTTGATTGCTAATACAGTAGAACCTCTCTACACATAATAATATCGGCACCGAGAGAAAATATTCTTATAAACAGTTTATTCCTAATTAGAGGTTGATATATAAAAAAATAATTAAATAAATATTTCGTGTAATAAAAGGTATATGCGTAACTAATTTAACTAATTATCATAAATATTCAAGAGACAAATACACGTATATATATAACAAGTCAAACACATAAATCCAAAAGAGTTGGAAAGTCACGAAACTATCGTATTCATGAATTTAAGAATTTTTTTAACCTGCTACATATGTATTTGGAAAATTAAGTAGATGTATTTAGAAAAGTGAAAAGTAATCTAAAGTTTATCTAAAACTTTTTTTTACACGTATAAAACTATAAATACGGGTATTACGTACCCGTTGACGAACTATTACGTACAACAACTTAAAAGATACGGTGACAACACAAAAAATCAATATAATATCATATACTACATTAGAGAAATATTTTAAATCATGTTAATTTTAATGTAACGACATATATATAATTTTACACATTTATGTAATTTATTCCTATATGAATGCAAATTTGTTATGACGAGACTATAAAAAATAATAAAATATTACAATATGCAGATTATTCTTATTTTGAACTAACACAAGTGTTTTTTCTTATAAGAATTTTATTCCTCTATACTATATAAGAGTATTAGTGATAGGCTTAAGAAGTTGAACAAATTAATATTAAGTGGCCTATAAGGCATGAGGGTTGGCACTTTTATTACTTTTCCAATGAATATAATTACTCTGCAAGCTGACCATAATAGAGCTGCCACACCATCAATGAGACGTTTTAATAGTTAGATACAAGTCCTCATCGATCGCCACCTTATTACGAATGCCATTATTAATTGTCGCTGAATCACCCATTTTTCAATTTTTTGACTGCTAAAACTAGTGCTACGTACGTATTCTAATTAATGTTTGATCAATTGCATATTTTGACTGCTAGAAATAAAGCAACCTATACTATTTAATGTTTGATCAATTGTTTTCTGCCTTTCCCATGTGATAATCGTAATACTAATAACATTAATTTGTTTGCTCTCGGATGGGTTCAAATTTAAGTTTATGTAGTCGGATTTTGGTGGCGTTGTCGTTTTTTTAATATATATTCGTAATTGTTTTTCGATTTATTTTTATAAATCTACGTATTATTATTTTTTTAAAGTGTTTATTCAAAAAAATCTGTAAAATTTGACATTTTATATATTTTTTGATATTTATAGCTTATAAATTGTCAAACAAACAATTTAACATGAAAATATATATAAAATGTCAAAATTTACACATTTTTTTGAAAAACTTTAGAAATAAAATAATACGCTGATTTAAAAAAAAATCAAAAGATAATTATAAATACATATAAAAAATCCGATAATCTGATCAAACCCGACATTAGACTCATATCTAACCAACATGGTCATGAAAACAAGGGCCTTTGTCTTGAAATACACTAGGGGTGAACCCGAGCAAGGTACTTAGTTGGAGAGACCGTTCAGGATTGCACAATCAAAGGGAAAAAAATAGGATTCAGTGACAAATAATTGAAAGCAATTGAAATTAGTCTCTAAGGACAATTATTTTTTTAGAAACAAATTTATTTATTTTTTTCCTAAAATCTACTCCATCCGTTTATATTTAATTGTCAATTACGAAATTACGTGCAATTTTGATCGGCCAAGAACTTATATCAAAATTGTCGGAATGAAAATTTTCAAAAATTGGTCATATAGTTCAAATGTTAAATTTTATGATTAGATTTTAAAAAAATTCATTTCGACAATTTTGATACAAGTTATACGTCCGTCAAAATTGCACGTAATTTCGTAATGAACAATTAAATATGAATGGAGGGAGTAATTTTTATGGACCAATATTTTAAGGAGGCAATTAAAATTTGTCTCAAAATCTATTTTAATACAAAATTTAGTGTTCAGAACAAATGTTTTAAACATTGTGAAAAACTAAGATTAAGTGTTTTAATTACATGTTATAAATAGATTATATATAGGATATAAGATGCATAATATATATTATATACTATCATATATCTATCACATGTACCATACGGTCCATATATATGCTCGCATATATTATGTGCATAGACCTTGTTTGGTTGTTTTTCTTAAACTTTGTTCTCTATTTTCTTATAAGTTGAACTGCATTTGGTGGATCGATTGAGCAGCTGACAATTTCGTCGTATTTTCGCACCAATAAGTTAAATATCAAGTAATATGGACTACTCAACAATTTTATATTCCTGAACGTAAAAAAAAACTCCATTTAATTCGCTTCAAATTTGCAACCAGACTAGCTAATATTATTGTGTTTGACACATCCATTTATCGTTCTTTTATGTCCCAAGATAAGGTCATGATTCATGTGAGACTTCTATATTACTGTGGTCTTATTATAATAGTAACATGTTTCCGAACTTATCCATAAGTGGAAAATGAAAATGGTGCCCAATTGGGTTAATATCAAAAACAACATGATATTCCTCAAATCATGCCACCATATTATTATTCAAGTCCAATCCCATTCTTGCTGCTTTCATGCGGTTAAAATAGTACTCCGCTTGTTAACATTGGAAACTGTATTTAGTGAATTATGCCTTAGTTAATACCCTTACCCTTTGGTTAACGGTGAATCATCGAAATGTGCACCAAATAACTGGTCTATTAGTATACCCAAATAATAGGAGTCTTTAGTCATGACACATTAATGGTATAATTCATATTCCTAAGAATTTAAATACCCGTTTCGTTTAGTAACAGATTTTTTTGGCCAAAACGAGATTATAAAAATATATTTTAAAAAACCAACTGAAAATGTACATTTTAAAAATCTGGACTTTTTAATTTTTTAACCTAAAAATCTGATTTTCATAAGCTAAATAATCTGACTGTTCAAACATTCACATATTTTTAAAATAAAAAATCCACGAAAAAAATATAATATGTTGTCAAACTATCCTAAAGTTAAAAAAAAAAAAAAAATAGTTTGAGGTGACTTGGATACTGTTTTGGAAAGATGAAAGGAAAGTATATATGAACCAATGTAGAATTACCTTTATTAGTCACACTCTTTCAATAAAAAAAATCCTTAATGATTGGTTATACTTATTTAGTTATTATTTTATAATTAATCTTAGAAAATACTCCTTAATGATGATGGTCCACTACATATACATATTTAAATATAACGAGTCAACGGTACTGGAAAACAAAACACAGGGCTCGAGAATGACAGACATATATTACAGCAGCTGAAAATTGGGTACGAAAAGAAAGCATTGGGACTCACACATACTCTCTTTCTCGGCTTGTCAGCATTTCAGCTAAAAAGTATTTGTTCTTTATCTTTTGTATTTTTTCAATCTATAAATTTCCATTTGCGTTTTCAATACAACTGAAAGTCTGATTGTGATAGCATCAATTGACATCTAATTTTAAAATTGATTGAATGTTTTTTTTAAGATGTGAATAATGATAAAAGTATGGTTACAAAAACTAAAGTATTTAAAGTGTTGAACCATGTATGTGATGTTACACTATAAAAAAAAAAAAAACTATAATATGGTGTGCGACTAATTTACATGAGTTGTCTTACTAAAATATTACATTTTAAGAAAAAGGGAAGTTAGTCAAGTTACTATGTATAATTAGTTTTATGAGTCTTATTTATATTATTATCTAAAATCCACAAAGATATAAATGAAATAACGTATTTCATGTTTTCCTACGAACTAATCAACAAAAAATAAAACAGAGATTAAGTACAGCTAAAATACCCAGAAAAATTGGTTTGCATTTGCATTAATAGCGAACCTCTATATTAACAACTTTGGTATCTTGAGATCATGGTTCACGCATTTGCTTTGCAACACAACCACACTTTTGCTAATGATCACACCTAAGTAATGACATGTTGTTTAGCTAATTTTTAGTCCATTCGATTTGGAAAAAAATACATTTAGTGTACTATACTAACTGTTTTTTAACGATTTAGGTACCAGACTACCAAAGTTAACAATTAACGTACCGAACTATCATAATATTCACAATTCATGTACTGACGTTAATTTAGTTAGATGAAATTTAATTTCACTTTTCATTTTGGTCATATTTTTTTTAATTTGTATAAATCTAATCATGTCTTTTCGAAACATTACAATTTACAATGTTTCTACTAAAACACATGCATATACATACATAATAAGTATGTCAGTTTAAAAAACATATTATTTGGCTAGATTTTCTTTGATATTTTTTCTACAATAAAAAAATTATAATTTTTTTTTACATTTTCTTTAAAACGAAAATAAAATAAGTTTTAGATTTATGACATTCGAGCAAAAATTATTTGAGGTCACATCATTATTTGAATACTTTCATGAAAAAAAGCAAGAAAAATGTTATTTTTTTCAAAAAAGTATTCATTTTTTATAAATAGAATATACTTGTTAAGTATTTATAATTTCTTTTTATACACAAACATCATCTACAATTTACATTATTTGCAATAATATGTATACATGCATTATATTATATATATTTTTATACATACATTAATAAAACATATATATGTATATGTGTGTGTTTGTGTTTGTGTATTATATACATATATATATATATATGAGATATAATTATATATTTTTGAATTTATACTAAAATGAGACATTTCAAAAAATTAAGAGTTATATTTATACAACTTACAAAAAATATGACCAAAATGAAAATTGAAACTAATTTACATCTAACTAATTTAACGGTGGTACCTGAATTGGGAACATTATGATAGTTCAGTACGTCAATTGTTAATTTTGATAGTATAATATCTAAATCATTAAAAACAGATAGTATATTACACTAAATTTATTTTTTCATATTCGATTTAGAATAATGATCTTTGATGCATGTATAGGTTTTTAACTTTTCTCCTCCCCCTGTATATAAACGAACAAAACAAAAACAAAATGGTACTGTTGATTCTATTTAAACAGAATGTTATGAATATGGTGCATGCATGTGATCCCACTCGTTATCATCCCCCAAAAAATAATTATTCTTAGGCAAAATGACGTAGCATTATTTAAGCTTGTTTTTCGGTTTATCGTTACATAATTTCTTTTGAACAAGTAAACTTACTTTATTAGTGTTGTTATAATGACCTAAAAGCTATTTATGTTTTGTAACAAGTATTTTTAACATTATCTATAGAAAAGAACCAAGCGCCTGATCCAATCTGAAGCATATATCCAAACCAGCAATAAAAACAAACAAGCTAGACGACATAATTACTATAAAAAAAAACCTCACCGCTACCATTTGACATTTTTCTTTGTTCTAAAATCTACACTTATGCTTAAATTTATAGAGATATTAGAAATATCCAGTAGGGATGCCTCTTGTCTAATATTTGGACCTCAGAGATTGGAAGGTCTAGTTTTAGCTAATTGCATTTATTAGACGACACATGGAATCTTTTAAAGTTGAATGCAACATTTTCAAAGTGCGCATATGTACTGACGATGCCATTTTTTAAATTTTAGAGGCAAGTCTTTTTTACCAGAGTGATTTGCATCGTTAACGGACACGTATATAAGCATAAATAATAATTTTTTATTGTAACACGTCCTATGCTGAGAAGAATTGTCAGCGTAGCGAACACATCATCAATAACGGAGCAAAACGCTCTTAAGCAAGGAAGACTTGCCGCTGACTTTGATTTCTTCAAATATTAAGGATGATTTCTTAAAAAGGCACCAAACCAGGGCCTAAATTTGATACTTTATGGTTGGATTTAGTTGAACTAATGAGTCTTGTGAGTTATGATTTATGTCATATATATAGGGAACAGAATCAGGTGGCAGATGTTTTAGCAAAACAAGGAGCGCACGGCTCCAACAAGACCTTTTTCTCACCCACGGAGTTCACAAAGCTCACTCATGCTGCATATGTTTTGGACCAGAGCGAAACCCCTTGTGTTAGAGGAAGTACATACAAAATTCAAGATGTACCAGTATGAAATATTTTTTTTCAACAAGTTTTGTCTAAGTGAGATGAGAGTTTTAGCTTTCTCTTTAACTCGTACTAAACTGATGCTTCAGTTGATATTGTATACTTTGGACTGATTTTTTGCACTAAATTAACATAGCTAATCTCATTTTTAAGCAAAAATTTATCATAGAATTATTTTTTTGCTTTGGAAAGTGGAGATTAAAAGTGTTAATTTTGTTGTTTTTTGCCATGTCCTTAGTAAAATAGGTTCATTAGCACTAGTTGCCTTTTGATTGTAGGTTGTAATGCCATCATTTCCCGTTAATGTTTTTTATTGTAAACGCTATCATAGGGGCGTGGCTCATGAAAGAATATTTTTACGATTTTATTAATAAAATGGACCGGATATTGAATAAAAAAAAAAAAAAAAACTAAATTCCTAGGTGTGTTAAATTATATGCAACAGATAAGTTTGAGAGAGTTATATAACCTTGTGAATACTAAACAGCCGATTCACTGCCTAGATTAAAAACACTCCATTTGTTTCTAATTAATTATTTTTTACGAAATTACGTGTAATTTTGACTGATTTATAACATGTATGAAAATTGTCAAAATAAAAAAATTTAAAATTAAATCATATGATTTAATGTTTAAAATATATGATTAACTTTTGAAAATTTTCATTCCGACAATTTTGTAATGAATAATTAATTGGAAACAGAGAAAGTAGCCTTTAGAAGAAAAAAAAACGTAAAGACAAGAATACTTTAGGCTCTTTTGAGGAATGTTTATTGGATATTACGGTTTATTGTGTTTGAAGGGAAATGAATTCCCGACTTCATGGGTAATAATAACTTTTAATCCGGGCTGTGTGTTTAAATCAGTGGACTTTTATTTAAGGAACTGTTTGAACAATTCATGTAAGATGAATAACTATCTTAGAAAGGAAGCAGAGTACCTGACTCTGAGTCAGGGTTACTCTACTTCTCACAGCCATTGGATCTGCTAAGTCATGTACTCTGCTTTCTACAGTCATTGGATCTGTTACAGTTTAAATTTAATAACAGATCCAATGAATGTGGAAAACAGAGTAACCCTGACTCAGAGTCAGGTACTCTGCTTCCTCTTAGAAATAGGTTTATTAGACGATTTTGGAGACTTAGTCCCGATTTTGTCGGTAATTAAGGTTATCCGGGTGCGCAAAGAATGCATTGGTTTGTCTTTTTTGGGCAACTTTTTTTATGTTATAATTATATATTCTAGAGACTTCGGTCTCTCATATCATTTATATGTTCGATATGCCAGTTTAGCCTATAGAAGATCTCAATCTCTAAACAACGATTAGAGAAAACAACAAAAACATAGTAATACTACTTGATAAAGGTAACAACTTGAGTTTATAGTCACTAAGAAGAAAGATAATCTTAATGCACGTGCTTTTAAAATTAGCACCTAAACAACTTTAAATTTATAAGAAGAGAAAACAATTAACCGATTTTTCGAATATATATATACTCTCTTCGTCCCAAATTATAAGTAACAATAGAAATACGTGTAATTTTACAATGCAAAATTGGTGCACTTTAAATGTCGGCATTGTAAATTTCATAAGTTATTCATATAATTTAACATATTAACTATGCGAATAACTTTTGAAATTTACAATTGCAAAATTACACGTATCTATATTCGTTCATATAAATTGGGACGGAAAAAGTATAAAGCATAAACTCATAATACCTTATCCCTAAGCTGACCCGACATATAAAAACAAACATGACAAGAACTTCTATGGCCTCTAAATCTCAACATATCACAATACAAACACAAGCTCTGTTGAATATTGGCTTCTATTGATGAAAGGCAATTCATATAAATGAAATGTTACTACAAGAAACAGTTTACTCTCCACTCCGATTAAATTTCACTCTTAAATAAGCTATGTTACAACTTATAAACTAACGAGATTTTTTAACGCGCCTCGGAATCCATAATGATCGTTCGCAAGCACCAAGCTTCAAAAAATATATGAACATTGCAACTATATAATACTCCTATGAGTAGTAACTAATATCTATGATTTTTAAGTCCATCTCTGCTGCTAACGTAAGTGTTACACAAATGAACAATGCGCATGAATCATGATACATGTAATACGAGCCTAAAATTTAAGTTGACTTGTAAGCTAAGATTTACATAAAATTCATGTGAGTGTGAAGGTGGCAGTAGGCTTTATATAGGGTTAATTTCATTGTTAACCTCATATCACCGGTTCAAGTTCTTTACTTTCTAAACTTCTATCTAATTGATCCTTAGACTATGAACTTGTAAACACAAGGTCCCTTATCGATCAGAAACATATACATTGGATCCCTTGCGAGTTGTGATTGGTTTAGAATAGTCTAAGCTGATTATGGAAATTGGTATATTTACGAGCCAAGCTTAAATCTTGAGTAGTTTTGTTAATTTTCTTTTTCATCTATTCCTTTCGATATCCAAACCCATGGAATGTACAAAAAAACAATTACTAATAGACCTAGAGTTACTCATGTATCAACCAATATTAATATAATTCGTCCCGTTACATATTATCCCCTTAAATATACTCCATTAACAATATACTCACTCCGTCCATTTTTAGGTCTCTTTCATGCATTTCGGTAAATATTAAAATATATTATTAATTGCATTAGAAAGTTACAAATATAGTTATAATTTAAATTAAATATTTATTATTGTTAATTTTTGGAATGTATTCATTGCAATATTTGAGGATATTATATGACTTTTATCATTTTTTTATTGATAAATTAAAAAAACAAACAATTATTTTGGGACAGACAAATATGAAATAGTATACACTTAGGTATGATATACATGGCATGATATGCATGTGGGGGTTAAATTCACCAAATCTTACCGTATTTGATATTTATAGTCGGAGTAGTACTATTATGTATTTATCGTGTAGCATTTTACGGGATTGGGTGTTACTATTGGTCCCCCTTCCAACAAGCCAAGCCGTAATTGCCGGGTTTCTAAACGGCGGTGTCGTATCTTTATAAGATTTTACAACTAATATTCCTTCGACCTTTAGTTAAAAAAAAGACCAAACTACCCTTAGTATCACAGAATAATAGTGGATCTCATTGTAATTATTTATTTACAAGTGCCCTTGGACAGTGGAGAATTAAGTGGTTACTAGAGCATTTCCTATTGTTATAATTTCCATTTGTCAAATCATTAATCTATTCAAAATAAGGGTATATAAAAACCAAACTAAACCGATTAGTAATTGTTTTGGTTCTGTTTGAAAATTGATAAACCGATTCAATATGTTTGGTTTATTGTGTTAGTGGTTTTGAGAGCGAACCGAAACAAACCTAACTGATCATTTATATTTATGTATAAAATTCTATAAATAAATACATATTAGCATGAAAATTTAATTTATGCTCATGGCCGAATTACATTTAGGGGTACTTGCAAAATGCACATGTTACTATTGAGGATGAATATTTTAATTATATTTGATTTGAGTCTCGATAAATATGAGCATCTTATTACGTACTACTATCGTATGGTAAGGATGTGATTAAGGTTCCTAATGTGTCAAATGCTCTTGTGAATAACGAGAATAAGAATATGAATGTTTTGGGTAATAATGACCAAACATTAGATGCGTTCAAAGATCATAAGGACAGTAAAGGTAAAAAAAACACAAAAAATCTAGACAAGGTTCACAAAGATAGAAGATAACTAAGTATCAACTGTTGTTACGAGACAGAACATGGGATATCGCATTAATCTGAATTTGAAGAACAAGTGAAAGTCTGTTGTGAATATAGTTGATCAACACGAGAGTGATGCTGATTTTGTTTTTGGTAATATAGTTTGTGGTCCACAGGTGATGGTAATGTTAGATGGAGGGAGACTATTACTACATTTCGGACTTGAAGAAGAACCTGGTCTCATTAGTTAATTTTAAATCAAATTGTTGCAAAATAGTAATTGTGGGTGGAGCTATCAAGATGAGTAAGGGCGACAATCTAATTTTGAAGGGAAAAAGAAGCAACGACCTTAAATTTTCTTGAGGTTAAATCGGTTAAGTGTTCTCTTTGTTAGGATGTATCTTTACAACAGTCATCTTATTTGATTGTTTATGTTACAGTCAGATTAACCACCTTTACATTAAAAAATCAATAGTTAGATGGTGTTTTTCAATAACTAATTTATTTTTTCTATTTTCAACAAATTAGAATTTGATAAATTAAAAATAAATTGTATAACACGCTAAAAACTCAAATAAAAATATAGAACCCTAGGAGGACATACCATAAATTTAAATATTAATCAAAAATTAATTTTTTTTAATCCATTTGACATATTTTTATGCAAACGAGCTGTGAACCAGTCATATAGGATGACTGTTCCCTAGTAATTCCCGTTTGTTATAGGCAATAATACAAAATATATGTTATAGCATGGTGGTTCGTGAATTGTGTTCAAGTGATGTGGAGGTGTAAAATATGTAGAATCAATTGAGTAAATCCTTATATGTGAAAGATCTTGGTAATGGTTGGAAAGTACTTCACATGAAAATAAATAGAGATAGAGTTAAAGGTGTATTGTGGTTGATGTAACCTAATTACTTGGAAAAACTCCTTATTTAGACTCTGTTTGTTTCGATTTAAAATAGATGCAAAACAAACATTTACGGGTAAAATTAATTGTTTGGTTACATGTAAACTATTTTTTCTAGTAAATCTTTCCCACATTTAAGTGCAAAAGAGGAGGAAATGATTGCTCTAAAAAAAATGCCGATTTCCACCATGTAAAAGGAAAAATCATAAATGGAAAAGATCACAAATGGGTCATTCAATTCATATTCCCATTTCCTAATAAGATAAAAATCTGACTAGTAATTAAGGGAAATATGATCTTTAATATCTTTATATTTTGAAATTCTAGTTCTTTATTTCTTTTAAAAAAAATAATCCTACATCGGATTTAGGCCAAAATTTCTACCTTATTATAGAAAAATTAATTTTTTTTGTCAATTCATTTAAAGATTATTCAAAAAAGTTATGTCCCATATTGAAAAAAAACAATGATAAACCTTTAAGCGAATGTATTTTGAACATTCATGATTATCTATTATTTTTAAGACATTATTATGATTTTTTATTTATTTTAATAATTAGTTTTTTTTAATCTTTAAACTACCGGTCACTAGATCACTCATTTTTAAGCATTATATTTGGTTATATACTAAAAAATAGATATTACTATGATTTTTAATCACTAATGTTTTTTTCATCTGAAATATTACATTTAAAGTATCAAAAATATTTAGTATTTATTTATGCAACTTTATTTGAATTTAAGAACTAACAAAATTTTGAATTTCTGTAGAATTTTACGTGAAAAACTTTTCGTATACCAAAACGCTCGTAAATGAAATGCAAATAAAAGTTTTCACCGTAAAACTTTTTCTCGGAAATATTTTATCATAGAAATTTTTTTACTATGAAACAAACACAGGCTTAGTATAATTTGAGTAAGAAGTTTTAGAAGGTAACTATACTATTGTCTCCACATATGAGACTTGGTGCTTTGGTGTTTACTACAAATAAGAAAATTGAAGAATTGACTCGGGTTTTTTTTATCCGAATATAGTAGGTTTATTAATGTATGTTATGATTTGTACGATGTAAAATATCTCAAATGTTGTGCAGATGATGATTCAAAAAATGCATGCTCTGGGGAAGGGGCATCGACATACAGTTCGCCGATCTTGAGTTACGTACGAGGAACAGCGTATGTCGGTTCGAAGTATGAGAAATATGAGACTATAGATCGTCATTTTGTTAGGTATAAAAACTTTGATTATGCAGGCAGTATGGATAAGAGATGGTCAACTATAGATAAGATTGTTTTGTGATATTCAAACCGCAACTTTTCTGACCAAGAATCTGGTGTACCACAATTGTATAAAGCATACTAGAGTAAAGTATGATTATGTACGCGAGCAGATTGAAGATGAGATATTGATATAACAAATATTGATACTAAGAACAATCTTGCAAACATGTTGACGAAGATAGTTAGGGAGATGAAACCATTGTTAAAGTGCCTAAGGGCACATGTTACAGTGGTTTCGGGTTCTGCATTATTGTCACCTTTTACATTTACGGTTTTTATAGTTTTGTAGATTTGAAAGAAAGGTAGAGGTTTGTTGAAATTTGCCTTCATAACCTGTTAAGCATTTTTGCCTTGTAAAAGCGTAACTAGTGTTTATTTTGTTATGATGTCGAAATTAAATATTTAAAGACAAAAAAAAATGGTGTTTAAATATATTATAAAGAGGCAAATTTATTGTCTCTAATTGATCTACAAATGTCTACAATATTTTTTGGAGTGGTACGTCATACGGTTTATTATACGGTTTGTAGTTCTTGATCCGGTAATGATAAAGTGTTCGAAGTAAGCGATGCAATAGTGCTACTTTTTAGACAGTTAATTATATGTCCGGGAGTCCGTGATCCGTTAATGATGAGTTGATCCAAAATTGTGACATGGGTTTAAGCACAACTTGAGTTCGGATAATACTTTTGTTTTGTTGATATTATGCTCCTATTTTCGTTTCTTGTAATGTACAAGGTAGATATGACTAAACATGTGCATTGGACATAAGTTTAAATTGAAATTAATATGCATTACATTTACTACGTTTGCTTTGGTAAGAAAGACTGCTTGGCTTGGTCTAGGATTAAAAAAAATCGGAATACACTGAGTTTATTTTATAGGGTAAATATAGACATCCCTAAAGGCTAAGTTTTTAGTCTAAGGGATTTAGTTTTCAAATACTGTAAAAGATCGAGTCCAATCATGTATTTAACCGATAAATTTGTAGACATCATTCTGAAACTTTTGTTCAAGATGTAGCAAAAAGCTTTTTTGACGGACAGACTGCAGTTTCACCTTATCCAACTGGGCCTAGTGTCAACAATATCTAGGCTAGTCAAAAATGTAGGAAAAATGTGTTACTATCAAAAATGGAAGATGTGTATGTAAAACAAGTAATAAAAACTGTGTTTAGTTCTGAATCGTCTAATCCAGTTATATTCAAAGGATCAGACGGTTCAGACCTAAACACAATTTTTCTGACTGTGTTTTACACAGTCGGATGCGCTTTTTCCATAAAAAATCTAAAAGCTCAAGGACTATAAAGGAAAGGTTTGTTACTATTAAATGTAATAAAAAAAAATGTGTATGGAGCTATATATGTGCATCATATAATGTTACAACTTACATGTCAAACCTAGCCTTGATTTTAAGTTGAGAGTCTATAACAGAACGCTATGTGAATTGATTGAGAAAATGCATATCGGTTTTAATTGACATAATGTATAATATAATCGACCATCAATGACTGTCTATAAGAATCGCGACGAGCCGACATGTTCAAAAGACTTTTATTAGCATATAGGGATTAAAAATTCCTAGTAACTCAGTATACACTACATGAAAAACTCGGCATAGCAACATAGAATTTTACGAAAATTGTTTGTAAATTGTATGTCGCAAAATTTTAACGACAGAATAACGATATTTTTGTGTTGCTATTCCGACAATTTATTGCAGTGATAATTGATCATGCCTAACATTTTGTTAACTAATATGGAGAAAGCTCTTGCAGTCTTCCTACTCAAAATGAACTCTATTTCATCGTGACTCAAACCAGACCATCGTCTGAATGAGTGTTAGAAAGATATACTAAAATACATAATTTATTAACGGTTTTATTATTTATTTATTAATAATGAATGATTTATTTGAGAATAAATATGAGCAATATTGTCTATATTATTTATCTGTACATGTGTATTTATTTTGTATAGTAAGTGATTTGGTGTGTAAAACATGACTTAAACACGGAAGATCAAATCGCTGGTTCTAACAGAATATATTTTATCGTTAACAACTTTAAATGGAGTGGATTACCATCATTATAATTGTAGCATAGAGTTTTAGTAGGTCTGTTTTTACTACAGAGAACGGTTGAGTTTCGACTGTTTGTGCTAGTATAGTTAGAGTATACTAAACATGACAAAATTGTATTATTTTATGGTACTGACCGGAATAAAATAATTATAAATAAAGAATTATTATGATTATTTATACTTCTAATCTCTATATTATTTTCGATACACATATTTAGAATGTATACTGTTTTGATTTACAATTGGTGAGATTTGTTGTGCTCAACAAATCCGTACGTTGGACAGTAATATTATTTATATGGTGTGTGTTTACAATCGACGGAATTCATGTCCCTTAACAATCACGTCACTTAACAAGTATTGATGATATTCGCTCGAGAAGTTTATAAGTTTTGTTTGTGTCAAATTTTGTAAGTGAATTTTATATCCGATACAACAAATAAGTTAAGTGCTAAGGTCGAGAAAATATTGTGGCAAGTAAAATAATTGCCAGTAATTATTTACTCGGTGGATATTTGTAATTTTAACGTGTGGAGATATTTAATTATTTAGTAATATGCTTTCAAATATTAATTTTAGAAGGAATAAAAATGCAGTTATATTTTCTAATGGAAATGAATATAATTTACAGATAGAATATACTAAAATTGATAAAGTATTAATTAGAGAATACTATATTAATCTGGTTAATAAGATTATATGATATTTATTAATTAAGTACTAATTTAAGTAGAATTAAAGTTATAGGTTAAGTAGAAATCTATTCGTTCTTGTGCACTATGTCCATGTATAGCCTAAATATACTGTTCATATGTTAAACAAAAGATACAACCTTCATAACTCATATATATTGGAGTTAGTATTTTCTAGCAATTTTGAGAGTACAATTCTCTAAAAGGAAGACGTATAATAAAAATACAACAAAATATCAAGTGTGTTCTATCTGTGTCCGTTAATTATTTGTCTATCGTTTTTATATAATTCACATATACTATAATCAGGATTAAAGACCAGTTTTTCGTTGAAAAATCAAATGTGTTTCTAAAAATGAGATGAATAAACTTTTGTGCATAAGTAGAGCATATAAGCTTTAGAATGAAACAAAAATTAACATCTAATTTATTTTGAAGAGGTCGTAAACTTATATTTTGTCTAGATTTGTGGCAAGAAAAGAGCAGCGTCTACATTTATTTGGATGTCCAACAAAATTTCCCGAATAGTTGAATTAATGGTGGTCCATATGATCGATTATCGCCTAACCCACCATTAATTATAATATTATGCATTCATAAACTAGAGATATATTTTATAAAGAAAATTTGACTGCATTTTCAAATCCAAATCGTACTGGTCAAAGTATTTTTAAATTATGTTTTGTGAGATAAAATGTCTACAAAATATATACAAATTAGTTGATCAAAGCATCTATATAGAGCGGTTCGGTTTATTGCATGTTGATCTAACACAAACCAAACCACGTAAAAAATGAGTGGTTCGGTCTGTTGCGACTTGTTGAAATTTTAAATTTCAACACAACCCAACTCAATACATTTTAAGCGGTTTGGGTGCGTGTTGGGTTCGTTGTTTGTTCATTTTGATCCTTAAATTTAAAGAAATGCAAATTCAATCCCAAAAATAGAAAAATGAAACTCGAAAAAATAAAAGTCAAAAATTTCAAAATTAAACATTTACAAACTAAAACATAGTTACACAATACATGCACAAGATTAATAGATTGACATAACATTTTTTATTCATGTCTTTTACGTCGCTAAAATAAGATCGAAACGAGCAAATAAAAAATTAAACATGCGACATAAAACCATAAAATACCCAAACAACTTAAAGTTGTAAATTAAAAGATGGTGTAATCCGAAATTTTATGTGCTTGATTGATCACACAATCTATGGGGTTAAATGGTTTATTATATATATTTGATTATTGATATGTATATTTAATCATTCATATCTATATTTAACAAATTTAATTTTTTTTACGATTCAGCGGTTTTGTCCGCGGTTTAAAATTTTTAACCGAACCAACCCGCTTATAATAAATGCGGTGCAGTTTGATTCGTGTTGATATTTTAAAATTTTCAAACCAACTCAACCCGTGACGGGTTGGTTTGGGTTCCGGTATGGAACGGTTTGGTATGAGTTTTTGCCCATCCTACCTATATATACTCACAGGGAAACACGCACATAAATAATTGTTTCCGGATCTGAATTTTCACTTGAACTATAGAATCAGTTCACAAATTAATTGAAATTATCACTTAAAACTCTAAAACATTTAAATTTGGTTGTGTCAGTATATATCTTCGGCAAGCAAAGACAATCAATTTAATAATTTTTGGAATCATGAGATTTAATTTAAGAAATAAGTGTTACCGTTAGTAGACGTATATATATATATATATATGTCTTCTTAACTTAGTTATGATTATCTAGTTATAAAGAAAAAGAAAACTTGTGTTACATTTGCCGAGACTTTAATTTGATGTATATGCATTTAGTTCAATAAACTGGAATTTAATTGACTCGTGCATTCGAAAATCTGACTTGTTTTATAATTAAACTACAAATAGTTAATAATTAAGTGAATTAAATATAAATTATGTATAACATGGCATTGCATTATTAAGAAAAAAAATCAATTTCTCGAGCAAAGTTATGGAAACTAACTTCAAAATGTGTCCATTTATATATTACCTTGGTTACGAAATAAATTTGTAATACCAAAATGCTGCAGTGGCTTTCATTTTCTTCGTACCAAGATTGCAATAATGAAAAATCAAATAAGATAATCACATTATTTTAACTAGGGCTGAGTTAATTAGTCCGGTTCGATTCGGTTTTTGGCAAAACCGAAACCGAACAGTTTTTTCGATTTTCGGTTTTTTTATTTTTTGGACCGAATCGAACCGATTTGTTTCGGTCCGATTTCGGTCTTTCGGTTTTTCTTCGAGTTTTTTCAGTCTTTTCAGTTTTTTTCGGTTTTTTTTCGGTTTTTTCCGGTTTTTCAATTTTTTTCGGTATGGTTTTATTGTAAATCGAAACCGATTTATAAAAGTTTCGGTTTTTCGGTTCGATTCGTTTTTTCCGGATTTGGGCGTGACCCTAATTTTAACCATGAGCTACTATATGATAGATACTATATATATATAATGTTTGATAACATATGTATTAAAAACTTCAGTAAAAAAACATCAGAACTTCAAAGTTGCACGTATAACCATGATTATTATCAAAAACCATTTCTTAAACTTTTACTATATATTGAGGAAGGTAGGATCATTTGATTATAAAAACAAAACAAAACAAAAACTCCAAATAAAAAATAGACTACTTATTAAAGTAAGAAAAAAGTGGACAGCCACGTGGCAAAACTCCATCCGTGAGATATGGTAACAGCAAAAAGGATCACCAAATTACACAGTGGATGTAATTCTTCCTGAATAATAATAATAATAATAATACCGAGAAAGATACACTTTCACACACACTAACACACACACATAAACATATAGATACAGAGAGAGAAAGTGTGTGTTTGTGTGTGATCTGGTTTCATTCTCAACAACTGATCACTCAAGGCACAGAGCCAAAAATAAATTTAAAGTTACCAAAAAAAATAGTGCTGCTTTTAGAGCCCTTGGCGGCGTAGCAGAGCTGTAATTCCACGCCTTAAATGCATATAGATATATACATACATATTATTATTATTATTATTACTACTACTACTACTTGAATTACTCTACACCAAGAAAATAAAAATAAAATAAAAAAACTACCACCTAAATTCCCCACTACTCCTCTATACAAATATATACATATATGTGTCTATACAAAGAGAAGGAATTATATTCAAAGTAACTAGGGGCTGCCTCTTGGGCTATGGATTGTCAGCCAATTGTGTTGATATTTAGGTTGTTGTTAACTATCCCATGGCTTCTTTTTTCTCTCTAGGAGGTGCAACAACTAGTACTAATAACAATAATAATCCCAATAATCCTAACAATCCTAGCAATAATAATCCTCAAGGTGAGATCACTCCTGAAAACAACTGGTTCTTGTTTCGGAATGAAGAAATTCAGTACAAGGGTTTTGAGATTTGGCAAGATACCAATAACGAGACGCCTCAAGGCCTTGTACATCGTCCTAACCATCCGCTCCATGACCTTTACTCGGGTGCCGGCGCCCTTGCAATGGGCCCCGCAGGCACCGGAGGAATTAGGTAATTATTTTATTTGTTTTTATTAGTGATTAATTAGCATTTCTTGTGCTTTTTTAAATCGATTTTTATTTTTGTTTACTTTTAAGTCATAATTCTCTTCTTAATTTGTGAAATTTAATGATTTGACACTCCAACACGTAACCATATTTTGATTATAATATGTTTGAAAGAGTGATCATACATTTTATAGATGATATCATTTCTTGAATGTTTTACTTGATTCTATTTGTTTTGATATAGTCACAAAACTTTGTTATATTTTGGTTTAAATATTAATTTAAAATTACTGGTTTGACATATCATAAATGATATCATTTCTTGAACATTTTATTTGATTCTATTTGTTTTGATGGTCACAAAACTTTGTTATAATTTGCTTAAAATAATAATTGAAAGTTTCCCCCTTTTTAAAAAAAATTTATATTTTATTTGTATTTCAGGACGCCGTTTGATCTGATGAGGAGTGGAGGGGGAGGCAGCGGGGGGTCGGGAAGTGGGATCAGCTGTCAAGACTGCGGGAACCAAGCCAAGAAAGATTGCACGCATATGAGGTGTCGTACTTGTTGCAAGAGTCGAGGGTTTCATTGTTCGACCCACGTGAAGAGCACGTGGGTCCCTGCGGCCAAACGGAGGGAACGCCAGCAACAACTGGCGTCCCTTGGTCATGGAGAGAGGGAAGGGAGTGGCGGCAAGCGGATGAGGGAGAGCGGTGGAACTAGCTCTCTCGCAGTTGGTGGTGCTGGTACTAGTACGAGTCGCTTAGCCATTCATGCCTCAGGTACTTAATTAGGTCTTGCTTACAAGCTAGTACTAACAAATTTCTTGAAAGTGAACTCTTTTCTAGAAATTATCCTAGTATTATTATGAATTTTTGTGTATGTACCATCAATATCCCAAGTATTGTACAATAATTATGTCAAAAACTGATTTCAGGTATGTGTATTGTTGGAAACGCGTGAAATTTAATGTATAACGCTAAAGGAAACGAAAGTATTTAAATCTAGGGTTTCAATAATTGAAGTTTTAATCGTTGTTTTTTTTTTCCATTCAAGCGTCTCTTTAATTATCTTTTTAAGTCAATTTTCTTGAAACAAATTTATCTTAAGTTCGATTTAGTCAACTGAAAACTTGAATCTTTCTTCTGGAAACAAATCTCCTAAAAATCAATCACATAGAATTGAGTGTACAATTTTTAAGGTAACTACTGCTAGTGGAATTCCTATAAAAAAAGTTATAAAGTAATGATAAACATAAGAAAAAGTACCAAATCTTACTTACGATCTATAGCAGCATTTACTAAATATTTTTTTCTCTTTTAAATTTTTATTAGCATTGGAGATTGGAAATTTTCCAGCAGAAGTGAACTCATCCGCAACGTTCCGCTGTGTACGCGTAAGCGCTATCGACGACGCAGATGACCAGATTGCATACCAAACAGCTGTGAACATAGGCGGACACGTATTTAAAGGTATACTATACGATCAAGGCTCTGAAAATCAGTATGTAGCCGGAGACACCTCTTCCGGTACAGCTGGAGGAGGGCTTAACTTGATTACTGGTGCCACCGCTTCTGCCACGTCCGTAGCCGCCACATCAGCAGCCGCAGGTTCTTCCGTAGCCGGTTTTCTTGACCCTAATTCTGTTTACCAACAACCCCTTAACTCTTTCATTTACGGTACGCAATTCTTCCCCCAGACGAGATCTTAGAAGAAAAAATTTGAAAAAAACTGAAAAAAAAAACAACCCTACTCCTTTTCTCTTTCTATAGAACTAAATTTCTTTTGTTATGGGGATTTAAGTAGAGAAGCTCATTTTTATTTTTAGTGTTGATCTCTTTATTGTGAACTCTCTCAGTCAAATTAAGTTAACTTATGTTGTTCCACTTATTTGTTCATGTTGGTGTATAATGGGAGTGGAGTATGGGGAGATTCTTTTGTCCCTATTGTTTGTTTTGTTTTTCACGTTACATAATATACTTTATTTCTCTCTATATTAAATTTTCTCTCTCTATATTGAATTTAGTTTGAGGGATTTTGCTTAGATTTGATATGATGATTGAAACAGCTTTTGTTTTTATTTTTCCGTGTTATGTGTAACCTTGCCGGCTTTAAATCGGGGTTTTCTTGTTGGTTTGTACAAATGTTGAATGAGGTCTTATTAGTACTCTTTACTTTGAGTATGGGTATGGGTATGCATGAGCATTCTTCATTCATTCATGAATCATGTTCAAATTAATGAACTCCTCACCTTTAAAACGCAGAAAACTTTTTATTTTGAAATGCTAGATCTTTTTCGTATATAAAGTTTCTTAAATTGTTTTATTTTTCTGAATGATAGATCTTTTGAAATACCGTGTTTTTTGTACATAATAAAGTCCTTTATTTTCAAAATAGTTTTAGTTATACTTTATTTAATAGATGCACAGAAGAATTGTTACATTCTTCTTTTTATACAATTGTTGGGAAAAACCAGAATTTTCATTTAGTTATTGTTTAAAATAAAAAAAATGGGGGAAAACAATTTTTTAACACTCATTCATGTTGAAATAGTTGAGTACTATTTCCTTTAGTTTCATAAAATGCTAAGATTTGTTTGATGGAGATCCAATCAAACATTTATAAGTTGGAATTATTTCATAATTTGTTCTTAGTAAACCTCTGTAGGATTTTGTAATACAATATCAAACCCAATGAAGTTCGTATGACTTGTTAATATATGAATTTTTCTTCGTTGTACTATGGCTTAGTGTCATAATTTATCAAGCTTTTTGTATTAAGATTTGGAAACGCAAAAACAACTCCCTCAATATATCATCTTCTATTCAGAAGAATTCTTCATTAGCGAACTCGTATTTGGCTTGTAAAGTATATAGTTCATGTCAATTTGGTTTAAAGCGAACACGAACCGAAGATCACAAGCACGGGGAACAAAAGAAAAAAACTTCTATTCAGTCCATCTGAATCCTTAGATTTTGTTATGAATTATAGTATAACGGGAATAATTGAGTTTTGAGCTCTATAGGTGTTGTTTGCTTTTTTGCTTCGATAATGTCAGATTCTCTATAGTAATTTGATGTGAAGATATTTAAATTTATCCTTTTGATAGCGTTTGCAATTTTTATTTTCTCCAAAACTTAGTAAAAAGAACCCCAATCATTCACTATTTTTTTTTTTGTTCATGCGTTATCATAGATACACATACACATTCGTAGACACATTTATTTTTACTTCTTAGTATATTTAAATATTTCATTGGTGAATTTCTTTGTTTGTTGAATGGACACATAGATGTGACCTGCATAAAAAGAAGAGGATATGTTCATCATCTTGTGTGGTTGTACTATAAATGCTATTTGAAATTATATACAACAATCGGTGCAGTAAAAATATGATAATTGCCTTGATAATTCTGCATTTCGTTATATTGATAATTGCCATCATAATGCATGATTTGTCTCCAAGTACAGATATAGGGTCTGTTGGGGAAAAAAAGAAAGATTCGAAATTTTCCTTTATTTGCAAATTTTCTGATTCATATAACATGCAGTCATAATTTCACATAATTTTTGACTGCGAAATTTGTCAATTTTAATACTTCTATAGATTGCTCACATCCCCATAACAAACTTTCTATTTATGCAATTATGCAAATGACTATTAGCAAAAATGATACTACTGTCTGGGGGTATTGGAAATTTGGCATCTCTTTCTTGTTACTTATTTGTGACTGACCCATGATTATATGCGCAGTTGCATATTTACATGAAAGTATGTATATAATTATGTGATAATTATGGTATAGTTGTTTTAAATGTGATACCATGTACCGTGGTGTCATAAATTTCAGTATGTATATAATTATGTGATAATTATGGTAGTTGTTTTAAATGTGATACCATGTACCGTGGTGTCATAAATTTCAGTTTACTAGTTTCTCACTTTCCCATAACTTGAGTAGTTCCTTGTTAAGAAATAAGTATTGAAAACATTATTCGAAATGTCTACTGTTATTTTACATTTTTTGTCTCCCATGGATGGTGTACTGGGAAATATATCCAAACATGTAGTTGCGCCGTTGAATCACATTTTGAAGAAATTCGAGTTCCATTTTGGAAACTTGAAAGAATAATATATTTAGCTTTCTTTTATTTATGTTACTTTTTTGTAGTGTCTTTCAAATATGAATGGCTGCTAATGATTTTTTTTTAATGTACTTGATTTGTTTAGTAAGTAGTAGTAACAAAATAGATTCATTGACTTCTAGAAAAAAACAAAAAAATAAAAATCGATATTTTTATGGAAAGGCTTTTGGAAAATTATCGGATTAATTATTTGGTTTTCCAACTTGCTACTATCTCGTTATTTCACAAAACTCTCCAACTCTTTTAAAAACGCATATTGTGTAGTCACACCAATTAGAGAGAATCTAACCCGTAGACTTAGTTTACAAGTACATAACCCAATTCGTAATTTAATTGACCTTTTGGTTGAATTGTATCCTTAAAAAGATACAATGTCTGATCATTATCTATGATGTTTATATTTGTTAATGATTCAAATTATACAGTAACTTCTTTTTTGATACATGTTCAACTTCATGATGACGTTGGTACTTTTTTTTTAAATTTTTTTTAAAGAAAATATTGTTTATCGGATTATGATGATGTTGGTAGTCGGTAGATTCTTGGAAGTGTATATGGTACTCCCTCCTTTCTTCCTAAATAGTCGATCACTCTAATTTAGAAAGTACATAAATAATTGATAACTTTTCTTTAGTAAATAAATATTTCTAAATTTACTATTGTAACCATTTACTTACAAATACAATTTTTTGATATGACAGTATGTTCCTTTTTGTGGGTACTATAACTGTTTTGAAATATGTCTTAAAATTTATAGTATGAGAAGATTCTCTTTCATTTTGCTTGTGTAGTCATTCATAATTAATGGTTTTTGAAGTTGCAATAGGTAAAAACTAATGTGGAACTATTGAATATATGACCCTTCTTTTGTTTTTGTTTTTTCACTTTTGAAACTTTTGGAGCTTTGAGTGTGATTGAAAAGTTGACCACATGACTGGCTAGTATGTTCGTTTATAATTGGATATATTAATAAGTGGCCTTTTGTTTTACATGTTTATGGTTTCTTCATATTCTTATATGTAAGGATTTGAGAAATTTCGACTTCATATTCAAATTTGTTACTGTGAACATGAATCTATGAGTAATAAACTTAAAGAGCGAGGTATATGATCAAGGAAATACATGAAATTTAGTTAGGTACATATTGCTAATTAAAAAAGAACTACTAACATGAGTTTATTTAAATACGGAAGTATAAATTCTATTTTAGGGAAGTATGTAATTTTTGTACTCGTTTGTATTATTAACTTGGTTGGACAAGGTGAAAGAAAAAGGCATAAGCTAATTTGTCTCATTGCAAATTTGCATTGCATGCATAGGGCCAAAAACAAAGATTAGGGAATTTTCTTTTTGGCTTTTCCAATGAGCTTATACTACTGTTCTTGACATTTTTGCTTTAATAGAAGACACAGAGGAGACTTGAATGGTGATGAAAGACAATCTCTTAAATTTTTATGGCTAAAGAATTGTTTTCTCACTTTACCATTTTTTTACTTTCCTCGAGCATTGCAAAACTACTAAATGCTCATCTGCTTTCTTTTTCTTACCTTCATTAAATGCTCATCCGTACATACATAACAACAGTATCTTTTTCAGATGGATTATTTATTATTATGCACCGTATATTATATTACCTTATAATATAGCTTAATTAATTAGTCGCCAAGGAAATTGATAAAGTACTTTATTGTTGTGCATGGGGATACTTGCATTATACAGTTATTTTTAACATTTGATTATCCAAAAAATATAATTAAGATACTCCAGTAGTTTTTTTTTCTTATAGATGAATTATCAAAATCAATACCTAAATCATCTGTGAGTAATTAAGAAAGAAATATCTTTCTTGATGAAATCTTCATAAATCTTGTAGGTACAGCTACTACAATTTATTTGGTGCAAAGCCATGTATTGTCGTTAAAATGAGTATTTCATCAGTAACTAATGGCCGCAATGACCTTAATAAGCAGAATTCATGTCGTTAAAATGAGTATTTTCACTTGAAACTAATCTAATTTACTACCATATTTGTCATCTAATATAAAACTTATTTCGGTAATTTGTTGTGGTATGTACCCCAGAACTAAAATTTACCAAATAATAATGGTACAACTCGGAATGTTGATTACATTTCAATAACTCCTTCAAACCTCACCCCCAAAAAATAGTCCTAAGCTAAGGCATAGATTGGTAATTAAGCAAGTTATTGTAACACCAAATTTCCCTGCAATTAGACAAAAGTATTTAGGGAAACAATAATCATTTTGATGATAAACGTCGAAGTGATAAAGGAAAATATGTAAGTACTACAAGGTGCAGAGGAAAATATTAGAAACAAATAAGTTCCAATTCAACCCCAATAAATAAAAAGTGATAAATTCAATTGACATCGACGAGAATAGTCTTTTAAAAAAAGCGAATCTAGCCAAAAATTAGGTGTGGAGCCTTGGTAGGCGGAGGTAGGAGTCCGACTGATTAGGGGGTATTAAACGGATTAAACAGTGATTACACAGAACTAGACATGATTAGGCGTTGGGCGACTTTTTCCTGTTAACCTCGTTAGGGCATTCTAAAACATTAGATGAGAATGATATAATATAGAAAAAGATTATGTGTGTTCGCATGGATCGAAGCAATAGGGTATAAATTGGGGAAATTTGGGTTGCAAATGGTTTGTATAACAACGCATAAATGATTGGTACATAAAAACACTTTTAATATCAAAAAATATAATAGTTAATTCTTACTTAAGAATATGTGCACATGGAAAATAGTACTAGGACAAAATTACGCTTATTGTTGCTACTTGATTCTTATGATTTTATTTCTTCCTAAAAATTTGACTTGAGCCAAATTTGATGAAGCTCTATGATGCTACTTGATTGAGTTTATACTAATTCTATTATATATATATATATATATATATAATAAAAAAGAATGAATCACAATCATATATTGCTACATAATTCAATTTAATTTGATTTTCTAAAAAATTGAATTAGCCATTTTTTCTTGACGAAAAATTTGTTATGCTTCTTAAAAAAACCTCAATGGCGCTACTGGTTCTTATACATATGGTGCTACGTATGTTTTGCCGTATTATTTCTATGCATCGGTATATATTTGCTTTCGCCTTTTCTATTTATTACCTAATTGATGCGACTTGATTTAGTTGGTATAGTCCTATATAGTGAAAAAATGGGTTCCGAAAAATGTATTGGATCTTTTTATTTAATTTTATTGGTATACGTTTGGCTTTTATTTTTAGTAGGTCTGTAAATGAGACGAGCTGTTCATGGAATCGTTCGTGTTCGTCTCGACTAATGTTGAGTTCATTTTCGTTCATTTATAAATGAACACGATAATGAATAAGAATATAGTGTTCGTCTATTAAATGAACTGAACATGAACATGCCTCTGTTCGGTTCGTCTAAACTCGTGTTCGTGTAACTATATATAAAGTTTGATAAAATAAAAAACTAAATCTATTAATGATGTAATAAAAACTAATATCACTACACAATTAATAAACTTATTTATGATATAATAATATAAATGATGTGTTTGTATTATTTCGAATTTATTATGGTAATTTATATCATCATACTATAAATACAGTCAACGATAAAATCGTGAAGTATTCAACTCGTTAAGTTAATCATACGTATGTAAAAAATAATTTATACAATATATAAACTTAAAGTTATATGTGAACTATTTTATCCAATTTAACAATATATTAATATATGATAAATCTAAAATATATTTTAAAAAGAAAGTTTTTTTTTCCAATTATTGAATGTTTTGGAAGAAATTAAATGTTCACGAATAACTCGTGTTCGGCTCGTCAAATATTCGGTTCATGTTCATCAAATGTTCGTTCGTATTTAAATAAACATTAACTGAACATGAACAAGAGTTTTAGTTAATAAACTAAATATGAACTGAATCTTGTTCGTTTTCATTTACGGCCCGAATTTTTAGTACCTAATTGATAAGCACAAATATGTTATGTGTGAGTGAATAGTGATAATAGTCCACACCTATAATTTCTTAGCATTTTTCCATATACTCACACATTTATTAATAATGATGAGAGTACTACAATTATAGAAATGCTATAAAAAGTTCAGGGAAAATGTCGTCATCTATTATTTATGTACATAATTACAATAAGTGCAAATTAATTCATGAGAATTAGCATAGTATATGGTAAGTGAGAGGGAGGGTATATATATCAATAAACATAAAAGATTAATGAGGTGTGAGGGTATAAGACCCGATTATATGTACACAGTAAATATCCATCACTTTCTATTAACAAAAATCAATAAGGGATAAATTTGGAAAACTGGATTGGTTGTTATAAATACACAAATAGAAACTTAGTAAATTTATATATATATATAGCCAATTAGGTTAGAAAATGATGATTTTTATAGTCTCATAGTCTTCTTTACCGACGTTGAATGGTTTAGTCTAATATCTAAACCATGGTTTAAAGGAGTAACATACAAGGACTCACGAATCGGAAAAAGCTATTTTTTTTTTTAAAATTTGAACGGACATATCAACATGTCTTCTCCTTGGGACCTTGACCGATCGGTCGGTCATGTGGCCCAGAAAATGATAAAAAAAAAATGACAGCGATCACCCAGACCCAGGGGCGAAGCCAGGATGTGTAAATGGAGGGTGCCAAAATATATGTACAAGTAACATATTTTTATGGGGGGTGCCAAATCTACACCTAAAAAGAAATTGTACTAAAAAAAAATTGCGTCACTTGGGATTTCTAAAATTATGGGGGCACCCGATCGTCCGCACTTAGCACCGATTGCTAGACCAATCGGTCGGTCTTGCCGGGACTGATTTTTCCAACTTTTTGAAACACTTGTAACTTGATCGTTTAGACTCCGAATTGACTTCCGTTTTGCACAGTTGTGTTAGTTATCAAATAATCTATTTTTTAAGGCCTAAAATATACAGTTTATATTTTTGAAAAATATCAAGTATTATATCATCAAATAATAGAACTGGTTGCATTATATAAAATTATTAAAACATAATTAATAAAATCAATTAACGAACTCATGGTTCAATACGTTCCAATAACTCAACTCGCCTACCGTATCCCTTTCAAACTTCCACCATCATCCTCTCCTTACCCTTCAAAGTCATGGTCGTGCAAAATATGCCGTTTTAATCGTTGTTAATTTTTCTCTCCTCAAAACTTAAGGAGACTTGTTCTGGCCATCGAATTATATCATCCTCATTGAAACTTGGTATTTTCGAGTAATCCTCTTATTGTTCCCCACCACTTCGGTCGTGATTGGGGACAACCCCAACCGATTATTGTCATTGCAATTAGAGTTCATCCTCCATTTACCGCTACAACTGCGCAAGCAAATGTGCGCCCCCACATCTATTTCATTCCAACATTTTTGTGCAAAAGGCCGTCATCTCCTCTTTCATGACCGAACCTCCATTTTTTACGAAACTCCAAGAAACAACTATAAAGTTCGTTAGAATCTGATGGCAGAATACTATGCTCTGAAACTAACGTTGGAAAGGCTGTGAGGCTCGACCACGATAGTGGTGGAGTGACGGTAAAGCCCCTCCTTTATAGAGTCGTTAAGTTTACGTTGGTATCATGTGACTTGGAGGTCACGAGTTCGAGTCGTGGAAGCATCATTTGAGCGAAATGCAAGGAAAAGTATATATATTAGGCCAAAAGTGGTCCAACCTGGGACACATTTAGTACCAGTTTACCCTTTTATACCCTTTCCGAGACTCCGTAGCCTTTTTTCAGATTTCATATATACTCTTTTTTCGGACTTCTTATATTCATTTTTCCTGATTTTGATACCCAACTTTTTTGTGTGTGTGTTTGTGACGTTTTCTTTTCAAACTTAATACCGTTTTTTTCTTCTAGATTTTATTGTTTTTTTCAAACTTCGTACCCAGGTTTTTTAGAGTCATTCCCAATTTTTATCAATGTCATTATTTTCAAGTTCATACACCTTATTGTTTTAAACTCACTCATTTTGGTAAACTCCTAACACAATCTTGTTGCGGGTCTTCCCCGTTACTTGAAGTTCGTATTCATTTATGGTTATTGATCATAGTCAAACGTTACCACCGTCCTCACAAGTAAAAAGTAAGAATAGAAATAAAGTATTGGAGAATTTAGTCGACGGTAGCGGTCACATCCAATTTATCAAAAAACTAATTTTCAATAACCCTAATTCGGATGAAATTAACATTGGTCAAGATTTCAAACTCAGATGACCAAATTTACTCCCCAATTAATTCAAAAATCCCCCCAAAGCCTCCCATTTTAATATATAATTCGATCTAACGGGTCCAAATCTAAAAAACTCAACTCGTTTTTACCAAAATACAATATAGCTTAAAAACCCGTAAAATTTCTTAAATATAGAACACGGACACTAACATAACCAACTATGGAGATAAAGAGAGAAATAATAATTTAGAAAATTCTAGTTTTTGAGGGGGAAAAAAGTTTGACATGTGTACTTTTAGTGATATAGTTTCAGAAGTAATACATTTTGATAATTTTTTCTATATCAATCACAAAATGATTCACGTTCCTCCATATCCATATTGCATCTAACTTCACGATGGATATGGAAGAAAGTGAATCACTTTGCGTAGATGATTGTAACTTGCACAATTTTTGATTTTTAAAGACAAAGTCACACGACTAAATTACATGAAAGTTGGGAAATTAAAAAGGTAACATCCTTATTACAAACTTATTAAAATAAGCAAACCAAGTTTAGAAAAATGCTCATTAGAGAGTTGGTCAATCAAGGTACTCGCTATCATAATAAAACTAAAGTTTTGTCGTATTTTTTTGGAACAATACCCAAAACATACAATTAACCAAAACATATTATCAAAATATACAACACTTAAAAAAAAATTCCTAAAACATACAAACATACAATTACACATATTTATTAGAGTTGTATGTTTTAGGAATAAAAGTTTTACTTTGTAGTTTTTATAATTAGATTTGAAAAATTGTATGTTTTTGTAATTTTTCCTATTTTTTTTGCAAGGGAGAGAGTGATTCTATTATATACGGCAACTGTAAAGCCTTTTTACTAGTAGATTAGGGTTTTCTTATTAATTACAGTTAGGCTATCCTCCCTAATCCTATACAATTAACATGCATAGGGTGAGCCCAAACATACATAAATGTAACTGCCTAAATGTATAATTACTAAGGGTGTTTAATTATTTATGTATCAGTATATCTATGTGACTTTTTCACTCTCCTTTCTTTTATAACATATATTTTGTGTACATATATAGTATATAGTGTGGTCCCATTAACATTATTAAACTTAGCAGTAAAATAGCAAGATGAGAGTTGCTCAAGGTTTACCTTTTGCTCTACACGTTTTGCTGTCGAAAAAGTCACCTTCGTTTCCGTGAAAAGTTGCGAGTTTCTGTGTATTACTTTTGTCAAATGTCACTTTCATTACCAATATATACGTATAGTTACTATACTAGAAACTTTTTTTTTTAGTATAATTCAGTGAAATTCTTTAAGAGTTTTTCTCAAATAGAAAATATTTTCTATTATTGTTTGTAACCAATGGAATGGAATGTATGTTGACTGTATTATAACATGTTAATATAGACGTATAGAAACTAACATGTCTATTTTTATTAGCAAATATACTACTTGGAGAACCCTTTGGTAGGACATAAGTTGAACAATAAATCATAATATTTCTTAAATTCATTTGTTTGTCCTCACACTTCTTTCTGAATGCAAAATTTGAATAAACTGAATAATCAAAATCATCTGTTCCAAAATTTATTAACGTTTGTATGCAATAACTAGTGTATAACTTTTGAATAATTTTAATTACACAATTTAATGTTTATTGTGTAAAATGTAAAGAAAAAAGAAAACTTCAAATGGAATAAACAACTTTTTTTTAAAAAAATTCTCTCCAAGAAACAAACATCTCTAGCTACTTAAAATCATGAACATGACTACTTCCAGCCAAACGAATGTCATGGTGTTTTTTAAGAAATTAGTCTGATCAAAAAAGTTTTAGGTTATAGGGATCGATACATCTTCAAAAAATGTACGATATAAAAAACATTCATCTCAATTTGACAGTACCCTAATCAATTTTTATGACAAAAATAAACTTCCACCCGAAACAATGTCACGGTGATTTCTAAAAATTGGGTTGACAAAACATTATTTAGGCTATTGATTTCGATCAATCTTCTAAACTATACGTTTTCATAAAAAAATCATCTCAATTGAATAACCAAGTAATTTTTTATAACAAAAAAAACACTACTTTCGCCCAAATAATTAGTGTCATGTTGTTATTGAAAAATGACCTGAGGAAACAACTTTTAGACTAAAGGTTGGGATAGATATTAATAATATATACGATTTGAAAGGAAACATCTCAATCGGATCGGATACGTGAGTCGCTTTTTATGATAAAACAAGTCCAAATACTAGTTTCGGCCGAAATACTGTTACGGTGTCATTTTTGGAAATTGTTCTTAGAAACAACTTTGAGGAGCTATGTGGTTGGATGCATCTTAAAAAGAAATACGCAATTTCAAAAAAAACATCTCAATCGAACACTTGAGTCGATTTTTATAACAAAAAAGAAGAAACTAATAATGACAAACCAAAAAATGCAATCGAACAACGAGTATATATTGTATTGTATTTCAATGTTTGGAAATTAAGTAAAATGGTTTTGTTGTTGAAGGTTTCCCAAACTATATATATATATATATATGTGGAAGAATCTGTAAATTGTATTTGAAATAGTTACTATGTTGTTGAAGGTTTTCAAACTAATTATGCAGTGACTTGACCTGTATTTTATCAGATAAATTAGGAGTAAAAAATGTAAATATGATTTAATTTCATCCGTGTAAGAAGCCATGAACCCAATTAGGGTTCTGCTCATAGCTGCCCATACGTTTCTCTAACCAAATAAAACAACAAAAGTCCCCTCTCTATATATATCTAAACAATATCAGACTACTTATAATGGTCTACGTCTACAAAGAAAATAAATAAACGATTTATAACATTTGAATTAAAACTAATTATATACATGTATGTATTTTTTTTCATAGCAACAATCTACCAAAATTAAAAACAAGTATTCAAACTAACAGGCACATGATCAACAAGAAGTCGATAATTCCATGCTCCGTTAATTAAGAAAAAAAGGATTATGAGCAACACAAACTGATAAACATATACATTCGAATCAAAATACGTTTAATTATATATATGTTAGTAGTAATTAAACTGTATTTTAGTTCAATTGCAATCTATTTTTTGGTCAATACAAACCATGGGAGTGGATTTCAACGGAAAACTCTGGCAACGTTAACAGAGCTCCATTATTGTGGCAGTGACGGTGGTGGAGATGATTTGTGGTGGTGTTGGTTAACATATATGTATATATATTTCTTATGTTAGTAATTAAGGGTAGTTATGTATTTTTAATACTTGTGTATATTTATGTATTTTATGTAAAACTTAGTTGTTCATTCATATCATGAGTTTTTCCCTTTATGCCTCTTCGCTACTCGATTGATGTACATATGATTATGAATAATTCTTTCCACACCTTTTACACTCATCCATGTACTTCTTGAGAGCACTGACAACAAAATTACAGTTTTCTCCTGTATCGTTTTTAACTTTCTGCTCTCACAATTAAATGTATGGATAAGTGTAAAAGGTGTGCGCATATTATTGCTCGAGGATTACCGAACCCTAACAATGTGATTTTAGGTTAAATTTAAAGAGAGAGATTGATTAGCGGAAAGTGAGGTATCAGATATGGATCCCCCTTTTTTTTTTATAGCTGTACCTAGCACCCGGTTTAGTTTTAAAATTTTACCCAAAATCTTAATAATAGCAAGTGCAAGTCAGTAAAACTTGATTAGTTTCGAAAATGTACTGAACCCTAATTTCCGCTTCCGTTAGGTTAGAACGGTGCCTATAGACCTCACTACTCTCCACTTATTCTTAATGTAGTAAACTTGAAGCCAGACGACTTTCTTCAAACATTTCTACTTATATAAGATAAACTTTACTCGATTTAGGATACTATCAAGTATTGTTAGATAGGCATGATTTCTTTTGAGCACTGCATCATATAGAATACGACATAAAGTTAAAAAGGAGAAGCAAATTTTAAAAAACTTCCCCCCCAAAAAGGAAAATAACTTGATAAATACATAATGGATCATTCTGGTTAAAAGACACTCCTCATCATAAGATTTAAGTACCTATATCCTCTACTCATTAGGAAGAACTGAACGAGTACGGGTGTAACTTTGAAGAATTCACCATAAAAGAAAAAAATTGCACTTCCACACACATGAATTGTTTTTAACTTCCATAAGAGTAATAAACAAATACTGATGTCTCAAGTAATAGATTGCAAAAAATGTCAAGAAGACTTGATTAATTTTCTCCCAAATGTACAATTCCAGCTACGAGTTGCGGTCTCGGTAATCCTTAGCTACCTCATTTGATGTTACCTACCAGGGCTGTAATTTGTATCATTATGTAATAGCAGAACTCTTGTAATCTGTGAATATACACCTAACTTGTACATAAACCTCTCCTTTATCATAAAATTTATAGTGTCAAGAAACTTCACGAAAAAACAAACGGAGAATGAATGCAGTGATACACGACTTCATGGGGTATTTGGCAGCAATTTTATTGAAACTTTTGGGTGTTTAAAAAAGTGAAGATTATGGGCAAAGTCGCCGGAGTGAAGTTAGAAAATCTTGAGATTACTACTTCCCACGTTATGACTTGACATCCTCATGATCAACTCCATTGCACATTTTCTCAATTTTTGGCTTTCATGGATTGCTTGTAGACCACACTGAAATAATATGGAGTACTTTGAAAAAAAACAGACAGAAAGGCTTCATTTAAGGAACAAAGTTGTGTTTGCAACAAGCTAAAGTTCTATGAAATCATTTGCTAACTCTGTAACTTGATTTGATGGCCCAATAGTGGTCGTTCCATGAAATCATATGTTAATCCTGTTGCATGATTTGATGGTCCCAATAATGTATTGTTACTTAGTTACAAATATCATATCCCAAAAAGTGAAGAAAGAACAAAAAAAACAAAGCAAGTCTGTATAAATTATCACTTGGTGCTGCACAATGAAAAAGGTTACATTGACCGTTTAAAAACAAATACAATGCCATACTAAGAACCACTCCTCGTATGAACCAAGTTGGGTTTATAACTTTTTCTCCCAACATTTACAAACAAACTAAATAAATAACACAATGTTTTTTATAGTCATATAGCTTCACCTGGTACTCCGTTCTGCATTTAAAAAGCCCGGGGACCGAGGATGGACAAACATACAAATAAACTATGACTCCACAAAGGACCGTTTAGCCCCACTTTAATCAGAATACCTATTGCTTCTAAATTAATGTACCATATGCAATTTTCTCCCTTGAAGCGAGCATGGCATATTGAAATCTAGGTTCTAACTAAAGAGCTTAACAATTTTACTTTCTCTTATTCTTTTCTAGGCACGCGTAGTTTACTGTCTCGTTTTCTGCATTTTAGCCAAATCAATTCCTTATGGGCTGGGTCGTCGTAGCAGAACATATGGCCTCAACTGTTAACCGTTTCAACACATTTGGACAAGGGTCTTCCTTGAAGTTACTATTGGATATAGTCACTGAACATCTTTCTTGGCCTATGCATTTCTGTAAAATCAGCAAAAACTTTAGGGGTTAAATTCAAGAACTTTAGAGGTAAGATAATAATGCGCACTTGTGATTTTGGGGTTAAATTCAGGAACTTGTGACTATGGAAGTTCAAAAGAAATCTTGCTTTCCGTTTGCGGAAATTTTTGTCCAAGAATCATACTATCAGGCAAACAAACAATGTGATGTAACCAATTCTTTTTCTGTAAAACAATGCAATAGAGTGTTGCTACATTAGTTTGGATCTAGAGTATTTTACTAGACATTTGTTAATTATTTGATTTTGTTTGTCCATGTCTTCCTTTAAATTTCTGGTTTTTAACAAAAAATGTCCAAGAATTTCAAGGACACAAGAAGGTTGGCAAATACCTTCTCTATGGTTGAATAAGAAGTATGAGCATGGCAAGTTCCTTGTTGATAGGTCCCACAAGTTCCCATAGGAGTACCAAAGCTTGCAAATTTTATAGAAGAAATTGATTGACCCGAAGCACACTGAAGGTGCACTTTAGGCCTGTGAAGTTCTTCGGGCTTTCCATAACTTTCGATATGCCAGTTTTTTATCATAGGGTGGTACTCCGCCACATCAGCACAAACACTACTCACTGACCTTTTCACTAGTGTAATTTTGGTGGGATTCCCTCCCAGTTCCTCAAAGAGCATCAATAAGTTATTTGTGGGCTTCAACCATGAACGCGGAACATGATACCTGAAATGTCAATTGTATTTACCATTTAATACAGAAAATTTATTTGTAGCTTTTGTCATTGTGTATCGACATACACAAGTGATCTTTTACCGAAGCTTATATAGTGTGTAGTTAGAAAAATGCGCCCTCAAGTATTGCGTATGACTTGTGTTTACTTTTATGCCATTTGATAACTGTTAAAAACACATTTCCATCATTAAATTCTGATTTCGTACAGAAACATATACGTAAAAGTTAGCAATTACTACCATAAGATCCACAACCTAAAGATATGTTTGTGCATATCCTATACCAAATAGCAAAAAAACATTGGCCTGTTGAAAAACCGTGAGAATAGTGTGGAAGAAGGAAAACTTGGATAGACTTTAGTGTATAAGTATATGATTTTTATAGTAATTAGTACCTAAACATTTGTTCATTTTCTATTTAGTAAACTATGTTGAAATGTACTAAACCACCAAGAAATACTTGTATTAATCGGAAAGTTTGTTACAAGTTGGTGAACAAATTAAATCAAATGTGAAGTTAGTGTAAAATATTAAAATTGTCCCTTTTAATGCGGACAAACAAAAACTAACTGAAAGCTTATCCATGACATATTTTATCTAGCAAAACAAAAACATCTCTGTACATGAAAAATATACAAACCAAATTATACATAAACAATGAAGAAGGGTTAAAGAGTTTACCATCGTTGAGTTGGTTCCCCACATCCGACTTGGCACTTTGGGGGTCTATAAGTGCCTGAATAACTGCATTGGTCGCAATTACCATTAGCATATGCTGTCCAATATCTACCAATACTCTGACCATTAATCCAAACTTGACCTTTCCCCATACTACTCATATCTAATGCCAGTGGCTCATCGCCATCAGGTGCATCAAAAACAGCCTGCAGGTGACAATTTCAAATTACATGCATTTACATACAACTATGTTATACTGATTATCGGAGCGTTATTATTAAATTCTACTTTTCTCAAATAAAAACATAATTTGCATCTTATGCCACTTCAAAGGAGTTCTGAAAGACTTTTACCAATAGATACACTTATTGCAAAAGACAAACCGATGAATTACCTTATACCACGTCATATTGGAGTTTTCTAGCAAATTTCAAATTACCCACACACTAAGTATGCCCACGTCTCTTAATCCTTGGATGGTTCTTGTCATACGGATTAAGGCGTTACTCGAATCAACACAAAAGCTAAAAGTAACTTCCAAATTATAATATCCTTCAGGACTTTCAAGTATGCTGATAGGACACTCAAAAAGTTCACTAGGGAGTATAACAAGTGTTTTACAAATAAGTTTACTTTTTGCAAATCAAAACATGAAACATTTTACACCGTGTCACGTCAAATGGAGTTACATAAACATGATATTTTATTTACCTTACGCCATGTCAAAGGGAGTATTATAAGATTGTTATAGAGAAAGTTATCTTTACAAATAAAAATATAATATGTACCTTATGCCAAGTCAAAGGCTGCTGTTTTTGTGCTATCAGAGAACCTTGCATCCAGTCAACAGAGGAAACCCCATTTGGAGATACAAGGTTCATTATCTCTCCTCTTAGTCCAACCTGTTTGATATGGCATATGTAAGGCACGTATACCAAGTATAACTGGAATCATGTTGAAAAGCAAGGGTGGTCAGCTACCTGATAAGTCCATTTTGCCCACGACAAGTCCAATTTTCCATGGTCAAGACCATGTAGTGCAACTGGCCCTGAGATTCCAGTATTCCATGTCTCGAAATGTCCTCCAATATTCTACAAGAAAAAAAGGAATCGTATCAGCACATATGTATCTTTCAACCTTGGTAACTAACAACTTATCTATAGAAATTCAACATCACGAGTGAAATCCACATCATGAGAAGTCATATGTGTTCTCAGCCTAAATGAATCTAGATCATTGAGTATTCATCTTTGTTGCATGACAACTGATGATAAGAGATAATTTATTTGTTTTTGAACCACTTAGCTTTGGAAAAATATACTTAAATTGCAAGGCAAATATGTCAAACATGGAAAATAAGGGATCAGTACTAACAGGCAAACCAACAGCCACGCTAAGTAGACCGATTGTATTTCTTCCGGCATTCAAATTCACCTTTCCCGTAAATGCAAATCTTCTATTTTCTCTCTTCCCAAATGCAGAACCTGTTAGGAAAACAGTGTTGTTGAAATAATCAGTTTTAAGAGCCGACCTATTGAACAAAATTAATTTTTAGAAGGACCCAAAACAAATGGCAATTGTACCTGAAAGCTGCCCATTTATGAAAATATGAAGAGCGTGGCCTGATGACTGTACTATGAGAGTAGGCTGTTCACCGCCGTGTAGGAAGGACTCGGATGATCCAATATCAACACTGAACAAATTAGAGAGTAAATTAAGTTTATTGCACTTTGATATTGTCGGGAAAAAACCCAGAAGATAAAATATAGGCAAAGACACTTTTCCGCCATGTAAAGACACAATATTAGACATTTCTACCATCTATTAATTTTGTTGGATACAAGCACATGATACTTTTAAATTTTTAATCAAATATAACATAGATTGGTCGGTCAGAGGGCGAATTTTGGCACAACGGTAAAGTTGTTGTCATGTGACCTCGAGCTTAGGGGTTCGAGTCGTGAAAGCAGCCTCTTGCAGAAATTCAAGGGAAGGTTGTATACATTAGGTCGAAAGTGGCCCGACCCCTCCCGGACCCCACGCACAGCGGGAGCTTTAGCACCGGGTTCTCCCTTTTTAAAAATTAGTCGATCAAGATTGGGACTAAGATTTATACTTTAAGCTAATCCATGTTATAGTTTGTAGGTTAATCTTTTTTTTTCTAGATAGTACTGATATCAAGCACTACTGTGAACGAGATAAATGAAACCATTTGCGTTACCCAAGTTGTCTTCTTTCCCACATTTTAAATATTCCCTTATGTGTATGTTCAAAGTTCATACCCATGCTTCTAAGAGACATGCACGTCTATTCATACTGTATGATTGTATCTATATGACATTATGACTGGATCTAAGAATGTAACTTTAATGCAAATGGTTGTATTCTTTAATAAGCACAAGACTGATACCAAATTCTGATGATTTCTTATGGGAGTCACAAGTTCAAAGGGAAATTTCACTTTTGTAAACCAACTTATCAAACATACATAATCATGCTTTTGATATTTACAATTTAGCCACCAATCTGCATGAAATCTAGCAATTAGGACACCAGCATGGTCATACATACTCATACAGTTAAGATACAATGGGACACCAGCAGGTACATAACTGGTCCTTTCAAATTGAATATTTAAAGTTGTCCTACTAAATGTTTAAATATGTGTAGACCTGTGTCTCTAAAGTCTAAATTGTGAATTCTAATAGTATGGTTTACTTATTTTTAACCGATGGTATGTTTAGAAAAGTTCTATCTACCACAACCTTCACAAAACTCTAGTAAAAGGCAAATTTAATTTTAAGTTTAAAGATTCACCTGGTCGTGTACCAAAGGTAATCACTAGCATCCCTAGTTACATTAATCTGCTCCAACAGACCAAAAGCCGTAAAAGTTGAGCTATCAGACAAAGATGTTACGTCTTCGTTATAAGTCTCCCATAACGACATGTAAGTATTACTTGGCACCATGTCCATCTGCGACGTTTGAACTCCGACCTGTAACACAACAAAAAATTAATAAGTTGTGAAGGAACCTAATTGGGTACACCAACTTACAAAATTAGCAAGTAATGCACAAGGTCACATTTTCGCCTTTATCTTGTGTAGTCATCGAAGTAGGGTAAAATCATAGGTTAGCGTCCTAGTTAGGTAAGAAACCCAAAAAATTATAGAATGTTCCATCACGTCTTTTGTGATACTAATTGCTTGTTTTTGTAAGTTGAGGTGTACAAATACAGTACAAAAAATTGCTGATACCATTTTGTACAAAAATGTAATCAACTCTTCCTGAAATTCAAGTGATCCTTTTAAATTCAGAACAATGTAAGATAGCATTCTTTTCGGGGAAAGTTAGACGAGTGTTTTTAGAACCATGAATGAGAAGATGGGTATGGTAAAAGATACACATACTTTTGCGGTATTGAAGACTACATTGCGACAATCTGGGAGGATGCTAATGGACCAAGGGGGCAAATTGTAGTGCATGTTATTGAACATCACTCTCACAGCAGATTTGGGATTGTAATTTGATAGAAAAGCTGCACAAGCTCCATCTTTAGAAGAATACACGTGAGCCTGGAGAAAACAGTAATTTGTAATTAAAATCTTAAAGGTGTTGTAGGGATAGGTAGTAAACGATTACATACATACACATATGTATATACACATGCACACAGAGAGACTATTTATCAGTGTTTTAAATAGCGTTATCGCGATCGTAGCGTTTTTTCGAGAGAAACGCTAAAAGCGCTAATAGCGTTGCTATATAGCGCTTTGCGGTGTATTTTTTTTTGCCTAAATATGCACTAAACTTTAGAATATATAACAAAAAAAATAAAAAAAATGTATAGTTATATTAAATAGTAATAAAAAAAAAAAAAAAAAAAAATTGTTGTTGGTTGCTGGAAATTACAGCACTGTCTTAACCATCTGGACTGCAGACACTTTTATGAAAATTACACTATATATTAATTATTTAGATCCGCCGTTTTTTTTTAACTCGCTATTTATGCTTTTGGTCCAGAATTTCGCGCCTTTTGCGCTTTTGGTCCCCTATAGCGCGATTTTAGCACAATTCCACCCAAAATCGTGATTTTTCGTTGCGTTTTTTACCAAAAAAACGCTATTTCGCGCTACGTAGCGCGAATTTTAAAACAGAGCTATTTATCTATCTATACATATGTATGTATAGTTAATACCTGTTGAGAGTCTCCTATAGAAGTGACTGTAGCATCTGCAGTAACTAAAGCTGGCTCACACATCTTGATAGCTCTGTGAAGCTCCTTTAGATGACCATATTTGGGTTGACGAATAAGACCTTCACATTAAGTTTTTACAAGAATTTAAGACTGGTAATGTAAACTTGCCAACATTCAATGGCTAAACTCATATATATTTCTTCTAACTAGCAAAAGAGAAAATGAAATTATGTGAGTTGAAGTTTAGTTAGAGTTTAGTAAGTCGACTTTAAGTATTCAGGATAACCATTTGTAATTTCATGAAAATGACAGAAAAGTTTTCGCTTGATTTGGAATAAAATCCACAGGATTAAGTTGTTATCCTCGCTTGATTTCCAGGAGTAATTACCAAAAATTTTAAGGGGAGTTTGAGTTTTAAAAACAAAAACAAACTACATAAGCATACCATATTCATCAAGAGGAGCATCATAGTCATAGCTGGTAGTGATGAAAGGGCCTCCTGCAGATCTTCCAAAATTTGTCCCTCCATGGTACTGTTTCGCACAAGGTAACGATTGGATTTATGTTAACTCACAATATGTAGTCACTTTTTACACTTAGGAGTTTAGAATACAATAGGAAAAAAAATGCCTAGAGAAATTAAGAGAACCAACCATATAATAGTTAAAAAAGGATCCGCCTTTTTGTATGAATCGAGCAACTGCAAATGCCAAGTCCTGGACTGGCCTCTTGTGAATTGGACCACCAAACTCTGTAAACCTTTGGAAGTGAAAACAAAGATAAATCACTCCCCAACTTCTGTTATTTTTGAATTAGAATAATTATAATTTAGGACAAAACAAAAAAAAAAGAACAGAATGTTGTACCAGCCACTCCAAGCTTCTGTCCAGATTGTGGGTTTGTAAGGTTTGTTGGGGGTAAAAGTGTCGCAGTAGAAGCCATTGCAGGTATTTATCTGTTGAAAATTACATCAGAAATAGTTTTCTCAATGTCACCTCGAGAAGTACTATATTCAAATTTCACCTGACTTCATGTTTGCCAGTTTAAAAAACTACTAATTTATAAAATTTACAGAGTCAATTGAATTTCAGAAAACTTGAACATACAAAGGATTTAAGTAAATGACAACCAGCATGCAGCTGTTTTCTACATAGACACTTGGGACTACTTATAAGCTTCAAACAAGGACCACTTTAATAAAGTTGAAAATCTAAGGATGAATACGAAAGAGGCAATATATTTAGGAGCACCAGAGTAGTTAAAACCATACACTATACATGTCACAAACTTCAGAGTCAATACTTCAAGTATTCATCTCCTTACTAGGTGGTCACTACTCATATAAATATGTACACTAGAAAAAATCAGCTATGGAGATTAAATTGTTCTAATGCTTAAGCATAACATGATGCAATTCTGAGTAACCGGGTTGAACCTATTGTCAAAACAAGTAATTTGATCAAAGTGAGATCAAACATTTATTATATAAAAGAAGGGATAACTTGATAATGATACTGGCCATTTTCCATCTGTAATATATAATTATATTAGACCTAATATGATATGTTACTGCATTCCCAAAAGCTGAAGCAGTAATGCCTTCATCGCACACTTCAAGAGTATATTCTTACAGCATAAGTGGCTAGAATATACTAAAATTAGAAACATAAGGAGACGAGAGTAATGGAAAGTTTCAGTAGTTATGTTAACAAGGAGTACTCAAGAAACTCAACAGACAGACTTCAATCTTAATCAAGAAAAGGCCATGTTTATTTGATAATGATAAGGAAATGTCATATTGTCATACGCCGAAGCTGTAAATATATACAAAATTATATTCAGAAATGAAAAGGTTCATACCACGGGATCAGGAGCATCATCTTCTTTGCACATAACCCAGGGGACACCTGTACCTAAACCCACAGCCATATCTGCAGCCCATTTCATATATTCATGGCCCGGGGGCCCAAGTGCCTTACTTTGAGGCCCATACTCATTTTCAATCTACATAAGCCCATAAAAGAATAACAATATTCAGTCATCATCATGTCATTAATCATCATAAACTAAACAAGCACTTTTTTGATCTAACCCTAATTTCACTTTAAGCATATTATATCACTTGAGAATCTCGTCTCTTTTTCAATACTCTTTAACTTTTTTCATGTGACATAGTAGCCTTAACATCTAGATTCTAGCATAAGATTCAAAATTTTGCATGGGACAATTTATGTGTTTCAGATTTTCCATAAATGCAGACTGCTCTGGAATAAATAAAAAATATTTTCTAAAAATGAACAAGTTGTTTTTTACAAAAATTGATGCAAGTCGGATTATTTTTGACTAATTATGAGATTAAAAGTGCAATTGTAATGGTCATATCTCTTGAGGATCTGGAGTAACCGAGTAGTTTAAACTAATATCGTAGATTTATTTCTTAGGAGTAATTTTTTTTTATAAAAAACTTGCTTAAAATTTGACCTGGGAGAGAATGATGGGACCACCCTGGGACTCAAACAGTTTCTCACTTTTCATCAAGTTCACAATTTTCTCGGTGAAACCTTGCATAGCCATCTGGAAAATCAATTTAATACACTTCATTAAACACAAGATTGTAAATAAAAGAAAAAATTGTCGGTTGTTTATGAAATGCACTAAATTGAACTTTGCTGTCCAATTATTTACACTTTCAAAGCAATAAATATAAGAAATAAAAATTGTGACCTTGAAAGGCTCATTATCTGTCCTGAAGCTTATCCCTGGAACATATTTAAGCCAAACTGGAAATCCTCTGCATAAATCACAAAAGTGATAGAATCAATAAAATTATCCAAGAAACAGCTCTCAAATCATGCACTATTTGTTTGCACATGCAAAAAAAAGTTTTTTTTTCAAAACTACCTCTATACCACACTTGTTGAATCCAGATTCCGAGAATTATGCTGATTATTTAAGTTGGGTTTACAGGCGTAAAATTTTATTATTTTACGGGTAAAAGAAAAACAAAGGATTTGGTATTTTAAGAAAAACAACCAAATTAGTAATTCTAAGCACAAAAATAAATGCTGAAAAGAAAGCCAATAATTTGTTTGCTAACCATTTTAAGAAAATAAGCCAGCTCATCTGTATCTTGCTTAAAAATCTATCCTTTTTAAGGTAAAGAGAAAAAATATATATAATGCTATCTAACACAATAATCAAGTTTAGTGTTGATAAACTAAATGGGGGTCAGCTTAAAAGAATTAAAATGAGCTTGAAAGCTGCAACCAAACAAGATTTCATTTACAAACAAAACCAGAAAATATATTTTAAAGCAAATGAGAAACAAGTACCAAAAAGAAAACTACATCTAAAGGAAGAAAAATAATAAGAAGAAAATTACCCAAAGTTCCATTCACCACATATATAAGGCCCAATACGAAGATGAGCATATAGCCCAGCTTTTTGTACTGTCTTTATGAACCTAACTAGGTCATATCTCCCTTCAAAATTATACTAAAAAAAAGGCAAAACAAAAAACTTATTAGAATCCAAAAAAATTAAAAGATTTGCTCAAATGATAAGAGAGTAAAAGTTAAGTACATTGCCAGGAGAGGGCTCATGAACATTCCAAAATACATATGTTTCTATAACATCTAAACCACCTTCTTTAGCTTTATTTATCAGATCTTCCCACATCTGCAAACAAAAAAAGGATTAAATTACAGTTATTTTTACAGTTGAGTGCATGCAAATAACAGCATTACTACATCACAGTTAGATTTAGAATTATTCCAGTACAAATCAGGAAAAAAAAAGTAATAGGTTGGGAACTTACTAGTTACTAAAAAAATATTTGCACACCATTCCAGCATACTATTTATTTTATAGAAAATTGATTTTTATCACCAAATTTTCAACCCAAAAACCTTACCCGTTATGTGGCGGATTAAGTGCACCAATCGTTTTTGTTGTGATTTTAAAAAACAATTCTCATTTAATACATTGTGTACACTAATTTTCATTTATATTGTGTACACTAATTTTGATTTTCTACTAAATCTATTGTTTTTCTACCAAATTTATTGTGTTTTTAATTACTATATCCAAAAAGAAAACAGAATAAGAGTGTCGGTGTACCAATTGCTGAGTAATAAATAATAATTATACACACTGGTAGGTTGGAAAGTAACTTGCTACAAAACAAATATTCCATACACTACTTTAATACTGCTAACACTAATATTTCATGTTTTTATCTATTTATATATTCACTCTATGGTGCTTCTCAAGTCATATTAAAAAACAAGAAATGAGTATATTGATATACTAAGTGTAAATAATCTAAGTAACACACTAAAAGGGGACTCCAACACCCCCACATGCAAAAACTCAGATCTTTTACTATGTATCTTGATTTTTTTTATTTTCGATTTTACATTTTCAGCACCCCCATAATTACGGAAAAAACATTTCTAGTTCCGCCACTTTGGTAAAACTGTAATTAAAACATAAAAGTACTAATGTACAAAATGGTGAAATTACCTCAGGGCTAATTGCTGAATAAAATTTTATGGGCTAGTGTTAAAAATCCAAATCTGGTAGTAAATAGTGTACAAAACTAGAACTAAAACATAAAAATAAAAATGGTAAAAAATGTATACCTCAGGGGTGCTTCTAGGATAGTGAATTGAGCCAGAAATAAGTATTCTTCTTTGTCCATTGATAACAATGGCCTTACTATCATAAGTCACAGTGGCTTTTGTTAAATGTGACCCTAAAAACAGAGCTAAACAGAGTGTGGAAAAAAGCCACTTAAAAGATGAGATTTTTTCCAACATTTTTCACTCTTTTTCTTCTTCTAGATTTGTGCTTAAATTTCTAGTTTTTGTTACTCTTTGTTTATATGGAGGGAAATGTAGAGAGAGTGAGAATGTAGAGGGAAAAAAATGTCCTATCTTTGGTCTTGAGTGTGAACTTTGTCACTAGATATATAGAGATCATGGCCTTATTTTGGCAAGGCTTTATTTTTATTTTATTTTAATCAAGTGGTAAGTTTTGTTAAAGTACATACTAGTAGTACTACAGTATTTTTTTTATTTAGATTTTAGTAATTTTTTGTGATGTAAAAATGTGTACTTTATTATCTTTGATTAACCTGCTCTACTTTATTTTATTCACTTCTTTTTTTTACTTTTATCAAAATTACTTTCACTATATACTTTCAAACATAGTAAGGAGAATCAAATTTAAAGTATTTACTAAAAATATATACAATTTTAATATTCGGATGATTTATATAGCATAAAGACGTGCCCTCGGTTATTCGTTTTTTGTTTTGTTTTGGCAAACCTTTGGTTATTCATTCACTTAGATTAATTACTATCAAATTATTTTTGATCACTGTTAGATATTCTAACTTACAAATTATGTTCATCACTGCTAATATGGATTGTTATTTGGACAAAAAATAATTACAGTGTTTATAAGTGATAATATAATTAATTAAATTTCTGTCCTACTAAATGATTTGGGCATAGTAATTATGCAAATTCGCCCATTTGTATTAAGTGGAATGCTTTTAGCCTTTAACACAAGTCCTAGTGTATATGTTAGACTTATAATATTATGTATTCACACTACAAAATAATGTTTGATTTAGTGAGAATCAAAAGCTGTCACAAGCCTGTCGCTAATTTAAAAAGTTATCATAAATCTGTCGCAAATTGACTAAACTGTCACAAAGTCGTCACAAAAACCGTCGCTAATAAGCTCATAACAACAAATACCGTCACTAATCCCGTCGCTATTTGGGTATTTTTTTGTAGTGTCATACAGCTTTTAATTCACATATGCCGAGGGGTCATCACTGCGTGACTGGTGAGCTCAACATCCAAAAAGAATAAATAAATAAATAAAAGAAAGAAAATGAAATGAAATAATAAGTACACTATTGGGACAAAAGAACAGGAACATAAATTAAATTAAATCATGAAAACTTTACACTCCACCTAAGCCGTGATTAATGTGACTTATGTTCCGAGAGTGCGTAACACGCACCCATTATCAATGCATTCTTTCAGGGTCGTTATTAAGTTCCCGATTAATTAAAACTATATGTAATTTTTATCGTCAATAACTTGTATCAAAATTATTATAATAATTTTTTTTTTAAAATTAATCATATAATTCAAACATTAAATTAAATGATTTAGTTTTGAAAATTTTCATTTTAACAATTTTGATACATGTTATAAGCCACTCAAAATTGTACGTAATTTCATAAAATACAATCAAATGGAGTAATATTTAAAGATTTCGAGATGATCCCATTTTTTTCCTTTTCATCCCAACTTAATTATTTTCATATAATTTGGTATCTAACCTTTTGCTATGCATACCCTTAAACCTAGATAGCACCTGTAGTTCAATTTTTTTTTTCTTGAAGTATCCGATTTGGGCAAAACATGTGGCCGAGTATGTTACGCAATTTCGAGTACCGGTTATGTCATTTTAAGTTGTTGAACTTTGGGTTCAATAATTGATTTTGATTATAAGGTTGATTATGTTTTTAATGATTTTACGATTTCTCTATTTCGATGATATAATGCTTGTCTTTTCCAAAAAGAGAAAATGTAAATTTCAGGACGGCAGAAAGATAGAGCAATCAAATACGAAGCCAACGGTTCAAGCGGAACCAAAATCGGAGCTAAAACGAAGAAATTACAAGCATTCGAAATAAAGCGGGAATACTGAAGATTGCCAGAAAACGACCGATCGTCTGAACAAAAACGACCGATCGTTTTTGGTCCGATTTCTTCCAGTGAGGTCGTTATAAAAACGACCGGTCGACTATAGAAAATGACCGATCGTTTTCTGAAAACGACCGATCGTTTTCTGCAGATTTCAGAAACAGCTTTTTAGCTTTTCGTGAATTAGCAGCTTTAACCATTGGATAAAATCTTCAACCCATACCCAACGGTCATAATTCAGAAAACAGACTTTTATAGTCTTATAAACACACTCCTTTCACTCTCCAATTATACACAATCAATCCTTCAACCTCTCTCCATCTTAAAACCCTAAATTCTCCATTGATTGAGAAAAAGCTCTAAAAAGAGGGAAATTAACTTATTTAGAAGCAATCAAATTATGAGAGTTGTTTTAATTTCAACAATTTTGTAAAAGAGCAATTTATAAGCTCATTTGTGAGTGAGTGTTTGGGTAGAAGATTTTAAGCTAAAGTGTTGGTTAAAAGTTCTAGGTTAAACACTTGGGTACTCATAGATTGAGGGGGAGTCGTTGACTCGTAAACGTGTTCGCTTGCACTTGTATCAAGAGTAGGAACCTCGGGTAGAGGGTGAGCAAATCGATTGATTAGCTCGATAGTATTTGTAAAATCGGAAAGGAGAATTTTAGTGAAATACTCGGTAACTTGAATACCGAGGAGAGGACGTAGGCCGATTCACCGAACCTCTATAAATCGCGGTGTCAATTTCTTTCCTTAACTTTTACTTTCCGCAACTTATATTTTTGTGATTGTGCGCATATATTAATTCGTTCATATATTATCATCGCATATTTATTGTCACAAATTTATATTGAGCTAGTTAGGTTGTTAATCACGCTTAGAATTTTAATTTTACGAAAAACGCCTAAAACCTTATTCACCCCCCTCTAAGGCTTAGCCACACGGGCCAACATAAGTATTTTTCATATTTAACCACTTGGGTACGTCACGAGTACATAAATAGTACGTATCCATTGTTTTTTCGATACGAATGTGAAAATTATTATTTGCTTCGGAAAAAAAATTAAAATATAAGTTTATTTATGTATGAGAATGTGAATATTTTATGATCTATGATTATGGTAATTAAATTAAATTTACACACTAGTTATGAAAATTATTTAATATTCTAGTATTACAATATTGCAATAACAGAACGTTAATATAATTTGAGCAATGTGATTGGGTGGTTGAGACCATATTATATCACAAAGTGAATTACCTCCAAAAGTGTAAATAAAACGTTAATTAATATAATTTATTAAATTTTTAATTTTTTTATCTCGATATTGTAATATATATATAATTAAGTCAATGAAAAAAAATTGATACTGCCAAATTTCATCATATTTTTTTCAAAAATACTCATACTCTTATCTATTAATTAGCTTATATTATCCTAATTTCATAAAAAAAAATAAAAGAATAAAAATTAATAACATTATTTCTCACTTTTTAACCACTCAAACTTCTTTCAAATCTCTTAAGTTTTAGGATCTTAGTTTATTTTCGATCTTTTTATCACGCTACACATCGTACATGAGATGCACGGACACCATTACTAGTTATAAGTTATAACATATCATATAAGTTATCTGAACATTGTTTAATAATTGTTTTTTTTTAACTTGTCAATAGTTCTTTTGTCCCAATTTGTTGTTTTTTAGTAATACATTAATTGGATGTCTTTATTTAGTTATTGTATTTGTTACTAGAGAGAAAATTAGTGAAACATTTACGTAATTAGTAGAAAAATAGAAAAAGGACGAGTCAAATAATTTTTTAACCTAGACCAGAATTACCACCTTCTTAATTAATCTTTTATAAATACGAGTTAACTACACTTGTATGAGCAAACTGTGCCATTTCCGTCAATCATCCACGTACGTTTACTTTCGTAGTACTTATGCACAATTTCGTTTTCATCCGCTGATTTAGGTGGTATTTACACAATTTCGTTTCACGAAACTTGATATTTAGTAAACTTTCAAACTTGATAATTTATAACTGGAATTCGTGTTTGTTTATAAGAATTTGCACATATCCAAAGTCGTCCCAAACTAAATATTATAAGTTGCACTAAAAAAAAATACCCAAATAGCGACGGGAATAGTGACGATATTTTTTGTTACGAGCTTATTAGCGACAGTTTTTGTGACGGCTTTGTGACAGTTTAGTCAATTTGTGACAGATTTGTGACAGCTTTTTAAATTAGTGACAGACTTATGACAACTTTTGGCTCTCACTAAATCAAACATTATTTTGTAGTGTTAGGTTGACTTAAGAAAAACATATATTTTTTTTCCCATCCACAGATTAAAAATAAGCATAGTATAAATTATTATTTTTGATGAACATTATTTACGCTTGAGATGTCCGGTCCGCTTAGACTGTTGACACCTCCATTAAACCAACCATGTACAAATTAATGTAAGATCGGTGATTATTGACGTTAAACACAAAGTGAAAAAAGATCCATCAAAACTATGCAACAAATATTCATTTTTTCCATTTCAACACACATGACTTGATAATGACAGCTTTGGTTAAATTTAACTCGTTTCTAAGGAAGGATAAAAAAAAACTACCAAGACATTGTATTTTCTAAAACATAAAGAGAAATTAAGATCACATGGACATGCACTTGAGCAATGAGCATTGCTTAACCAAAACTAATTAAGTAAATATTAAACAAAACATCAACAAAACAACAAAATAGAGACTATTGGTACTGCTCCATCCGTTCCCAATTAATTGTCCATTACGAAACTACGTGCAATTTTGACCGATCAATAACTTGTATTAAAATTATCGGAATGAAAAATTTCAAAAGTTAATCATATAGTTCAAACATTAAATTATAAGATTTACTTTTAAAAAAATTCATTTCGACAATTTTAATACATGTTATAAGCCGATCAAAATTACACGTAATTTCGACAATTAATTAAGACAGATGGACTATATTATTTTTCTCGCTTTTTGCAAATCTGTAACAACCTTCGATAGAACCATGTGAATATGTGATGACCATAATTTATCTTTTGTGCTTATATGAAAATAATTGCCTTTGCCAAAATTTAAATCTTAGACCATTCCAATAAAATAAATCGTACTATAGTTGGTTCCAAACTTGTTCTTTTGCATTTCAATTAAATTATGGAGATTCTTCCTTTTCTCTTAATTTCATGTTTTTTATTTTATTTTTGCATTTTTTTGTATTATTTTTTTTTGGACAAATTAGGTCGGTGGTAATACATTAAATCGTGCTTATATATACGTGCGTTCTATACCAAGATTGGATCTATTTTTACTACCTTAATTTTATTTTATAGGTTATCCTATTTATTTTTTTAGATTATTGGATCAAAATCAATCTCATCCAACATTCAACAAAAAATATGGAAATGTTACTATATAAGATTGCCTACATACACTACTTGGTAACCCGAGTAGCTAAAAAAAAAATTATCAATGCGATTACGGTATGTTATTTTAGAGTAACACTAACGTCGCATTAAACGTGTGTTACCCATTAAAAACACAACTCCTATTAATGAAATTAAAATAACTACTAGCCTAAATTAATTTAAAATTAAAATTAAAATATTATAGTGGTTGTCACACTCTAAATTATAGTGCACCGTGTGAAGAAAAAAATAAAATTAAAATATATCAATCGTACCAAAAAAGTATCGGATGCATTTCAAATACGTTACGTAAAAAGTAAAAATCAAATTTATCAACCGTACCGAAAAAATATCGGATATATAATCGTGTCAAGCTTTTTTTAATTACATTTTTTTTTATAATTCTTGTTAACTATAATTAGATTGGATTGTTTTTATCCCATAACATATAAAAAAAACCAAAATAAACCACCAACAAAAATAAAATAAAAAAAGAGGATGAAAAATGAAAAATGAAAAATGAAAAATGGATCCATTATTAAGATTGGTTGGGTGGGGTGGGGGATGAGAAGATTGACAGATAGATGTTGACTGACCTCATAAAACCAAACAAAGGCATAGAGGTTCACATGGTGTCTCTTCTCTTATCTCTAACAATAACATATATTTATGCTCTTTTCTTTCTAGTAAGCGGTGGAATATTAGCATTTAGCATCACATACCCACAAGCCTTCAACGTGGTCACATTTTCGCACTTGTGCTTTGAACTTGTGACACATTTTCATTCTTATTTATTTATTTTCTACAAAAAATACCTCCATCATAAATTACAGTATAATCTATCATCTACTTACATAATTTTAGTGTTCTAAAAGACACAAGATTAAAGTTAGAAGGAAACTGGTCGTTTAACGCTTAATTGCCTAATCTGTCTAATATTGTCGAATCTGTTAAGTTTCTAGCCTCTGTCCAATCTCCGTCTAACCACATCTACTTACATAATTTCATTGTTCTAAAATAGCTCCATTTTTTTCAAGTTTACACCTTTTTTTCTTCCTCAGTTCATTACCCTTTTTCAAATTAATGTCTTATTTTCTTAGTTTGTAACTTTTCTTTCTTGGTTTATACACTTTTTAGACTTCATACTCAATTTTCAACTTAAACAAAGCTTCTTAACATTGACAATAAACAACACCAAATCCAATTAAAAAAATAATATAAAAATCTATAACATATAGTATATAAGAGTTAATCAAACTTTAACTCAAAATAATCAATAGTTTTGGATCGATTCACTAATTTAGGACACTATACTTTTTTTTCTTAACCATCAATTTGATTCGAATCTGACTTTGTGTTCTCGTCTCTTGCCTTAATTAAGACAATATGTTGATCAAATGAGATCTTTGTACAAGCCATTCGGAATAATTAAGATTGTGTGAGTTAAAAATAAAGAGGTAAGATAGAAAAATATAGATAGACGACATGCTTGTAAAGAGAGAGAGAGAGAGAGAAAAATAGGGAAGATTCTCTTTTACACATGTAGAATGCTTATTTATATAAAAGACGTGGGATCTGAGATCCCACGTCTACGTGGCACTGTGAAATAATTTTGTTTTTTTTTCTTTATTTCATTTTTCTGTTATTTGTTTTGAAATATTAAAAACTTCCTCAGTTTTAACCAAAAATTTACCCAATTTTATCCAAAAAAAAATCTAACCATCAACCATAAAACTTATCAAATTAATATATTTTTTTATCAAATCAACTCACTGTACTACTACAATTATATCCAATTTTACCAACAAAAAAAACCTCTCACAATTTACCCAAAAAAAAAACTTTCTCAATTTTACCCAAAAAAACTCTAACCATCAACCATCAAAATCTTTCGTATATAAAATTAATATATTTTTTTATCAAATCAACGTCCCTCTACCACTACATTTATCCTCAATTTTACAAAAAAAAAAAACATATCTCAATTTACCAAAATAAAAACCTTCCACAATTTTATAAAAAATAAACTCTAACCATAACTACCAAACTAATTACTATATTCAGATATAGAAAAAAAACTATATTCCAATATAGGAATTAGTTTGGCAGTTATGGTTAAAGTTTATTTTTTATAAAATTGTGGAAGGTTTTATTTTGTAAAATTGGGATATGTTTTTTTTTTTTTGTAAAATTGAGGATAAATGTAGTGGTAGAGGTACGTTGATTTGATAAAAAAATATATTAATTTTATACATGAAATAGTTTGATGGTTGATGGCTAGAGTTTTTTTTTGGTAAAATTGGGGAAGTTTTTTTTTTTGGTAAATTGGGAGAGGTTTTTTTTGTTGTTAAAATTGGATATAATTGTAGTGGTAGAGTGACGTTGATTTGATAAAAAAATATATTAATTTGATAAATTTTATGGTTGATGGTTAGGATTTTTTTTGGATAAAATTGGATAAATTTTTGGTTAAAATTGGAAAAGTTTTTAATATTTCAAAACAAATAACAGAAAAAAAAAATAAAGAAAAAAAATAAATATTTTACAGTGCCACGTAGACGTGGAATCTGAGATCCCACATCTCTTATAGAAATAAGCATTCTGCATGTGTCTCTTAATTAAGACAATATGTTGATCAAATGAGATCTTTGTACAAGCCATTCGGAATAATTAAGATTGTGTGAGTTAAAAATAAAGAGGTAAGATAGAAAAATATAGATAGACGACATGCTTGTAGAGAGAGAGAGAGAAAAATAGAGGGATATAGAAGAGAACACGGAGGAGAGAGAAATAGGTAGTGCGAGATATTATCTCGTTCACGTGAGAAAATAAAAAAGTAGGATAGAAATTAGAAAGAGTTAACAGTAACAGCGTTAGTTTAATTTAAATCTAACTAAGACGTGTGTATTTTTGGAAGAAAATATTTGACAAATGTGTATTTGATAATTTATCCAAAAGTAGTATATTCAAGTAAATATTTATCTTTTTAAATTATTTTGAAAGAAAAAATATAGCGTGATCATCTAGGTTAGAATAAAATCTGAAGGGTGCATAAGGATATATGAATACAATTGAAGAATTTTTATTTATTTTATTAACACTAATAATAATTCTAGAAAGTTTTTTTAAATGTTTTAATTTAAAATTTTGATATAATAAATTCATTTCGAACATTCATTAATATTATAAATGAAATACCGAGTCTTATTCACCAATTTGTATAAAAAAATAAAAAAATAAGGAGTAATATTTTATAGTTGGTTTATTTGCTTCCATTTCAAATCTATTTGGTTGAGATGTGGAGTGTCATAACGCTAACGGACAATATCCTTGACACGTACGTGTGTGTAGTTGAATACATTGCATGCTAGCAATTTATAATTGGTTGTCTATATGACTTTATTTGGAATTAAATGTTAGTAAATACTAAAATACTAAAGTAAAGTGGAAATTAAAGCATCCACTCAAGGACATTAGTTGGGTCGGTTTCCCGTTTTTCATACTCACAATTGACAAACACTTTAGCAAAAATAAATAAAAATTTCTCACTGAATTTTATTTTTACTTTCTTAAATTTATTTTGCACAGAATAATATAATGCTTTATGATTTGTGTAAAATATTCAAATCAGGAAATGAAATGAAAACTGTGGTATCGCCTCATTGCCTTTTAACCCCTGTCACGTTTTTTCGAAGTAAAAACTGTATAACGAAACAACTTTTACAATTTTACAAAAAAGCTATCTCGTAGTCAATTTTTATGATAGTTTTGTTGACTATATAACACCAATATTATTGAGTAGTAAAGTGCTTGTCGTCCCAAAACCATGACACTGAACAACTTTAATTTGTTATAAAATGATAGAAGATTCTCTTCGCACTTGGTTTTTAGGCATTCTGCAATGGAAAAAAGAAGAAACAAAAAATTCTATAAACTTTGTAATTAATCACAAAATTATTTAAAATGATTATGCATACTAATATCATAACTTCTAGATTTATGGATATAGTATTTAATAGGATAGTTACGCTATTTAGAAAACGCTAATAGTTTAAAGCTTTCATAGTAATGATTACAATATTGTATGAAGGAGTTTATGTAATGGCCTAGCATAGAACCTTTTTGGTTGGATCGAATCCATGTGATGATATCAATTCAATAACAACGCAACACAATATCAAAAATACAACGTTCCCATATCTTGTTTATATTTATTTTAGTCTAATAACGTTAGTATGTGGTCCACTTGTAACCACTCTCCATTAATTGTCAAGTTATGATTTGGCTCTTCTTCTTTCTATTCTTTTCTCATTCTAGCTAGCGTGATTAGCTCTAAGGTGATGAATAATCACATATGTTTAGTCCTTTTTTTTTTTGAAATTAAGCTTTAGATATTGTGTGAACAAGAACTTGAATATTAGTAGAGTACATAAAATCATGTTCTTTTCTCATAATCGCATGAAAGCATGTCTATTCAAAGAGGGTAATGCTAGTGATTTGTTTAAAACTGGCGTGACTTCTAGAGTTTTCATATCATGAAAGTACCTATTTATTTTATTGCGTTACTGATTTGCAATAAAACATTCCAATATCCAGTGATGACAAATAAATCTACTGTAAAATTTCAGGCCATCTGGATGACATCGCTAAAAAGCAAATTGGCATGAGTTTGTGATTGTTTAGTTCTTCACTAACAACATGATTTTGGATAATATTTGTTTGGTGAAGTAAATATAAGTACACTTTTTTGTACTTAATTAAAATGTACACTTTTGGAAAGGGTATAGTTCCTTTAATTTGATATACAAAAGGCGTATTTTTTTCTAAATTTTGCACCAGTGTCCACCATCCAATTAGAATCGGTGCACAAAAAGTCCAAGTCAGGTCGAAGTCTGGTGCAAAGCTGTTGCGAACTAACAACATTCGCCATCAAAATAAAATTCGTTGTCTATCCCATCCTTTAGTTATTGATCAGCATTGGCAAAAACGTATCACTAGCTATTTCCGTCTTCATGTTAGTCTTTTTTATTTGTGATTTTATACTTTGCAGCATAAAAATTGTAATCTTAATGCAATTATTACATCCATTATAAAATATACTTTAACTGATGCAATAAATTAAGATGTTATAACAGCTATGAAAATATAGCAGACTATTTTTGCTTCGCCGTGTTGGTGCTAGTTTTCGTCTACTAGTAACACTTTCATGACGACTCTATTGATGAGCGACGGTTTCTACATGTTCTAGGCCGTCAACATATACTCTTTTTTTAAGTTTAAATTTTTACGATAATCTTACCAATGACTCCTAGACAATTGTTACTTATAATGTATGGTATTTGTCTTAATATGTTTATTATAGTAATTCATTAATAACATTTTCATAACTTAAGTTAAAAACATAATTTTGATAAAGTAAAAAATGTTATTGTATAAATACGACAACATTTAATTTATATGCAACTTAAATTTGAAAAACTAATTAATAATGAATTGATGCCCCTACGAGGTCACTCGTTAACAAAATATTTTTTAATGTATGTTTTAATTCTCGATTTTTTATCAAATGAAATTTACCCAATATGTGCTTTTGAGAAGTGGTGGACCGTGGTGATTGTACGGAATAATGGTGATCATTATAATTAACGGCCATGTAACAGTATACACTATATAGTAACGGTAAACACTCAAAATTGGCGGCAAATTATAATTGGCAAATGAATTGCTTTATAGTCGGGTCCCACTATTCTAGTGGTATCTTCCGTTAAATCACTTTTTATGCTCAACATACTGTTAACGTCGGTGGTGCTAAAAATTTAATAGCAAATGTTAATTTTGGCAAATTAACTTTTACAATTCAATTCGACTTTGTTGATCAATATAATCTATATTGTGGTGAACATTAGGATTTTATTATGCATTTTCTCTATAGTTTGTTAAATATATATAGTAATCTGTCACCGCTCATTACATTTTCATCGTGTGGTATTTTTTTTTATTTAACTTCAATATCTAGCTTAGTCCGAACAAATTAGAGTTTGGTACACTAATTTTTATACTTTTTTCAATTTTGTACAACAATATGATTCGATTGAGTACGCCAACTTTTTGCATTTTTTGCCTTTTTTCGAAGTGACAAAAAATAAGCATCACATCCAAACTATCACTTTCTAGGAGCTATTACTCTATCGATCTTTATCCATCTCGATTTCTTTCCATAGGTTAGGGTTTACCTGCAATACATGCAATCGTTAACTTAAATTATTTGCGATTGGAAAGCTAACGGGGCATTAGTGAGATATTTCGATGGGGTGAAGCATGCGCCAAAGAGAAGGAGTTGATGTTGGTGCCTCGTCGCCTGCTTATGGTATGTTCCTCTATATATATTTGTCTTTAATTCAATCTATTTGTAGTGTTATTTAGACTTATTTATAAGGTTTACTATACAATTAAGGTTCATTGTTAGTCGACAGTATTTTCAATTTAAGGTTTACTGTTAGCTGCAGTTAGTTTTAGATTAAGGTTTACTACTAATTGGAGTTACATTCCTTCAATTAATTTGTAGCCAACAAATCCCTCCTGTTTTCCATTAAATTTCACCATGATGCCTCTGGGGATCCCAGGTTAACTATAACAAATTAACAATGGTAGGGTTAATTATGCATAATTGTTGTTTTCACTCATCAAAAAGTTGAAGAAATTTATGCTTCGTTTCTCAATTCTACAACTTCTTTTTCGTGTAAATTGTAATTATGATTTTGTAGTCCAAACTTTAGCAATGCCCTTTGAGTTTTGACACGTAGCAGAGTCATATCAAATGAAATAATTTCAACATGGCATGGGCTAACTTACATCATTTTTAGTGTGTTACATTTTGCTGTGTTTGGAAGCATATATATATAGAAAATGTGAGTATAGGATAATGGGACCATATATATATATACATGTATATATTAGTGTTACTCGTACGGTGCCCACATGATATTTAACTTCGAAAGGCCCATGTTTTGTTTCTTTGCCGGTATTTATCGGTTTAAACTTTAAAATTGTCTATAACTCATCACTACTTTACTATCCCATGCACCGACGAGCTAAAAAAAAAAGGAGAAAATAAAGATAGACTTCATTTAGACTTTAGTTATGATTAGAATATTGACACTAACTATTGATTTTCTATAATATCTATTCTATCATTCTATGTACTCAATGTAAATGTGCTTTTTTTATGTCTTGTTATTCTTAGTTACGTCCCATTTCTTTTATCCATGCACACACTCATATATCACTATAAAAAAAATATACAAATAATTATGGAAATTGTGACGTTTTTTTTTGTGACGAGTCTATTAGCTACGGGTTTTGTGACGAGTTTAATTATGACAGAAAATTGAATTTGTGACAGGCTTGTGACAGGAAATTAATTTTGTGACAGGATTTGACTCTCACAAAATCAACATTATTTTGTAATGTATATTATGGAGAATATTAGTGCTAGGTCACATTTTACAATTTTTTTTAAATGAATGTTCTGGGTCGAAACTTTTTTAAGTTCCATTCACTTTGCCCAATAAAAAAAAACTTAAAAGCTGTTTTTAACCTTTAAAAATAACTTGTAATCTATACGGAAAATATATTAAAATATAAAAAATAGGTCAAAATTTGTTTTTAATCTTAAAAAAAATATTATAATTTACATGAGAAAGATATCAAAGTGTAAAAAAATAACTTAAAAACTGTTTTTTTAGTGTTTGTTTGAATTATTAAGTAAAAAAAAAAAAATTACCAAAAAATTATGAAAATAATATCTTTTTTTTTATCATTTGTAACGTGACCTACACTTAAAAATCTTATGAGAGTAATGATCTATTGACAAATTTTTTATTAAAATGTGACCTCCCACCACTGAACTCTATATTCCGACATTGTATGTATGTTATGTATATTTATTTATTTTTAAAAAGTAACTTTCTAAATATACCAAGATTGATCCCACATGACTTTGAAAGTTTAAATATATATATAGTAACCAAAGGTATAAGAAACCTACGTTATGTTATGATTTTACAGTTTTACGCTACATGTCGGTTCAGTGACGGAGCCTCACATTTAGTTTTAGAAGTCCCAAAACGATTTAATTTTTGATTTTTCTTTTTTGGAAACCGGTTGACGTTTTTTGTGTGTGGAAAGATAAGAGCAAGAAAGTTACAAATTGAAAGGTGAATTAGAACAAGCACCCTAAAGGCTCGCGAGGGTCGAGGAAGAACATCAAAATTATGGTGAACACGGTTAGAGCATCATGTGGTGGATGCCAATTATGGTCAGTCCCTTGCGAAAGTTGGCATTCAATCTAGAAGTATGGTCGTTACAATTGTTATAAGCATCATTAAAAATCTGTGCAATGTTAAAAGTACATCGCATATCAGTTGAAGGATTAATCGGCACAACAATATTTGTTTATAATTTCAGTTTTCATTAGCTTATATTACCCATAAACATATAAAAAATCAAAAGAATTCATGTCGAAACATGCATGAGAATGGCTACTGTGCGAGTAGCGATATGAAATCTATATATGTAGCCCATGCTTTGTAAGTTGATGTTTAGAAAGATTTAACAGACAACTCATCCTGTAGATTATGAAATATGGCCTTCAAATCTTTTACCACGGAGTAAAAGTTACACAGAGTGCGGGTGAAATGTGTAATAACATAAATATAGTAATATATTTTATTTTAAACATAATATTTAGATTTGATATCATTCATTATAGTTATGGAGGTTAATTAAAACGAATTGTTAATTAATTTAGGCTACATCCGTAATTAGGAAAATATAGTTAGGACAAATTGTTAATTAATTAGATTAAGTATATTGGTAATTATTAAAACATAGTGAGAGTATTTTTAAAAAAATTAGGTAAAATTGGACATACTCATTTTTCTTTATTGACTTATTATAATAGAATGATATTAAGGATAAAGAAATAAAGGTGGGTATAAAGTATAAACTACGTATCTAAAGAAAATAGCAACATTTAAACCCCCTCTTTGTTTTACTATCAGTTTAGTTTCCTAAACATTTAATTCTACAAATAAATCACTTCAAAGACCCGGTCATCCACACCCAATCTCATTTCTCCATCACGATCGGAGGGAACCGAGTTGCTAAAGTATGTAGTAAATGTTAGTCGCTAAATATTGCATCTCGGTTGTTGAATCAAACTTCATTGGATAAAAAAATTACCCATTATAGTACAAAAAATGTCTGAAAAAACGACAAACATTTTATTGTTATTCTGACGCTATAGTTGTTGTGGTTGAATTCGTAACAGAATATCAAAATTTATGTTACCAATCTAGTCATAACTCATAATAGCACCAAAGAATCTGTTATGATTCATACATTTTCTTATAATCACAAGTCATAACCGATGTTTTTTAATCGAAGCTCGTCAATAGTGAAAAGTGAGCATTTTTGGCTAGCCCAAACTTAACCTCACTAACTAATTTTTTTTTTTAAAACATTATATCTAAACCAAATCCATTCACTTATTATAGTTATATGACAGATTTTCAGCCCAAAGACAATAAAAGACCCATTTAACTTTAAATAAAAATAGTTAAACCTCTATATTTCTTCTAACATAAAATTAAATCTCTAAATTGTCCCAAACCCATATTTCTTCAAAAACTATAATTCAAAACTCCCTTTTAAAAAAAAACCCAACATGATTCACCGCCAAAACCCATTCTCTCTCTTCATCACCAGAATCAGACACCAAAAACTTCATTCAAGACCAAACCCTAAACAAAACAACAATACAAATGCTCAAAAAAACCCGAAAGAGGGGCATTTTCATTATTCCAAGAGCATGGGACAGCACATTTTAACAAACCCGCGAGTGCTCGATGCAATAGTGAGTAAATCAGGGATTTTGGGTACAGATACTGTGCTTGAGATTGGACCCGGGACGGGAAACTTGACGATGAGGCTTCTTGAAGCTGCTGGGAAGGTGGTGGCGGTAGAGGTTGATCGGAGGATGGTCGAGGCTTTGAATAAGCGTGTGTCCGAGAGTGGGTTAGTAGAGAAGTTGACGGTGAGTTTTTTGGTGTGTTTGTAAGGTGTTCGATGAAATGAATTATTTGGAAAATTGCGTTTTAAGGGATTTTTCGGTTGACACCACGAGTAAAAGATAATGTGGGGGTGTCAAATCATTAATTTTCAACAAAATATATTAAAAATGCATGTAAAGGTATAAATAGATTGTATTTTTCGGTCTTACGGGGTGTCGGATAATCACCATTTAGCTTCTCATTTTTGGTTGCACATTTAAGCAGGGCCAAGGCCAGATGGCGTGCGTAAAAGAAAAATATCTGGGCGGTGTCAAATCATTAATTTTCAACAAAATATATTAAAGATGCATGTAAAAGAATTAAAAAATTATATTTTTCAGTTTGATGGGGCAGCCACTTAGCTATTCATTTGATTTTACTTTTTGCTTATAAATTCTGGTACTTTTTGCTTATAAATTCTGGTACAGCTTAAAGTTAGCTTCTTGTTTGTCCAAGAAAAAGCTAATGTGGAAAATACATGCCAATCTTGGAAGCTTGAGCTATTTGTAATCATTTCACTACAGAATTGATTTGAAATACTTTCGATAACTGCTGGGAACTACCAGTTATGTCACTGCACTTCACTACAGAAAATGATTTGAGAATACTTGCTGTAGTCTAGGTATTTTTTAGGGTGGATCAAAAGCGTAAGAACCATATACACGATACATCATAAGCTTGATATTTGTTTCGCTATGTGACTATCTAAATCAAAGGATTTACTGTCCTATCTAGCTAAGTAACCACACGGGTTGATTTTTTTTTTACAAAGATACTAAAATTGCATTTTTAATCATCACCTCACACAAATTAATAATCCAATCACCAGTACCCAACCAGACTGCACAAACCAAAACATGTCGTAGCTCCAATATAATTAGTTTCAGTCTTACAAGTTATCTAAAGGCTCGAGTACTATGGTTAGGAGGTCATGGGGTAAAGGCAGATTTTCATTAGAAGTTAGGGATACTCAAAAGATGTAGCATATCAGTCTAAAAGATAAAATTCCTTAATATTTGTTTGCTTCTTATTTTTTGATGCATTTGAAAGAAACGGAAATTCTTTTGCTGCTCTCCAATGACTCTGTACCATGGCAGACAGTTAACTTCATATGAAGAGGGGGTACTTGATTTCATGGTATTATCATGAATGCCAACTATTTATTTGAATCATAGAATTTGTAGCTTATTGTTTAGTATTTGCCATCATTCAAGGTCAGATAGTTATTTGTAAATTAATCAAAACTCCGACTTTAAAGTTTAATGTTCTCAATTTCGCATACATTTGTTAGTACAGTGAGCAATCCACGACTAGCTCGTTTTCGACTTATAAATTGGTTAATTAGCTAACCAATTTAATGGGTCATGCAGGTTATTCGCGACGATGCATTAAAAGTCGACTACCCGAGATTTGATCTTGTAGTGGCAAACATTCCTTACAATATCTCATCGCCTCTGATTGCTAAGTTGGTGTTTGGGCTTAACCCTTTTCGTAGTGCAACACTTCTCCTACAAAAAGAATTTGCACACAGACTGTTAGCTAACCCTGGAGACTCCGAATTCAACCGATTAGCTGCTAACGTAAAACTTGTTGCAAATGTGGAGTTTATAATGAACGTTAGTAAAAGGGATTTTGTACCCAACCCAAAAGTAGATTCGTCCGTCGTCAAAATATGGCCTAAATCTGAAATCCCAAACGTGGATTTGCATGAATGGTGGGCTTTTACATTAACTTGCTTTAGTAAAAAGAATAAAACTCTGGGTGCAACTTTTAAGCAGAAGAAGAAGATACTGGAGTTGTATAAATTGTCCGATATTAAAGAAACTATATGCCATGACGAAGAGGGAGATGAAGAAGAAGAAGAAGAAGATGATGACGATAGTGGGAATGACGAGAGTTCTTTTTTTTCTTGCGCAGATACCGGCCTGATTCGCTTTAGAGAGAAAATTATTTCAATTCTGAGATCGAGTGATTTTGAAGATAGGAGGCCTTCAAAGCTATGTAACGAGGAGTTGCTAAATTTACTTTCGTTGTTTAATGAAGCTGGTATACACTTTCATAATCACCAAAAGCTAACTGGTTCTAACAATGCAGTATTTGCTGCTGCTTTTAGTCCATAGTGATGCTATACAGTTAATGGAAAAGTGACTATCTGTTGTTTACTTGTTTTTCTCATCATGGATTTACATTCATAGCACATTCTTTGTGAAGCATTACAAATTTCCGAGTCCGGTTTGGAGGAAAATTAAAATTGCATCAATTATAGCGCTTGAATTTCTTAAAATCACCAAGTGACACATCTGGTCTCAAATTTGGCTGAAAATTCAAAACATATCAACTTATATGTGTTTGTTTCTAAGTGAATTATCATTTTCATAATTACTCAGTTGATATGGTCTCTTACTAGGATACCAGTAAGTATTTGAAATTGTGAAAAATATGAAAATATTAAAGACATTGTTGAAGTTTAAAATGTAAGATCAGATGCATCGGTTTTCCTATAGTTTACATCACAGCTAATTGTTTACTACTAAACCCCCATATTTTCAATTGACCCCCGTATGTTGCCTTTTGCTATTAACCCACATGTCCATTTTATAATGAAATAACTGTGTATTAATTTACCCTTTTTCGGAACCGGAGGTGCGAAGCTCCGCCAACCTCTCACGTAGACTGATGTTTTGTATGAATTTTTGAAAATTGAGTATGCACTTCACGCAATGGGTATGCACTTTTCCGGACCTCCGACGACCTCACCGGAGGTTCATCGGGCCACCCCGACCTCCGATGGTGACCAGAGACCGATGGGTAAAGGAGTGGTTCAGTAGGTTGCTATTTTTTGCAAAGAGTTGTGATCGTTTGCAGGGGTTTGGGATGAGTATAGAGAAAATGACACTTTTTAAAAAGAAATGTTTGATTGTAACACTTTTTTTATTTTGTATTGTATTGTATTGTATGTAATTTTAGTCTAGGGGTCTATAAATTGACAAAGTCATTATATATGTAAAATAGTTTTACCAATTTGATCCAAACTATCAATTTTTGTTGGATTAAGAATTTAAGGGTCTGTCAAATTACACTATATCTGAAGATTTTTTAATTTATTTTTAATACAGATGTTGATGCAATTGTACTCGTAATGAGGTCAAAGAAGATGCAAATTTGTCGTTTTTATTAAACACTATTGGTTTGGTTTGTATGTAAATTAGTAAAATTTAGAGGTTAGGTACTAAAACTGTAAAACTAAATAATACTCCCATGTTACTAAATAACAAGAGTTTTTTCAATTGTTATTTTCATTATGAGATTGGATTTTTAAACTTCAAAAAGCTTAAAAAACGCACAGACAGTAGATTTAATCTACGGTCTACAGTTAAAAGCTGCAGACCGTAGATTAAATCTACGGTCTGCATTGAATCAATGCAGACCGTAGATTTAATCTACGGTCTGCAGCTTTTAACTGTAAATTACACAGTCAGTCCCTGTTTTTTAGAAATTACACAGTCAGTCCCTGCGTAAAAATTACACAGACAGTTCCTTGAAAACAGAATTTCACGTTTTTTTTTTTAAAAAATAAACTTTTATACTATACCCTCTCTCTTTCTCTCAAAACCCCCCAATTTTCATCTAAAAAAACCACCCAAATCAATCAAACACATTACCTATCAAATTTCTTAACAAAAAACCCCAAATCATCAATCAAATTTATCCATAATTCAAGGATATATCTTTTATTCTCTAATTTATTATTTATTTTGTGTAATTTCAATTTGTAAAATAGGAAAAAATATATAAAATATGCAAATTAATTATTCACTTAGCTATATATAATTGTTTGTTGTTTGTTTATATTAATTATAGAAATTATAATAATTGTTGATATTTGGCCCATTTTTGCATTATTTTTTATTTTTTTGTAATTTCAATTTTTAAAATAGGAAAAAATATATAAAATATGCAAATGGATAATTCACTTAGCTATATATAATTGTTTGTTGTTTTTTTATATTAATTATAATAATTGTTGATATTTGTCCCATTTTTGCATTATTTTTTATTTTTTTGTAATTTCAATTTGTAAAATAGGAAAAAATATATAAAATATGCAAATGGATAATTCAATTAGCTATATATAATTGTTTGTTGTTTTTTTATATTAATTATAATAATTGTTGATATTTGTCCCATTTTTGCATTATATTTTTTTTATGTGTTTGGTTAATTTCAATTGTTGATAATTGTTGATAATGTGTTTGGTTATGATTAAAAAATTGAGTTATTATTGTTTGGTTTATGATTAAATTTGTGTTTGGTTATGATTAAAAAATTGAGTTATTATTGTTTGGTTTATGATTAAATGTGTGTTTGGTTATGATTAAAAAATTGAGTTATTATTGTTTGGTTTATGATTAAATGTGTGTTTGGTTATGATTGTTTGGTTATCATTGTTTGGTTATCATTAATTGGTTATAATTGAGTTATCATTGTTTGGTTATCATTAATTGGTTATTTTATCATTGTTTGGTTATCATTAATTGGTTATCATTGAGTTATCATTGTTTGGTTATCATTAATTGGTTATTTTATCATTGTTTGGTTATCATTAACCGAGTTATATTTGGTTATCACAGTTAGAATGGCAGACCCAGATCCACATATTAAAGGCAGGTTGGGTATTTTACGACAGACCGGTCACATTTCTAATCAGACTTAGGATGCTGGAAGAGAAGCGGGTAGAGGAGATGCCAATAAGATTAGGGTTTATAATTATAGTTGGTAGATACCGACGCCTGAAAGGGTAGTTGAAAATATGATTAGGGCTGTTTTTTACGGTATTCACACTATAGGTAATTATACCGTAGACAGAGGCTTGCTTACAGCCTTAGTTGATAGGTGGCGTGATGAGTCGCACACGTTCCATTTTGTCGGTGGAGAGTTGGAGATATCTTTACAGGATGTAGAGATTATGCTTGGTCTCAGGGTTGATGATCTTGCTGTTACCCGGTCGGAGCGGAATGACACCAAGGCGAGCAGGTTGGATATGATAGAGAGTTTGTTGGGTGTTAGACCTGCTGACCATCAAGTCGATACAAACTGTTTGACAGTTAGACTTGATTGGATGTTACACACCTTTGGTGAATTACCCTCCAACCCTAGTGAGGAGCGTTTGCTATATCAGTCTAGGGCTGCCATGCTGTTATTACTGGGGGCACATGTGTTTTCGGATAATAGCAGTGATCAGATCCCACTCTGGCCTCTGCCATTTCTGAAGGATTTTGACACGTGTGCTGAGTATAGTTGGGGATCAGCTCTTCTGGCCTGGTTAGAGGCTAATCTATGCAAGTTGGTACGTTGTAAGGCAAGCGGAGTAAGCGGGGCGGTGATGTTTCTGGATAAGTGGGCGATTACCAGACTACTGCCGGTTAGACCATGTGAAGAGCTACCGGAAGATATCGAGCCACCTGAGGGCTGGCCTAGGTTCCCCCTCGGTTACAGGTATGATATTATTTAGTTTTTGTATTGGATTTTTTTTTATTGTGTCATCTATCATTTACTTAGCTGCCGGTTATATTTATTGTTTATACAGATGGAAGATTTGGAGGCAAACTAACCTTACGCCATATGTCTACGGACATAATGTGGTCCACATACGTGACCAGTTTGACAATATGTCGTCTGAACAGGTAAATTTTGCATTGGTCTTATGTTCGCAGAATTTATTACTAGTATTTTTAAACCCTTGTTTATATATTCTAATTTTTCTGATTACAGATAGTGTGGCAACCTTACGGGAATCTCAATCAGTATCCGGAATACTGTACGCGGGGCCGTTATATGTGGCATTGTTTTGTGCCTCTCATTTGTAATGAGAAGGTTGAGTTCCACCCCGCGGACAGGTTCATGAGACAGTTCGGTTTTGTTCAGCGTGTCCCAACATATATCTGGAAACCCAGACAGGGTCACGGCAAGGATAAAAGATATGGGGTTGGGCAAAAACACGACTGACCTTTACTTTGTGGAGAGTTTATAGCCGTGTGGAATGACCGCCACAACCGTCTTATTGACGGCGAATTTGGCACGGGGACGTCACCGGATTACATGAGATGGTATAGAGAGAGGACCCGCATCTTTATAAACCCACCTGAAGTTGCCCGGCCATCTCACAGTTTCTGGGAGCATACGGGTGTGTTCAATAAAATGGTAACTACTAGTTAAAGTTCATTAATATTTGTTTGTTAATTTTTTTTTGTATATTTCAATACTAATAAATCGTTTTTTATTGTTTTTTTTTTCAGAAAGCGATGTTGCGCCGCAGTTTCAAATCGTTCAAACGGCTGAAATCTAAAACGGACGTGGACTTACTACGTGCGGAGTTCGCTGAAATGGGAATGAATCCGTATGGGTCAGCTGATGAACAGTCGGATGAGGAGGATGACGATGACGACGACGACGGTGGTGATGACGACGATGGTGATGACAACCTACGTTATGACCCAAGAACTTACACTAGGTCGGCAAGTTGTCGGCGTCCCGACAAAAGAGGCGAATCTAGTAGTGGCGGGCGTAGCGGCGGTAGAAGAACGAGCGGAGGTCGACCCCCGACTACAGATCAGGGTCCGGGTCCGAGTTCAAGCGGTCATGGTCGTCGTGCTTCTTTTGCTGGGTCGGAGTACGTTCAGGATGATGTTCCGTTCGATCATCATAGACAATCATTTGGGTCGCACGACAGTTGGAGTCGAGGATTGACACTTACATCCCACGAGCGTGCTCCGCATCCAGAATCGCAGCATCGACATAGACGCCGTCCGGAGCTAAACGAAATCGAAAAGTCTACTGAGCCGTCGTCATCGGATAGATTAACATCGGCGGGAAAGATGCTCCCTATGTCCAACTTTAAAGGATTTACTCGTTACAAAAAAAAAAAATGCATATTTGTGTTTTTTGTTTTTGAATTCTATGTTTGATTTGTAAGTTTTATTCGTAGGTGAGATGGAATATTATAAATTCGAAATTTTAATTTGATTTGTATGTTTGATTGGTACGTTATAAATTCGTAAGTTTAATTTGATTCGTATGTTTGATTTGATAGGACCGATATTGAGTTTTTAAAAACCCTAAATTACAAACCCTAAACCCTAAACCCTAAATTAAACCCTAAATTAAACCCTAAATTACAAACCCTAAACCCTAAATTACAAACCCTAAACCCTAAATTACAAACCCTAAACCCTAAATTACAAACCCTAAACCCTAAATTACAAACCCTAAACCCTAAAATACAAACCCTAAACCCTAAATTACAAACCCTAAACCCTAAATTACAAACCCTAAACCCTAAATTACAAACCCTAAATTACAAACCCTAAACCCCTAAACCCTAAATATTCTGAAATATACATACAAACCGTACATTTAATGTACGGTTTGTACAGATTTCATACAAACCGTACATTTAATGTACGGTTTGCATGTATTCTGTGCAAACCGTAAAAGTAATGTACGGTTTGTACCCCTGATTTGAGCAGCGACGTTTTACGAATGTACTTTTTGCACTGAATCACCGTTAATAACGTAAAAAAAAATAAACTACAAACCGTAAAAGTAATCTACGGTTTGTAGTGTAAATGACATTAGATACCATATCTATCAAAATAATTCCGACAACACCTTATCACTTTTGAATTATTATGACTTGACAACCCTATCCGAAAATGACTACTCAATGCATTATTAAAGTTTGGAAATGACTACAACAAAAAAAACACTACAACCCGTAAAAGTAATCTACGGTTTGTAGTGTAAATTACATTGGATACCATTTCTATCAAAATAATTCCGACAACACCTTATCACTTTTGAATTATTATGATTTGACAACCCTATCCGAAAATGACTACTCAATGCATTATTAAAGTTTGGAAATGACTACACCAAAAATTCACTACAAACCGTAAAAGTAATCTACGGTTTGTAGTGTAAACTTACACTATAAATATGACTCAATTTTGCCAATTCTAACAAACCATAAAATCAAACACAAACACATTTCGGAAATCTCTAAAAAAATCCTCATTTCTCCCCAATAAAATATACAAACAAACACTTTTCGAAAATGAAATACAACTATGGTTTTGACAACAACCAATGGAATAACAACAATGCGAATTCATCCAGTGGCTCAAACGATGAGCTAACTGATTATTCAGAGCACTTTGAAGTTGATGAATTGACTTGGGAAACAAGGGATGAAATGCTTGCTGATCTTGCTGATGTGGCTGGAAATTGGGGTTTCATTCTTACGATTCGTAGGTCTGGAGGGGGTGATGGGAGCAGAACACCGTATGTTGATATTGTGTGTGATAATTCGGGGGTTTACGAAAAAAAGAAACCATCTTCCGTAAATTCAGGTACAAAGAAAAAAGATTGTCCATTTTTCATTAAAGGTTACGTAGTTAATGGTGAATGGATGTGTCACGTAGAAAATGGACAACATAACCACCCACCTCCAACTTACTTCCAAGGGCAAGCACGACGTGCTCGTTTAACCCAAGATGAAAAAGAAATTGTTAAAACTTTAAGGCAAAGTAGTTTTAAAGTTGGTGCAATATTAGAGGCCATAAAAAATCGAAATCGTGACAATGTATCAAACACAAAAACGATACATAATTTTTTGGCCGGACTGAAATTTAAAGAACGAGATGGTGGAAACCCGATACAGGAACTGTTTAATTTGTTGGATAGCCATCGCTACATATTCTACTATAATATGAACCCATCAACCCATTGCCTTGAGAACTTATTTTTTGCACACCCCGATTCTATAAGGATGTTCAAAGCTTTTCCTGATGTCTTGTTAATGGATTGTACATATAGGACAAACCGTTTTAATATGTCATTTCTAGAAGTCGTAGGAATGACATCAACGAACCAAACATATTGTTTAGGTTTTGTTTTCATGAGTGACGAGACAAAGGAAAGTTATATATGGGCATTGGAAAATTTTAAAGTTACATTGGAGGGGTGTATACTACCTAGGGTGTTTGTAACCGACAGGGAAATGGCCTTATCAAATGCTTTGTCCGTTGTTTTTCCCGATTCTCATCATATTTTGTGCACTTTTCATATTGCAAAAAATGTTTTGAAAAACTGTCGTAAAAAGATCCCTGACGAGGAGTGGCAAACGTTTCTAGATGATTGGGGTTTATTGGTTGATTCTGAGTCAATAGAGGAGTACAATCATAACCGAACTTATTTCAATTCCTCTTACAAATCGTACCCTGCTGTGATTAAGTATGTAGACAAGCTTTTAAATGATTATGCTGAAAAGTTTGTTGCATGCTATACCAACCACACAACACATCTAGGTAACAGAACTAGCAATCGAGCTGAACAACAACATGCTAAGTTGAAAAGATCCCTTTCCACAAATACTGGCACGCTTGAAACTGTTTGGGTAGAGGTGAATAGAATTCTAGAAAAACAGTTTGAGGATATTAAGATGAAATTGGATAAATGCAAGTCTTATTTTACACATTCTGAAGGAACACTTCTATTTATAAATCTTAGGTCGTATATCACACACTATGCCTTTGATTTATTATTTCAAGAACACAAAAAATGTAGTGGCCAGACTGATGAGAATTGTTCTTGCGGTTTCAAATTGTCTCACGGTTTACCATGTCATCATATTATGAGTGAACATATTTTATTCGGGAAGCCTCTTCCTCTAGAATATATTCATCCATTCTGGAAAAAATTAGATGTAATTGATGATAATGGGAACACCGATGATTATGAGGTAGAGGGTGATCTAGAAGAGTTTAAAAGTGTTTATGCTAGCAAAACGAATGTTGAAAAACGGCGTATGAAAACACAACTCCGAGAGATAACCACACCAGTTAGAACATCCATCAGTGACCCCGAAGTGAGAGTAAATAGGGGGAGACCTAGAAAAGGCGACAAATCTAGTAAGAGAGATAAGTCAGGATGGGAGTATGTGGAGGAACAGAGTGCTGGTGCTAGTAGGGACAAGGGCAAAGGCAAGGCGGATGAAACACCGGAGGTAAGGGTAAACCCAACTAGGAGGCCGCGAAACCAGAACCCTAAACCCACCCCCAATAGGCCAACCTTCCTGTACAGTGACCAAATATGGTTCATGTTACATAGTTACATCGAAACGGTTTATGATGTGCGTGGGGATGGTAACTGTGGGTTCCGGGTACTTGCAAATGCGACGGGTAAACAGCATGGGGAAGATGATTGGTACGCGGTAAGATGTGAATTGTTTCAAGAGCTGCAGCAAATGAAAGGTGTTTATTATGAGCTGTTTGAGAATCTTGACTTTGAAGCTTACCGGTATGATTACATTTTATCAAGTTTAAATTTTTATCATGCTACAAATCCCGCACCTTCTGAGAAATGGATGAGATTTCCATCGTATGGTTTTTTAATTGCTTCTCATTACAATATGCCAATTGTATTGTTGTTCTTATGGAAAAATCAAAATGGAGGGGTAAACGTGTGGAACTCCACTTTTTTACCTCTTTATACTGGTCCGCCTCAGGGAACGACATATTACATCCCGACTGTAATGGTGTTGGTCAACAATTGTCACTATGCTCAGGTTATTCCTAAGGAAGAAGGGATATTCCCAATGCCAGGAATTATAGCACGGTGGGAACAAACACGCACTGAGGCAGCTGCGCCATGGAAGGAACTTTTTCGACCAAATTTCAAGTTATATATGGCGCTGGAAAAGCAATCGGGAAAGCAAAAAGCAAATGAAGAAGCTATAGACCTAAGTCCATAATCGGTTTTTTATTTTTAATTTTATGTAAATTACTATTTTTTCCAATTTGTTGTAAATTTATATGATGTAAACAAATGTTTAATAAATTTGTTTTATGAAATTTAGTTCTATGAAATTTTGTTGTAAATTTTGTTGTAAATTTTGTTGTAAATTTTGTTTAATAAATTTGTTTTATGAAATTTATAAGTTGATATTCATGTTTGCATATTGAGTTAATTTCTTTTATGAAATTTATATAATTTATGATTGTTTCATTCAATAAAATTGACGATTGAGACCAAATTGACGACTTAGTTAATGTTTCATATTGCGTTATACAAGTGTTAAAAACAAACCAAAGGTACTTCACGAAAATTGACGATTTAGTTAATGATTCAATAAATATCAACTTATATACTTAACAAAAATATAACGTGAACCAAAAACATAAAATTTATCAAATCAACTTTATTTGTGTAAATTTGTGTAAATTTTGTGTTTATTTTGAGAGATTGTTAGAATATTGGTAATTTATAATATGTAAAATTTTAAAAATAAGGCATTTAGTTTTTTTATTAAAAAAAAAAATAATGTGTAATTTGAAAAAAATATTCAGTATTTTAATTTTAATTATTAGAATTTTAATTTTAATTTTTAATCTGTAAATTTTTAAAAACGCTGTAAACCGTAGATTTAATCTACGGTTTACAGTGAATCACTGTAGACCTAATTTAATCTACGGTTACTGCATTTTAAAAGAAATTTTGCAGTCTATTAATTGCACCTCTTTCATTATATACATTTTCCCAATATTCTCATAAAAACAAGCTTTCTCAAAGTTGCTTAACCAGAGTGTGTGAGAGCACAAATAGAAAAAAAAAACCTCTCAAAAATGGGTTTAAGAGCCCTAAGATCCATACTCCGACCACTAATCACAACAACCCTCCGTCAAACACACTCACTCTCTTCCGATTTCTCCCTCATCGCCACCGCTACCCAGCGCTTTACTACGCCATGGTCCGCGACGGCTACGATGATGTCGCACGGGTTTACCACCAGCTTGACGGATACTCGGTTTCCAAAGAGACGACCCGCTGATAAGAATCGCAAGAAGAGAGCTTTTCTTAAACCCCCTGGTTACCTCTCTCTCTCTCTCTCTATATATATATATATAATATTTATTGATTATATATATGTTTGTGTATATACTATTAATTTAAACATTAATTGGTAGTTTTGTAATTAGTAGTTATAGAATGTATATATATATGTGTGTGTTTATATATATGTATTATGTATTTATGTGGAACTAGGTTGCCTAACGCATAGTCTCGTGTAATATGCCAGGCTCCGTTTAATTTCAGGATTGCTTTTTAGAACACCTGGTTGCATTATTTGAATGTCGGGATTGTACAAACAATCACGTGGACCCCACAGATAATGTGTTTAGCTGCGTTAAGTGCAACCAAACATGAGAAATAACTAGGTAGAGACAGTCGATGTTAGCCTCTCCCATTTTGATAAAACTTGACGAAACATCAGTGTTTTATCACCCTCTCCCATACAGTTAAAATCTCGGGAAAATGACAATTTAGCACATATTTAGAAACTTATTTACAAAAAACCCGGCTGTTTTGAAATTCATGACTCTTATACAAAAAAATACATATTTTATGAACTTATTTACAAATAGGTGCATGTCATTAAAAAATCGAAAAAAATATTTAAAAATTGAAAAATTAAAAAATTAAAAACCAAAATTTTAAAAAATACATTTTTTCTACAAAAAATATGTGTGATCCTGTCTAATCCTGTTCAATCCTGTATGTCTAATCCTGTCCAATCTTGTATGTCTAATCCTCTTTAATCATATCTAATCATGTCCAACCATGTCTAATCCTGTTTGATACTATACACAATTTTTTGATTTTTTTGATTTTTTTTAATTTATTTATTTGATTTATTTGTATATTTTGTTATTTTTTATGACATATGTATCTAATTGTAAATAAGTATATGTACCTAATTGTAAAAAAGTACATATAGGTGGGTTTTTTGTAATTAAGTTGATTGATATGTACTTATTTGTAAGTCTCCCTAAAATCTACGCTACCTCCGTCCCATTTTATTTGGGCAGTGTTTCTTTTTTGGGGTGTTTCCATTTATTGGGAGACTCGGTGTTCTACATAGCGAGCCTAAACAGTAGGTGGAGCCCAGAAGCCTAACCAGTGTTTCAAAAAAGTTAACATAAGCGGAAATTAGGCGTAGCCTAGGAGCCTAGCGGGATTAGGCGCTAGGCGACTTATTTCTGCTTGGAATTCGCCTTGCGCCTTTTCGAACATTGAGCCTAACAGATTTGGTGTTAGGCGACCAATTTCAGCCTATAACTCGCCATGTGCTTTATAGGACTTTGATTGGGACACTTAACAAAAATGGTAAACAATATCTGTTATGTGAACTTGCCAAAAAAATGGTAAACAATATCATGAATATTGCTAGAAAAAACTTAGAAAAGGTGAACTTGTTTACATCTCTTGCTCAAATAGCGTGAAATTTCTTAGCTAAATCAGTCTCAAACTAGCTGCCAAACAAGGCCTGAATTAGCGGTGATTAAGATAAAAATCGTTGATTTAGGGTTAATATGAGTGAGCTGATTATGGAATTTGCTGTCTGCATAAGTGTATATACATTTGTAAATAAGGACTATGGTCTGATTCTTGGATTTAATTGTGGACAAGGTTGGTTTACATTTAGTAAGATAAAAATCATTGATTTAGGATAAATGAGTGAGCTGATAATGGAATTTGCTGTCTGCATATGCATTTTAAATATAAGGACTATGGTTCGATTCTAGAATTTTTTTGTGGACTTGTGGTTAGTTTAGAATCATTGAATTAGGCTTTATTGATGAATAAAGTGGTTATGTAATTGTTCTTTTGCATATACACTTCGTAGATCCGTTCTTTAACTTAAGTGGTTCTTTATCGATTGTGGGTTAGTTATATGGTTAGATAAATATGATAACTTAGGGTTCCATGACAGATGACGTGGTTATGGAATTGGTCTGTCGCATATACACTTTGTATATTTGGTGTCTGCATTTGGACTTTGGTGCTTTTTTTCCGCTTTTGACTTAGTTAACTTGTGAATCATAATATTAGGTTTTTTTATGCATGAGGTGGTTGTGGAACTGGGATTCTAATTTCGGTTTATACATTTGATGTTTTTTATTCAATTCTTTTGAGTTAACTGTGGTTGGATAGTAATTATAGAATTAGGTTTAACGACGAAGAAGGTGGTACTAAATTTGGTTTTCCACATTTACATTTCTATTTATGCCTTTACAGTTTCTTTTTTCTTTTCTATTTTGAGTTAGCCGTGGTTAGATAAATATAAAAAATTAGGTTTATTGATGAATGAGGTAGTTATGTATCTGAACTTCCGCATATACATTTTGTATATATGATTGTGTAGATTCAGTGTATTTTGTTGTTTCTTTTCAGTTAAGCTTGGTTAGATCAATATCATGAATAGGGTTGGGGATGAATCAGTCAATTATGGAATTGTTCTTCTGCATATACACTTTGTATATTCGGTTACGCACATTCGCTGCTTTTGTGTTTTTTTTTTAATCAGGCTCTATTTTAAGTTAATTTTGATTATAAGAGCTAGTTGAATCTGGGTTTTTTGATGAGTCAGCTGGTTTTGGAATTGGTCTTTTTGGCTATGTTAATTTTGACGATGCAGAATGAAGAGGTTTTTGTAATTTGTTAAAATGTCACTACTGTGATTTGTGGGTTTATTCTGCTCTTATTGCATAACCCTTCTGCGTTATCTCCTTGTACCTTTTTTTGGATGAGACATTGTGCCATGTAGAGTCGGGGTGTTTGCGTAATACAAGTTAGCCATTTACAGAAGTTAGAAACGGCCAGGTCTTCTATAGCGTCCTGGCCAAGGATCATATATATTTTGAGCTGGTCGGATACATCTCCATTTTTCTCATCTTTAAAACAGTCGAGCCAATTTTCGTTGCAGCAAAAAAGATACTATGCATATTAACGTAGATGTTATCAATTTATGGTAATAATTAAATTAGGAGCTGTCAAGGACCGAGCTCCTATAGTATGCCATTTTCTTAGAATACAGAGTCGGGTTTCAGGAAAAGCTTTACGATGATTTAACTTTCTATCTTCAATACAGATTTCTCAGTGTTAGACTTGTACATAACTCAGTAGAGAGAACTTATGTCAAACGATTAAATTGCTCTTGTCGTAGCGGACGTTTAATTTTACAGCTTGTTTATGCTTTGTGCTTGCCACCTATAGTGTGCCTTTATCCCAAATGATAAGAAGAGAGAGAAATTTACTAGTTGTTTCAGATTCTTACGCTATTGTTTTACCTTTTCAAAATGCAGGACCTTATGCTTGGGTAAAGTATGTTCCTGGACAGCCAATACTCCCAAACAATCCCAATGAGGGAAGTGTCAAAGGAAGGAATGCAAAAAAGCGAATTAGACTGAAGAGGGCATTTATCTTGGTAAGATTACTGTTTATTATTATTATTATTATTATTATATATTCCTTCTTGCTCCTTTTACCATACCTTTTCTTTAGTGTAACATCATGTTATTTCTGGTTTGTGTAGCTTGCGATGTTTAAATTTTTGAAAAGAAAAACATGACTGGTGTAATGTAAGATTGCCCTGTTGGCATGTGTAGGATTGTACAATATTACGAGAATAACTATTATGTTTATGTTCGCTTGTTCAAGTATAGGGGGTGGGAGGATGTTAATATCTGTGTGTGTAGTATTCCAAGAACATAAACTCAAGCAACGGAAATATTTGGTTAACCGAGGGCTCGGTGGTGAATTTCACCTTTGACGCAATGAATGGGTTTCTGAGTGCTCGTACTTTGAATAGCCAGCTTCGAATTTTCAGCGTTTAAATATAATCTACCTATATTTTCACGAAAATTCAAGCAATGTTGAGATGTAATTTTAATTAAGAAAGGCTTGCAATATTTTCCGTGAAAGCTAGTTCTTAACCCCTTCTTTAGCAATGTGGTTTGGCGGTCTGATATGGATATTGTATAAGAAAACAAGCGTGAGTTGAGAACTAGGAAAGTGGAAACCTTCTAAAAGATTAACTTGTTGATATCCCATATGTATTAGATGTTTGCCTAGAGTTAGTTTAGTTTCCCATATTCACAGTCTACGAGTGTATAGTTTTTCGCCACATGCTAATGATGTTGAAATTACGGGGGAGGTGAGAAAGGGAACTTACTTGATTTTGTGATGTTTACTAATGCCAGACACAAGTTTTGTACAAGATAGCGGTAAAACTTGCATGGTACATTCATTTCTTCGTGGAAACTCGTTCTAAAGCGCTTAAAGCCTGCTTTCCATCTTAAAGATAACAATATTTCTACGCATGCTGTAGAGCTCTAAATCTACTGCCATGACGACTTTTTGTTCTGTTCCGATTAAAAAAGTGAAGCTTTGCAGTCCTTTCCAAAAAACGTAGGTATATAAATCTTATACTATTTTCTATAAATGACACAAACATTGCATTATTCTGCTCTATGATCACATCCGTGTCATTGTTTGAATTTCAAACTCATGCTTGAGCTACAATTTCTCGTTTGAAATATTTGTTGATATTGCATTCTTTCTCGTCATTATGGGGTAGGGAGCTTCTGATACTTTATGGATGAATAACTGTTCTTTTAAAATGTCTGCAGGCAGAGAAAAAGAAACGGAAAGCACTAGTGCAAGAGGCAAAGAAGAAAAAACACATGCAAGTAATAGAACGTAAGATGGCTGCTGTGGCACGAGATAGAGCATGGGTCATAAGACTGGCTGAGCTGAAAAAGCTCGAGGCAGAGAAAAATAAGTCGATGGCTTGATTTTCATTTTTATTCACATCACTTAAAGATGTGTAATGCACAAGGATTTTGATCTCTGTTTCCAGCAGATGTTCGTTTTCCTTGTTTTGAGAAATATTTGCAGTAATGTTATTTAGCTCGCTCCTATCAGTGTGTTACTTGCTCTCAAGCAGTTTTAATTCGAAGGGATTAGCAGTAGAATAATTTGACAATTCATGAGTGCAGTTTGTATTCGTTTGATTAAGCATAGTTTTGAAAATGTTTTCAAGTTTATTTGCAAGAATTTTATTGTTTTTGTTATAGACTTGTAGTTTTCTGCACTCAATGGGATTTCACCTAAAATTTGTAAAATACTGTCTCCATATGGAAACAATGCACAATAGTTACCACTACTTATTGTATGTAGGACTATTTTTCTTCAAAGCTTTTGTATGGTAGACTTGAATGAAATTGTATGGAGCCCATCTTACGAGTCCAAATCTTCTACCTCTTCCGTGCTTCCTTATTTATTTTATCTTAAAAAAAATTCTAAAAAACTTAAAAAAAAATGTACAATTACTATAATACATGTATCAATACATTTCAATAATTATTTTTAAAAGAAAATCTACACAAATTTTATTTTCGAATAAATGTATAAATTAGTGTAAATTAAACATTGAATATTAAAAAAATTGTCTAAAACAATATTATGTTCAAATGTTTTAAAATTTGAATACAATATAATATAAAAGTTTATAAACTTGCGGCATAAGTTGTGAAAATTTAAAATTTGAATGAAAATAAGCAAAGAAACACAAAAGTAAATAGAAAATAGGAATAAAAGATTTCCACTCCCATTTTACACTATTACCCAGTAAAACTACCATTTAAGGTTTTGAGCCATCTCTAATAAATAACAAATTATTTAGTCCTTTTTTTTGGAGCACGATTGAGTTGGTCATCTACGGGTCTACACCATATATTAGAAGTCAATGGGATTTGTGGGTGTAGAAAAGTCATATTCTCTTCTCTCCCTTCTATAAAAATGGAATCAACTCATTAATTAATTAAATATTTTATTTTGACCTCATTCATCCACTCATGTACTTTAATAACTAAAAAAACTTTATGCCAGAAACGTAAAATCATATATATATTTTTTTCTAAACCATATTCAAATATGTAAAAGGTTAAATAAAAAATTATCAAATTAATTTTTTTACTTGAACGAAAATAAAAGTGAGCTTAGACTATTTTGAAAGAAAATGATAAGGTGTGAATTTATTTATAAAGATATACAACTATTTGTAAAATTTTAGTGTTTTATTTTCCAATTCAAAATTAAGAATCTAAATAAGAAAATGAACGATAACCGATTTTTTATTAGAATTTTAACACTTTGGTTTAAACTAATTAAGAGTGGATTTTTTTTTATCAAAACGTATCAATCAATCGCAATAACCATTCATACCGTACTATTTGTACCACACTTGTCGTATTATCATACCGATGATACGTCAGAACCACCCATTATTATTTTTAATGAAATAAAATAAAATACACTATAAAAATGTTATTTTGGCTAACCAAGGGCTGTCCCGTCCACTTAAACCGAAATTTTGAACAAGTAGGAAAAGAGAAATGATGAAATATTAATTGAAGGCCCACTTATTAGAAGATAGTATTTAAGGTTAATTAATAGATTTAATGGGTAGCACCCGTTAACACACTTAGCATTCAATTAATGATATGGAGGACCAGCCGTCATTTCCTCCAGAACGACTAAATAATTTGTCATAATAAAGTAGCTAATAAGAGACGGGTGAAGACCATATGTTCCTTTTTTGCGCCTCCTTTCCCTTTATGCTATTTTTGTTCAAAACTAGCAAAAAAAGCCCACCGCAAGACGGGAGATTTGTTGTCGCAACCATATTTAGTTAGTTATTTTTTGAAATGACACAAATAGTATCTTAAAATCCTTATACTTGGGTATTTACACATTATTTTGTTTTTCATGCTACATTCAATATCAATATCATATGTACATTTACAGATTGGTGATTTGCATGAGTTTACCCTCGCAGTTTCTATACTTATAACGAAACAGATTTATAGAATCATTTGTAATGAATCAAAACATATGAAATCCATGGTTAAAGTCACCTTTATTTACGTGTACTAATATATTAATTGACTTTTAGTTACGAATTAAGAAGTTATGAACCAATTAAAGGAAACACTGTCTAAAGGAATAAAAAAGAGTACATGTCTAATTTGTCCAGCGATATTATAAATTTGTGTGTTTCACTATAAAAAAATACTTAAATAGTGACGGGATTAGTGACGAGATTTTTTGTTACGAGCTTATTAGCGACGGTTTTTATGACGGCTTTGTGATAGTTTAGTTCATGAGCGACAGATTTGTAACAAATTTTTAAATTAGTGACAGTCTTGTGACAGTTTTTGACTCTCACTAAATCAAACATTATTTTGTAGTGTTTCCGGACCATAGTTACCTAAAAACTTAAGACGAAGTAAAACCGATTGTTTTGTGCCTTTTTCTATATATAATTATGTTTAACTTTTTTGACCGTGGTGTAAATGATCAATTTAAATATTATAGGTCCATTAAGTATTTTGCATTTAGAGTAAAGTAAAGCCAACCTGAAGTGGCAGTAGCTTTAGAGTTTTTGGCCTTTTTTACTGTAAATTTATTTTCTGTACATGTTAGCATGTCACAAGCAAGTGGTGGTCCCATGGGTTATACATAAAATATTCATAAACTATTTCACATATTTAAATATAGCCCCAAACGTAATTATAATAAATTCGTTAACATTTGAATATATTTAGTGAAATTTTGTTTTACTCTCTGCCACGTAAGATTGGTGACGTATTTAGTATGTGAATAATATACCACGTAAGATTGGTGACGTATTTAGTGTGTGAATAATATATATATCATTAGCTATAGTCGGATATACGAATATACCATAAAATATTGATACACTTATTCTATTGTTAGTATATGTATATAATTTATAAATAAGGGAAAATGATTGTAAAGTATCATAGAATAGATAAGCACACAGGTTGAAGACGGCAAGCAGGTGAACGAAGATGTGTGTGTTTCTAACACTTTTTATATAGTCACACCGTCTCGCATTATCAATCTTATATGAAATCACACTTTTTATATAGTCACTCCGTCTCACATTATCAGTTTTATTCGAAATCACACGCAAATTTGATCGGCAAATAACTCATAATAAAATTGTCGAAATATTTTTATTTTTAATTTTATCATACAGTTTAACATTTGAAGTATGTATAGAAAATTTTAAAAAAAATTATTTCATCAATTTAGTTGCATGTTCAAACCTGATCAAAGTTGCACATGTTTTCACATATGACTTATAAAGTGAGTGGATGAATTAGTCAGAAAAAAAGCACGTTAACAAGTTTTTGAATTTGGAAATTATTTTAGATATTTATGTGTTATTTCAAAACTCATTTACTTTAAAACGATATATATATTCCTCACCCATGGATAACAATTTTATGATTATCAACGGAAAGCAAACGAGGGTAAATAGTAAATCCAGATGTATGTAATATGTATAATAGTGAAAGGTCAAACAATGGGAATTTATTTACACTGACTGAGTGATCATTAATCGTGCTAAATATCATAAAATATGACTTACGTCTCTTTTTTATTTTATGTATAGCTAATACCACACTACATGCTACACATATTTATATATTAGTAATCTGTCTCACGCGTTGCGTGGCGACGCGTAGTATGGTAAAAATATAATAAATTAGTATAGTTATGATACAAATATGTCGAGAATAAAAAAATATACAATATAAGATAATAAAATTTAAAAGAATTTTTAGTTTTTAAAAGCGGATAAAGAGTGTTATTAATTTTTACTTTTTAAATTTTTATATTTTTTATAAGAGTATAATATTATTATAATTAATAAAAATGTGTAAAAATATTTTTTTTAAAAATGATAAAATTTGAGAGTTTAAAAAAATATTAGGTTGGGTTATATTAACAGTATGATGCCAAAAAGTTAAAAGGTAAAAGTTTTTAGTCCCAGTTTTTCAAAGAAATACATACGAGAAAGTACCTGTATATCATGGATATTAGTTTTATATATCATGAATTATTAGTGTTATCACATGAAGCCTAACAACCAACAAACCAACTGTGGGATTCTTTTTTATTTTTCATAAATAGAGTCAAATGTATAGCATGAGTTGAACAAACAAACGCGCTCGATTGTCATTTTTTTTACCTATAAAAAATAACCAAAAACAAACAACGGTGAGAACGCCTAAAGTCAATATAATGAACGCTAAAAAGTCTACAAACATTTCCTTTGTGTTCATATAATTACTAGGATATGAGTTATTGGAGTGAACTAAAACTATGGATCAATTTAATTGTGTATCAATTTATGTATTATTTTGAGTTGCAAGCTTATGCGCTAATAGTATTCTGTTTCGGTGTTCATATCTTAGACATATCAAGAATGAAAATGTTAGGCGGTCTTATAATACAGTTGATCCACAAAGGCTTCGTGGTGATTTTGGAGTCTTGACGGGTGGACTAAGCATAATCAACTGATTCACAAACTTGTGGATTTGGAAGGCCACTTAATTTTAGTCTTTAGTACATTCCATTTAGCAATTTAAATTCTAATTTACTAAGGTCTATTGCTTTTTGTTTAACCACCGACTATGTGAATTAGAGGTATTTAAGTAACATATTTTATATTAATCTATAAACTAACAAACTACTATTAAACATTTCATCCAAAGTTCCAAACCGTGCTTCATTATGTTGGAATAACATGCAAACATACTTTATAAAAACTCAAATATGTAATAATCTTAACAAAAATGAAATTTGTTACAAAGAAAGAGTAAGCAGATTAAAAGTTCTCTCCTATAGATCAAATATGGCGATTAAATTGGCTATGAGAACTAATTTATTCGAAGGGAACCTAGATAACTGTTAAAGCTCATCGGCAACCACAACAACTTTGAGATTGAAATGCCTGAGTCAATGTCAGGCTTTCCAATTTGACAGCTTTGTAATAAATTATTCAAGGAAGTAAGCAGAGTAAAAACATTATGAATTTGGTGTGCAGGAGAATCAAAACCTGTATCATCATTGCAATGAATGCGAAAACCGTTTTATAACAAGAGCAGAGCTGGACACACACGGGCGTCGCCGCCATATATAAGCAGTATTGGACTAGAACACATTAGAATGTTTCAGTATTTCAGTTCAGTTTCATTAATTCAAATTCAACGTGTTTAACACCAACATGTTAGTGTTCATATTTAGAAGTTAATATCAATATTGCAGTTTCAGTATTTTAGAATTTACTTTTATTATTGCAGTTTCAGGATTTCAGTTTCGGTGCTTAAGTATGACAGAAATTCAGAGCTTATAGTTTTGACTCTTGTAGCTGGTAACGATGTGTTTCAATTTTGATATAAGATTTTCAAGGAAATTTTTACTAGATAAAAAAAGAGGGAGCAGATTCAATACTTAGGTATATCTTTTTAAAAATAGGGAAACTACAATAAGTATACGTCGCTAGCATAATCCCATATTTCATTTCATCGTCGATCCAAAGTCCAACCCATCGACTTCAAATATCAATATTAGCCACGTTAGATTCGGACAACATGAAACCTCAAGCACATCTAGTATAAGCCCATTGATGATATTGAAGTTTACATATAACAAGCGGAGCTGTTTATTGACATTACCAAATGACATATACATGGAATGAACTAGATAAGTACAGTCGTGGGCTGCAGCCCCTCCCATTTTGAAAAAAAATAAAATATTTTTTCTATGTATTTTGATCAAAACATTTAAATTTTAGTGTTTCAGCACACATTCCGTAAAATAATTTCATATAATGTATAATATTTTTTTAATAGAAAACCAGCCCCTGCATTCCGCAATGCTGGTTCCGCCTCCGGACATATCCAAACAAACTCTCACACACGGCCAATGAAAACAACATTAGTCTTCTTGACCACTTGGTTCATAAGTGTTCTACTCACGATTATCGTAGGATAGTCAACGGAGACACCTTAGCCATTCAATTACCACGTCTGCTTTCACCCACTATCACCGTCCCGGGTCTCAAATCACTCGCTTATATAGTGCTCATTGCTTCAACTACATTACCAGTCTGATCCGCTATAATTAATCATTGAAATCTAAATTTGGTATTAAAGATGGTATTTTCCATGATCATAGATGGCCAAATATACTTCTTGAACATGTCAATTCAAAATCAGAGAGTCATGCCTGTATTTGGGTATATGCTAATTCAAATTTATCAATTAAAGATAAAGAATGCTATGTATGCTTTGGGTACCTTCTAACAAAACTTGAGCAAAATATTTTTTATATTTCCCCCCTATACAGGTAACCAATTTCATTATTTTAAACATCAGGTAGATTCAACAAATAGGAGTATGACATTTAAATGGGAACGGAGAAACTGCTTATTTTAAAAAAAATATATCATGCTTTAGCATTCATATCTCACTCTCCGTCCAAACAAGTTAATTTAATTTTGAAAACCTTTGTGAACATCTCTGTGACTCCGTTGTAGCTCTATGATATTTATAAATTGTCGTTCACTATACACTCCACATTGACAAATTCTTGGAAATAATTTTGGCACTGATGACTTGGAAAACGGTTTACGTTATTATATTTGCATTCCAATGAGGCTATTCGAGCACCTGGTCTTGTTAATGTTAATATTTGATGCACGAGTAATAATTCTCATAAATATAAGAATATACAGTAGATGTTAGGATTTTTATACTACAAAAAATCTGTAAAAACGCACAAACCGTAGAAAAATTTTACGGTTTACAGTGTTTCTGTGCAAACCGTAGATTTAATCTACGGTTTACAGCAGATTAATGCAGACCGTAGATTTAATCTACGCTTTACAGTGAATCACTGTAAACCGTAGATTAAATCAACGGTTTGCAGCAATTTTCAGAATTTTTACATAAAATAAATTTAACAATTAAAATACTGAATATTTTTTTCAAATTAAACATGATTTTTTTAATAAAAAAACTAAATGCCTTATTTTTAAAATTTTACATAAAATAAATTACCAAAATTCTAACAATCTCTCAAAATAAACACAAAATTTACACAAATTTACACAAAAAAAGTTGATGTGATAAATTTTATGTTTTTGTTTCATGTTATCTTTTTGTCAAGTGTATAAGTTGAGATTTATTGAAACATTAACTAAATCGTCAATTTTTTTGAAGTGTTTTTGGTTTGTTTTTAACACTTGTATAACGCAATATGAAACATTAACTAAATCGTCAATTTGGTGTCAATCGTCAATTTTATTGAATGAAACAATCATAAATTATATAAATTTCATAAAAAAAATTAACTCAATATGCAAACATTAACTAAATTTCATAAAACATATTTATTAAACATTTGTTTACATCATATAAATTTACAGCAACTTGAAAAAAAGAGTAATTTACATAAAATTAAAAATAAAAACCTGATTATGGACTTGATAGGTCTATAGCTTCTTCTTTATTTGCAATTTGCTTTCCCGATTGCCTTTCCAGCGCCATATATAACTTGAAATTTGATCGAAAAAGTTTCTTCCATGGCGCAGCTGCCTCGGTGCGTGTTTGTTCCCACCGTGCTATAATTCTTAGCATTGAGAAGATCCCTTCTTTAGGAATAACTTGAGCATAACGACAACTGTTGACGAACACTATTACAGTAGGGATGTAATATGTCGTTCCAGGAGGCGGACCAGTATAAAGAGGTAAAAAAGTGGCGTTCCATACTTGTACCCATCCATTTTTATTTGGTCATAATGACAACAATACAATTGGCATATTATAATGACAAGCAATTAAAAAACCATAAGACGGAAATCTCATCCATTTGTCAGAAGGGGTGGGATTTGTAGGATGAAAAAAATTCAAACTTGATAAAATATAATCATACCGGTAACCTTCAAAATCAAGACTCTCAAACAGCTCATAATAAACACCTTTCATTTGCTGCAGCTCTTGAAACAACTCACATCTTACCGCGTACCAATCTTCTTCCCCATGCTCTTTACCCGTCGCATTTGTAAGTACCCGGAACCCACAGTTACCATCCCCATGCACATAATAAACTGTTTCGATGTAATTATGTAACATGACCCATATTTGGTCACTGTACAGGAAGGTTTGCCTATTGGGGGTGGGTTTAGGGTTCTGGTTTCGCGGCCTCCTAGTTGGGTTTACCCTTACCTCCGGTGTTTCATCCGCCTTACCTTTGCCCTTGTCTCTACTAGCACCAGCACTCTGTTCCTCCACATACTCTCATCCCGACTTATCTCTCTTATTAGAATTGTCTGCTTTTCTAGGTCTCTCCCTATTTTGTCTCACTTCGGGGTCATTCATAGATGTTCTAGATGGTACGGTTATCTCTCGGAGTTGTGTTTTCATACGCCGTTTTTCAACATTAGTTTTGCTAGAATAAACACTTTTAAACTTTTCTAGATCACCCTCTACCCCATAATCATCGGTGTTCCCATTATCATCAATTACGTCTAATTTTTTTCAGAATGGATGAATATATTCTAGAGGAAGAGGCTTGCCGAATAAAATATGTTCACTCATAATATGATGACAAGGTAACCCGTGAGACAATTTGAAACCGCAAGAACAATTCTCATCAGCCTGGCCACTACATTTTTTGTGTTCTTGAAATAATAAATCAAAGGCATAGTGTGTGATATACGACCTAAGATTTATAAATAGAGGTGTTCGTTCAGAATGTGGAAAATAAGACTTGCATTTATCCAACTTCATCTTAATATCCTCAAACTGTTTTTCTAGAATTCTATTCATCTCTACCCAAACATTTTCAAGCGTGCCAGTATTTGTGAAAATGGATCTTTTTAGCTTTGCATGTTGTTGTTCGGCTCGATTGCTAGTGCTGTTACCTAGATGTGTTGTATGGTTGGTATAGCATGCAACAAAATTTTCAGCATAATCATTTAACAGCTTGTCTACATACTTAATCACAGCAGGGTACGATTTGTAAGAGGAATTGGAAGAAGCTCGGTTATGATTGTACTCCTCTATCGACTCAGAATCAACCAATAAACCCTAATCATCTAGAAACGTTTGCCACTCCTCGTCTGGGATTTTTTTATGGCAGTTTTTCAAAACATTTTTGGCAATATGAAAAGTGCACAAAATATGATGAGAATCAGGAAAACACCCTAGGTAGTATACAACCCTCCAATGTATCTTTAAATTTTTCCAAAGCCCATATATAACTTTCCTTTGTCTCATCACTCATGAAAACAAAACCTAAACAATATGTTTGGTTCGTTGATGTCACTCCTACGACTTCTAGAAATGACATATTAAAACGGTTTGTCCTATATGTACAATCCATTAACAAGACATCAGGAAAAGTTTTGAACATTCTTATAGAATCGGGGTGTGCAAAAAACAAGTTCTCAAGGCAATGACTTGTTGGGTTCATATTATAGTAGAAGGTATAGCGATGTCTATCCAACAAATTAAACAGTTCCTGTATCGGGTTTCTACCATCTCGTTCTTTAAATTTCAGTCCAGCCAAATAATTATGTATCGTTTTAGTGTTTGATACATTGTCAGGATTTCGATTTTTTATGGCCTCTAATATTGCACTAACTTTAAAACTACTTTGCCTTAAAGTTTTAACCATTTCTTTTTCCTCTTGGGTTAAACGAGCACGTCGTGCTTGCCCTTGGAGGTAAGTTGGAGGTGGGTGCTTATGTTGTCCATTTTCTGCTTGACACATCCATTCACCATTAACTACGTAACCCTTAATGAAAAATGGACAATCTTTTTTCTTTGTACCTGAATTTACGGAAGATGGTTTCTTTTTTTCGTAAACCCCCGATTTATCACACACAATATCAACATACGGTGTTCTGCTCCCATCACCCCCTCTAGACCTACGAATCGTAAGAATGAAACCCCAATTTCCAGCCATATCAGCAAGACCAGCAAGCATTTCATCACTTGTATCCCAAGTCAATTCATCAACTTCAAAATGCTCTGTATAATTAGTTAGCTCATCGTTTGAGCCACTGGATGAATTCGCATTGTTGTTATTCCATTGGTTGTTGTCATAACCATAGTCGTAATTCATTTTCGAAAAGTGTTTGTTTATATTTTTTTTTGGGAGAAACGAGTATTTTTGAAGAGATTTTTGAAAAGTGTTTGTGTTTGATTTTAGGGTTTGTTAGAATTGGCAAAAATGAGCCATATTTATAGTGTTAATTTCAGAAACCCCACAAGGTGTAGTCATTTTCAAACTTTAATAATACATTGAGTAGTCATTTTCGGATAGGGTTGTCAACTCATAATAATTCAAAAGTGATAAGGTGTTGTCGGATTTATTTTGATAGATATGGTATCCAATGTCATTTACACTACAAACCGTAGATTACTTTTACGGTTTGCAGTGTTTTTTTTTGGTGTAGTCATTTTCAAAATTTAATAATGCATTGAGCAGTCATTTTCAGATAGGGTTGTCAACTCATAATAATTCAAAAGTCATAAAGTGTTGTCGGATACATTTGATAGATATGGTATCCGGATACAACCTGAACAAAACCGAACTGTCTCATGAACCTGTCCGTGGGGTGGAACTCAATCTTCTCATTACAAATGAGAGGCACAGAACAATGCCACATATCACGGCCCCGCGTATAGTATTCCGGATAGTCATCAAGGTTTCCGTAAGGTTGCCAGACTATCTGTAATCAGTAAAATTATTATTAGACTATGTAAACAATGGTTTAAAAATACTAGTAATAAATTCAACGAACATAGGACCAATGCAAAAACATATACAACATATAATACGTAAGTTACATGTAGGAAATAAGAAAGTTAAAATTTACCTGTTCATGCGACATATTGTCAAACTGGTCACGTATGTGGACCACATTATGTCCGTAGACATATGGCTTAAGGTTAGTAAGCCTCCAAATCTTCCATCTGTAATATATAAACAAAACCCGATAAACAATAAATATAAATAAGATAAGCCTCCAAATCTTCCATCTGTAACACAAATACAAAACAAAAACTAAATAATATCATACCTATAACCGATGGGGAACCTAGGCAAGCCCTTAGGTGGCTCGATATCTTCCGGCAGCTCTTCACATGGTCTAACCGGCAGTAGTCTGGTCATCGCCCACATATCGAGAAACATCACCGCCCCGCTTACTCCGGTAGATTTACCACGCACAAACTTGCATAGATTAACCTCTAACCAGGCCAGAAGAGCTGATCCCCAACTATACTCTGCACATGTGTCAAAATCCTTCAGAAATGGCAGATGCCATAGTGGAATCTGATCAATGCTCTTATCTGAAAACACATGTGCCTCCAGTAATAATAACATGGCAGCCCTAGACTGATATAGCAAACGCTCCTCACTAGGGTTGGGGGGTAATTCACCAAAGGTGTGTAACATCCAATCAAGTCTAACTGTCAAACAGTTTGTATCGACTGTCAGCAGGTCTAACACCCAACAAACTCTCTATCATATCTACATGCTCGCCCTGTTATCATTCTGCTCTGATCGGGTAACAGCAAGACCATCCACCCTGAGACCAAGCATAATCTCTACATCCTGTAAAGATATCCCCAACTCTCCACCGACAAAATGGAACGAGTGCGTCTCATCACGCCACCTATCAACTAAGGCTGTAAGCAAGCCTCGGTCTACGCTATAATTACCTATAGTGTGAATACCATAAAAACCATCCCTAATCATATTTGTAACTACTCTGTCAGGCGTCGGTATCTGCCAACTATAATTATAAACCCTAATTTTATGGGCATCTCCTCTACCCGCTTCTCTTCCAGCATCCCAAGTCTGATTTGAAATATGACCGGTCTGTCGTAAAATACCCATCATGCCTTTAATCTGTGGACCTGACTCTGCCATCCTAACTATTTTTATTTTTAACAATAAAAACAACATAAGAAACATACACATTTAATGATAACCAAACAATTATTCTAATTATCTAATTAAACAAATTTTAATAAAAACTTAATTTTTTTATAAAACGGGAAAAATATCAACAACCCTAATTTTTATTGGTGATTTGGGCAAACAAACTAATTAAAAAACATAATTTTATAAAACCCCTAATTTTCAAAACGGGTAAATATTAATAAAGCGTAACTATTTTTATTTTTCTCAATCAAAACAAATAACCATCATAAACATGTAACATCATAACCAAACCATTAGTAATAAATATCTAAATAAACAAATTTGAATAAAAACCCTAATTTTTTTATTAAATGGGACAAATATCTACAATTATTATAATTTCTATAATTAATATAAACAAACAACAAATAATTATATATAGCTAAGTGAATTATGGATTTGCATATTTTATATATTTTTTCCTATTTTACAAATTGAAATTACACAAAATAAATAATAAATTAGAGAATAAAAGAAATACCTTGAATTATGGATAAATTTGATTGATGATTTGGGGTTTTTTGTTAAGAAAGTTGATAGTTATTGTGTTGATTGATTTGAGTTATTTTTGATGAAAAATTTGGGTTTTTGAGAGAAAGAGAGAGAGAGTGTAGTATAAAAATTTGTTTTTTTTAAAAAAAAACGTAAGTTTCTGTTTTTCAGGGATTGTCTGTGTAATTTTTGCACAGAGACTGACTGTGTAATTTCTGAAAAGTAGGGACTGACTGTGTAATTTTTGCAGAATTGCTACAGACCATAGATTTAATCTACGGTTTACAGTGATTTACTGTAAACCGTAGATTAAATCTACGGTTTACACAAAACCAATGTAAACCGTAGATTTTTTCTACGATTTATAAGTTTTTACAGATTTTTTGTAGTCTAAAAATCCAACCTCTATAGCATCAAGTAAGTAACACAAAACAAAATAGGGGTAACGGTCAAAATATATACTAGGTCAAACCAAACTATCAAAAACTATATTTTCAAACCTTTCTTTTCAAAAATTGTAAATACCCAACACACACCACTCTCACATCCACCACCACCATCACCTTTATTTTCAATCGTACCAAAAAAGTATCGGATATATGTAAACGTGTCAACCTTTTTTTTACTTATATTTTTTTCATACTTTTTGTTAACCATTAAATTAGATTGTTTTTTATCCAATAAACCATAAAAAACTAAGATATGCCAAAAAAAAATTAGGACAGTAAAAATGGATCTGAATAAACCCCAAAATCTATTAGAATTTCAGAGGAGGTTAATTTTGTTTAACCTAGTTTGAGTTTATCAAATCAAAATTAACTTACAAGTTGTGATGTAAATACTTTATTTATACGGAGGAGTATAAAATCAAGAATATTTGTTACGTTTTGTGAGAGACCGAGACTGTTATGTGTTTTTTTCCTTTATTTGGGAATAAAACTTTGATTTTTTTTTTTGCCAAGTTGTATATTAACAGTAAAATAAAATGTTATTATTTTATATATAAGAAAAAAAATGAACCACTATAAGTTTGGTGATACCGATTTTATATTTTCAAAACTTGGCTCTAATCCTTTCTCAACAACAAAAACAAACAACAAAAGCCTTATGTTTCTTAGAGATAAATTAGTAATTTTATATATAAGAAAAAAAATAGACCACCGTAAGTTTGGTGATACCAATTTTATATTTTCAAAACTTGGCTCTAAGCCTTTCCCAACAACAAAAACAAACAATAAAGCCTAATGACAATAATACTAAACACTGGAACTAAACTCTAGAAACATAAGTGTCCCTTTGTGTTCATATGATAGGTAGGATTTAAGTTGTTGGAGTGAACTAAAACAATACATCATTTTAATTGTCTATCAATTTATGTATTGTTTTGAGTTAATAAATATATGAGGTCGTAATATACTTTTCGGTCTTCATATCTTAGATATATAAAAACTAAAGATGTGCATCGGTCTTGGAGTAACTTGATCCATTGAGGCGTAATTATTATTCCGGAGTCTTGATCAGGGACAGCTGGACTAAGCCTAATCAATTGACTTACAAACTTCTCGATTTGGGAGGACCCTTAATTTTAGTCTTCATTACCTAATTCCCTCACAAATTTTAATTTTAGTTTATGCAGACTTTTGCTTTTTTATAAACCACACCTATGTGAATTAAGTGTTTTTAAGTTATTTATGAACATTCCTGAATAGGCGGGTTATGAATTGAAATTTGTTGGTAGATGTGAAAACCAATAGAATTTATATTAATCTATAGACTAACAAGCTACGAACTAAACATTTCATGGAAACCGTGGTAGGTTATGTTCTAACAAGTCTTTCTTTCTTCATCAAAGAACCCATGTTTTCGCTCCTAACCGCGGCCTCACGGAGGGCGGCTCCCATAGCGGGTTTTTTGTTGCTCGTTGCTTCTTCCTTCCCTTCTTGGACATTTTCAAATATTTTCGAGTATCAAATTTAACAACTCCTTCAAAACTGGCTTTTCATCTACATATACCTCCTTCTCAAAAGTATACTGAACATTATCCCCATAGCCTGCCAAACTCGGCCCCTGAACATTAGCCCCATAGCCTGCCAAATTCGGCCCCTGAGCCTCATTGCAAGGTTTGCACTTCTGAAATGAAAAAAAGCATCACAAGTTCTTAAACTTCTCTAATACTTATGGCTATTTATCGTTCTAGTCCGGGGCGGACTCTGAGTCAAATAAAGGGGTACAATTAACAAGGCTCAATTTTTTTCCCTTTAATATGTGTGTTTGTGTGAAAGTACATCAGAATGTATTCATGAAAAAAATCGATTAGAGTGAAAGTAACGAATATATTTTTGTATTAGCGATATGACGTGAAAACAAACTGTAGCTATAAAAATTTTGAACTCATGACTTTTAACACTTAAAAATTAAAACCAATACTTATCCACTAGACTAGTACTTTAGGTTTGAACATACTTACATTAGATATTAAATATCTAAAATAGTTACATGCATATATAATTGAGAAAACCGATTTTATTTTTTTATTTTTGAATTAGCACACACAATGGTCCGCTACTTCTAGTAATACAAGGTCGTCTAGGCGATTCCAAACAAGTTCTTTTCAATACCACAAAATTTAAAGAGGAAACCCTTGAAATATAACACATTATATTTAGAATGTACAGAATTGTAATCGATCAGAATACCAGATCATTCACTAATTATGCTTGTCTAAAGAAATCATAAAATTGCCAAGTGAGATCAGTATTAAGTACAAATCATAGTTTCCACGAGTAGAATCGGTAACGTAAAATAACTTTTCTTTAAAAATTGACACGGAAAACAAAAAATGGAAACAATAAAAGAAAATTGCGATTTTTTAACGATGGATAAATCTTTGGACGGAAATTTAAAAGCTAACCAATTCAAAAGAAACATGGAAACAAGCAATTAAGCAAATATTGATATACAATTTAGTGCACCTACAATGATATGCTATTATCTCATATGTTACATAAAAAATTAGTTAACAAACAATTTTTACTCTACTAATCATTAGTTATGTTAATTATAATCCAATCCAATAAATATTATTTTTTAATTAAAATATTTTTTAAAATTAAAATTATAATATGCATGGTAAACTAAAAACTAACTGTCCGGCCAAATAAATTCACAAATAAAAATATAGAACCCTAGTCGGAAATAACATGAACTTAGATATGAATTAAAATATATTTTTATTATATATATAACACTAATACTAAATGTATTGTTGACAGTAGAACATCATTGGCATGTGACATAAATGTTTTAGGAGTGTGTAATAAGAGCTGAGCTGAAAAAGCTCGAGGAAGAGAAAAATAAGTCGATGGCTTGATTTTCATTTTTATTCACATCACTTGCATGCAGATTACAGAACGATTTTGATCTTTGTTTCCAGCAGATGTTCCTTTTCCTTGTTTTGAGAAATATTTGCAGTAATGCTATTTAGCTCGCTCCGAATACCTGCTCTCTGGGTTTTATTTCGAAGGGATTAGCACTAGAATAATTTGACAATTCACCAGCGCAGTTTGTATCTGTTTTGTTAAGCATAGTTTTGAAAATGTTTTCAAGTTTATTTGCAAGAAAATTTATGTTTCTATTATAAACTTGTAATTTTCTTGCAGAGTCCTTCTTAATGGGATTTCCCCTAAAATTTGTAAAATACTCGTCTCCATATGAATTTGGAAACAATGCACAATAGTTATTAGGAAAAATTATTGTTTAATACACGAAATTATTGTTTGTTAAGAAAATGCACACTCACCTACGAATATCAACAATTTACATACTCAGCTATAACAAATCAAACAATCAACACACTATTGTTAATTTTTTTTGAAATTTAAACGGAATTTTGATCATGTGTGATCACGTAGTCACTTTGAATGAAAATTGTCTGTTTTGTACATTTTTTGTACGGTTTGCCTGAAGTTTACAGAATTTACATTTCAGTCCCTGCATTTCGTAAAAATTGCAATTCAGTCTAAATCGTAGAAAAAATGTACGGTTCGTAGAAAAAATGTACGGTTTTTGCGTTTTTGCAGAAAAAACATAGTATAAAAATCCAGGCTCATTTAGAATGTATAAAATTGTAATTGACCATAATTGTAATTGGCCAGTATACGAGATCATTCACTAATTGTGTTTGTCTAAAGAAATCGTAAAATTACTATTGTGATACAAACCTAGTTGCCAGGAGTAGAAATGGTGACGTAAAAAGTGAAATAAATAATTTTTCTTTAAATATTTATAAGGAAAACGAAAGTTGGAAGCAAAACCGTTATTCTTTCTCGAGCAATAAATATTTTGATTGAAATATATTCTATCCGTACCGAAATAAGTGTGTTGTTTCCGAAACTGTGATATTTAATGATTTTAACCAATTTCACTTAAATTTCAATAAAAAAATATTAAAAATCAAAATTTTTAAAAAAATTATTTATGAATTAAAATGTGATTATAACTATAAATTTGATACGATTTAACTGCTAAAAATAGATATTATAAAAAATATACTAAAAAAAAAAATGAAAAGTGAGGTTCACTTAGGCGCCGCGCGCCCCAAAATGAAAAACAGCAACACTCATTTATTAGCGAAATAGAGAGTAAAAATTGGAGTAACTGATTTAAAAAAAGTATGAAAACAAGTAATTAAAGCAAATACTGAACTACATATTAACCAAGTCTACACATTACATACATTTTAAATAACAGATATTATAATACAAACATTAAATTTAAGAAAGACGATGATGTGGAGAGTTACTCTTTCTCAGCTCCGCCAATCTTTCAGAAACTTCACTTTCCACCCTCAGATTCTTAATTCTTACAATCAAGTCCTAATTTCAGGTCTACACTTTCATATACGTATTCCTTTTACCTTCTTTTTTAAGATCGATTTTTTGTCTCTATTTTAGATTTTCTGTTTTGATCATGATGAATTTTGATCAATCCTTGGCTTACATTGATGAAAACTGTTTTATTTTAGTTTGTATATAATTGAAGTGATCTTTTTATTGAATAGCTAGTTTCATGATACTAGCAAGCTGTTTTGAGTTTTTTTTCATTAATTAATCTGTAGCTTAAATAAGTAATTGATATCATGATTCTAGTATTTTTTTTCTTCAAATTTTCATTATTTAAGTATTTACCAGGTCTACACTTTCGTGTACACTTATCTGATTTTTTCTAATTTTTTTATGTTTCTGTTTTTGACAATGATGAATTGATTAGTCCCTAGGTTGACTTAATTGCAAAAAAAAATAAAATTCTTTAATAAAAAGAAATTCATTAAATTGAATAACTTGTTTCTGTTTTGGATGATCAAAATTTTGCTTTAATAGCCTATTAATTCGTCTTATTTCGTTTGATCGTGTAAAGGATATTTTTGTTTGCATTTAATAAGGGAAAAAACTTATATTCTGAGTTGGGTGGAAATTTATTCCTAGAAAGTGAAAGTATGAGCAAAATACCAGATATTTGTTAAATGTGAAATGAAATTACTTATTTGACGTTGGAGTAGCGTAAACTGTGGGATTTGTTACAGTTCTTAGACATAGCTGATTTATTAATAAGTTCGCAGTTTTCGTTTGTTAAAATTTGAGTCAATTTATTAGCTGAAAACTGCAGCCAAACAAAGTGCTAGGAAACTAACTCTGTTTCGTTTATTTTGTCCTCTGGTTTAGAACAACTAAACTTAAAAGAAAGCTTTTTTAACTTTTATGTGAGGAAAATATATAACTTTAGTGCAAGTAAACTGAAAGTATTGTACTAAAGAAGGCAATTAAAGAAGTTTAAAACTTCCAACCAAACAAGTATATGGAGTAGTAATTTATGTTTGCCCTCTCTTTTCAACTGTTACATAAATTTCAGGTTCTACGAGTATTACTGGTGCTTCCATTTGTGAAAAAGGTTTTGATGGATATTTCTGTAAAAATAAAATCCAATCTAGATACTTCCGTTCAGTATCTTCTACAATGCAGAGGAACCCATCATTTGCATCAATAAACACCGACGATATTGAGCATTTTAAGAAAATTTTAGGGGAGAAAAATGTAATACAGGATGAAGAGAGGTTGAGTGATGCAAATACAGATTGGATGCGGAAATACCGAGGCTCAAGCAAGCTTCTTCTCCAACCTAAAAGCACCGAAGAGGTCGTTTATTGATTGTAATTTTCCATTTTTTGTTTTATCATCTTTTGTGTTGCAAGATTTTTCGCTCTCTTTTATTTAACTATTATTTCGGTTGAACTTCTTTTTTGCAGGTTTCTCAGATTCTAAACTACTGTAACTCAAAATGCTTGCCCGTTGTTCCACAAGGTGGGAATACTGGTCTTGTTGGGGGAAGTGTGCCAGTTTTTGATGAGGTATTTTCCTTGAAAATGCTTCGCATACATTGGTCAAAGTTTTGATCTGGTGTGTATATAAGTTTGTTTAAGCGATTAAGATGAACGATCCAAAATTCGAATGCCACCCATTTTTGCTATGTTTGATGTATTCATTTTTATTTATTACTTTCCCATTCCACGTCCTTTTGACCTGGTGTGTTTATAAGTTTGTTTAAGTGATTAAGAGAAACGATCCAAAATCCGAATGCCACCCATTTTTGTTATGTTTGATGTAGTCATTTTCATTTATTACTTTCCCATTCTACGCCCTTGCATAGGATAATAAGTTTACTTACTAATGTACTGACATGAGAAAATAACTGATTTTTATTTGCTGTGGTGGTGGTGGTGGTGGCTGAGTGTGTGTGTGTGTTGCAATTTGAAAACATGAAAGGAAAATAATTTAATAAAGTACAAGGAAGATAAACACAGAGTTTAATTCACCTTGCTGGGGTTAGTTTGTGGTTCGGAGAAAATTATGTGAGCATTCATTTAAACTAGTGAATGTAGTTACTTAAAATTAGTCCTCACCTTATTTATGTTTGCTTACTATATTTTTCTTGCCCTTTCAAATTAGACTTCTCTCAATTTGATGTTTAACTTTGCAGGTTATTGTCAATATGAGTTCCATGAATAAAATAATTTCATTTGACAAGGTAATGTAGTTTAAGTTCTTCAGACTATGTCACCAAACGCGGATGCATAACATTTCTTTTAATTATTCTTCCCCCTTTTTTTTAGGTAAGCGGCATTCTTGTATGTGAAGCAGGATGCATATTGGAGAATTTAATTTCTTTCTTGGACAACCAAGGGTAACTGTTTCTCAAATATTCTTTCATCATTTATCCATTTTTGAAAAGTAAAGATTTCTAAAGGATTTGATTAAATCTAAGAATTGTCATGTATTCAGCTCTACATTAGTACACTATTGCATGCAATATAAACTTAATGGATGCCTGTTTTATCATGAGAATTTTTTAGAAAGGGATTCATGGTCTAGATATTTCATGGCCTATATAATTATTTCTTAATATGTAAGTGCTTACATTTGGTACCTATAAATCACTGCTGCTAGAATGCAGTTGCACTTGTACTTCGCTGTACAAGTCCTTGGGATACTTTTTGTATCTTGTATCATTTTTTAAATTAATACTTTTAACCTTAAAGAATAGACGGAGATATTAAGTTGAGAAGTCAAGTTTAATCGCATATGTTATTATTTTATTTTTTTACTTCATGCGACTATATGACTATTCTATGCAGATTTATTATGCCACTGGATTTGGGAGCAAAAGGAAGCTGCCAAATTGGTGGAAATATTTCAACCAATGCAGGTGGTTTGCGTCTTGTACGTTACGGATCACTTCATGGGAATGTACTTGGTGAGCAAGTTAACTTTTTGGTATTTTTTTCTATAAAACATTATATCAGGCAATTAAAGCCTTTGGTACTTGTTTTTCCACGGTATTTATAAACCTACAAAATTGTGATAAAAATGCATGCAATAGTAATTTCACTCAAAACTCATGAAAGTTATACTACCTTCCTTAGTAGTACAAGTAAATATTTTAATTGCTTTAATTAATTTTTCTTCCTATTTACTTTTCCCCTTCCTTCACATGTTTATAATGTGCTCAAGGATTTAAACTAGCTTCTTAGGATACAGCAATAAACCTCATACTTTGGATCAAATTTCCATTTGAACTCCATAGTTTCATGTGGTACATAAATGGTCCACATATGTAGGTGAAACTTCGATTTAAGTCCTTATGGTTTCCATTGAAACAGTGTGGGTCCCCATAGTTTGAGTAAGTTACATTGAAAGTCACAACATTTTGAATAGATTGTTCGAGTGGTTCACAAATATAACACTGTTGGTGCCCTTAGGAAGGGTCATCAGTGTAAACTACTGAAATTATGGGGACTAATACTGGTACTATTGAAAATATAGGACCATTTTTGTAATTTATATGAATAATGAGGACCATTAGTGTTGTAACCGTAACTATGGGGTCAGAATATCTCCAAGTATGGGGTCCACTGCTGTAATTGACCCTTCTTTTTATTTTGGAGCATTCACTTTCAATCAAGTCAAGTAACTTTTGGAATTTATAGAAAAGGACAAGAAAGCATAATCATTTATGTCAATTAATTTATCTGGATTGTAAGCTGACTGTAAAATAACCTTAAATTACTTTTTATTGGACATTACTTTTGTTTTAAAGCCATTTCTAGACTGCTCTTTCAGGTCTTGAAGCTGTTCTGGCAAATGGTAGTGTTCTTGACATGCTTGGGACGCTTCGCAAGGATAACACTGGATATGACTTGAAGCATTTGTTTATAGGTTAATTATTTGACTATGTTTTGTAATATTAAAATCTTTTATCTTTCCACTGTTGGACTAAACCTAGGGTTTTATAATCTATCAATCTTTTGTCCAGGAAGTGAAGGATCTTTGGGAATTGTAACAAAGATCTCGATACTCACCCCTCCAAAGCTGTCATCGGTGAATCTGGCTTTTCTTGCTTGTAAAGATTATAGCAACTGCCAGGCATGATCACCTTGCTTTAAACTGAATTGTTTTTGGAATAAACTTTTCGTGTAAACAGAAAGTTGATTAGGTGCATATTTGTATATGAACTTGATACATTGAATGTAGCAGTTAGGAACGTATTTGACTGCGGGCATTACGTAAAAAAAGGTCATTCTATACACAAATAGATTTCAATTTTTATTCAGTCCTCTGTTTTAAAAGCGCTTCGTAGTAAAAAAAGCTCGATTCAAAGCTTAAAAAGTTCGATTTTCCACTTTTTACGTAGCTCTTGCAAAAACGATTTAGCTAAGATTTCACTTTTTGAAACACTGATTTAGTCAATGCCGAGACAATTTTTTAAGGACAAACACCTATATTTTGCTCGGTTGAAAAGATATAATGTTCATTCTGCATTAATGTATTAATACAACTACACAAGAACAGTGGTACTTCACACCATTTTGTGTGATCTGATACATGAACATTTGATTTTCATAAAATTATTGTTTCACTCTGAAGTTTGAACTAAGAGGTTAATTTGGTCCTTCTGCCTGAATTTATAGCTTTTTGTGGCCTCTGCCCTAATGTCTACTTCTGATTTCATCCTTTTTTTTTCCGGTTATCAGAAGTTATTACTTGAAGCCAAAAGGAAGCTAGGCGAGATTTTATCTGCATTTGAATTCTTGGATAGCAACTCAATGAATCTGGTAACTTTTCTTGGACAAAAACCAGGTCAAGGTCGATTTTTGATTATTGTTATTGACATTGTCCCGTTTTTAGTAAGTTAAGCTCGTATTTCATCATGATATGATTGATTTCAGTTGTTCCTGACTATTTCTTTACCGTTTTCCTAGTTAGTTTCACATACTGTGGGTGAGATTCTTTGATTCTGTGAGCAGCTTTACCTGATAATATTATGTTTTTTGGCGCTATATTCTAGTAGACTATTGCCAACCTTTTTTATTTTTTAAAGAGGATCTATGGATTTCACTCCTACCACCATGAGATTCGAACCCACAACCTCTTTTTTGAGTGTGAGTTCTGGCCACCAGGCTAGCCCTAGAGGTTCGTAGTAATTGCCAGTTGCCTCATAGCTCTTTATTGAATGTTTTTTCTTGTTCTGAAAACAACTCTCACTCTTGAGCTTGTCTTTAATTTTTTCCTGCATAACTTGAAGTTGTTTATAGAAAAGTCTTAAGAAACATTGTTTACATGGTCTTGTTTTTGCATTATGAAAAAATTGAAGAATTTCACTGATTTCATTGTTAGTGTAGCGTTTTGTCCAACTGATTTCATTGTTAGTGTAGCGTTTTGTCCAACTATGAAACATTTTAGTACTGAAACAGGTTCTTAACCATTTGGAAGGTGTACGAAATCCATTACCTCCCTCGGTGCACAATTTTTACGTCCTCATAGAGACTACTGGCAGCGATGAATCATTCGACAGGTACGTTAATGGCTGCAATTATAATATATTCGTTTTTACTTATTCCCCCAATTACCTGTCCGCTATACCATTTTGGACGTCCCTTTAAGTGTCCACTTTCCTCCCTTATTAATTGAATTATTTTATAGTTATCATTGTTTCTTCACGTATTAAGTGGAAAAAGCTTCGATTTGACATTATTCGACCTTTAAGGGGTATTTTTGAAACTTATAAAGGCAAGCATTACCTTTTATTAATTATCATCATTCCCAAAAGAGATGATGAAAAGGATCGTGGGGAAATGTGTTTTTCCTTTCACGTCTCCTCCTCTTGCTCCTTTTTCAGATGCAATTGCAAATAAAAGAACCAAGTGATGGTTATTATACTTGATTCTATCAAATTATCGTTATGTTAGAGCCTGGTTGCTGTATTATGAATTGAATTTTTATGTTTCTTTTGCCAGAGAGAAGCTTGAGGCATTCCTACTTCGCTCGATGGAAGGTGAATTAATATCTGATGGTGTTCTGGCCCAAGACATTAACCAAGGATTATCCTTTTGGCGTATCCGAGAGGTTCTTCTCCCCCTTAAGACTAATTATTTAGTGGGTCTATTTTATGGGTTTGGACATTTTTATAAGTTATCTTTGCTTCTACTCTTCTTCTTTCCTAATCTCTGACTTCCCTTCCCTCTCTCAGGGAGGAACTAGTAGCAGACTAAAAGGGACTATAGCCCCATATTGAGGGGGAAAACTATATTTTACCATGTTTATTAGAGGAAATTACTCATTTTAGCGTTTCCACACCCCCCGTAGTTACGAAAAAAATAACTATAGTTCCGCCACTGTCCTCTCTTGTTGTTAGATAGTCAGAGCAGAGCAATGTAGTAACTGAATGCGACATTTTCAGATAGTTTAGGATAATCACAATGACATAAGATCATTGAAATAGTATCTCGTCTCTTTACTACTCTCTCCGTTCCCGTTTAATTGTTCACTACGAAACTACGTGCAATTTTGACCGGCTTATAACTTGTATCAAAATTGTCGAAATGAATTTTTTTTAAATCTAATCATTAAATTTAATACTTGAACTGTATGATCAATTTTTAAAAAAATTCATTCCGACAATTTTGATACAAGTTATTGGCCGGTCAAAATTGCACGTAGTTTCGTAGTGGACAATTAATTGGGAAGGGAGGGAGTACCAAATACCAATGGTAACTGTCTGGAAGCTTATTATACCTTCTTTTAGGGCTTATTATTTTTGACAGGCTATGATTTGCCGTCTGTCATTTTTCTTTCTCCTTTTTTTCTTTGTCATTTTTGCTAATCCAAAAATAATGTTTAGAACAAAATGATTGTTTCAAATATGAACTCCGTCTTCGGTGCTAATTTGTTTTTGTTATAAACACTTCTGACTGATCTAATTTAAGTTTTGGAAGACTTAAGGAATACTTTAAAATCTTATTATGCCATTGTGCTTGTTAATTTTTTTATATGGTCACAGGGTATACCAGAAGCACTAATGAAGGCTGGAGCCGTGTACAAATATGATTTGTCAATTCCTGTTGAAAAGATGTATGATCTTGTGGAGGAAATGCGAGCACGTCTTGGTAAATAGATATATTTTTTGTTGGTCTTTCAATATACAGTTTTAAATCCATTTCCCCGCATCTCTTTCAGTTTTATTTTCAATTCCCCCCCAATCCTTTCATTTCTTTTAATTTGCCTTTTATCCTTTTATTTAACATGTCAAATCAACCTAATTCAAAACAAACAATATCACATATTCGATTGATTTTTGGGTCGATTTGACACATTACATAAAATAATAGGGGACAAATTGAAACACCACTGAAAGGATATGGGGAATATATGTTTTTTTTTTTAACTTTGTAAAAAATTCCATTTCATTCACTAACTTACTGGACATGTTCTAGGTCCTGGTGTAAATGTAATGGGGTATGGACACCTTGGCGATAGTAACTTGCATCTGAATGTATCTCTCCCTGCGTATGATGATGCTGTAATTGCCAAGATTTCTGGTTTATATAAAAGGTTTGCTCGATTATTTTGATCTGTTTGGTTCCTTATTCAAGTTGTTTTTGTAGGTGTTAACGCAAATTGAGCCTTTCGTTTACGAATGGACATCTAAGCATCGTGGGAGTATCAGCGCAGAGCATGGCTTGGGATTAATGAAAGCTGAAAAGATCCACTACAGTAAATCTTCTGAAAGTGTAAGCCCTAGTTCTCTTTTTTCAGATGCTTATGACTTATATGACTGTTCTAAGTTATCGGTTTTAAAACATTAACTTGTGCTTTCAATGCCCGAATACTACACATCTCTAGATTTTTTTTTCTTTTGTGTTATAATATTCAAAAGATTAGGCTTCATAATTTCATTACAAACAGGACTTTGAGTAAAAGATTTTGCAGATTAGTGAATGAATTTTTTTTTTAATTTTTTTTTAGTATGCTCTACGTCAAAGTATTAAACTTGTCCCTGACTATGATTTGTGAAATTTTATGTACTTTGCCGGTGTTTATCCTATAACCGGGTAAACGTCACTGTTTGACTATTTGTACAACTTGTTAATATACATTGTTTTCAACAGATACGTATAATGGCTTCTATAAAAAAGTTGTTGGATCCAAATGGGATACTCAACCCGTACAAAGTTCTTCCTTCATCCTCCGTATCTTCAGCATAATCATCCTTTTAGCTGCTATGGTGCTATGCCATCCAAATGGGATCAGCTCGAGATGACGTGGCCAGGTTCGGACCGTAAGTTGTTAGAAATTGCGATGAAAGCTTAAGATGCGTTCATAGAAAGATGTACAATCAGAAGAAATTCATAAATAGGGGACATTGCAATTTCGGTGTTGATGTTGGAACGAGATTTGTAAATGAGAATAAAATGATAACAGAAGGAACTTTACTGGTTTCTGTATAGTTGGTAAAACTTGTGCTGGTTGACAAGTGATTTCATCATGCTGAAACTTAAAATATAATATACCACTAACGTTAAAAAAAACACGAGTTCCTGATACGGATATGATACGAGCATCTGGTACGTATTTCAATTGGCGACTTTTCATATTCTTTTAATCAAACACAGCTTGAATACAGAATCTATTCGTGGTATGTTTGGCTGCAAAAATTCTTAACATTTTGGCCAATTTATTTCCTGATAGTTCAGATTTACTTTTCAGCATGTTAACTTCTTTTAATATAGTGAATTTCCTGGATTTACTGTATCTGCTCAATTTTGAGGCTTGGTATGTGGGAGAAACAATGGTGATTTGAAAGATTAAAATAAATTGATACACAAATTTTGCAGCACAATTGAAGCTGCAAAAGACCTAGCCAAAGTTTACTGGAAGAACGAAAGTACGATTTTCATTACTCTTTTGTTTGTGTTTTTGTTAACTTCCCACTTAAATTATCATCCTTTGTTTTGTTGTGCGCACCTTTGTTTTGGGGAGAGGGATCGAGGAAGTCTACCGGGGTCATTTTCTGTTATTTTTTATCCATTAGTTTTAGTTCTAGACCACTGGATCAAATTTACGTACCGAGAGCTAAGGTTTTTATACAAAAGTTGTTTTTATGCAATTTCAATATTGTGTTAATTTCGTGTTATTTGATAATCAACGTCCCGATATAGTACAGGTGACATCTCCTCCTTCACATGTTCTAAATGTGGTCTCTGAAATGTAGTTCAACATATGGTCGATCATGCCACATATAAGATTGGTGTATCGATCTGGTTATTGATGTGTACATAACGTTATTAACGTTTAGAGAGCTTATAAATCATTAGAATAACATTGAAAATTAATCATCGCTCTTCCTCTTTGTTTTGGTACATAGTTTCTTATTCCTATATATATATATATATATATATATATAGACACATTTTTAGAAAAATTAAACTAAAATAATAATAATAAAAAATAAAATAAAAATAATAATAACATATAGTGGTGATGCAAATATTATTTAAAATAAGTTTTTGTAGTTTTGTATGCAAAGTACGTATAATAAAATTGTGTAACATATTTGGTTGTTCGTTTATATCCATACAAAGTGAGTATATAAAAACTTGAGTATTTAATAGAATAGGTTTTTTTAATAGTTTTATAAATTTGTTTGTTCATATTTTTCCTTTTAATAGTTCAGTTTCTTAATTTTACCTTTTTATACCTTCGTTTCTTTATACTTTTTCTTTTCGTACCAATTTTTTCTTAATTTTTATTTATTTTACCTTGGTTTCTAATTTTTATTTTGTTTTTGGTAAATTTTCAAATGGTTAAACTTTCGGCACATGACTGAACGTGACTTTATTGATGCGGATTTTTTTTGAGAGTTTGAAAAATATGTTAAATTGACAACAACAAAAAACCGGATACATTTTTTTTAAGAAATCAGGATAAAAAAAAATATAAAATCTCATTTTTTCGGTCTCTTTATAATTTAAAAAATATTATATGTTTTTATTTTTACAAACTCAACCATTTAGTTATGATTGCACTAACCTACAAGACAAATCAAGATTCAATTCAAGATTGTACAAAGCAAGAGCCGCAAGTCTGCACTTAACTTATATGGCTAGACTACCCCTTTTAACGAATTAAACTTAATATTGCATTTCCCTTTGGAATAAAGGTGGAAATTAAGTTATCTACATAATGGAATGCATGCAACAACAAATTACAAATATGGGGTTTCCCCACTATTATCATAAAAAAAAAGTAGCTTGAATTATGAGATAAATATATTTAGATATTGAGTATTATACACTATCGCATGAACACTAGAAGCTACCAACTAATATGTCATAAAAAAATCATTTCATAGGATCAGACTTATCTCATGATATCATTTAACATATTCATACGACCTTGTACGTACATGATAGCAACCTATTATGAATTAATTCGTTGAATTAATACATATTATTTGTAAAACAAAAAGAATTCTTAATACCGTCTTGGTGCTAACACGTGAATTGTAACGTAGGTGGTCAAATACATCGTTGTCTCTTTATCATTCATAATAATTATTGCTAGAATTTGAGATATTGGCGTGAACTAAAATTTGCATCATTTCACTTTTCACTACCGACTATTGAACAATGGTCCGACGAGTATCATACTATGGAATTTGAGTGGTATATTTGTTGGGTGAGTTTAAGAAATCATATGACTTTTTAGCTTGATTTTGTGGCAATAGATCTAGGGTCGTTTTTCGAGCATGCCTTCTAAGTTGTGTAGTCAAATGGAAGGAGTTAGAATTCAATTCTTCTTAATGGAGTTGCAAAACAACAATGATTAGGCAAACTTGTGAATTTATGATGTTGTAGAAGTAAATATGTTCGTTGACCCAAGTGTTCGAGGATCTATTACAAAACTTTAAATAATGCAACATAATAGAGTATACAAGGTGTTCTTGGTGGAGAGTGCGGATATGGTTAGAGAAAGAAGATAAGTGAAGATATGCACCAAAAATTTGGCGCAAGATTCTCAATTGTTTCACGTTCCGCACCGATACTCAACATGTTGGAGGCACTTGGAAAGAAAATCAATTATATATTTTAATAAAATTAAAATCTACAAGCTTATAATTTACATTGTTAAAGCAAGAACAGCAGGTTCCTAACATATCCTCTATATTTGAATAAAAAGTCCTTTTTTTATTTTACATAACCACTTTATATTTCTACAATATTTCACCTTCCCTAACAATTTATTCATTTTATTTTTATATTAGTTTTTATTTTTATTTTATGATTTAATAAACAAACATGCGGGAAAAAAATGAAAAAAATAGAGGGAATAAATTTGAGGACACGTTGCTTTTATTTGAGAAAGAATTTGATAATTTTAAATTTGATAAGGAACCTGTTGGTATAATAATAAAATCAATATTTTTTGCTAAAATTCCTCAAAATCTAAGGAAACGTAGATTTTGAGAAAACTATGCTGCTTTATTCGGAATTGTTAAACCAAGTTGTGCATAATATCGTCCAAGAAAAAAAAAACGTTTTTTAGTTGTTTGCTGCTTGTAATGTATATGCTCATTTCAGGGGAACCCAAATGCTCATTTCTAAAGTATCTCCGGTTGAATTGTTTAGAGACGCTCGAACTCGAATTTTTATACAAGTAAACAAGACAAATAAATATGTCTTCCGGTGGATGTTATTTTTTTTTCTGCTTATAGTGTTTTATAGTAGGGACCCTTCATTGGTACTTCCATGTTGCTTTTGAGTTTTGATACAAAACTTTCAAAGTGTTCTTTTCTTTTGGCAAACTACGTAGCCTGCGTGTTGATGTTTGTGTGTCAATTTTTGGTAAAATTGTAATAATATCATGTGGATTTAGTTGAGGCTGCAACTATAGTATGGACCTTTATAAAAAAAATAATGTATATGCTCATTTCATACAGAGATACATGTAGATGATTCATCTATATTTTCTGGAAACTCATAAATAGTACAGAAAAACGATAATTAGAACTACTTTGGTTTCCAAACTCATAACATAAATTCAACATCTAGGTATATGTTATCAACACAGATTCAGTTACAATTTTCCAAAAAAAAACACATTCAGTTACTGGAAAATCTTAACATGCCAATCACGTGTACATGAATCTAATTTCAACCAAGTAACAATTTTTATATTAAATTTAAAAAGCAACAAGAAATCAATTACTTTGCCAATAAAATCTCACAACAAAGATCTAAGAAAATTGAACCCACCCTCAAGAAAACAAGCAAAAGAGACAAACAGACCGACTTGAAACACATAAATTGGCCAGATAAACTATAATCGCCAATTACTAATATGGCCAAATGTTTGGTTTTTCCCACCCAATAACTAAATATGTAGCCTTTTTAAGAGTTTATTTTCCTGCAGTTCTTCCGGATCTCCCCTTTCGACCCAGTCAAAGGCGAGATGTTGCTCATTTTGATCATGGACTTGGCAAACTGCTCGATGAAAATACTATTATTCTCAGCATATTTTTTAACCAGCTCCATTGACTGTTTATTCTTGGTGAAAAGGACTTGATCGGAATTTAAGAGGCCTTTAAAAGCAACCAAGTTTCTGAAGTAGCAGTTATCGAATTTTGTAGGCGAGGCCAAATCTAAGGAAAATAGGTTGTTGTCACCACCAGAACTTGGGCAATTTTTGCGTAGTTGGGAAGCAAATGACTTGTCGACCGTAGAATCGGGCGGTCCGGATTGCGTAACATAGAGTCTTTGCCTGAAGGTGGTGCACCTAGCATTTCCTATTGTGTGACTGCCTGTTTGTTTTTTTTTGGGAAAAATACAATCAAGTTTGAGCTCATTTAGTTAAGAAATTAAGTTATCCCTTTCGTACTCATATATGAACAAGTTTACAACTAGTATGAGTATCCAAATATTCTTACAATAGCAACAATTGTAATCCTATGTTAAGTGTGATCTGATTTTGCTAATGTTCTATAGTACTTGCGTGAATGGTCCTATTTATAAATATTTATCATGAAATACCGATTTTTTTACACTAATATGAAAGATCACATGGTATTAATTGAATTCTCTTAATCTTATGCATTTGATGCATCCTGATCTTAAGAGCTTGTTTAGTAGCAATTCTTGACCAAAACTGCGAGTTTATTCAGGCTAGTTAACAAAAGTTTTGGTTTCACTCAACTTAAAAACTTTTTAAAGTTTTTTTCAGATCAATTAGAAATGTTATAAGGTTAAACCGATAATCCAAACATACACTTTAAGACAAATAGGTTAGTAATATTGCATTCAAACAAGTCATTAGAATGAGTAAGTATGTAAATATTTTACCTGATAAAGCGACGAGATCAACAATATCAAGTTTTTGTCGCTTGAATTTGGTAAGAATAGTTTGGAAGGTGTTGTTAGGAGCAGGAATGTCATTGTTTGACCCACTCAAACTTGCACTTTTCGAGTCCCTCCTTCCCAGTGGGACCACCCAGCTTGGCCCACCACTCTGAAATAAAACAAAACATATATTTTTTAAAATTTTATATTAGAGTTTGAAAAAGTTGGACTTTATATTAAGAAAATTAAATGACCACTGTGAGTTGGTCTGCAAATAAGGTGAAAATTTTCTTTTTTGTGTTGGTGTTTCGTTAATTGTTCGTATCGTTTTTAAATAAAATGATAATGAAATAAAATATATATTTCGTTTAGTAAACGAGATGATAATGATCAAGACCCTTTTCGTTTTGTTAATTTTCATTTTCGTCTAATAATTAATAAATAATAAATGCATAGTAAAAATATTATTAATAGTAATTTAATATCCATTATAAAAAAAATATATAATGTGAGGTTTTAATTGTATTACGTGTAAACTGTTAGTTCATGTAATAAAATTCATTATAAAAAAAATATGCAATGTTGTTTCTTAATAAAAATTATTCTTATTATACGAGATGAGGTGATACGAAAAAATACGAAACGAGAAAAAATGGGTTCATGAGACGAAACGAAATGAAAACAAAACAAAAATTTCATATACTTAATGAAACGAAAACGAAAAAAAGTTTTTCGTTTCGTCACGAAAGCCTAAAAACGAAAACAAAATTGACTGTTTTCTACTCGTTTCGTTTCGTTTCGTTTCATTTTCAACTATGAGTGATTTTATAGGTGTTGTTGGTAGAATTAAAACAACCACTAGCAACAATATTTGGTATAGAATTGTTAAATTTTATCAACAACTCATGTAGTATCATATACCAATTGTTGTTATATTGTTTCATGCAAGATACTTTTTTTCTAGTGATTTAATTAGAATCTATAGGACTAGGTTACAAACTAGATAAAGTGTAACTTATTTATAGTCTTTTAGTAATTTACTTCCTGTGTTATATGCATGCTTGTTTTAGTTGCATTTTTTAAGCTGCATAGGTTGTTCCGTTTAAGAGCTAAGTTTTGGTCAGCTATTCTTGTAGTCTAAATATTTTAAGGGGAATGAAAGCCATTTCATTTAATCTTCTTTACACAATCGAGTTCAATTTTTTGCTTACTTTATAGTTTATACATAAACAAGTGTTAAAAAATGCTATTAATTATTTGGAACATGTATATACCAGGACGGTGGAGTCTCTAGCAGCTAAAGCTAAGATATCAGCACAAGAGACAGTTTGAGGACACTCTTTCTCTAATGCGTTTTTGATATCGTCTATCACATCGAAGCCACGAGCGGAGTTCTTGTTCGGGTTTGAGTTCTTCTCAGTAGATATGCTTCCACTGTTGTCTAAAAGTATGGATGCATCGCAACCCTGTAATTTGGAAAAAAATAAAAACATATAAAATATAATCTTTAATAACATTATAATCTTTGATAACTACATCTTAATTATTATCGTCAATATATGTGTGCGAATGAACTAATGAAATATTTTATTTTACGTGTTCAAACCATGGGCCCGGACATGCCACGTCATCAAGATTGGCGACATGAGTTCTTTAAAGTCAAATGTTATAACATGGTAGTGGTTCGAAATGCTCCTCATGGTTGCTAATATTACGGATACAATTTAGTATATATTTATAAAAAATTTATCCGGTTGTTTTGAATTTGACGACACTTTTATAAAAAAATACATACATATTTTGTGAACTTATTTAGAAATAGATACATATGTTATTAAAAAATCATAAAAAATATTTAAAATTAAAAACCAAAATTAAAAAAACCAAAATTTTAAAAAATGCATGTTTTATATAAAAAAAAATTGTGATATTGTTTGATCATGTCTAATCATATTCAATCATGTATGTCTAATCATGTTCAATCATGTCCAATTATGTATGTCTAATCTTGTTTAATCATATCTAATCATGTTTAATCATGTTTTATACTATTTACAATTTTTTTGATTTGAAATTTTCAATTTTTATTTTTATTTTTTTGTGTATATTTTGTTATTTTTTATGAAATATGTATCTAATTGTAAATAATATATGTAAGTAATTGTAAAAAAGTACAAATAAGTGAATTTTTTGTAATTAAATTAATTTATATGTATCTATTTATAAGTATCTTTTAATACTACAGAGTATCTATGAAAGTGTCATTCTAGCCATTTCCCCTATTCAGAATTTTTGTACTGTATTTGGTTTACTTTTTCATAAGTAATGAGAATGTGCAAATTTATATCCCTTTAAAGGTGGTTGATTAATCTTATATACAAATAACTTTGAAGAAACCTATGGGAAAACTAAAATACATTATTATGGAAGAGATACATAATTTTGTACCAATTAGTCCGTAATTATATTTAATTAGATCAAGGGGCATCAGTACAAAAAAAATATTCATATAACAACAGTTTAGTTATACGGCTTGTTGCTAAAATTTAGTAACAGTATAATAACAATTTTTGTTGCTAAGTGCTGATAATTGTTACTATAATGTTGCTGAATTTTTTACAACAACTCGTATAGTAACAGACCAATTGTTACTACACGGTTATTTTATTGCTGTGCATATTTTGCCCATTCTATTCTTTGACTCGTATTAAATTGCTCAAACTATCAGCATAAATATTGATCCGTAAAGACTTCTAGCTACAGTCCTTTGTCATCACTTCTCATAAGTTTCGTCATTTAAAATGCTGGTCTCCATAATGATCATTGACTATATTGCTTGTTTAGTTAAAAAATGATACTGTTTAGGTTGAAACCACAAGTCTATAATGACCAACTATATGTTGCTACTAAACTATAGGGATATATAGTTAATGTACTTGATCTCGAACATATTGTGGTGTACGTAATCGGATTAATTAGTAATGTAGTACCCAAGGAAAAAAATAGTTATGTACGTAGTTTATGTACTCCTTATTTAGGTAGTTTACAAACCTGGACAAAGCAGTCATGGAACTCGAGCCTAAGCAACGAAGCAGCCATGCGGGTTTCTTTAGCAACTGCCTTTGCGACGACTGATTTGATGATTTCTAACGCTTTTGGGCAAGAACGGTCGTAAAATTCGGGGCAAAGACCATTTTTACTAGCATGAACAAAGCAAAGTGGAGCAGAAACAAGGATTGTGACAACTACGAAAAAACTAATCGTAACACGAACCATTGTTTTTTTTTATATATACTGCCTTGATATGTGAGTGTTTGTTGTGATGAAAGCTTCATTAGTTAATGAGTATTTATAGATTTGAGAGATTAGTAGTGAGGAGGAAAAAGATAATGGAGTTGGTTTGGACTTTACATTTACCTTATAAAAAAGTACGTAGAAAATGGACTAGTCATGCACCTTCATAAAATTATCTTGCATTTGTGGCGGTTCATGAGTTGCTTAATATTAAGATAAAGTCTATATGTGATCCTTTTTTTAGTCTTTGTGTACAATCATTATTTTTTCTTTTATGAAAAAGTTGTCAAGAAAATCGAAGGCATCCTCAACTAATCCAACCGAGAATTATATATTGTAAATAGTAAAAAAGTGCAACCCTTTCACAGATTTCAAGTTTGCCTTTTTTGTACTCATTTTACAAATACTATCATGTATAAAACATAAAGTAGGATATCTACATTGACGGTGAAGGACCCGAAGGCTATATTATTTGTAACTTTAAAACATTAATTTCACTTATTTACCGGGTAATGTTGCAATTGATCAAGGAAATATATACGTATGTTGCATGTGCATGCATGCCCTCAGATTAAGATGCACTTATTCAAAGATTTCTTATTCTAGCAGTTTACAAAAAATTGCTCAAAAATCCACTATTTATACTTTATAGGAATATAACAGATATGTTTTCTAGCTACATCACTACAAGAAAAAAGATCGATGGCAAAAAAAAAAAAAAGGAGGCAAATTCTGTTGCTGATTAGTAACATAACACAAACAAAACAGCAACATAAATTGTGAAAAATATTTAGCAACAGATTCAACATCTTTTTCGCAACTGAAATTTAGCAACACCGCGATTTGTTACTGAAAGAGTTGCCAAGTCTTTAGGACGAAATCAGCAACAAAATTACCATCAATTTAGTAACATGCACGGTCTCCCCAAAAAATTGGCAACATAAAAATATGTTACTATAGGTGAGTATTTATTTTTAATTGCAAATAGCTTGTAGGATAATTTTCTTTAAGTTAAAATGTTGTGATATGTTACTTATACATTTTTTTTCAGAGGATAAATTTTAAACAAGCCAAAATCCATATTACGACTTACAAGATAATTTTTTTACCTATTTTTATAAAGTATCAAATCATACTTAAGTGTGTAGTTCTTCTTTTTTGTGTACATTAAATATTTGATAATAAATTATGCAACATGTATAATAAAATTTGGGTTGTACAAAAGTTTATCGTGGCAATTTGTAGAATTAAATGAAAATTGTGAATGCATCGAATTAAAGGAAACGTTTAAATATCAAGCTCATTTTACTACTTTTCTCAATTTATTATGACTTGAGTGCATTAATGAATGTGGTTGGATATGTTGCAATAGTATTACGGCCCCCCCGCGAAACATTTTTTTGCCTTAAATTACTTCTCATATATTCCAACTAATATTTTATCTCTTTCACTTATAACTTTTCAAGTTCGTAATTGTATTTCTTGATTATATTTGCACTCACAATATATCTCCTTTTGAATCTCAAATTTTCTAAATTACAAAATTCGTTATAAAGCTTCTCAATATTTATCAGTCCTCGCGCGGTAAATAATTTTTATAAAAGTAAGTTGGCTTCGGTTTAGTTACCATACAAAAGGTCTTTTGTATATATAGTTAATTTGTAAATTGTTTATTGCTGATTTGTTAGTTCAAATTGGAAGATCCTTATTGGTTTGTTAAATTAGTAGTTGTAATATTGAGTTGTTAAATTTTATGTTTCACAAATTTTAATTAGTTGTCTTATATTGAATTTAATTAAAAAGCTAGAAATGGTGGGGCTAGCCCATAGTGGTAAAATTTATAGAAACATATAATTCTCTCGGTTGGGTTTATTTTAGTGTAGTAGTACGTTAGCTTACTGATATAAACTGGGTGTTTATTCTGGTTTGTTCGGGGTCCAAACTTAGTCCCAACCCCAATTTTTTTTTTTTTTTATGGCATTGAGTTGGACAGGTTTCATTTATTAAGAAAAAGTATAACAATATTGTAAAATATAATTTTAAAATTCTCCCTATACATGCATTCTTTACAATTTTATTTTATTTTGGAGATTATCGTTACAAGTTAAGTATAAAAACTGCATTGACTTAAGAAAAAACAAAAAAAACAAATATATGGCAGTAGGTTGTGAGGTTGAGATTGAAGGCTACTATACATATTACATAATTCTAGGTGTATGAGTTTATGTGATTACGTACGTATATGACGTACATTTGAATAAGAAACTGACTACATTGAATCATTAAGAGTGTGGCCTCTGTATAGTTCTACAAAACAACACAAACAGTCGTGTTTTATTTGAACTTAACATTACTTTATTTGTTAATTACTCCTATTATGGGAAAACTTCTTTATTTTAAATTTATTAAAGATTCATTCTTTCTTATAAAACTATGCTAAATAAATAACAATATAGTATGCAGAATAAAATGAACACATCCAAAAATTGGATGTATCGACGATCAAATATCGATGGGATTTATTTGATCGATGAGTTTATGAATGGGCTAGATGATTTTATTGTCTTCACAACCAGTCAACACTATAAGAAAATACGCTTCTGGTAATGAAAAAAATCGTGCCTTTATTTCATTTTTCGTTGTTAAAATTATTCGGCAACAAATTATTGTCGTTGCTAAGCCGTTGCGGATGCCCCGTTACTGAAAGAAACTAGCAACAGATTGAAAAATCATTGTTGAAAAAAATTTATTTGCAACAGAAAAATTTGTTGCAATTTCGAAATAATATTGTTGCCAAATGGAAACAAGTTGTTGTCATTCCTTTAATTTTCCGTTGTTAAAAGTTACGATTTCGTTGCTGATTTTTAACTAATTTGTTGCATTAGAGAAATAAAATGTTGCCAAATGTGGGAAAAAAAATATGCAATTGAAACATTGGTTGTTGCTAATTCGAATCTCTACCGTTGCAAATTCATAATCAATTTTTGTTGCAAAATGAAAATAATGGTTAAAAAATTTAAATTCAATTTCACTCATATATAATACATATATAAATTAAATTAATTTTCAATTCCTAGAATCATTCAACACACAATTATTTAAATATTCATCATTGTTGTAGGTTATTATTGGACTATTGGGTCTTACTCATAGTGGGCCTAAGTTGGGCTTTCTAGCTTGTATAACCCTAACATCTAGTATATAAAGAAGGTTAGGGTCCACTTGTATTGATACATTCTAATGAATAAAGACATACTGTTCCCTCTCTCTACGTTCTCTCTATGTCTCCTATATAATATATATACTGAGCTAATAAGACTCACAACACGTTATCGGCACTTTGCTCGCGGAGAATAGGATATACGCTCGCGGATATTGGAGATTTTTGGTAAACGCACGGATATTGGGTATTTATAAACCTTGAGGTTTATCCGGGTTTTTAGGGTTTTGCTATATCGACCTTCACCAACATACCGTGCGTAAGGTACCGAATTCAAAACTTAATTTATTCCATATATGTGATCGCACATATTATTTTATGGATAACTAAAACTTGATAAATATCCTGTAGTATATAATGCATGTGTATTATATTTTGTTACTTGTATGGATAACTATATATGATCGTAACAAAATAACCCAAATTGCATGTATTTGTTGAAGAAAAAAAAACTATGCGTGATAGATTTTTTTTACTGTATAACATGTATTAATCTGTGGAATTAAATCTGAAAAAAACTGAAAACAGTAGGACTGTTTTGTAATTCGCTGAAACTATTGACTGTGCATGTTAATTACTAAAGGACTAAACTGAAACTTGTCTGAAATTATGGACTGAAGCTGTAATAATGCTGTAAATAGATATATAGTTTGCTGAAATTACACGGATAGTCCCTGTAGTATATTACATGTATAAAAACAGTATATATGTATTATAAAAGTCAATATTCGGTCTAAATATTCACCCACATGCATATATATATTTATTAAAAAGGCAAGTGAATAAAAATTGCATGTTAATTGAATAAATTGATATGTTTCCATGTATATTTAACCACTTTGCATGTTAAAAATTACCATATATAGAATTAATTGGTAATTAAAAATATATTGCTTGCTTGCATGTTAAAACTAGCATGTATAGAATTACTTATATGGCAATAAACCGTAGATAATTGATTGATATCTTGTTAGTATAATCAACATATCTTTTGATATTACCATAGATATAAATATACCATATGGCAGTTAATTATTAGATTAGATTTAATTGATTTGATTTGATTTGATTTGGTATGATATAATCTTTGTGATTGATAATCTTAAATTGATTTGTTTATAACACCAAATCTACTGCATGATTAGATATATCCTGAAATATATTTACTGCATGTTTATATATATGTGGTTAATCTAGATAGATATTGTCTATGCTGTTAATATTATTGCCATATATAGAATTGCGAAATCATATATATTCACATTTAAGTTGGAAAAATTATGAATCTTCCTTAAATAGGCTCACCTATTTGGATACGATGTCTAGGAAAGATATAGGCGGAAGTCGATATCCTAATGAGGTCGGGTTTTAAGTGACATTCGTTCCCTCCACCCTCACCGTCTTTCCTGCTCGTTTTTCAAGTAGAGCTACCGAAAGGGGTTGACTAAATAATAATTTCCCCGAGTGTGTTTATATAGTGATGTATGTTTCGCCGAATTAGTGTCTCGTATCGACCTGTCGTTCGATCAATGAGAACCTATTCACATTAAAAGCAAAACTATTTTTCGAACCTGTCGTTTCGAAATAAAGTTTATGCTTGTGCAAACCATAAACATATAAATCAGTCGTTTTATATGATAAATAATCCAGAACTCCCAACACATGTTGGATGCCATCTATGATGAGAAAAATCGTAAAAACATACTTGCGAAATGACTGTTTAAACGTCGATTTTAATCCGTCACCACATGTTACTCACCCTGATGTGTGAAAATGTGATGCCCAAATTTTTTTTTTGGATGCCATCTTTGATGAATAAAACACGAGTTTGTTGTTACCCTCAGGATGAATGCTAAGGCGTGGATTTTATTCCGCCGCCACATTTTAGACGTGATGACGTCTATGGTGAACAAATGTCTGAAATTGACACATTGGAGCAATCCTTCACCAAAATACTAGTTTGGAAATTGTATTCCATAAGCAGTATTATGAATTTATATTCACCATGTTCCTTTATCACCCATCTGTTATTGGATAAGAAAATTACCCCGGTGAGTAGTTTTAATCCTATTGGGTCAATGACGAATTGTTTGCCTGATATTAATGCTCTTCGTGTACATTTTTTTCCACGAATCGAGAACCGAGACAAGTGTTATTTGTCTCGAACTGTCGCGATCCCGATGAATTGCCTAGTCAAGCGAGATTTTAGACAATCGTCAAAATCGAAAACCTGTGGCTCCAAGACAGTAATTAAAAGGAACAATATGACCCGTTGTCACAAAGCAAGAGATAATTCTCAATGAGGCAACTCTATGCTATAAAGACAAAGGTCATGCACGGTTACTCCTTAAATAGTTCAAAACTATTATAAAGGTGCAAAAACCGATGCTAATCTGGTTAAAGCTAACTGAAAGGAAACTCTTGAGACCCCCGGTTTTGTGGCTCAAATGAGTTTGGGACCTTTCTTTATTGATTTTGATAAATCATTGAGCCATTTTTTTCGCTCATCTGGATTATGTTTTCCATTTGGATTATTAATTTTCCATTTGGACCATACTTTTGGATTATGGTTTGCCTGTTTACAAAATTTCTCGAAATAATTTAAAGTGTTTTGAGCAAATTCCTTCGACAAATGTGACCAAACTTTAAATTATGAAATTTTAGGCAATACTTGTGGGGTAGTTGATTTTTTTTTGGAAATAGTGGGTAACGGTGTACCACATAATTTCACCAACTATTTGCCTAAAAGAGTACTCGGTTACAATGATTCTGGACCTGTCGTTCCAAAAATCGAAATCTTTGGTAAAATCAAATTGATTTGTCAAATATGAGGTCTTATACTCATGTAGGTCCTGCCGTACCTTGTTGAGTTATAAAATATTCGAGAAAACCAGTGTTATCTGGTAATAGCTCATGAAAGAATTAAAATTTCTTTACATAGCCTCCATTCAATACGATCAAAAGCGTATTTTAGAAGAGTTGAAATGTCTTTCAAGTGGTTGCTACCACATCCTTTAAAGCATTTAAATTTATCTTATCATTTCGCCTGTCGTCGAAATGTAAATGATTTAGATGCTAAGACGTGATTGTCTGTACTATCATTCGCCTGTCGTCGATTGATAAGAGCATTTTGATATTGTGGCATTGACCGGATGAGATATTCCCGGGTCAAAAGACGATGCTTGATTTATAATCGCATCGTATTTGGATTCTCTCTGAGAATATATTTCGCGATTAATCCGAAATTCATGCCATTAATGCTCACTTTGAAAGACTCTCGTAGAATTCTTGTAAAGAATTGAAGGAGTTATTGTGGACTTATCCAACCATAAGACGGACCATAAATATAAATGGTTATGGTTGATGCATCGACAATATGGTCACATTTTAATGTTGTCCACATAAATGCAGCAATTTCCAAACTTTTAGCCCTATCATTAAGTTGATGGCTCATGATCCGGATTATCCTGAAAAGTCTAGTCGACTTGATAATTCCGAAGAGTAATAATCGAAATTTCGATTTGAATTACTTGAGTTTGGAAATTGAAATTGAACATCATGTCGATTATATTCAGACCCAAATGGACTCACGGAAAGTTTGATGATGCGACTGCAAATGATTGCACGCATTTCTTGGTCTTGCGCACCAAGATTTATATTTCCGTGTGGGGTTATGCTATTTTGCTTCATTGGTCCGTTATGAGGCCCATAGACACTCAAACACCATATGCGTACCAGTTGGTTACTGGTTATGAGCCAGAAGTCTCATATTAACGCGTGTTTAGAGTGATTAATTAATATTTTGATTGAGCTACTCTAGCGTTCAAAATATGGACCTCTGAAGGGGACATAAGTCGATTATGAATCTCCTGCCTATCATTTGATAGAGTAACCTTGGCAAGCGATCTCTTTACCGCATGATATGCGAAAGTGACATCGCTAAGACTGTTCTCCCCGTCGTTAGAGGGAGATTTGCACGTTGCCGTTGATAAGGAACGACGTGAAATAACGTGGCATAACCCACTCAGTCTTAGCTTGATCCCCAAAACTGCACTTAGTGATACGTAAGTGCATAGACTCCCTCAAGTCTAACTAAATGCCAGACGCATTTAATGAATTTATGAGATGTCACGAGATCATTTATACATGCTGCAAAATGCTTGCAAGGATAGACGTCCCTGTCGGATGCCGTGTTCCTGTCGTAATACGTTGCTTTGGCCGAACCCGCCAAGCAAAGGACGCTGCCGTCGGCCGTCAGTCTGTCATCCTTCCTAAGATATGAGGAAGTTGACCGGTTCTTAATTCGTTCAGCCCCAGAGGTGGTGAACTGAAACTCGTTTGTCGCACGAGATTATAAAGGATCTAGGAGATGTGTGATTCCTCCTCATCCTAAGAATCTCAAAATATCTGTCGATCATGATATCTTAGACGATATTGAAGCGAAACGAGACTGTCATTGATTACTTGTTCATATATTCGGTGACGACTGATAATATGAGCAAATTATGACAGGGAACTATGTACCGTTGCCTGAAGTCAACGTAGAATAGACTGGACTAATGGAAACTTGCAATGCAAGTAGACTACTTAGCGAAAGTGTCTTCGGACCTGTAGCTCCAACACCACCAATGTTAAACGAGTTCGTTTATTTGGTTATTCGTAAGGAAAAGTGATGAGAATAATGAGATTGTAGAATGCTCGCCTAGTAGCGCAAGGCTTCTCTCACATCTTGGAATTGATTACGAGAGGGTTGATTTCCTCGTAATGGACGTTATAACGGTCCCCTACTTTATCAGTTTAGTAGTTTTCCGAAAAACTGAGTATGCAGCCATGAATGTGGTAACGGTTTTATCTCTATGGGGATTTAGACAAAGAGATATAAATAAAGGTCCCTGTGTGACTTCATGTCTTTGAATCAAGTAGTTCGTGACCACGGAACACGATCTCAATTGACTGAGACGTTCACTATATGGATTAATATAATCCGAGCGGATGTGGTATACCGCCTAAGCGAGTACTTGATCAGCTTGGGATACTTGAACAAGTATTATGCCCTTGCGTGTTTTATTACACGATCCATTTTTGGATTTGCCTTCGAGATGAAGGATCTTGGGAAGACACGGTAGTGACTCGGCCCGATAATCGAGTCCCATAAAGATTGAATCTAAGTCCATGATTCAGACTACACCCAGAAGGTGTTATGACGTTTTAGTCATCATGACGCTAAGTCGTTAGATTCTCCCATGATCGTTCGATCACTAGACATTGATATAGACCCAGTCTGTCCCTGATGTGACGATGAAGAGATATTGAACCATGATGTTCATATCTAAGTACAATAAGCGCATTATTGTACTTGGTCTAATGTGCTAGGACGAAAATCTCGTCTGCTGTGAATGGTATAGCTCGCACAGCATCGCGCTAACACGCTGCCATCGAAATGGCACTAAAGACACATTCCCTTACCTTATGGTAATTTTGGAAGTGGGCTAGTTTATCCCATTTGCGTCATCGAGTGTACCTACCCCCTTCGGTACTCGAATTAACGCAACCCTTTTTTCGGTTATACCGATGCCAGTTACTTATCAGACCCGCATAAGAGATATTCCTAACATGGTATGTCTTTACCATTAGGAATAAGGCAATATCTTGGAGGTCTTGTAATGACTCCAAACGAATCATTCTGATCTACTCATGCTCTATGAGACGACTAGAGAGTGTATATGGTTTCGAGCTCGTATTAGCCATATTTGAATTACGTATGCTCTGTCTCACGATCCAGATAAAACACTTGTCTTATTTGAGGACAACTTGTTGTTATCGATCAAGACAGACATGACTAGATTATGCTATTTAGCATTTCTTGCCGAAATAAATCTTCACATATGAAGTTTAAGAGCATCCTGTCGAATTCTCGTTTTTATTCCACGTTATATTTTCTTGCATACAGTCGTGTGCAAGTAAATGAGGCATCCAGTCGAATGCTCGTACTCTTTCTTGGAATATGAAATCCTTTCACCCAGTCGTGTGTAAGTGAGTGGAAGCATCCAGGTGAATGCTTATTGCACTAATTACTACTTAGTCGATATCCTCGCACCCTGTCGTGTGTAAGTGAGGGGGAGCATCCAGTCGCATGCTCGTGTACTCTTTTTGTCCTTAGACCAAGGTTTTTTCCCACTGGGTTTTCCTTGGCAAGGTTTTTAGCGAGACACGTTCCCATCTTATCTCACTTAAGATTGCCGAAATTAGGGGGAGTATCCTGTTGTATACTTCTTACCACTGTGTACTCTTTTCTCCTTCGACTAGCGATTTTTTCCCACTGGGTTTACTCTAGCAAGGTTTTGATGAGGCACATGTTTTGTGGTTGATCCCCTACTACTACCATTGTTGCACTCTTTTTCCTTAGATCAGAGATTTTCCCATTGGGTTTGCTCTGGCAAGGTTTTGATGAAAGGTTTTGATGAGGCACACTGTTTTGTGGTTAGTTAATTACATGATATTTCGGCCTATATCATTCGGCTACACAGTTTCTCCTAGGTACCGGTTTTGTCCCACACTGGGTTTTCCGTCCCTAAGGTTTTTATGTGTTTAGCACTGCGAATGAAATCGATTCAGATCAACTGCATGAAGATGAAGAATTCAAGACGTCCAAAGGGGGAGTGTTGTAGGTTATTATTGGACTATTGGGTCTTACTCATAGTGGGCCTAAGTTGGGCTTTCTAGCTTCTATAACCCTAAGCTCTAGTATATAAAGAATGTTAGGGTCCACTTGTATTGATACATTCTAATGAATAAAGACATACTGTTCCCTCTCTCTACGTTCTCTCTATGTCTATGTCTCCTATATAATATATATACTGAGCTAATAAGACTCACAACAATCATAAACATTTAACAAAGGAAAATGTAACATATTCATTACAAGGGTAATCACTACGAACACTTTTCAATCATAGAACATAAATACAGAAAAAAAAAACGGTTATTACACGCTACTGATTGCAATGAAGATGAAGGAAAGACAACTTGATGACGAATTGGGACTTAATCAAGTCAAATAGCATTATGTATCGATAACCTGAAAAGAAAGAGTAGAAAAAAACAAAATTTTGTTAAATGCAAATATTTAAAACCATTTGAACAAAATGATCAAAAGTTTTTCATAGAAAAAAAAGGCATTCAATTGGAGTAAATTTGTCGGATCAAATTCAGATCACTCGAAGAACCGTCTAATAAGATGAGATCTACAAATCTTGTACGTCGAAGTTGAAAGGCTTTAGCTAATAAAAAAAATAGCCTTTAAGCTGACAGACTTATTCTAATTCTACTTTTAAGCTAAAAAGTTGAACTAAGTAGTGGTGACCAAGCAAGGAGATTTCAGTTGAATGTGGATGGATTGCCTATCATATTTTTTCTTAATTATGTAATAAGCTAAGCTTGTTTTCCTGGTTATGAATTGCGTATAAAGTTTATAAACGTTAAATAGTAGCTAGCTTTTCTTCCATAAAATTCAACTTCTAGCATAAACTAGCATACAAGATTCAACCAAGCAGAAACTTTTGCTTACAGGTTACAACTATTGTTTTAAAAAGCACGCTATATTGCGCTATAGTTCGCGAAATATCATTTTTCGGCCGAAAAACGTTATGATAAACCGCTATTTGGATGGAAAAACACTAAATTTGCGCTATATTTACGCTATAGCGGACGCTATTTACGTTATAGCGGGTGCAGTCCAAATTTATTTATTTTTTTTGGTCAAAATTTTAATGAAATTATTGGAGGCTAAAGAGAATCAAATCCCAAAACTCTTGTAAACAAAGTAAATGCTCTGACATCTCAAGTACAGTAATTTTGTGATTATTAGTTACAATTTTTTATATATATTTAGTTAATTTTTATTAGATATTCTGAATTTAATGCTATATTTATATGTATTTAGGCAAAAAAAAGTACACCGCAAAGCGCTATGTAGCAACGCTATTTGCGTTTTTAGCGTTTCTCTCGAAAAAACTTTACGCTAGCGATAACACTATTTAAAACATTGGTTACAACATAATGGGAACAACTAGGTTTTCTACTATGTTAAGAAAAGCTCCAGCTTTTAGCTTTAAAGTTACAAATTAGAAAAAGCCATATATACTGCAACTTATAGAAGTTACAAAACAGAAAAACCTAGCATTCAAGCCAACAAACCAAAGTCGTGAACCTAGCTTTATTTATACAGCAAATCTTATCTAACAGTTTAACAATGTATGAAATGAACGTATGAGTTTTAAAACTGGAGAACATTAATAAAATATTATTCTGGGAATGTAAAAGTGTCTTTTCTATATTTTCTTCACTTTTTGTCATAGGAGTTACATTGAGTTGGAGTGAAAGTGAAAGTTGCTAATGTATAAGTTTTTACTTCTTGTCCTTCTAAAACCGAAGTTACATTGGTTAAACTAATTTAATTGTGAAAGTGTCTTTTCTATGTACTGTAAAAGTTACGGCCTTCAAGTTGCTCTTTTTTACATCTAATAATTTCATGTTTTGAATTTGCATTTAGTTATTTGTTTACAATTAAAGTTTATGCCATACGGTTTGATATTTTGTAGAAACACTTTATTTGGGCTAGAGGGGCAGAAGAAGAGGTTAAACAGTGTTGGAAGAAAACAGTTGGGAGACGCTATCAGGATTTTATAAATGATCGAAAGAAGAAGACGGTGCGAAGGGACTATATTCCGGAAGCTGTTTGGAACAAGTGGAAAATGGAATGGAGCACCCCTGAGGCGTTAGAGTTATCAAGAAAGAAAAGGCTAGCACGTATGGGCCATAACGGACAGTGTTCAAAGCACACCGGAGGATCAATTACTGCTTCTCTACATGCCATTCGTTTTGAAATGAAAAATAAAAGGAAGCCGACTTGCAATGAGTTGTTTGAGATCACACATAGGAGGAAGCACAAGACTTTTGTCGATGAGAAATCGGCTACTGTCAATGTAATAAAAAATCAGTCATGCCTAGTTTACATAAATTAAATTAGTATACGGATTTTTGATATATTTTAGGGCAACTTAGAGATTAAGCAAAGATTCATGCTTTGTTATATGACTTAAATCTATGCTATGTTTTTAGTCTGAGTAATGTGTTAATTGAAACTAATTGTCTAGCTATGGTGAGTTGGAAAAGTAATAAAGTTAAAAGTTTCTCTTATGTTTCATAACATTTGGGAGGATGTTTTGTGTTTGTTGGAAAGAGTTGGGTCTAGTTTTGCTCATGTATGGAGGGAGCAGAACTCAATTGCGGATACGCTAGTAAATTTGGGAGCATAACAATTTTTTGTTGTTGTTATCTGAATTTTTTCTTGTAATGCATTGGAATCCATGTTTATTTCGATCAGCCATTCTATGGTAAATTCTTGCTATGTATAATCCCTTAATCCTTTTTAATAAAAATAAAATAAAAAATATTGCCATGTATATATGAAATGAGTCTATGAACCGGAACCGACACCATAGCATGCATATTCCAACTGATACCGACATATATCGTGCAGCTCGTGCTCATTTAGAACCATTCAATTATTCATTGGGAAAAAAAAACTTATGAACCGTTAAACATATAAATATTTAAATACGCCGCTTTGACAATATCACACCAACTGAGGAATGTGTTATTATAATGCACTTTGATTAACTAATTAGTAGGTGAAAAAGATATGAAAGGAAGAAGTAAATAAAATAAAATAAAGTGGAAGCAAACCACGTACCTGCTCTGTTGACAAATGTGCCTTACAATTCAATTCCATTGACTTCTACTGTATACTTACTTTCCCTACAAAATAATGTTTGATTTATTGAGAGTCAAAAGCTGTCACAAGCCTGTCGCTAATTTAAAAAGCCGTTACAAATCTGTCGCAAATTGACTAAACTGTCACAAAGCCGTCATAAAAACCGTAGGTAATAATCTCGTAACAAAAAATACCGTCACTAATCCCGTCGCTATTTGGGTATTTTTTTTTAGTGTTTGTCTCAAATGATTGGGTTATCCTACACCATCTACACATTTAACCCACAAATAATTACTCATTTAGTTTTCAATTAACTGTATATTTCGAAACTAAATGCAATTTTGATCGGTTATTAACTTATATTAAATTTGTCGTAATGAATTTTTTTTAAATTTAATCATGTAGTTCAAACATTAAATTATATGATTTAGTTTTGAAAATTTTCATTTCGACAATTTTGATACATGTTATAAGCCGGTCAAAACTGCACGTAATTTCGTAAAAAACAATTAATTAGGAACGGAGGGATAATATATAAGTTGTTGAAATTAATTTTTTTAAAACTTAATCACATAGTTCAAATGTTAAACTATATAAAAAAACAAAAAAAAAATTACATTTCAACAATTTAAGCAGAGAGATTTTCCGATTAAAGTGATACGTAGATACATAGATGTTTAATATTATAATAGGGATGGAGTATAATTATAGAGTTGTAAACTACTAATTTGAATTTATATGTGACGATTTATATTAATTCCTATATTAGTTTACTAGTATGCTAAAAGGCCAAAGCTAGCTAGAGCTCTTTTTTCGAATTTTCTTAGCCCCTCGGTACTTAAAGAGTTATTTATTGATAACCATGCCATTTAAAACTATTTCTTTCAATTTCAATTAATTATCTATTACGAAACTCGATCCAATTTTATCCGATCAATAACTTGTACTCTTTCCGTTTCCATTTAATTGTTCACTACGAAACTACGTGTAATTTTGATCGGCTTATAACTTGTATTAAAATTGTCGAAATGGATTTTTTTAAAATCTAATCATAAAATTTAACATTTGAACTATATGGTCAACTTTTAAAAATTTTCATTCCGACAATTTTGATACAAGTTCTTTGCCGGTTAAAATTGCACGTAATTTCGTAGTGGACAATTAAATAGGAACGAAGGAAGTATCATAATTATCGAAATAAAAATTTTCAAAAGTTAATCATATAGTTCAAACATTAAATTATATGATTTATGTTTGAAATTTTCCATTTCTATAATTTTAATATATGTTATAAATCAATTAAAATTAAGCGTAATTTCGTAAATGATAATTAATTAGGTACGTGTGGTTAGTAAATTTTCAATAGGCGCACATGACCAATTCTGCTATTTACTTCTCCTATAAGTGGGACAATAATTGTCATAATCTCAATTTGTCTGTGAACATATACGAAATTATTAAACCATACAGTAACTGAAAGTATTTATTAAAGGCGTAGCCGCCCGTGGTGACCCATTCTTTTATTTTGGATATTAGTTCTTAACCTATCGCTCATATCCACAGGAAGTGTCGGTGTTATTAATTTTACATGTCAATACATCAAGAACACAAGAGTTGAGGGTGGAATAGTCGGACACGTGGACGTGTCCGATAGCATAGGTTGCCTTTTTGTAAAGTGTATGTGCATCATAGTCCTTCACTTTAACCACATTACTGTGTCTCTATCGAACAATCTGGAAAAATAATGTGACCATAGCAAAAATGACACTACAAAAAGGGTTTCAATTAGAGACAACCAAATTTTTTAGAAATTTGTCGCTAAATGACCATATCTGCCAGTAAAATTGAAATTCGTATTAGGGTGTTGAAAAACGAAATCTGTCACTAATTCCGTCTCTGATCTAACCTTTTTAATGATGTATTTTTTAGATAAAGACAATAAAGGTCTATCTTTAGGCCTTGTAGACACACAAATAAATAATAAGCGTATAGAATATACGATACAAGATAACATGCTGAAAAAGCTAAAGTTAAAATTATATCATCTCGATTCTCACCTCTGTTGGAAAAACATGTTTTAAACATGGGTGTTCTGAATGGTCACAAGACCAACTTCGAATCGATATTACATGTGACAACACTGAGTTGTTAATGCCGTACTCAACATGTTTGAGTAGCTCGTTTGACGAGCTTCGTAACGGTATATCGCCTGACCTATTCGGAGAATGAGTGTGAATATTAATCGGCTTGAAAGTTGGTTCTCGAAAGAAGGGAAAACCTTAATGCTGGAAAATGGAATGAATAAATGGAAAACCATTGAGAGTTATCCCATATTGGAGAATTAAGAATTAATTTTACAATATATATATAAGTCCAACCCATGTAGTTGTTAAACTACTATGTCCACATATATTTAAGTGTATTAGTGTGTACCACACACGCGCACGCTCGCTCAGGCCTCGGGGTTTGGGAAATGTCTTGGGTCTTGGGTCAAATCTGAAAAGAGAGTGTTGAACCATGGGGTTCAATAATTGATTTTGATTATAACTTTGATTATGTTTTTAATGATTTTACGATTTCTCTATTTCGATGATATAATGCTTGTTTTTTCCAAAAAGAGAATTTGTAAATTGCAGAACACCAGAAAGATAGAGCTCGGAAAAACGAAGCCACAGGTTCAAGCGGAACCAGAATCGGAGCTAAAACGAAGGAGTTATGGGCTTTCGAAAAAGACCGAAAAAAACTGCCAGAAGAACAGACGACCGATCGACTGGACAAAAACGACCGATCGTTTTTAGTCCAAATTCTTCCAGTGAGCAGGTCGAAAAAACGACCGATCGTTTTCTGCAGATTTCGAAAACAGCTTTTCAGCTTATTCTGGAAAATGGCTGTTAAAACCCCCAACCACTTCCAACGGTCATAACACAGAAACACAGACCTTTGGTCTTTATAAACAAGCCCAATCTCTTTTCCAAACCACCAATCAATACACACAACATCATCCTTCAACCTCTCTAATAAAAACCCTAAAAATCACCATTTTGGTGAATATATTCGAGAAAGAGGGAAATTGAAGAAAAAGCCATACAAGCTCAATCATCATCAAAAACTCACAAATTAGCTTATTTAGAAGCAATTAGAATAGTGAGTGTAGTTACATTATTGTAACAAAATTTGTAATGAGTGTTTTATAAACTCTTTTGTGAGCGAGTGATCGGGTAGAGGCTTTGTAAGCAAGTGAAGCTTAAAAGCTCTAGCTCTTTTCATTCGGGACACTCATAAAGTGAGGGGGAGCTTAATCGGTTGATTAGCTCGATAGGATTGTAATATCCGAAAAGAAGATTTTTTAGTGAAATACTCGGTAGTACCGAGGAGAGGACGTAGGCCGTTTGCCGAACCTCTATAAATCTTGGTGTCATTTTCTTTCCCTAAACTTTTACTTTCCGCAACTTATTATTTGTTTATTGCTTGCGTTTGATTGTTTAACGATTAAGTAACGCTTAAGCTTAGAATTGCTAAAAGTTGGGTTGTTAGTTGCACTTAGATTTTAATTAGGCGAAAATCGCCATAAAACTTATTCACCCCCCCTCTAAGGTTTAGCCGCACACGGGCCAACAGAGAGTTTTGTATAAAATACAAAAGTAGTCCATAGAGTTTCCAACAAATTGAAATGCCAGCATTCAATGAGAGAATAAATTACAGATTGAGTGCTGCAGTTTCAGAAATTGAATGGACGGATTCTGGGGGTGTAACTCCCAGAATTAAATGGACCATTATGGTTGCGGTTTCTGAAAAGCCTATAAAAGGCAGCCTTCCCCCTCTCATTTCAGACACAACAAACACACACAACACAACATACATTGCATCATATTAGAGAGAGAATCGTACCACAAACAGCTCGACCTATGGTTCGGTGCCGTTTCCACGCGAGCCACTCTGTGACAGAAGTTGTACCTTGGGAACAAAGTCCCGAGAACCAGAAAGCTAAAAGGTGCTTCGGAAAATATTGTTTAAGGAAAACTGCTTGCAGTTGCCTTTTTTTTAATTTTAGTTTTTTACATTCTGTTTATTTTTATTTCAGTCATTTACATTCTGTTCATTTCATTTCAGTACTGTTTACATTCTGTAATTTACTTTCCAGTCTTTTAAGTTCTGTAATTTACATTTCGAGTCTTTTCTTTTCTGTAATTTACATTTCAGTTATGTAATTTCTTTTATTTACAGAAACAGTCCAGAAGTTTAGTAATCATACTATTCTGTATGACAGTTTCTTTTAATTGACAAACAGTCCAACAGTATAGTATTTATACTATTCTGTTAAATAGTTTCGTACAATTACAATTCAGTCCAGCAGTTTAATAATTTATACTAAACCTGACCCGGTTTCAAAAGGAGTATGCACCCGTCCTAAGCTAGGACGATGAGGACGTGCAGACGGTTTCGGCAGTGGAAGCATGAAAACACGGCAACTATATATGCGAAACTACATCCTTTGTGCGCTTGATGACACTCTTTTCAGTGTATTCTAGCCCAAGGCTTCTGCAAAGAAGATTTGGGAAACCCTCGAAAAGAAGTACAAAGTGAATAACGCTGGCGCAAAGAAATTTGTCGTCACGGATTTTCACGAGTACATGATGGTTGACAAAAAGAGTGTTATCGAGCAGGCTGAGAAACTCCAGCTCATATACCATAGGCTTGATGTCGAAGGGTTAGTAATAAATAAACCTTTCCAGGTGACATTAATGATTGAGAAACTGCCACCCTCATGGAAAGAGTTTCAGAACTACCCGAAATATAAGCGAAAGGCTATGACCCTGGAGGGACTCATTGAGAGGCTCAATGTTGAGCAAAGCAACCGTCGATCCGGAAGGAAAGGTCGTGGCGGGGTAAGCAACGCGGTTGCTAAAACCAATGTGGTTGAGGATGCTGCATCTAAGGGGAAACGCTTTGACAGCGGAGTCGGTCCTGCTTCCAAGAAGAAATTCCTGGGAGAATGCTTTGTGTGCAACAAACCAGGCCATCGTGCCGCGGATTGTAAGATGCTCATCGAGGAAGTTTCAAGGGAAAGGGAGGAAGAGGGCACCTGCTCAGGCAAATGTGGTTGAGGGAGGAGATGATACTGGACAAGACTACATGCACCTGAGTGCTGTGATCTATGAAGTGAAACTTGTGGGGAGCAACCCAAAGGAGTGGTGGCTGGATACCGGCGCCACAAGTCACATATGCACCAACAAATGGATGTTCAAGACCTATACGACCGTGGACAATGAGAGCTGCTTCTTGGGGAACTCGGCTACTTCCAGGGTGGAAGGAAAAGGAACCGTGATGTTGAGGATGACATCGGAAAAGGAGCTGACACTGACAGACGTGCTCCATGTGTCGGAAATTCGCAAGAATCTTGTCTCCGGCTCAGTGATGGTAATCACCTTAAATAGAATGTATGTAGGTCGTGTCTATATGACCAACGACATGTTTAAATTAAATGTTGGAACTCCGGCTCCTAAAGCCGAGTCTGCTAGTGAGAGTACTAAGGCCGAGGCCAATAACAAGAATAATGTAATCATGAATGTTGCCCAAGTGGCTAATAAAACTTATTTTGCTTATTTTTGTGATTCATTTAATTTATGGCATGGTAGATTAGGTCATGTGAATACTAATTCAATGAAGAAATTAATATCACTAAATCTACTACCAAGTTTTGTCTTCAATAAACAACATAAATGTGAGGTTTGTGTTGAGGCAAAATTAACTAAGTCTTCGTTTCAACATATTGAACGAAGTACTGAACCTCTCGGTCTAATACACACGGATGTATGCGACTTAAAGTTTATACAAACGCGAGTAGGGAAAAAATATTTCATCACGTTTATAGATGACTGTACTAGATACTGCTATGTCTACTTAATGAGAAGTAAAGACGAAGCGGTAGAGAAATTCGCTCTTTATAAGACCAAAGTAGAAAATCAACTCAATAAACGGATTAAAATGTTGAGAAGTGATAGAGACAGTGAATACGAAGCACCGTTTGCACAGATATGTGCAGAAAGTGGCATTATACATCAAACCACAACCCCATACTCTCCGGAGCAGAATGGGGTTGCCGAGCGTAAGAATAGGACGCTCAAGGAAATGATGAATGCTTTGTTAATAAGTTTTGGGTTACCCCAGAACATGTGGGGGGAAGCGCTGCTTTCCGCCAACTATGTATTGAACAAGCTACCGCATAAAAAGCGTGATAAACCACCTTATGAACTATGGAAAGGCCATCGGCCGAGCTATAAAATCTTAAGGGTTTGGGGTTGTCTTGCGAAGGTCCTAGTCTCGCTTCCGAAAAGAACGAGAATAGGGCCAAAGACGGTAGACTGTGTGTTCATAGGATATACACACAACAGTAGTGCTTATCGTTTTCTCGTGCACAAGTCGGATAATCCAGATGTGCATGTAGATACTATCATCGAAGCTTGAGAAGCTTCTTTCTTCGAGGATATCTTTCCCCGCAAGTCTTCCAGAACTGTAGAGACTGATGAGTCAAACAGTGAGGAAAATGTGGGGGCAAGTGAACCGTTGGAGGAAGAAGAAGAAGAGCCTCGACGAAGTAAAAGGGCCAGAAAGGAAACGTCTTTCGGTCCAGATTTTGTAACCTTCATGATAGAAGGTGAACCGGCGACATTCAAACAAGCAATGTCATCCCCGGAAGCCCAATATTGGGAGGAAGCGATCAACAATGAGGTTGATATTACAAAATCACACTTGGGAACTAGTGGATCTATCACCCGGGTGTAAGCCACTAGGACACAAGTGGATCTTCAAGAGAAAGAGAAAGGTCGATGGAACAATCGAAAAATACAAGGCGAGACTTGTAGTGAAAGGGTTTAGACAAACCGAATGTGTCGACTATTTCGACATGTATGCTCCTGTCTTTAGGAAGACGTCTATCCGGATTGTCATTGCACTCGCGACACTGTTCAATCTGAAAATACATCAGATGGATGTGAAAACGGCGTTCTTGAATGGGGAATTGGAAGAGGAAATTTACATGGAACAACCCGAAGGGTTTGTAGTTCCAGGTAAAGATAATAAGGTGTGTAAACTTGTAAAGTCCTTATATGGACTTAAACAAGCACCTAAACAATGGCACGAGAAATTTGATAAAGTGATGCTATCCAACGGTTTCCGTATCAACGAGTGTGACAAATGTGTCTATGTAAAAGGAAATGAAAAGGATTACGTGGTAGTCTACCTTTACGTAGATGACATGATTATAATAGGGAGTATTGATAATATCAACTCTACTAAGAAAATGTTGTCACAAAAGTTCGAGATGAAAGATTTGGGTGTCGCTGATGTAATACTTGGTATGAAAATCATCAAGACATTAGACGGACATGTGCTATCTCAAACACATTATGTCAAGAAAATGCTGGATAAATTTGACAAATATAGTAGGGCTACATCCAGAACTCCAATAGAGATCTCAACCAACCTAATGAAGAACTTTGGGGAGAGTGTGAGACAATTGGAATATTCTCGGATAATAGGCAGTCTTATGTACGTCATGAACTGCACTAGACCGGACATAGCCAATTCAGTAAGTAGGCTGAGTAGGTATACCAGTAATCCCAATGGGGAGCACTGGAAGGCCATCATGGGACTTCTCAGATACATGAGATTTACGGCCGACCGAGGGTTGCATTATACCAGATATCCAGCTGTGCTGGAAGGGTATTCTGATGCCAACTGGATCTCGGATTCCAACAGTACAAGGTCCACAAGTGGATATGTGTTCGTACTGGGTGGAGCGACTGTTTCATGGAGATCATCCAAACAGACCTGCATAGCTAGATCAACTATGGAATATGAGTTCATAGTTTTGGATCTAGCGACAGAAGAGGCTGACTGGCTGAGAAACTTTCTGGAATGAATTCCAATGTGGCCGAAACTTGTTCCGGCAATAAGCATGCACTGCGATAGTCAGTCAGCTATTGGATGGGCACATGATCACATGTATAATGGAAAGTCCCAACATATTCGTCGGAGACATAAATCCGTAAGAGAATTGCTAGCTAACGGTGAGGTATCCCTTGATTTTGTGAGATCTAAGGATAATATTGCGGATCAATTAACAAAAGGCTTGACTCAGGTAGGAGTTGAAGTCTTATCAAGGGAAATGGGGTTGAAGCCCATAAAATTGGACACCCCCTCAGAGGCTACCCAACCGGAACTGGATTCTCCAGCATCAGGTTCAACGGGAAAACCGAACTGTGGGGGTGACCGAACAAAGCACTCGAGAATCTAGGTTCCCAACCCATTTCTAGGATGAAAGAGTGATAGACCTAGACCATTTAAAGGGTGAGCATGAGGCTCTTAATGAAAACAAGGATCTCGAAGGTCGAGAGGGATGAGTCAGGACACCCTTAACTTGAAATCACCTATGACGAGTGTGTATGGCCGATACTATGTGATGAGCGATGGGCTAAATCACTAGAGCACTCGGTTGAATTTTGCTAAGGCAGTCTAGGACCAAATATGGACAACAACCAAAGGGCTTAGTAAGTGGTGTAGAGAGGGAACTGTGTGAGTATTACCATGGTATGCACAAACGCTAAAGGGTTCAAGGTTTTAAGGCTACCCAATAGTAGCATATCAGATTTTACGTCACTATGGCAGGTTCAAGGCGCGCGCTACCTGTCCTTAATGTAATGAATAAATGGAAAACCATTGAGGGTTATCACAGGAGAATTAAGAGTTAATTTTACAATATATATACAAGTCCAACCCATGTAATTGTTAAATTATTATGTCCACATACACTTAAGTGTATTAGTGTGTACCACACACACGTGCGCTCGCTCGGGTCTCGGGTCACGGGCACGGGCTTGGGCCTTGGGATTTGGGGAATGTCTCGGGTCTTGGGTCAAATCTGAAAAGGGAGTTTTGTATAAAATACAAAAGTAGTCTCTAGAGTTTCCAGCAAATTGAAACGCCAACATTCAGTGAGAATAAATTACAGATTGAGTGCTGCAGTTTCAGAAATTGAATGGGCGGATTCTGGGGGTGTAACTCACAGAATTAAATGGACCATTATGGCTGCGGTTTCTGAAAAGCTTATAAAAGGCAACCTTCCCCCTCTCATTTCAGACACAACAAACACACACAACACAACATACATTACATCATATTATAGAGAGAATCGCACCACCAACAGCTCGACTTGTGGTTCGGTGGCGTTTCCACGCGAGCCACTCTGTGACAGAAGTTGTACCTTGGGAACAAAGTCTCGAGAACCAAAAAGCTAAAAGGTGCTTGGGGAAATATTGTTTAAGGAAAACTGCTTGCAGTTGCCTCTTTTTTTAATTTCAGTTTTTTACATTATGTTTATTTTTATTTCAGTCATTTACATTTTGTTCATTTCATTTCAGTACTGTTTACATTATGTAATTTACTTTCCAGTCTTTTAAGTTCTGTAATTTACATTTCCAGTCTTTTCTTTTCTGTAATTTACATTTCAGTTCTGTAATTTCTTTTATTTACAGAAACAGTCCAGAAGTTTAGTAATCATACTATTCTGTATGATAGTTTTTTTTAATTGACAAACAGTCCAGCAGTATAGTATTTATACTATTCTGTTAGATAGTTTCGTACAATTACAATTCAGTCCAGCAGTTTAATAATTTATATTAAATCTGTCTGGAATTTATTTATTGCAATTTAAATTCTGTACGAGTCAGGAATTTGTAATCGAGTTATATTACTTTCAAAGTGAAATAAAATTGTTTATTTCCGTTTCAGTACTTGTCTTTTACTTTATTGCTTTTCGATATAGTAAGAGCCAACAACCTCATCTTATTTTAATTAACTATATTGTTCAGGGTATATAATTTAGACGAACTTGTAAAATTGACTGTTACAACTCACCAACATTTTTCCTTTCATGGTCATTTTCAATTCATGTTGATTTTATAGACTACGAGTCCATGGCTTTGAACTACAATCCATCGACATTTTCGATCTTAATCAGGTACCGAATGAAAGACTAGAATAAGTTAATGAATGTGTAATGGACACAGCAAAATTGGATTTTAACACTATTGATTAATCCAAATGTCGAATAAATGTACAACTACATGCATTTAAAATTGGTAGGGTGGGACAACTGGTCCTTCATATGCAAATAGTAAAATTTCGGGCCTTTACCCTAAAGTCCTACATTATCCAAGAGTTTAATAACCAAAATGTAAAAAAGACGCATAATTAAATGATCAATTATTGAGCAGTCCAATCAAATATTGTAAATAATTTTAACAGAAATTGATGCAAACCATTCAACAACTTTTCATTGATTTTGAACAGGTCATCGTGTCTGAATTTAACGTCAAATCTTGCCGACCTCAATGGATCTTTTTTCTAAAATCTTCGATCTTACTCCACAATAAGTCAATAACTAGAGATATTTTAAATGGAAATTCGGAAAAAATCAATAATAAACTAAGCTTACATGGGAGAACTATACTGTTATCTGTTATCCTACATAGTATATAATTATTTTTAAATACACATCAATATTTATGTGTTCATATAATCTATTGTAAGGTTAGAAAGCAATATAGATGCCTACAAGAATTAAATGGACTAGAGAGTATTATAATTGCTTAATTTTTTTTAAAATTTTAATCTTATTTAAGAGGATCAAGGGATTTCACAACTACCCCCATTAACAAGACTCGAACCCTATATCTAAGCTATTCCTAACGGGTTCTAGCCCACTAGGCTACTCCTAGTGGGTTATATAATTGCTTAATTTAGGCTTAAATTACGCAAAAAAAAAGGGACCATCGTATGACCAAGTTTTGAATAGTGATATGCTTGTAGGCCCTTAATTTCTCAAAATCGGTCATGAACAGTGTCATTTCAAACTTGTTTAACAATTTGCTTGATATTTTAAAATTTGAACATGCTAATCGAAGAGGTATCTGAGTATTATCTATAAGCATATATCACCCGCGACTTGACTTCATCTTCAGAGTCAAAATTGATTCTATTATTACGAATATCCTGGACAATATACAAATAATTGTTGAACATCGGTGTTTTACGAACATGCCATATTTGATTCAACAAACTGGATTCTCAAACAAGAGCCGCCTCAGATTCTCAAATGGTGCAGGGGCATGATACAACTCGTCAAACTGATAGTTTCATCCACGGTAAAAGGGACTTTCTTATAATCACTTTACCGACATGTTACAACCTATCCATCTTTGAACAAACAAAAGCGAGGTTTCCCATACTGCGTTAGTGTCAAGTAAACAAAAAAACAAAAATGCAAAAGCACTTTTCCTAGGGCGATAAGTTACAAGGGGAACTTGTCTCTTGGATTTTCCGAGTTCAAACTGGTAGGTTACAGGAAGAAGTCGTGAGAATATTGAAAAAATGCCATAATTTCAAAGTGCACCATATTTTCTTTCCTTGTTTCCACTTGTTCCTTGAGCAGAAGCAGGCGGTCTTTCCCAGGAGACTTGATTGACAAAAGGCCGATTGCTATCATCCGATTGTGTATAAGTTTGTCCTCCTCCGCTGACCTGTAATACAAAGTTAACGCAAATTCAAATTAGCAAGTGATGTCAAAAATGGATTTGATACATGATCATGAAGTAAAAATTATACCAATCTGTCAAAAAGTACATCAATCTGTTTATGTCCTAGTCTATGTTCTTTCCTTAAGATTCCTTTGCACCATTAATGAGAGTTCTTCTTCATTTCCAATAAAGAAAAGTAAATTTGCGCTTTCTCATTGATGAACAAAAAATAGTGAAAATTTTAGCCTCTTAACAATATATGTATATACAAGTTTGTTTACCTAAGGTCCTAAACTCTGTCATAACATCTTGGTCTTTAATAAACTTTTAGTGACATCTCTCAATTGAATTCATGAATTAGAATAGCATCAGTAACTCGTTCTCACACGATCCAGATCCTCAGCGGTTCATAAAAAGACGTTGGCATCAATCTTTATCCAGGATCCTGACACATGATAGTCTAAAAATAAACGGACACGACACAAAAGTACACATTTGAAAACACACTTCTGTTCTCTCTCAACAAAAACTAGACATAGATCGCCGAGTATCTTGATTCATTCTCACATCATTTTGTGTCAATGCTCTTTGACCTCGAATTTGTAGATGGTGTTTGACTTGGGTAGTTGGGTGTTGATATATGCTACTAAAGTAGTAAAGTTTCCAGCTACCTTTCCCAAAATTGACAAAAAAATTGAAGAAATAATCAATTATTAGTCGAGGTAATGTAACTAACCGTTTCCAAACAAGCCGATAATATGCTCATTCCTGGCAGGGCCTCAATACCACGCTGCATTATTTGACAGATAAATATTCACATATGAAGTCCTTATAAAGCTGCATACACTAACATCAATTTTATGATAAAAAGAAGTGTACCTGGTTTTTCCACCGTGTATTATAAACAAACCCTCCACAGAAAAACAGAGTCGAGGTTACCAATAATCTGCTCGAAATTGTGAGAAAACGACAAAACATGAGTCAAACATAAGTTGCAGTGAAGTAAAGATATCCCCACAAAAGCATAACATAATCATAATGTAAATAAAATAAAAGATCATATAATCATAATGTCAGCAAAATCGGAAAAAATATACAGTTTGTAAAAGTTAACATCTAAAATCAAAGTGGGAAGAGTTATACATGATAGTTATTATCCCAAATGTAGCCCATCCTTTTACGGAGTTTCCTCCGTCGCGCTGAGTATAATCTGCAAAAATCAAACATTCCCAACTGGTTACATCCAACATGTCCTAAATGACTTATTTCCAATACTCAAGAGGTCCAAGCAATCACATAGTCAATTGGCTAAATTGTATGGGAATTCCTACAACTAATTCTATCAACATGTAAAATTATACTCTTTCTGACACCTGAAATTGTGCACCGAACATTAAAGAACCAAGTCCCCATTCAGGCCAATGAATGGATAAGCTATATAAGAACATAACATATCTTACCACACATTTTAGTAAGAGTAAAGTGAACGGATTCATAACCCTCTACAGGAATAGTAATCTCAACTTCATATGGAGTTTCACGAGCCTTCTCACCTGGCACAAACACTTTAAAGCTCAGAAACCCAAGGCTTTGACTCAGACAAGACTACATCTGTAAATACAAAACAAAAATGAATACAGACATCTCCTAAACAAAAATAAAATACGTACATCTCCAGTTCACCATCAGTATCGTGGGTGACAAGGTTGTTGGTGGATTTCCTGCTGCCCCTGAGCCAGATAATCTGACCTCAAGGCCATTTTCAGGGAAAATCTAAAAACAAAGGTGAAGACGAGGAGTTAGTACTATCCTAGAAGAAGATCCAGAATAAGGAATTGAAGAAATCCATTGGTAGCATCATTTATATGGATGTGAACTTAACTAAAATGAAGGAAACAAATGTAACATACCTTGATGGCTGGTTTTTGCACCAACCTTGAGAGAGACGAAATGGCTGTCATGTACAAGGCAACATTTGTATGTTCTGTTTTGAAGCTGCAGAAAGGAAGCCGTCAAGTTATTTTGTTTATCTAATCATCTTCCTTGCATATTTATTGAAATTGTGGAAAAAGTATTTTTTGAGTTTTACAAAACCGTTTTACATATAACATCAGTTTCCCTATACATTAAATTACTCTTGAATACATAATTATATTGGTTTCTGTGCAAAAGAAGTAAATTATTAGAATAAGGAACCATTTTTGTTACTCAAATTTGAGAAACCAATTTTGTAAAATGAATATATGGGGAACGACGTGAAAGCTCGATCAACTGGTGTTCAACATATGAATCTCGACTAGAACACTTGTTTTCCCTTGAATAGAGGGTTTCATACAAAAAAAAAACAATGCTTTACATCAGCAACCCTGAGACTCGCTGAAAAGGAGGTTGAGCTAAATCATACCCTATACACAGGGAACATAAATCTCTTCCTCATAAAAAAAAGAACAATTAATCCCTCTCTCTCTATCTCTCTAAATACCATTATAGTCCTGATAAAAAACTTAGCAGTGATCTTGGTGAGTCTGCTTCACCTTCGTATTTTCGAATGTACATATAATTATTTTACTTTTAACAATTACTAAAGAACTAGTTTCCTGATGAATAAGGATTTAGAACAATGGGTCATTTCAGAACACTGGGTCAGTCCATCAAATTGCTTGGATTTCCTTTCTTTGTTGTTTTCCTACAAGTGACTCAATTAACTTAGAAGTATTTGAAGGAGAAAAAAAAAAGTAACAAATTTTCATAGAGCTTGGATTTGCTTTATTTTTTGTTTTCTGTTAATTGACTCAATTAGTTTAGAAGAATTTTGAAAGTAAATAAAAATTAATACATTTTCATAAAACTGGGTTTGCTTTTTTGTTTTATATTACACTGACTCCTTAAGTCTAGAAGAATTTGAAGGGATTAAAAATTAATAGAAAAATAAGAAAACAATAATAAATAGTTACGATTGAGAAGTTGACAAGAAGCTGAGAAATTATATAAAGCTAAGTGGTACTCGAAAAACAGTAAAAGTATTCTTATCACCCTAAATTTAAGGACAATCTGAGGTAGCTGATGCGGATGCTCGGCTGTACGGTTCCCTACAGTTATGGTGCCCTCATGCTCTGTTTCGTGCAAAGGTTTCTCAGTTGGGAAAATCAAGAAAAACATACTTTTAATCTCACATTTTCCCACAAGAAATCCTTCCAGCAAACAGAGTCCCAAGGTGCACGAAAGCAAGGCCAGAATAATTACTACATAGCTCAGTGTAATAGAACAGTAGCCCTTGAAAAGAAACAGAATAGTAGCATAGCATGTACCTGTACTCATGATAGGATTTCTCATAACCCAATTGAGTCAGGCCATTGTAAACCTACAAATTTTCACATTGTTAGCTGGTAATCTGTTGCTGGCAAATAAAATTTGTATATTAAATCAGAGCTAATATCACCGCTTACTAATTCCCATGACCGTGGATGAAAACCAACTGTAAACCCTTGAAACACTCGAGGGCCCGGCTTTCCACAATGAATGGCAAGATCAACAAGAACTCTGAACATGAAGGAAAACCACTAAATTTAGCTTTGAGAGTACAAATAATCCATTCAAAATATAGAAGAAGAATGGATAAGTTGATCATGATTGCATACACGAACTCGGAATCTATATCAGAAACCTCTGTTAACACCTAGAGTGAGTTTACAACATGACAGAGACGGTAGTTGTGTTCTCTTCCATATAATTTTCCTAATTATTCTCCAGAAATAAAAGGTCTTTGGTACAGATACAGGTTTATCAGCGTTGCTTTTAGCAATTTCAGTGTTGAAGAGATAGCCCAGTAAGTTTACAATTGATTAGAGTAAAAAAATTCTGAGACTTTCTTACGATTCAGGTGTTCTTAATTTTTATAGAGCATGTCTATAAATTCTTTCTAGCCAACTATCAGCGGAACAAGTGCAACTCATTTATAGATTACGTCTATAAATTCTTGCTAAGCAATTACCAGCGCAGAGTGCACTAACACAATCATATATCAGCATGAATCCTTCCATAAATTTCTCTTACTTCTTGTTATACATGCTAAAGGTATTATATACAGTGAACTCGTGCCGGCCCTAATGATTTCAAACATTGCTCTTAATTTAATAAGGAAAGACAAGTTTCTGGTACTCAATTGGTTGTCAATTGTATACATTCAAGGAAACCGCTCTAGCAATAATGGATCAAAATATGGGCTCAATATGGAAATCTGAATTTCCTCTCAACCAGAAAAAGGACTTGCAATATTGGAATTTATGGTCTTGTTTAGTTACAGGTTTTACGCACAGTTTTTTCCTTTGTTTTCTGCAAAGCTAGACAGCCTTCTGTTGACCAGCTTAAAAACTGGCTTTTCTGATTGTTTGGCCTGGAAAAGCTAGAAGCTTTAAGCTGGACTAACCCACCTTTTTTCTCAACCGAAAACATGTAGCTTATTTCGTAAAAGTTGCAACAAACAAGCCCATAGAGCCAACATAGTGCTGAACTTAATAAGTAAAGCTTTTAATGCAGAATACCTGCATGTTGACTCATATATCACACTGCATATGCATCCAAGTTCACCTGAGACACGTCAAATCAATTCAGGATTCAAAATTAAGAACCTGTAAATTAGATCATACAGTACGCAGTACTAGAAAAAAAACTAATGGTTTGCAAACCTTTACAAGTTCCATGAGGACAACTCCCACATATTATATTTACCTGAAAGTTATATTCAAAGAAAAGTTGCCAGATCAATTAGAACAGTAGATGAAGAACCATGACCCAAACTTTAAGAGTACTTTGTAATCTCATTTTTTCCCTATTATGAGACGAAAAAAGGCCTGCAATAACTATGAAATATGCTTAAAAAAAGACAAGATTTACATGTACTATCCACAAGAAAGATACCACTGTCAGTCTATGGGCCGTTTTGGTAAGTTAGAAAATGTATAATTTTTAACTTTTTTTTTACTAACAAGTAAAATGTGATGTTTGATGTAATAGATATATACTTAACTATATTTTCAAGGAAAAAATGTAAATTTTCTTACAAAAAGATAATCTATATTTTTTTCTCAGATAGATAAACTTATGAATTTTACACTAGATCAACTATTTATCACACTAGCAATACAAAAAAAGAGATCTTTTCTCACTTTTACGGAACATGTCTATAATTCTTTTAACTGTTTCTTATTAGAAGGATACTTTTCCACCTTTAACAAAAAACTTTAGTTTATACCTTTAAAATACAAACAAACGGCCCCAATAAGCAAAAATAAAACAACTCAACTGACCTGAGCTGTACGTCCCATTTTCTCATAAGTATGCTCACAGTTCATTAGGTCACCATTGTGGTATTCCTGAACCAGAACAAGGTTAAAATTCAGGTAGCTTTAGGAGCAGAATTATTTTCAGGAATAGCAATCAAAGGTGATGGCTGTGCTGTTACCTACTAATTGAAAGAGAGCACTTGGAAAGTATATTAACATTGTATAACGTAACTTACTTGAACAAGGTCATTATGACCAGAACCAGCAACAAAGTAGTTCAAATTATCATATCTTCCGAAATCCACATAACCCTACATATAAGTTTAAATATACAGTTAGGAATCAAAACCACACTTCAGTAGTAAAACTTACTTCTATAAAACAATTGGTATAATCTGCCATGATTAATAAGAGCAAGTATATTTAAGTATTCTGTTTTTAAAGTGGATAAATAACACGGGCTATCAATTATTTTATGGTAACACTAATGGTTGTGACCTTCATACTTATATCATAATATTAAGGTATCAACATTCAAACATAATATTATGTAGTAGTGAGTAAAAGTGCAGAACGAACCCCCCATTAAATGAAACTCCATCTTCACAATATTCTAACAGTTGTAGAATATTAGGGAACCAAAAAAAAATGTAACCCCCTTTTTACCCCGATAAGTGTAATTGAAGATCAGAGTTTTGCACTTTAGTCTCTGTAGTTTATTACTCCCTCCGTTCCCATTTAATTGTCTACTACGAAACTAAGTGTAATTTTGACCGGCTTATAATTTGTATCAAAATTGTCGAAATTAATTATTTTTAAATTTAATTATAAAATTTAACATTTGAATTATATGGTCAACTTTTGAAATTTTTTATTCCGACAATTTTGATACACATTCTTGGCCAGTCAAAATTGCACGTAGTTTCGTAGTTGACAATTAAATAAGAACGGAGGAAGTACATTTGTTTGAAGAACCCCTTTTGGACTAATTACACGTGTTCACCTCGGCGTGGGTCATTTTCAGGGTATATATGAGGGAAACATCTTCCTAGAAAAATATATATTCCATATTCAGAATTCAATTTTGTATACCCTTTGGGTGACACTTACAGTATCAATGTTGTTCATCGCTTTCCATGCGTTTGGCAAAACCTAACTAACAGATATCAGAATGTATTCAGAGTTAGACTCACTTGTGTACAATTTAATATCACATCTGATAAGCTAACTAAAAACACTAACTTTAAGATTTGAGAACATTTACATATTGCAGTATGTCTTCTATTTTTAATTTATGACATATTACTTTGGTAGTTCTCAACATGATAATATTGGCTTTACTTAAACTTAATCGAGAACATGTGAGGATACCTGTTGAGACCTACTCTCCACATCCTTACAAAATCGAACAGCTATATCAGAGTCCTGCATCAGAAAATATGTCATTTTAGATTAGCAAAACAAGCTAAAGTAATCTAAACCAAACACATCTACTCAAAAAATCATCACCCTTGTTTATGATAGAAGAAATTACCTTCCCTTCGTATTGAAACAGTTGTCCGATCCAGCTACTCTAAAAAGAATGTTAAAGAGAAAACAAGGCCCAGTAATTACTTTGCATCTACAGAATAGCCATAGCTCTAAGATAAAATAAAAAATAAATGCTTCATTTGATCAGTCATGTTTTCCAAGAGACTAAGTTTAATTGCACGATTAATGAAAAAATCAATCAACCCCCAAAACTACAAGTTCAAGTAAAATCAGATAATTTCTTTTAGCAAATTTAGGCAAGTTTTATGAATTTATACACTACTTCATCGAATGGAGTTGATTCTGTTACACTAATACATTAGTATAACCAAGATAGGATACAAAATCATGAATGTGGCTGGAATTATCAAAAGCATAGCATTTAGAGCTCGGAACAGCAACTGAAGCAGCATAGGGAGCGAGTAGAAAAACAGCTGGTAGCAAACATAAAACAAATGTTACCTTCTTCAAAAATAAACTGGGTTTCTTTTCATTAATGATTAAAACTCCTGGCGCAATGGGAATAATGAATTTGAATATTAAAGGCAAATAACAAATGAACCTTTCCAGAGGGAAATAACAGTAAATAAACTCAGCCTACTATTACTTTAGATTTTCAGTAGCTTCGGCATGCACTTGATTATCTGGATATAGACTGCACCACTCCATTAAATATTAAAAGATCACAAACACCATCCAATATTTAGAACCTCAATTTTATATGTTTGTAGATTCAGTGTCCCAACTTATGAACTAGTCCATCTTAACTTCCCTGCCTTTGATCTTTAGTACTCCCTCCATCCCAAATTAAATGATAGTTATTCCATTTTGGGATGTCCCAAATTAAATGGAACTTTTCCAAAATAGAAGTATTAAACATGATACATTTACACTATTATCCCTCATGAGAGTCCGTGCACACACAAAAATTATTAATTTGAATAAATTTAAGGGCATTTTGGACAAATACATATGGAACCATCAACTTTTCATAAAATGTTGGATTCCCCAAACTTCCTTATAATATGGGACGGAGGGAGTAAAAAATTAAGTGATCAACCATTAGAAGTGTAAAAAGTTGTAGGGAATTCATTTTCGTGTGAAGTCTTATAGCTCACTCTTGAACTTTACTTCAATAGGTTATAAAAAAAAGTCCCAAAATCTCTTTCAACAAAACATTTTCTGAAATATTCAGTTAAAATCTTCTCCTCCTTTGTTTCCTTCACTCCAGCCTCTCCTAATATCCATTTTTCCACAAGTATTTTCTAAATATTCAGCTACGATTGTCTCTGCCTAAGGCTTATAACGGACTCGGGTGACAACCTTTAATATCATATTCTAACCGAACTCGTAATGAATAGACTCGATTGCTAAATTATATCAAAGGTCGGAAGACTGAACTAATCCTGCTTAACAAAATACATAGCCGAATGACCAAGATACTTAACTGCAACAAATAGTAAACGTATTCATGATTTCGAGGGAAAAGGTTATAATTTTTTAAGTCAACATTTTAATTTTTTTTATGAAAAAAGTATTCACTACCCCATACAAAACAAAAAAAAAAAGTATTTTGTTTTTTTTTTTACTTTTACTAAACACACCTATAATACAAGTACTGTTTTTTTTCTAAAAAGTAAAGTATACTGTATACATAACACTTGCACCTCCATTAAAAGGCTGTAATATTGCACTTGTAAGATACAACCAAACAAGCCCATTCATAATAAAATACCAAAAACTAAAAAGTGATCCTGATAATTAACAAGTTTGAGCTTTTATTCGAATAACAAAATAAGTAAATAAAAACACTTACTAATTAGCAGAAGCAAAGAACAAGACAAATAAGCTCCTAAACCACTCTTCATTTCCACCAAACAATTTGAGTTTCATTATTTGTCAATTGTCACTACTACCTATACAGAACAAAAAAGTATTCATTTTTTCTACTTTTACTAAACACGCATATAGTACAAGTAGTATTTTTTTCCTAAAAAATAAAAGTATACATAATACATTTGCACCTCCATTAAAAAACTATAATTTGCACTTATAAGATGCAACCAAACAATCCCATTCATAATTAAATACTAAAGTACAAAAAAAAGTATTCTTTTTTTCTAATTTTTCTAAACAAGCCTATAATAGTACTATACTAGTACTCTATTTTTTAGCATAAAAAAAATATACATTTTCACTTCCATAAAAAAACTATAATTTTGCACTTATAGGATACAACCAAACAAGCCCATTCATAAGAAAATACTAAAAACTAAAAATGTCCCAGATAATTAACAAGTTTGAGCTTTTATTCGAATAACATAATAAGTAAATAAAAACACTTACTAATTACTAGAAGCAAATAACAAGACAAATGAGCTCCTAAATCACTCTTCATTTTCACCTAAATTCCTGCATATAAATATATAAATACAAAACAATTTATGAGCTTATTAAATACAAAATAATGGGTTGATAGAAAAACCTTAAATCAACGATTTAGAGCTCTAAGGCTTCATTACAGTGAGAGAGAGGATATGTATATTTATATATATAGAGAGAGAAAGAGGTTTTATATACGTTTATATATATATATATATAATTATATAAACCGATTATTTATTGGTTTGGTTTTACTTGAAAAAAAAATTGAAAACCCAATTTAATTGGTTCAATTTTCCGTTCCAGCGGTTTTTTAAAATCTAACTTACCGAACCCAGCTGATAATCGTTTTTGGTTTTGTGTAGTTTTGAAGGTTTTTGGTATTGTTTGTTTTGTGACTAAACATATAATTTTATTTTATTTCGTTTCGTTAACATATAAAAATTTCGTTTCGTTTCGTGTCATGAACCAATTATTTTACTATATGATATTTATTAATTCATATATCTAATATAATATACAATAGATTTATTATATATATATATATGTTAAACGAAAACAAAATTTCATGAAACGAACATGGCTATAATTATTATCTTCTCGTTTACTAAACGAAATTTATATTTTCGTTCATTATCATTTCAATTAGTAATTGACGAAACGAACATGAAATTTTTCATGAAATTTTCGCCTCATTCTCACCCCTAAATATAGTGGCCGCTCAAAGGTTCCCGACACTCTAGATAGGGCCGAAGATTTTCACTCTTACATCTTTATTACAAAGGAAAATCCACCATTTTGTGTTATTTTTTTTAATAAAAAAAATTCGATCGGTTAGGTAAGTCGGGTGAGTGTTTGGACTTGCCCATGAAGGTATCTTTGTATATATTTATAAAAATTTTATATCCTAAATATAATTTACATATATGGTTATAAAGTATTATAAACAATTATGTTGAGTTTAATCCTTTGAGAACACATAATTGATAATTAATATTTACATATATAATTTATCAGCTTTTAACAAAATGAGTACTCGGAATTTGCAATAACCCATATGAAACATTAAATGCACCGCAAGCACCTGCGATTAGACATCAAGGGAGTACATATTTAATTGGAGATAAAATCTTCGTCATAGATCTACCGTGTTATTAAAAAACTTATTAGACAAGAGCTCGGTTTAAATTGACATGTTTGAAATAAAATAAAATAAAAACTGAACTTATTGAAACATATCATTCTCCATAGTGGCGACGCAACCAAAAAGGTGAGACAAATAGCAAAATGAAAAGCAGATTACTATTTTACCCCTCCCCAAACATCTATATATTTTACAATCAAAATAAACACTAAAATCTTAGAACTCGTTTGGTTGCGAGATTAGTAGTTCCGGGAATAAGAATACATCCGGGATTGGGATCAGACCTAGATTGGTTGCGAGATTCATAGTACCGGTACTATGAATCCAATGGGATAGTGAATGAAAGAGTTATTTGTAATACATCTTACAAGCATCATTTCTAATACTATCCTCTTTCGGTATAGTAAATACCATTTTTAAGGTCATTTGGTATCACAACATCATATCTAATCTTTGTCCAATACTGCATCCAAACATATGTTTTGGGCTCCCTACGTACTTATAGTCCCAATCCCAAACTTATCCCGCCCTAACCAAACAAACTGTTAAAAAATTTCCAATCGACAAAAAACATTCTAATACTCGTACTTAATAACTCACACCCAAATCACACCCAAAAGAAGAAGAAAATCATAACAAAGGGAACAAAATCTTTCTCTCTCGTGCATATTCTTTCTTCTTTATTTATTGTCTTCTCACGTTGCCATTATCACCTCATCAAAATACGCAAAAACTAGAATCCCAAAAACTAATATACATGTTTGGGAGCATGGATGTTTTTGTTAACATGAGCCCTATAATTCTACCCCAAATTTCTTGATAATAACTTTATCAACTTGATAATTGAATAATCTATTATTTACAGTTGTGTTTGAGAGTTGGGCTGGCAGAATCCAATTCGTAACGTTTGAAAAACCCTATTTTTAGGTGTAAATTATCTGGGACCCAAGTGTTTGCAAATTTAAGTTATAGGAGGACTATTTTGTAATTTTAATAAGTTGTAGCAATGTGTTGTCGTGTAAAAACATATTTACCTCTTTTTTTGGTAGTGAGGTGACATCAGTATGTTGAATGATATATTTCTAATAGTTTGGTATGTTTTTTGAGAAAACATGTAATTAGATATGTATATAATTATAAATAGTAATAATGAACCATAACATAATCTTCGGTCATTAACTCCAAGGAGACTCTGTACACACCTACTTTACATTCCGACCTCGAATATGTGAGACAGGAGTTCTATAATTTGAATTTTTTTATTTGACAATTGATCCTGTAGAGTGCAATGAGTTTCAAACTTACATATTTTTAAAGAATTTGATTTTAGGAATTTGACTTTTATTAGTTGTTGTGTATATTTTTTTTATGGTGGGTAAAAATAGACCACGAAATGGTAATATTTTGAAATAGTTCGAGCATAATTAGTCGATTTTAGAGTTAACTATAGCGTAGTTAATCGTAATTTGATTAATTATGTATTTTTTCAAATGATTTGCATTTATTTGCATTTTGAAGAAAAAGATGAGGATTTAGCGGAAAAACAAGACTCGTGCAAATTGTACCAGCCAAAGATGGACCAGAGAAAAGAAATAAGAATTAAAAAGATTAAAATCAACTCAAAGACGCGGTAAACAAAATTTGGGCTCAACCCAGCAAAGTCCAACTCGTGAAAATCTTTTAGATATAGATAATTTAGAAGTAAACATTACGATGCCGGATAGGAAAAAAAACCCAACATTAATGGAACTTACGAATATACTAGAGTATAGAGAGATAGAGAAAGAAGATAGAGCGAAATGAGAGATATGGTGGACGCAAATAATGACCACATTCATTGGAGTGAAGATTTCATTTAATTCAGTTAGAAGTTTGACATGGTGTTATTCTTGTATAATATGAATGATATAATGCTCGAGTATGATTTGAACGTCTTTGACAGGCATGTTAGAAATTGTATGATATTTGATAGGGTTATGGCTCCTCCGTAGATAAAGATACGGGCCGTCCGAGCTGCCCATATAGAGAGGCTTCATTTCATCATTAGTGAGTCTGGTGGTGTGGGACGCGGGGGTGGAGATGGTCTCGGGCACGGTAGAGACATGTGTCTAGCGAATGACGTTGGTCACGCTGGCGGCATGCACGATATCGGTACGGTTCAACCGAGCGAAGTTAGTCGCACATGTGGTGCTGAAGGAGGGTGCATGAGAGGTTATGGTGGTCTCCTTTTAGCTGGAAGGGGTGAGCCAAATGGTGTTGGTCGCATCCGGGGTGCTGGAAATAGCTGAGCTCCGCATCCAAGCTAACCAGCTGCAGCCTCACGAAACATATGTGTAGGTAGGGGCGAAATCAGGATGTAATTTTACGGGAACCGTGGTGTAAAAATAATAATCAAACATAAGATAAAATAAATAGGGTCTAGTAAAAAAAATTATTTTTCTATGTTCAACACAAGTATAAAAAAAAAGTCAAGACTAACAAAAATTGAAAACATATCCAACATTACTATTGATCCAATTTTTTCAAACTGTGAACAACAAATTCTTAATAAAAACAGCCAAAATACTTTATCCAAAATACCTTATCAACTAAACAAAATATCACTTCACCTAACCAAAATAACCGACTTTAATCAAATTAGTCAAGTAACCAAAGATCTAATGAAATAGAACTCTGCATTTTTTCTTCTTTTTAAAATCTGTAATGATGTCTTCAATACTTATATCTTGAGCAATTTCCTTTTCAATAAATATCATCAACGCATCGCACAGAAAATCATCGTCCATGTTGCTCTTAAGGCTAGTTTTAACAATGCTCATCGCCGAAAAGGACCGTTCCGCGGTCGCGGTAGAAACCAAAAGCGTAAGAACAAGTACAATGAGTCTAAATATAATATCATATGTAGCAAAAATTTTCATTTTCACCAACCAACGACACAACTTAGAAATACTTGATAATTTTTTGTATTCGGATCCTTTAACCACATTACTCTCATAATGAGTTAATTGTCTCTTCAATACATCTTTTTCATGACTTGTAAAATCATTTGGATAAAGCTTGTCAGCCAAATGACATATATCTTCAATTTTGAAAGATTCCGATGCATTTTGAGGATTTAAAGACGAAATAAGTACAAGTAGCTCTATCACATTGTCACTAAAGCGTCCACTTATTTCTTATAATTTTGCATCAATGGCTACATATAAAAGGTCTACACGATAGTGATCTTCAATCGTGAAATTGTTAAGATGACTCGTTCGACCTCATCGAACTATATATTGAGCACTAAAGTTGTTGGAAAAAACCTTTGGTTTTGTTTTGTTTCGAATGCAATTAAGTTGTAGGAGTTTCAAAATATTTATATCCCCATATTGATGACTTTCATGAGTTACATTTTTAAAGGACTTTTCCTTGAAAAGAAAATACATACATCATATACACAACACACAAAAACACATATGCATACATATATAGAGAGAGTACCGCACCACCAACGGCCCGACCGTGGCTCGGTGCCGTTTCCGCCGAGTCACATGTGATAGACGTTGTACCTTGGGAACGAAGTGCCCCATGTAGCCAGAAGCAGAGGTGGCGGGGCAAATATCGTTTAAGGGAAACTGCTTGCAGTTACCTCGTCTCGGACTTTAGTCCATTTCGGTATCATTTACATTATTTTATGTTAAATCTTGTAATTGATATTTATATATTTGAGGAAACCATTTTCTGTTTATTTGTCCATTACTTTTCCGTAGAAATTATTGTGTTTATTTACAACGTACCCAACAATCTTAAACGATATTCTTTATGTTTCGTACGTTAATACAATAATTTCGGTGTATGGATTTACAGAAAATTATTTCTCTATCCGTAATCGTTCTTAGTAAAATCATTTTCTCTTAATCTTTGGTTTCGGGAATTTGATGTTTACGGTTATAATGGTTTCGGATTGTTATATCATGGTTTTAATTTTATTTGTTGTTTATTCTTGTTCTGGATTTTCCATACATTTAATTTGTATACATGCATGATTTTATATATGTTTGTAGTTAAATGTGAATTAACTTTTTGTATGGTGTGTCATTGAGCCCGAGAAGTACCAAAGGCTACCTCAGAACTAGTCTCCGATGTAAACAAGAATCTCTTAGGCAGTATTCATTTCTTTTCTCCTTTGTCTATGACTCTATTACAGTATATACTTGTTGGATTAGTTTTTAGTATATTTACTGAATGTGAGTTACAGATTTTGATTTGAAGGTTCTTCCTAACTACTGTTTTTACCAGTTGTCCTTTTATCATAGTACATATATACTCACATGTTGTCAATTGGGCTTGTTTATACTCAATTATGGTTTTGTTTTGATTTCAATATTCTCAGCAGTTGAGTTATAAAATTGATGGGGTCTGAATTAGGATAATTGGTGTTTCCGGTTGAATTGTCGAAAGCGTTTTGTGTTTACTTTACCTTGTTTGGGATTTTTATGAAATTCCAATTTTTCGGTTTTTAACCATTACGTATGTATGTTAGTAATATGTTTATGATATGTATTATTGTTTACATACGAGTATATTTGGTTGTGATTTGATAAAATATGTTTTATCATCGTTTTGGATTTTGTGAAAATCTATCATTTGTTTGGTTAATTATAGTGATTAAAATAGTTAATCTTGGATGTTGGTTTAGTTGATACAAGGGCTTTTGATTATTCTTTATTCAAGCAGTTGATACAAGGGCTTTTGTTATTCTTTATTCAAGCAGTTGATACTACTGCACGGTCAAACTATTCTTTGTAAAATGTCTATTCCAGGTACATGTTTGTGTGAGTAACAAAATTGCTATAATGTTAATAGTAGTATATATGTTACTGGAAATCTGTTATAAGTGTTGTGGTTCTTTTGGAAATTAGAATTGAAAAGTCATGTTACTGCCCTTTTAATGGGTGTTTAATTTCACATATAACTGTTGAAATTATGTGCATTTTATTTAAGATTGGGCTACTGCCTTAATTGATGCTTATTATGGAATGAGAATTAGCTCGTTTTAAATTCTTAAATTTGGTTTGTGAAACCGTATATATTCTGGATTAATTATGTATGTGAAAAATTGCATTAGTAGATTTGAGCTAATTCTATTTTCTAAAAGAATTCTGGAAATTTTATTTCGAGAAATCTGGTTAGAGATTAATTATATTGTTAGTTGATTTATACATGTTTATTATTTTCATGTTAATAAAATTACTAACAATTTCCAATGAGTATTTGTGTAGATATGCATCTCTACCATGGAATTGGAGGATTGGTGATTATTCGAAACAGTTCTAGTAAAAGCCATTAAATTGGGAATTACGACAGAACTGTTTTCGAAATAGTTCTTGTAAAACCATTTTCTGATTTTCAGAATTTGGGGCTTACGACAGAACTGGTTGAATTCTGAGATTGTTCTGTGTAAAATCAGATTTATCTGGTGTTTACGGCTGAATAAATCTTTCAGAATTTGATAATCTTTTTTCGGGAATGAACTAGAATACTCTTGCAAAATCAGTTTCTTGAAACCATGCGTGGTTATAGAAATTTGGTGTTTGCGAAGGAGGAGTTTTAGTTTCATTTTTCGAAATTAGATTGTGCGTGTTTGTTATTTGAGATAACAAACAGTTTCCTGCGGGAAATGTCCGGAACACAGTGGGTGCTGGAACTGACCAGAACATTGTGGGTGCCGGTGTAACTCTTATTAATTTTGCATGAGTGCATATTAATGACGGAGGTTACAAATTCGAAATCACCATTATTAAAAAAACACTAATGTGGTGATATAATGGTTGGTGTCCTTATTAATTGTGATTTATTGCAATTTAATTTGGAGGGTTACAAATTTTGTAACGGTAATCATTGATGAGATTAATGACGAGTATTTATAACTTCTTATTAATTGTGATTAATCGCAATTTAATTTGGAGAGTTATAAATTATGGTAACGACAGTTATTGCTGACATTTATGGAGAGCTTTATTAGCTAACTACGAATTGCAATGACGAGTCGGTTACTTATTTGGATGAAAGGTTATTTAATAACCAACTTTGTTCATCCAAGAGCAAATAATTTGATGATTAAACAAATTATAAATGGTCGTTGAGTTTTATTTTAATAATAAACAAATATCGGCTAATTTATTATTTGTTAAAATATTATCTTATTAATTTGCTGAAAGAACATTTAATATTTTGTTGAAATTAACATCTTATTTATTTGTTGGAAAAACATTTAATAATTTGTTGAAATAACATATTATTAATTTGTTAGTAAAACATATTGTGAATATGTTGAGCTTGCTATTATTGAGAATAATAATTTAGTAATATTATATTACTATTATTGGGGGAGAACCCCGAGGGTCCCACAAATGTGGGGGTAACCCGTCGATCATGTAGATCGAGAATCTAAACGTACCCAAAAGCGCCTACGGGCGAGTGGGAGAAAACCTAACGGTTCAGTGGTATGGACTTAAAACGTCTAAAATAAATGATATTGTTCATTTACCATCTTGAAACCGATTAAGTTTCTCTATAACAGTGTGCTTGTTCTGAGTGAGGACAAAGGGAATGCACGAACTGTGGGGGCGTTAATGTGTGAAAACGTTTTAAACGTTTGGAAATCCACTAACAAGTGCAAGTATACAAATCTGAATCATGACTAGTGGTTCTTGAAACCTAAAGGGCAGTAGCCTTTCGGTAGCCAAAACACTAGGATCAAATTGTGATAATTTTGCTTGTTTGTGGAAATACATGAGTGACTATTTGTTCAAAATGAGCATTTTAATCGATACTCTTGTGGTCAATAATGACATGTTGAATTATTCAACCAAGTCACTGATTTGACATGAAATAGTAGGTGATGAAAATATAAAAGCTTAAATGTTTTATTTTTCTAAATCTATTATTTAAATTGAAACACAAATATGAGGTTGTGTTTGAAGCAATGTATTGCTAAGTCTTCAGTTCGAAGTTTCAAACGGAGTACATAACCAAATGGTTCGATGCATTTGAGATGAGTGCAAAACCAAGAAGGGTTTAAAAGGTATTTTCTCAATTTATTGATGGTTGTACTAAACACTGATATGTCTACTTGATGAGAAGTAAAGACAAATCAGTCGAGATATTCATTCAAGTAAGAATGAATACGTGAATTCTATTGTTGAGGATTAAGGCTTGTCAGAAAACATGTGTTAATCATGTGTGTTCTGTTGTGTTAATCTACGAACTTTAATCCAATGATTAAGTGTTAATCATTAAATGATAGACTATTTTTGGAAGTGTTAGAAATTGTCTAACTAGTTCCGAAATGGTATATTCACATGGATATGAATACATGATCAGTGTGATTGAAACGGTGAATATGAGACACCGTTCACATAAATGTGTTGATGGAATGACACCAATCGTTAAAGAACGACTTATTATGCTCTCGAGCAAAATGTAGTTCTTAAACGATGAATATCATGTTGATAAGTTCAGGATTAAACTCTGAATTTGTACGGGAAGTGAGCTTTCCGCAAGCTATGTGTTGAACAAACTATCGCTTAGGAAGTTGGACCAAACAGTCAGAATTATAGAAGGAATGGTGCCTGACTATAAGTTCATGAAAGTTTGGTGCTACCTAAGAAAGGTCTCAATCTTGTTCCTTGAAGGATTTGGATAGGATCGAAAACGGTAGATTGTGTGTTCATCAGATAAGCACAAAATATAGTGCTGATCGGTTTCTAGTGCATAAGTCAGATGACTTAGGTGCATAAAGAGTTCTATGTCCGAGAAGCATATTTTCTAAAAGAGAAGCTTTCCCGTAAAAAACTCTAACGCCTGGCGAGTGTGATCAATACGTTGAGGGTTCAAAGCATTACGCTACCCAAGACAAGTGAACACTCAAACGGTGCTGGAAAAGTGGGAAAGTGAATCTTGTAAGGAAGATGAAGTGCCTCGGCATGGTAAAAGGGTAAGTAATGAAACTTCATTTATCCCTTGACCTTCATGAGTGAAGGTGAATCGACGACATTGAAATAATCAATGTTTTCCATATAATGTGTATATGGGAAGATGCCATCAACAATGAGGTTGATAGGCACGTGAGAAATAAAGTCAATTACTTTAAGTAAACTGACGGTTTTGATAATTTTAATGTCTATACTCTAATCTCTATAAAAGGACGCATCATTAATTAATGAGAACATGTGTTTTATAAATGGAGATCTAGAAAATTAGGAACAACCCTTTGGGTCGTGGTTCCGTGTAAAGTAAGCCAAGGTGTGAAAACTTGTTAAGTCATTATATGGACTAAAGCAAACACCTAACTTATCATAAGTAGTCTCTTGTGCGTCAAGAACTGCACTAGACCAGTTATAGCCAACTCAGTGAGCAGACTCAGTAGGTTTGCCAATGAGGCTTCTCAGATACATGAGGTATACTGCCAATCATGAACTGCATTATATGAGATGTCCAAAATATTTGAAGGGTATTTAAATACCAAGTGTATCTCGAACTTTAACAGTACAAGGTCCACGAGTGGATATGTTTGTACTTAAAGAGGTTGCAGTCTCATGGAAGTCTGTAAAACAGACATGCATACGTGGATCAACTATGAAATCAGAATTCATAATGTTGTAGACACGGAAAAAAAAAAAAGGCAGATTGGCTGAGAAGTTTTGGGAGGTATTCCAAGTGGCCAAAATCTGTTCCTGCAATAAACGTGCACTGCTGCAGTCAGTCAGTTATTAAACGGGATCAGAATAATTTGTATAATGGAAAGTCCCGACAAAGTCATGACATATTCGTCGGAGACACAAATCCGTAAGAGGAATTGCTAGCAAAAATTGTGGTATCCATAGACTTTGCAAGGTCTAAGGATAATAATGCGGATCCATATACAAAATGCTTGACTCGTAGAGGAGTTGAAGCATCATCGAGGGAAATGGGGTTTGAAGCCCAATAAATTGGAAACCTTCGCATAGGTAACCCAACCTGAACTGGAAACTTCAGTCTCGGGTTCAATGGGAAACTGAATTGTGCGGGTAACCGAACAAAGCACTCGAGAACATAAATTCTCAGCCCATTTCTATGATGAAAGAGTGATAGACCTGTACCATTTTAAGGGTGAGCATGAGGCTCTTAATGAATCAAGTATCTCGAAGGTCGAGTGGGGTGAGTCAGGACACCCTTGACTTGAAAATCACCTATAACGAGTGTGTATGGCTGATACTATGTGATGATCTAGGGCTAAATCACTAGAGCACTCGGTTGAATTTGCCAAGGCAGTCCAGGGCCAAATATGGACAACAACCAAAGGGCTTAGTAAGTGGTGTAGAGAGGGCATTGTGTGAGTATTACCCTGGTATGCACAAACGCTAAAGGGTTCAAGGCTACCCAATAGTAGCATATCAGATTTTACATCACTATGGCAGGTTCAAGGCGCGCGCTACCTGTCCTTATGCAGTGAATTCTCGTGGTTCTCTCGATTGCATTTAGTTGCACTGTGCATGTTTAATGATTGCATTCATGTGGGGGATTGTTGGAAAAAACCTTTGGTTTTGTTTTGTTTTGAATGCAATTAAGTTGTAGGAGTTTCAAAATATTTATATCCCCATATTGATGGCTTTCATGAGTTACATTTTTAAAGGACTTTTCCTTGAAAAGAAAATACATACATCATATACACAACACACAAAAACACATATGCATACATATAGAGAGAGAGTACCGCACCACCAACGGCCCGACCGTGGCTCGGTACCGTTTCCGCCGAGTCACATGTGATAGACGTTGTACCTTGGGAACGAAGTGCCCCATGTAGCCAGAAGCAGAGGTGGCGGGGCAAATATCGTTTAAGGGAAACTGCTTGCAGTTACCTCGTCTCGGACTTTAGTCCATTTCGGTATCATTTACATTATTTTATGTTAAATCTTGTAATTGATATTTATATATTTGAGGAAACCATTTTCTGTTTATTTGTCCATTACTTTTCCGTAGAAATTATTGTGTTTATTTACAACGTACCCAACAAAAGTTAGGAACTTCAATATTGCGATTCTCACAAAATGACTTTACTATCATTATGAGCACATCCCATTTATCGTCCCTGACCGTTGAAGACACTTTTTCGTAGAAGAGACAAGTTCTTCCGTATTTAAAATATTTTGCGATTTATATTGTAAAGCTTGACAAAGAAAATCTATGATTTCCATAACCTTGCTCATAAGATGCAATATGAACACAAACTCAAAAGAAGTCATTTCATCATAAGTAGAGGTCGCACTTGATCGTTTTTGAGGAAGCCCATCATCCATAATAATGAGAAAAACACTACATGTCGCACTATACATATTAATTAAACTCTTTAACGATTTCAAGTGAGAACTCTAACGTGTATCAACATGTCGTTGTAAAGTGGTGACTTGATTAAGTCCACTTCCGGTCTTAAGTTCACCTATAGCAATCAAATGGGCAATATCATCGGCATGAGCTTTTTTCAACTCATCATTATGCTTGAACGAAGCAACAACAATATTAACTATAAAAGTTAACTTGTCAAAAAATTGATGAATGGGTGTTAAATCTTTAGCCGTTGCGACTAAAGACAATTGTATCCTATGAGCAAAGCAATGAACGTAATAAGTAGATGTACAATCTTTTAAAATTAAGGCTTACAATCCATTAAATTGCCCTCTCATATTATTAGCACCATCATAACCTTGACCTCGAATATATTGGACATTTAACCTGTAATGCGCCAAAATGGAGTAGATATCATTTTTAAGCGTTAAACATGAAGTGTTAGATACATGAACTAACCCAAAAAAACGTTCTTGAATAACACATTTTTATCCACAAATCTCAACACAATCGACATTTGTTCATTTTTTGACTCATCACGTGCTTCATCAACAAAAATACAATACTTAGCATCACCAATTTCCTTACGAATGAAAATTTTCATTCTAATTGAAATCAAATTAAGAATTTCTTTTTGAATTTTCAGAGAAGTGTATTTGGCATTTTTAGGAGCATTTGCTCTTGCATTAGCAAGCTGCTCATTATAAACGGTCAAAACTTTAAGAAATTCAAGAAAATTTCCACGATTTAATGAACTAAAGCTTTTATCATGACCTCTAAATGCAATTCCCTGTAAAGCAAATAAACGAACCAAATTTATTGATGTTGTTAACCGAGTACGATTACTTTTAGCTTGTTCAGCAGGAAAAGTATCGATTAACCTTGTAAGATGTTGTTTTTGGTTCATTAAGTAACCACATGTCCTTTCCATAGAATTATGGGCTGAACTAGTACCACCCTCATGACCTAAGAGCGGACAATCTTTTCCACTCTGAACTTTCTTCCAACTATCAAATCCACTAACAATAAATATACTTTGATTAGAATTTCCGGATTGTTTATTAAAAATAAAACATGTTTTGCAAAATGCTTTATCTTTTGTCGGTGAATACTTCAACCATTTATAAATTGTATGCCAAGAAGCTTGAAACATGTGAGGATGAACATATCTCTTACTAATTGGATATTTGGTAATCTCGGGTTGATACGGATCAACACTTAAGTATGCTCGCCGAATTTCATCTTGTTGGCTAAGGGGACATTCCCATATTTGACGACGCAAACCTGGATCTAGCTCTAAGAAATTATGAACAACCGTCTCATTTTCAACTTGTTTAGCTTTTTTTGAAAGGGGTTCTAATGTGGGATGCTCAATATTGGAGGCCGGCAGTAGTAGAAATATCAGGATCTAATTGGTTTGCTCTCTTTTTCGGAAAGAAGCTATCAATTGTACCTTTCTTGCCCATTTTTTATACAATCTATAAGTGAACAAATAACTTAAAATATAATTTTTTGCATCAAACACTATAAAGGAAAGAAGAAAATTCTATTGTAAAAAATAAACAACTCACTAAAATTCTGTTGAAACTTAAAACTATGATAAAAGAAAATAAAATTTGTAATCACTTTGACTAATTTTAAAACCCATTATACTTGGGTGATGACGTTATCATAAAAACCCTAATTGTTGAACCCACAAATTGTTGAAGCCCACATTTAAAGGTATTAAACTCTAATAGATTGATTCATCTCATATTATCATAATTCATATAATTGATAATTTAAAATTTAGAACTTCCATGGATGTACCGAATTGAATTCAACAATTATCTATAAAATAAGGTAAATATGAACTTACCGGATATATCGAAAATTTAAAGAGATGGATGTTCCACAAGTCATAACAATCGATCGACCGGGAAAGTTAAAATAAGGGTTTTAAGCTACTTATTTTCCATATAACCTCCCATATATATCTTACTATTATTTAAGTGAAGACTCCCTTACGAGGCCTTGAAATATTGCTTTTTAAAATTACTCTTCACAACTTTAACTAATTACAAAAAAGAAGAAGCAGATGTTTGATTCAAAAATAAAAATAACTGTTCTCATTTCCAATAACCGTTCCCCCATTGTATTACTATTTCTTCCCCTCTCCGTCTCTCCCTCTCTCCGACTTTTTTTCCCACTGTAAATGGCGAAATTAACATCTGAATATTCTTATGACTTTTGGATATCTCTTTTCGCTCTACCTCAGGTACAAAATTGTCAATTTCTTTAGTATAATACAAAGCCACACGTTACAGCACGCATCGCTTGGGCATGCCCCATAGTATCCATATATATATGTAGACGGTAGTCTTGTATGGGAGAATAAAGGCTAAGAAGCTGCTAAAATATAATGAGCTGGGCAATTTGATAATTTCAAATTAAAAAAATAAAAAACATCTATATATATATGTAGACGGTAGTCTTGTATGGGAGAATAAAGGCTAAAAAGCTGCTAAAATATAATGAGCACTCGACCAGTAGTTCTCTCCATAACAAAGGAATGACTATAAATTTCTATATCTAAAAAAAAAATATATGTATATAAAAAATAATAATAGAAAATCGCCTGGGTGGTCGTGGCCACCCCCAACCACCCATTGGGTCCGCCCTGGTCTAGCCACAGTGGTTTGGCGTATGACTATTATTTCACCATATCAATTATTGTAATTAACCCTCTTAAACTATCAAAATTTTGTAATTAACCTTAAGTTCATCTTTTAAATATTAAAAAACACATAATTTTGATTCATTTTTTATTTCTACAATTTAATTTGTTTGATATTTGCAGTATGTCAATGCACTCGACTTAAGATAACAATTATCGTAAACAAGTCATTAAGAATATGTTTTCTACAACAAAAATACTATTTAAGTGAGAAAACTATTTTTTGTGTCATTCCGTAACAAAATACATGAATATCAAATAACAGATAATAATAAATGAAAAATCAACCAAAACGGATCATACAACATAAGTTATATCAATTAAAAGATGGCATTTGGGGGTTAATTGCAAAAGTTTAATAGTTTATGGGGAATAATTGAAGGAGTTGACGGTTTACGAGGGTTATTTGTAAAAGACCCATATTTCTATCCTTTGTTTATACCAGTTTTGCACTACATGTTGTTAACGATTTAGGTACCAGACCATCAAAATTAACAATTGACGTACTGAACAGTCATAATGTTCACAATTCAGGTACGCCGTTAAATTAGTTGGATGAAAGTTAGTTTCAGTTTTTATTTGGTCATATTCTTTGTAACTTGTATAAATCTAACCCTTAATTTTCTAAAATGTTTCATTTTAGTATAAATTCAAAAATATATAATTATATCATATATACATATATATATGTATATAATACACACACATATATATATATATGTGTATATTAATCTATGTATAAAAATATATATAATATAATGCATGCATACATATTATTGCAAATAATATAAATTCTTATGATATTTGCGTATAAAAAGAAATTATAAATACTTAACAAATATATTCTATTTACAAAAAAATGAATAATTTTTTGAAAACAATAACAATTTTCTTACCGTTTTTTCATGAAAGTATTCAATTAGTGATGTGGCCTCAAATAATTTTTACTCGAATGTCATAAATCTAAAACTTACTTTATTTTTGTTTTAGAGAAAGTGTAAAAGAAAATTATAATTTTTTTTATTTTAGAAAAAAAAATCAAAGAAAATCTAGTCAAATAATATGCTTTTTAGACTGATATAGTTATTATGTATGTATATGTACGTGCTTCAGTAAAAACATCGTAAATTGTAATGTTTTGAAAAGACATGATTAAATTTATACAAATTACAAAGAATATGACCAAAATGAAAAGTGAAACTAACTTTCATCCGATTAAATTAACGACAGTACCTGAATTGTGAATATTATGATAGTTCAGTACGTCAATTATGGCTGGACGAATACCTGAAAAAACCAAACTGAAAAAGACCGAAAAACAGAAACTTTTTCGGGTTGGTTTTGGTTTACAATAAAACCGAAAAAACCCGAAAAAACCGGAAATGACCGAAAAAGACTGAAAACCGAAAATATAACCGAAAAATACGAAGAAAAACCGAAAAAACCCGAAAGACCGAAACCGGACCGAAAAAAACGGTTCGGTTCGGTCCAAAAAATAAAAAGACCGAAAAACAAAAACCGAAAAAAACTGAACCGAAAAATCTGGCCAGTTTCGTTTTCGGTTATGCAAAAAACCGGATCGAAACCAGGGCTGACGTGAATGGTTAACTTTTATACTCTTGAGTAGCTAGAAATTATTATTTTTTGCTTTTTGCATTGTAAATTGAAAAGTAAAAGGCGCCAAACACTTATTAATATTAATTTCCTTTCTCTCTCTATATTTATATATATATATATATGTATATATTCTGTAAGTTATGTAATGAACCTTCACTTTCAAAAACCTCTTACCTCAAAACTCCCCACTCTCATCTCTCTCCTCGAACAACGGAAGCTTCTCGAATCCCAAATCGTCTCGACCCTCGACAAAACCAAAACCCTCCCTCTAATAAAACCCGTTCACTGCCACGTCATCCGAAGCGGCCTCGACCAATGCTGCTACGTCGTAACAAAACTCATCCGCTCTTTAACCTCTATTACCAATGTGCCTAAATTTGATAGTTTGTTAGCTTACCAACGACGAATATTCGACCAAGTTGGTTACAAAAGCCCGTTTCTATACACCGCTATGATACGAGGGTATATGGTTCATGGGTGTTTTAAAGATTCAATCTTTTTGTATAATGGTATGAGGAGAGAGGGGATTAGCCCTGTTTCGTTTACCTTTTCCGCTCTTTTTAAAGGGTGTGCGATGGAAAACGACGTTTTTTTGGGTACTCAGATACATACTCATACGGTTGTGATTGGTGGGTTTTGTTCGGATTTGTTCGTTGGGAACACAATGATTGATTTCTATGTGAAGTGCGGGTTTTTGGTGTGTGCTCGTAAGGTGTTCGATGAAATGGTTGTTAAAGATGAGATTTCTTGGACGACGTTGATTGTCGCGTACACGAGGAAATGCGATATGGGAAATGCGGAGAAATTGTTTTCGGAGCTTCCAGTGAAGGATATGGTGGCTTGGACCGCGATGGTCACTGGGTTCGCTCAAAACGCAAAGCCTAAAGAAGCTTTGCGTTTTTTCGAGGAAATGATGCAGAATGGGGTTGAGGCCGATGAGGTGACGTTGGTTGGTGCTATATCGGCTTGTGCACAGTTGGGAGGTGCTAAGTACGCGAGTTGGGTGAGTGATGTGGCGGTGAGGTCTGGGTTCGAGCCTGAGAAAAATGTGGTTATAGGTTCCGCCATGATAGATATGTACTCGAAATGCGGGAGTGTTGAAGACGCGTATAGGGTTTTTGAGAGGATGAGGGAGAGGAACGTGTTTTCCTACAGCTCCATGATTGTTGGGTACGCGATGCATGGGCGTGCGAATGCAGCGATTCAGTTGTTTGAGCAGATGTTACGAACGGAGATTAAGCCGAATGGGGTTACATTTATTGGGGTGCTAACAGCCTGTACTCATGTGGGTATGGTTGAGTACGGTAGGAATTTGTTTGAGAATATGGAGAAACGTTACGGTGTTACACCATCTGTGGATCATTATGCTTGTATGGTTGATATTTTGGGCCGAGCTGGGCGATTAAAAGAAGCCCTTGAGCTCATTAGTACAATGAAAATGGACCCTCATGGCGGTGTATGGGGAGCTCTGTTAGGAGCTTGTCGCATACATGGAAATCCGGATATTGCTGAGATTGCTGCTAGCCTTTTATTTGAGATTGAACCGAAGGCTATAGGGAATTACCTTTTACTTTCGAATATTTACGCTTCGGCTGGAAGGTGGGATGATGTGGCAAGAATAAGGAAGTTGATGAGAACAAAGGGTTTGAAAAAGAACCCGGGGTGTAGCTGGACCGAAGGGGAAAAAGGGGTAGTCCACGAGTTTTTTGCGGGTGATATGAACCATCCAAAATTCAGAGAGATTAAGCATGAATTGAGCAAAATTTTGCAGCGATTAATTTTGAACGGGTACCAACCAAACTTGAGTTGTGTTCCTTATGATATAAGTGACGATGAAAAGAAGAGGTTATTAATGACTCACAGTGAAAAACTGGCGCTGGCATTTGGGCTGCTCACGACAAGTGCTGGCACCCCCATTAGGATTGTTAAGAATCTTAGGATTTGCGAGGATTGTCACTCGTTCATGTGTGGGGCATCTAGTGTATCCGCGAGGGTGATCGTAGTGAGAGATAACATGAGGTTCCATCATTTCAGCGATGGGTCGTGCTCTTGTGGTAATTTCTGGTAGCTTTTACCTTAAATAAAACCGTGTTGCTAGAAGGTGATCAAATTACTGCCAGAATGTTGGTGACTAAGCGATATCTGTAATTGCTCGGGATTTCAATCCACTAGTGGTTTTCTTCAATCTTTATACTGGAATAAGAACATATAAATCAATATGAATTTGGGACAATGTATTATCTATAAGAGGGATTATGAAGCTTTCAGAAGACGGTTACTCATCAGCAATTGCTGCAATTGCTTTATTTTGGGTGAGAAACACAAACACTTTCGGTCTATCTAAACTTTCCTTAAATATGACTTGGAGTCTTCTGTGAGATAGTGTAGATATACTTCATGATACAGTTGAGTTTATATTTTATTTTATGGGCAAGGAAAGATTGGAGATCCTTCATCGTATTAAGAGAAAGAGATGCTGCTGAGTCCTGATTATATTATTTCCGTTTCAAGATAGACTAGGTTCCGTTCTATGACGACTGGAATAGGGTTGCCATGTACTGTTTGAGTTAAGGAGGATAAAACATTTCCCTGATCATGATTATAAAACCATACAAATGTTTCTTTAAATGTGAAAGATATGAACTATCAACTCTAAAGGCTTATTCGGATGCCATCCCATCAATTATTCTTTTGTTCGCTATAATTTGTACTGGTATTAGTGGATCAACTTTAAACTGAGCTGGTTTGGTTTTCTGGCATGAGAAGATTAGATGTTTCAAGCAATAAACCTACTAGTTCCGGAGACTCCAATAGCAAACTTATTAGCTTAGTTACTGTAGCCAAACAAGCCTAAAGGTCGACATATTAGCCTTTAAAACTAAACTGAAGGTCTGTTCTTCAAGACTCTGTGCATGTATGCCATCATGAAAATGTTGTAACATGAATCTGCAACTATAACTATTCTCGGGATAAGCTATTGGTAACAATAAGCTCTCAATAACACCAAGCTCGGTTCTTATCTGGGAAAAAAAGTATGTTCATTTAAAATCTTCACCTGTACTCTTTCAGGCTAAGTATATATTTTCTGTTTGACAGTTTAGGCCATCGTTCGATATGGAACAGTTTAGATGTATCTTATTTTGGAAGATGTGATCTATTTAACTGAATGTTAAAATTCAAAGATATGAACTTTTAGAAGGAAATAGGTGATTCCACAGATGATCCTTGCTCAACTTCAGACAAACAAAAACAACTTGGTAACATATACACAACTGAAACAAGTACAACAAATTGTACATTACTGAGGTATGGGAACGCTACACGCAGAACATTGAAACTACTTGGGGCCACTTTTAGCATAGTTTGTGGATCCCGACATGGCTTTGAGTTGGGATCCACTTGACAAAAGTGGATCGATCTTCTTCTCATTTTGACTAGTTGTTATAGGTGGATCGTCCTTATTCCCTCCTTCAATCTTCTTCTTGAACTTCTCTTTCAGCTTTTCCTTCTTGTTTCCTCCTCCCTCTCCATAGTCCATACTCCTCCGTCTGCATAGATCGAAACAGTTTTTGGAACTTTGGTGCATCAAATATAGTAATATATGCCATTACGGTTCGAGTTTTTGTCAATAATGTGAGGTCCAAGAAATTCAAGCCATCTTAGGTTACCAGGAATATTCGGAAGCAAACATTTTAAATGCGGCGATAAAAATGGAAGGCATTTAGACGTTATATTATGGACTTTTTATGCACAAGTGTCCTGTAACTGATGCTGATTGCTTTATTGATCCTATTCATTTTGATACAAGTTATATAGCTATATAATCTTGACTTATTTGAGACTGAAAGACTTGGTTCTTTCAGAACTTTTGTTTTAGCTTCTTCAACCAAGAAACCAAATTATAAACCCACCTTATAAGTAATTAACTTTTAGCAAGAACAATTTAGCAGGAAAAAAAAACTAAATTGCAAACAAGCAAGCCATAATTCGGGATCACAATAGGCCAGATTATATAATACCAAGCTCTGTTCTGCGTTGTCAGATTGTTGAAGCATGTCGAAAAATGCCTGGTCTTGTTGTGCTTGTTGACCACCCAATCCAGCGGCGAAAAGGGCCACATTACGAATAGGTTTGGCACAATCTTCTGGGGAAATCGGATTACCGTGCTCATCGGATTGGTAAGCAGGATAGCCTGGCTGTTTCCTTATATGTGCAATATTTCCCCAAAAAGTACTTGCTAGCCTCGAGTTCAAGCTGAAAGCTATGCCTATTATAGAACGAAAATTTAGTAGTGTACCACTATATGCTTTTATATTTATCAAACTTGAGGTGAAGAGTGTTTGTTGTGATCCAAGGTGGCCTAAGAGCCATATGCCACGTTTTGTACAGGTGTTTATTTTCCTAGCTAGGAACTGACAAGTGTTTCTCATTTCACAAAGCTTTCTTCAGATAAGACGAGCAAAAATGTTAGATATTTGACAACGACAAATGTGAGGATTAGCAAGAGACACTTTGTTTCTGATGATATATTGACATCTTTGTTTTAGTGGATAGTCCAGTATCAAGAAAACCTGCAAGTGAAATTCTAACTAAGTTGAGGTCCAGTGAAGTGTTATGTTGTCAATTACTATATGCTTAATTATAAAGTTGAACATATATGTCTTACGGTCTTACCTGTCAAAAGTAACCGATGTCGATTCAAAGCATGTGATCCTGGTGAAAGAAGCAAGGCCCTAGCATGAAAAAGAAGTCTCTTTAAGACTAGCCAGGATAACTGCCTGATAGCCATAAAGTATGTCGTCGTGCCGATATACGTTTGAAATATATACACAAAAATGGACAAACATAATAGTTCTTCTCCATGTCGAGAAAGTTTGGAAGTAAAGTATATGAAAGATCTAATTTGTTCATAGTGATAACTGAGAAGCCTAGGGAATTTATTTATATTTCTCACTCCAATAATTCCAAACTTTACCATTGTCTGTCATGGTGTCCATTCTCTCTAAAATTAGCTATATTTAAGTGCCAAGGTAAACCGCAATTGGAATTTTCGACGTGTAAAGAACAAGCAATCTGTATCTAGAAGAAACAAAGAACAGATCTTCGTAAAAGAAAAGAAGGCCTAGCATGAAGTAGAAGAGCCTTTCAGATTAGCCAGGATAACTGCCTGATAGCCGAAAAGGATAACCAGATGTACTTAAACAATATGTACGTACGATTGGATAATCCTTTTAAGTGGCCACAGGCAAGTCATCCTTGGCTATCAAACTAGGCTCTTGCATTCATGTAAGACCTCTCTTCCTAATAAAGAAACTATGCTAGATCGTAACTAATTGAGTTGTACAAAGCTTTGTGTTTGCCTCTTCTATATATAGAGTATATACACCATACTACATATCTTTTGACATCTGATTCGGAAATTTCTAGATATGGGTATTTGCATGGTTGATGATCTTAGATACATCTCTTTTAATTAGCTTTAGCCTTTGGTGCATGCAAGGGTGAACAATGTATTATTACAAGGAATATATTCTTTCAAATCTTAAACCCAACTTTAGAAGTAACCACTGCTGTATATGTTTCTCACCTTATAATTTCAGCTTGCTTTTAGTGGAATTTCAAAGATAACGAATCAGGATACATGGATATTGACTAATAGCAGTCCCAACTTGGCACAAGTCAATCTAAGTTGAAATTTAAGGGTCAACTTGAAAAGAGAATTTTTGAAATTATTTAAAAGTAAATCAATTTATGGCGTTTATGTAGTCGGATTCCAGAGTTTAAACTTGTATTTTGTTGTATTTCTCTTGTTCGAAAAAGTTAACAAGCATAAACAAATAAATTAAAAGGTTCATTTGAATGAGTTCATATTGGCACTTCTAGCAAAACCAGTTGACCATATCTGACTGCATTGGCCTAATTAGGAAGGATTTTCAGTTTTCGGAAGTTTTATCTGTATGTTTATAAATAATTCTGTTTTCTGTGATTATTATATCCTGTGAAATATTTCTTTACTCAGTAACTGCTTGATATAGTAGAACTTATGTTTTCAGATAGAACTTATGTTTTCAGATTTTCTCTTTGTTTTTCCTCCATTCCAATGGCTGCCCAGCTGCATTACGTACAATGAGAAAGTTGGAACTTCTCCAATAAGAGAATAAAGATAAACCAAACCCATAGAAATTTGAAGACCAGCCATATTTCTATTTAGAACCCTTTTACATGAATTCATAAAACAAATCTTGAGTGGAATACCCATTGGTCTCATATGGGAATACTCATGTGTAAACTAATCAGTGTTTTAAATAGCGTTATCGCGATCGTAGCGTTTTTTCGAGAGAAACGCTAAAAGCGTTGTTATATAGCGCTTTGCGGTGTATTATTTTTTTGCCTAAATATGCACTAAACTTTAGAATATATAACAAAAAAAATAAAAAAAATGTATAGTTATATTAAATAGTAATAAAAAAAAATCAAAAAAAAAAATTGTTGTTGGTGGGTTTCGAACTTGGGTCTGCTGAAAATTACAGCACTGTCTTAACCATCTGGACTGCAAACACTTTTATGAAAATTACACTATATATTAATTATTTAGATCCGCTGTTTTTTTTTTAACTCGCTATTTACGCTTTTGGTCCAGAATTTCGCGCTTTTTGCGCTTTTGGTCCCCTATAGCGCGATTTTAGCGCAATTCCACCCAAAATCGTGATTTTTCATTGCGTTTTTTACCAAAAAAACGCTATTTCGCGCTATTTCGCGCTACGTAGCGCGAATTTTAAAACAGAGAAACTAATGCATGGTTATAATCAGGATTTCACTGAAAAGATACGGCAATGCTTCGTAGTTAACTCCGGGAACTTCTACTTTATTCTTATATCTGATTACAGTGTAGACTACAATATCTGATTCATTCTTACATATAAGCAATTTTTTAAATAGCGTTATTGCTACCGTAACGTTTTTTCGAGAGAAACGCTAAAAGCGCAAATAGCGTTGCTACATAGCGCTTTGCGGTGTATTTTTTTTTTTGTCTAAATACATATAAATATAACATTAAATTCATATCATCTAATAAAAATTAACTAAATATATATATAAAAAGTTGTAACTAATAATCACAAAATGATTGTAGTTGATATGTCATGGCATTAAGTTTGTTTGCAATAGTTTTGGGATTTGATTCTCTTTAGCCTCCAATAATTTCATTAAAATTTTGACCAAAAATAAAAAAATAAAAAAAATAAAAAATAAATAAAAATTTGGACTGCACCCGTTATAGCGTAAATAACGTTCCTATAGCACGAATTTAGCGTTTTTTCATCCAAATAGCGGTTTATCATAGCGTTTTTCGGCCGAAAAATGCTATTTCGTGAACCATAGCGCAATATAGCGCGCCTTTTAAAAAAATGCATATAAGAATACATTATATTCTGATTTCAGAGCTGTCTTTAGGAGTTACCGTTGCTGTGTATATTTATTACCCCTTTAATTCCAGCTTGCTTTTTTAAGAATTCAACGATAGCGGATCAGGATATTGACAATTCTAACTTGCACCGAGTCAATCTAAGCTGAAATTTAAAGCTCGCTTTGGCCTATTTATCAAAAAAAATATATATATATATAAATGGTGGGAAAAACTCACATTTTTATTTTATTGAATTGGCGAAATAAAAATACGGGGGAAAAACCCCACAAAATGGATTGGGGCAAAAGTGCACCAATCCGAAATAAAAGTCTCAAAAATAAAATAATTTAAAATAAATACAACGAAAATGGGAACTGCAACACTTTGTAAAAAACATTAAATAAGTGAAGAAAACTAAAGTCTTCATCCTTGAAAAACAGCCTCTCCAACTTCCAGGAATTAACTGTGTAAAAATTGCCTATTTATCAACTATTTACTGTTTGGCAGCCTTAAGTTTATGACCCTCCAGGTGCCATATCTGATTGCATTTGCTAAAAAGATATTCAAGTTTTAGTACCTTTATTAGCTAGGTCTGTCTATGGTTCCTATTTTTTTGTTCATATATCATCTCCTGATCCTTTTACAGTATAATTAGCCTGATCAATTGCTTGGCATTATACATTGTTTTTAGACAATCACTAACTTTTCTTCCATAACAATGGTCGCCAAATCGAATTACGAGAATCTGATAATTAAGAGCTAAGAATGACCAAGTTGAAACTTGTCCAACATAGAGCTCAATTGAGTACCAGAAACCAAAGTGTAGAAACAAAAACTATGTCAATATATTCAAAATAACCCTTTCGATTTGGACTAGTATCTTTTAATCCTAAGGTGAATTCCCTTTGTCTCATATCAGAACACTTGTGAGTCGTGAGTAAACTGAAAATTGCCAACAATTACAACGATGTTGTTACTGAGGACCCAAACCTTAGGTAGATAGAAAAAAAAACTTATACACAATGCGAAAAAGCTAAAACCATTCCCATAAGTCATCGACGTGCCTATCGGTTATAATAATTTATATAGTTGTTAATCATTGTTCCATTAAATGAGATTATCATATCAAAAATTATTAACATATCATGTGTATCTTAAAATGTGCTCCGGGGCACAAGTTAGCCATCTCACCCATTAATATGTTTGCTAAGTTTAGTACAAAACTTAACAAGTGGTTACCAACATGGCATTTAATAAATGTGTTATCAAGTACAATAGCTAACAAATGACACTAAAAGATAAGATATATATGTAGTTAAATGTAGTTGATTTTAGACCATTCATGCCTTTATGAGTGACGAGGCCTCGGCTAGTCGTGTTTACATCACTATTATCATGAACTACTTGGGTATCCAACTCGTTGTTTTGGACATGACCATATTGGTCTCCATTTTGTGCCATTTTCTAAAATAGAACAGTAGCAAATTAAGTGAAGTTCTTAGTTTGGTGATATTCTGGATGTATGTTGTGGATGATTAATTTGGCTGATGATCAGTTCGATATAGTATTTCACTTTATATAGAAATTTTGTAATGTGTGTTTGATTTTTAATTCTGGTGCCACGTATATGAATAAACTTGTGTTTGGTTGCCTCAACCCTTTGGAAAGAAAGTAGAATAAAATATTTTTGTTAGGATGATTCACTATTTTCATGTTCTAGAAATGACAGCTAAAGGTGACACCTCACCACGAATATTTACTAAACGATAAAATGCTTTCTAAAATAAGTAATTCTGGGTAACCCCACACTTTGTACCCTCTATTATTGACTCTATATTTTAAATTATCATATATTGAGCCCTAATTATCTTATTTCTCTCCTTTTCACTTCATTGAAAGTGTGTTTACTATATTTTTCACTTCTTATTTTATAAAAACTCGCGGGTTTCATTATGAAACTTTCATGAGGCTCTTGCTTACCTTCATGTAAGCAATTATTGTCTATGGCTCATTTCAACTGCTAGCTGTTTATTGTATATGTTGTTGGGTTTTTTTCTAAAAGTGTAAGGACTGAAAAGAAATATATTATTTTTATAATGGAATATGACTCAATTAAAAAAAATCGACACTTGCAGAATTTAAATGCAATTAATTAAAATTCCAGACAAAATAATATAAATTATTAAACTGCTGGACTGGTTTGTAATTAAACGAAACTGTCAGAAAGAATAGTATAAAACTAAACTGCTGGACTGTTTGTTAATTAAAAGAAACTGCCAGACATAATAGTATAATTACTAAACTGCTGGACTGTTTCTGTAAATAAATTACAGGACTGAAATGAAACTAATCTAATTACAGAATTGAAACAGTACTTTAAATAAATTACAGAAAGGTAAAACAGAATTTAAATGTTATAGCTAAGGACAGGAAATTGAAATACTTAAATTAAATTACAGAAATGAAACGAAATCAAAAAGGCATAAAAGAAATAGACGAAGCGACTGTTTAACAGTCTGTCCTTAACTGATATTCGTCCAACCACCTTTGAGGTTTCTGGTTAACTTTGGCGCTTCGATTCCAAGATACAACGTCTCGGATGACTCGCCGGAAAATGGCGACGAGTCAAGGTCGAGTTGTTGGTGGGTGACTCTCTTTGACTAAAATGTAATGCTGATTTGGAGAGATGATATATGCTGCTGTGTTTGATTTCAGAATGTTGTGTTTTGACCTGTGGGGGGGTCTGCCTATTTATAGGCTGGCTGAGTATCTCAGCCATTACATATTAACTTTGCAATGATTTCATATTTATTGCAACTGTTACAGATTTGCTGGAAGCTTTTCCTGAACATGCACGCTTTTTCCGAACAGGCGCGTTTTCCCGAACAGGCACGCTTTTGTCGAACAGACACGCTTTTGGTACATGTGTATGTGGACACACAACTTAATATTCACAAGGGATAGCTTTGTATATACATTGTAAAAATGACTCTTCATATTCCAATATGGGACAATTTTCAATGAGTTATCCTCATTTAACCCATTTCTCCAGCATTAAAATTTTTCTTCTTTTTCAACCCCAATCTTTGACGTCAATTTACATTCACTCTCATTCTCCGAAGAAGTCATGCGACATACCGTTACGAATCTTGTCATACCATCTACTCAACCGTCTTGAGTATGGTGTCAAAAGACAACGGCTATCACTTGTAATCTTGACTAAAAAATGGTCTCGTGATCATTCGGAAACTATCATGTTAAACATGGTTTTTCGAACATATCGTTGCTTAGTCTGTGCAAAATCTAATTTATAAAATTTGATTAGTGATTTGAATGTAGATAGATCTTATCCTGTCAAATGCATGTATGGGCCTCCTCAAATTGTGTATGTGAAAACGTTCCACTCAAAATGTATCTAGGGTAAAGCATATCTCATAATCTTCTTGGTCTTTGTTTCAAAAAAGAGAATGTCTTCTTGGTCTTGCTTACTTTACTAGCTTGATTTATGAAATTTCAACGAATGAATCAAAATATACCAAACACTAGCTATCCTTATCCTTATCCTGACTAGTTTGGGGAAAAAAATGGATTGCCTACTAAAATTGAAAGAGTATTAATTTTTCACAAGAAAATAAAAACCCAGCTTTCTTGGAAGTCAATTGATACAATCATCTAAACAAATGTCTTCTATATAGGTATGGCATCACGGATTATTTTCTGAACTTAGTAACTGAAATTGAGGTTTGGCGGAATATTTTGTTGTTAGTAGTATAAACCTGTCTTAGCATTGGGAGAGTCATAAACATATTGTTTCGGCTCTTGCCCCTAAGAAAACATTAGCATTACAGAAATTATGCTCAATACTCTACACCAGACATTGTGCAAGTGAACTTCGTGATCCTACTTGGTGAATTAAATTGATATTGTTATAACTATGCTGTTTTAGTTACAAAATATGTCCTGCATATCGTACCTCTTAAAAGTCACATATGTCAAATGCAAAGCATGCGATCCTGGTGAAAGAAGAGAAGGTCGAGCATGAAAAAGAAGAGTCTTTCAGATTAGCCAGGATAACTGCCTGATAACCATTAAAGATCACAAACTTTTGCAATATACAATGATACACATATTTATTAAATCCTTTGAGCGACCACAGGCAAGTCATTCTTGGTTATCAAAGAAGCCTCTTAAATTCATGTAAGACCGATCTCGTCTCCTTAAACAAATTATGCAACGCCTCCAGTTTGACATCTGATTCGGGAATGTAATAGATATGAGATCTACAATAATTACGACGACTTAATTAGAATTGAATATTAGACGTTAGCAGATTTCTTTTCCTTGGCGTATAAGAGAAATGTTGATACTATGCTCTGATCTTAACCTCTCCATTATTAATATGAATAAAACAAAGTGATACATACATACAAATAGATATATAGAGAGAAAAAAAGGGATAGAGAGCTGAAATTTATCAATTCCGGGTCTAGTTATTTTCTTTCGCCGAGGGAACCACCTGATCATAATTCTTAGCCTCTATTAGTCTCATTATAAGTTGGTTAAATTATAATTAGGGCCATATATTAAATGATTATCTCATATACCGGTGGCACGTATTCAACAAATTATCATTATTATTTTCGCTTATAGTTTTGTGTTGTAACCTGGCATGTTAAATGATTTAGTTATCTAATCTAATTGCATTTAATCCCACCAGAGTACCACATTAAGATCTTCTTTAGCGCCTTGCGAATTGTAACAAGAGAGTTCTCCTGAAAGTGCAACTTAACAATGTATCCTTATAAAAATACTACAAGCATGAAGCATTTAAAAAAAAAAGGGTCTTTTTTTTTAATTTCTGATTGCATCGATAGTGCAAATTGAGTCGTTTTATCGGCAGATGTGGTAATGTTGTTGATTTCCGAATGTGTAGAGAACCCCATTTGCAGTTTCGCTTTGCTTTCGTCGAGTTTTCTGTTAAGCACATTCAGGAGATCTGTCTTAAATTTACCACATCAGAAAAACTCGACGAAATCAAAGCGAAGCTGTGAATGTGGATCGTATTCACAAATTGGGAAATCAACAACATTAACACATCTGCCGATAAGAGTGACTCAATTTGTACTATCGATGTAATCAGAGAAAGGCTCATTTTTTAAAATGCTCCATGCTTGTAGTCTTTTTAGAAGGTTGCATTGTTACAGTTGCATTTTCAGGAGAACTGTCTGATAGTCAGAAAAAAGATATCGACATATACGTATATATTTCCTTTTATTTAAGTGGCCAGATGCAAGTCATTATTGGCTATCAAACTTATAAGGCCCTTGCATTCATTTGAGGCCTCCCTAAGTCTTACACCATCACTATGCTTAATTATCATTAATAGACTTGTAGAATGATGTGTTTGCCACTTTAGTATATAGAGTAAGACCATGATACATACATTTGGACATCTGATTCGGACACATAAACATATTAGGGATTTGCATTGTTGACAAAATCTCTCTCTGTTAGCTAATCTAGCCTTTGGTGTGCATGCAGGGTGCTATTACAAGAAATATATTCGATTCAGTTTTGAAAGTTATACAACTTTAGCCTTTAGGAGAAATGACTGATGTGTTTGTGTCTCACCCTTTGGTTTTAATTAGTAGAATTTCAATGACAACGAATCAGGATATTGACAATTCCAACTTGCACCAAGTCAATCTGAGTATATGAAATTTAAAATAAGAGCCAGGACGGAAAAAAATATTTTCACATTATCGTGGTAATGATATAAAAAGAGACTAAAATACACCCTTTCGAGACTAGAGAATTACTAGGAAATAGTCATTCTATATGATTGGTTCACAACCCATTTGCATACAAATGTGTCAAATGAATAATTTGTTTTTTTAATTTTGATTAATATTTAAGTTTACTGTATACCCACCTATGATTCTATATTTTTATTTGAATTTTTAGTGTGTTGTAAAATTTGTTTTTAATTTATCAAATTTTAATTTGTTGAAAATAGAAAAAATAAATTAGTTATTGAAAAATATTATGTAACCATCCATTTTCTAATGTAACGTTGGTTAAGTTGACTGTATCATAAACAGTTAAATAAGCTGACACTTAAAAGACTGCCGACAAGGAAAACTTTAAATGAGATGTAGTTTGACTAAATTTTTTTATACACATCTAATCTCTCTACCTTTCTCTCTTTCCCTCGCTACTTTGTAACCCCCCATCCCCCTCTTATTAAAATAAGAAATACCAACACAAATAAAAAAATAAAAAAAGAAGGCAAAATCAGCTAATTAATTATCAAATCTTTACAATGAAAAATATTGGTGATCATATCTATCAGTTCTAATACATGGAAATAAATCAGAATAACTTGAATTTGGGTTGGTTCGGCTGCATCAATTTTGAGTAAAATTAATTCGGAAACAAATTTAGGGTTTTTAATCCAAACTACTAATTTCGAGTAAGTTCGGATTATAACCTCTAATTTTGTTTATGAATTGTGGGAAATTGATATCAATCAAAAATTTGTAAGAGAAAACCTTATAATTTTATTTCAATAAGAAAAGGAATAAGTGGGGGATGCAGAGTTAATTTCGATAAAATGAATAGAGATATGTGGAGGCTGCTAAAGAGAGAAAGAGAGATTAGATGTGTAAAAAAAAAAGATTAGTCAGATTACAACTCATCTAAATTAGCAGTATCTGCGTGTGTGTATTTTAATCTCTCTCTTGTATCATTACTCAACAGTTATGGTCATGATGCTAGTATCATTAGACTCTTTGTCAACTCCCGGTATCCTTTCTTTAATTTTATTTATAATTCCTTTCTTCTCACCTTCTGGGATGTTCGATGCATCAACGGTGGTTGTAGTTGATAACGTTGTTCTTTGGGTCTAACACGAGGGATCTTCTCCATTATTTTCTCCGTTGGCCCTTTCTTATTTCGTATCCCGCCTTCTTCTTCATCAAACTACATAAATGATGACCATAGGTTAGCAGAATAGTAGGAACTATATACACAAAATAGTTTGCATATCATTTACTTATACACCATTATGATTGTTTTCATCTAAACATTGTTCCTTTTTTCGTGTACGGAAAGAAAAGGAGTACTAAACTATCTTTCGTTTATATAGCAATGTCATAAAATTTTACATTCATGACTCTACTCCTTTTTTTAAAAGGTTAATCTACGGTGTGAAACAAATAATTTTATAAAGTTTTCACAAAACATATTTACTATAGGACTTGAGTTGACCGAGAAAGTATAACTGTTGACTTACCAAATTAGGACTTGAGTTGTCCAAGCCATACCCCCACTACTTAGGGCATCCACATTACGCAAATATAAAATTGGTTAGGCAAACATTGTCAAATAAGTAAAAAAAGTCACTAACTAATATTTATACAAATTAAGTTTAACTTACATTTTTTGTATACATTATACTAACTAATTGTGACTCGTAAGAGTATATTTTATTAATATATTGGTATTAGTTAATAGAATAAGCGAGATCCTATGACTATTAAATAATTTAAAATAAAAGAAAATGATAAAGTGATTGCTACATCACCCATTAATGTGTTTGTTAATTTTAGCACAAAACTTAACAAGTGATTGTTAATATGACATTTAATAAACGTGTTATCAAATCCAATGTAACCAAAATATCGTACACTATAGCTAACAAGTGACGTTAAATTGTGAGATATCTAGCATAATGTAGTTGTTATCAGACCATTCCTACCCTCATGAGTGACGATGCCTAGGCTAGTCGTGTTTACCTCACTATTATCATGAACTACATGGGTATCAAACTCGTTATTTTGGACATGACCATATTGGTCTCCATTTTGTGCCATTTTCGAAAATAAAACAGTAACAAATTAAGTGAAGTTCTTAGCTTGGTGATATTTTGGATGTATGTTGTGGATTGATTAATTTGGCTGATGATCAGTTCGATATAGTACTTCACTTTACATAGAAATTTTGTAATATGTGTTTGATCTTTAATTCTGGTGCCACCAATATGACTAAAGTTGTGTTTGGTTGCTCAACTAGGGCGGTGTTCGGCCAAGTTCGGTTCGGTTTTTAGCAAAACCGAAACCGAGCAGATTTTTCGGTTTATTTTTTCGGTTTTCGGTCTCTTTATTTTTTGAACCGAACCGAACCGGTTGGTTTCGGTCCGGTTTCGGTCTTTCGGGTTTTTCTTCGGGGTTTTTCGGTTATTTTTTGGGCTTTTTCGGTTTTTTATTGTTCCGTTTTTATTGTAAACCGAAACCGACCCGAAATTTTTTCGGTTTTTCGGTCTTTTTCAGTTTGGTTCGGTTCAGTTCAATTAATTTATTGGTTTGATTCGATTTTTTCGGTTTTTGATCCGGGCCAATTCTTTGCAAAGAAATTAAGTAGAATACTTAAATATTTTTGTTACGACGATTCACTGTTTTCATGTTCTAGAAATGACAGCTAGTGACACCTCTCCACCAATATTTACTAAACGACAAAATGCTTTCTAAAATAAGTAATTCTGCAATACCCCACACTTTGTACCCTCTATTATTGACTCTATATTTTAAAATATCATATATTAAGCCCTAGTCATCTTATTTTCTCTCCCCTTTTCTTTTGATTGAAAGTATGTTTACTATATTTTTCACTTCTTATTTTATAAAAACTCGCGGGTTTCATTATGAAACTTTCATAACACATGAGGCTCTTGCTTGCCTTCATGTAAACAATTATTGTCTATGGCTCATTTCAACTGCTAGCTGTTTATTGTATATGGTTGCTTAGTCTTTGCAAAATCTAATTTATAAAATTTGATTAGTGATTTGAATGTAGATAGATCTTACCCTGTCAAATGTATGTATGGGCCTCCTCAAATTGTATATGTGAAAACGTTCCATTCAAAATGTATCTGGGGTAAAGCATATCTCATAATCTTCTTGGTTTTTGTTTCAAAAAAAGATAATGTCTTCTTGGTCTTGCTTACTTTACTAGCTTGATTTATGAAATTTCAACGAATGAATCAAAATATACCAAACACCAGCTATCCTTATCCTTAGACTGACTAGTTTGGGGGAAAAAGTGGATTGCCTACTAAAATTGAAAGAGTATTAATTTTTCACAAGAAAATAAAAACCCATCTTTCTTGGAAGTGATTTGATATAATCATCTAAACAAATGTCTTCTATATAGGTATGGCATCACGGATTATTTTCTGAACTTCGTAACTGAAATTGAGGTTTGGCGGAGTATTTTGTTGTTAGTAGTAGTAGAAGCCTGTCTTATTAGCTTGCTATTTAAAAGTCAAATTTGTATTTACTTATGTCAAAGCTTTAAAATCAACTGTTGGTCGCGTAGATGTGAATAGTTTATATACAAATTCACCACTAGAGAGTGGTAATAATGTGTAGCCTCCTAGGTGTGTGTGTAGGTAAATGTACCACATACGCACGCGCTCGCTCGGGCTCGCTCTCGGGCATGGGCGTGGGACTTGGGACTTGGCACTTGGTACTTGGTACTTGGGGAATGTTCCGGTTCTGTTTCCAAGAAAGTCTGAGAGTTTTGAATAATAACAAAACAGTCCCAAAAATTCCAGCAAGCTTGTAACTGATGCAATTAAATAAGAATAATTGCATCATTAATTCAGCAGTTTCGAATACTGAATTAAGTGACCATTATGACTGAGATTTCAGCTTAGCCTATAAGTAGGCAGCTCTCCTCCCTCTCTAAACACAATTTTACATTCTGAAAACCAGCATACTTTTTTCCTCATAGCATATTAGAAAGAGAGAGAAACACCCACCAACAGCTCGATCTTGACTCGTCGCCAGTTTCCGGCGAGTTATCCGAGACGTTGTACCTTGGGATCGAAGCGCCAACGCAACCAGAAACCTTAAGGTGGTTGGACGAATATCGGTTAAGGACAGACTGTTTACAGTCGCCTCGTCTATTTATTTCTGTCTTTTAATTACCGCAATTTAAATTATGTCATTTATATTTTTGTCTTTTCAATTCTGTAATTTTAATTTCAGTATTTTAATTTGCTGTACTTAGCTGTAATTTTCAATTCTGTTTTTACCTTTCTGTAATTTTTTTAAAGTACTGTTTTATTCTGTAATTTAATTCTATTATTAGAATAGTTTCAATTCAGTCCTGTAATTTCTATTTCAATCAGAACAGTACGGCTGTTAAGTTTATACTTTCCAGTCCGGCAGTTTCTATTTATTGCAATTCAGTACATCAGATTATTAATTAATAATAATCTGAATAACGTTTGCTTTAATTTCTTTTCAGTACATACACGTTGTAATCTGTAATTTCAGTTTCGTTTCTGAATTAATAAAGATTACACTGGTTTTTTGTTGATTTCTTTTTAAGCCTTTATTATTGTTTAATTGTTATTTCATACACGGAAACCAACAATCCTAACCGATATTCTATTGTTTCTTTCGTGTATTAATTAATATAATTATTTATTTTATCAGGAATAATGCTTTTTTGTTTTCAATTCTAAATCATATTAGAATTTGATTTACAAAAAAAATTTCCAAACAGTTTAATTTTTGTTTTAAGAATCTTGCTGATACCAACTGTATTGGTATTCAAGAAGAATCGTTTTAATCATTTTGATATCAACCGTATTGGTATTCAAAAGGAAACTGTTTAATTTTCTTTTGTTGTTTTACATAAAATTCTTTTACAAACTCAAATTTCAGTTTTGGAGTTTTGTTTATAGAATTTATTGTACACGTATCTCATATGTTTATTGTGTTGTCTTATCAGATGACAAACACTTCGCCTATTGAGTTGCCTGTCGGAAGTGAGCATGACCCAGTGGTTGGTGGAAATGTCCATAACACTGGGGCGATGCGAATGTGGGGGCTAACGCCGATGACATAGCTGTAGCGGCTGAGGCCGCCACGGCTGCGGCAATGGATGCTACGGCCAAAGCCGAGGCTGCAGTCGAAGCAGCGGCTACGGCCAAGGCTGCGGCTAGAGCCAAGGCTGCGGCCAAGGGCAAGGCACCGATGTATTCGGCTGTGCCTACTTTGCCGACTTCTCATCTGTAGAAACCGGAAAGATTCAGGGGAGACAACTTCAAACGTTGACAGCAAAATATGTTGTTTTATCTCACCACCCTGAATCTGACCAGGTTTCTTAAGGAGACTGCTCCCGTCTTAAGCGAGGACGATCTGGACGAGCAGTCGTTCTTTACGGTTGAGGCATGAAGACATGCCGACTACATATGCAAGAACTATATCCTGTGTGCTCTAGATGACACGCTGTTCAGTGTTTTCGAGCCCAAAGCTACTGCAAATGAGCTGTAGGAAACTCTCGAAAACAAGTACAAAGTGAATAACGCTAGCACAAAGAGATTTGTTGTCATGGAATTTCATGAGTACCGTATGACTGACAGTAGGGGTGTCATGGAGCAAGTTGAGGAGCTCCAACTCATTACCATCGCCTTGAGGCTGAGAGGCTAGTAATTAATGAGCCTTTCCAGGTGGCACTCATGATTGAGAAATTGCCACTGTCTTGGAAAGACTTTCAAAACTACCTGAAGCACAAGCGGAAGGAAATGAGGCTGGAGGGGCTCATTGAGAAGCTCAATATTGAGGTGAGCAACCGTCGCTCCGTAAGGAGAGTCGGTGGTGCTAACATCTGGATGGCAAAGGCCAATGTGGTCGAAAGGTCAAACGTCAAACGGAAACGTTTTGACAACGGAGACAGTGCTGTTGTCGCAAATAAATTTGGGGGAACCTGTTTTGTATGTAACAGGACCGGCCATCGTGCCACGGACTGTTATGACAATAAAAGCACCGTTAAGCCTAACCCCCCCCCCCCCTGAAGAATTTCAAAGGCAATGGGAAAAGGAAAGCTCCATCTCAGGCATATCTGGCCGAGGGAGGACGAGATGATGACCACTTTACTGATCTGGTCTCTGAGGTGAATCTCGTGGGGAGCAACCCCAAAGAGTGGTGGCTGAATACCGACGCCACAAGCCACATCTACTCTAACCGGTGGATGTTTAAGACCTACGAGGCGGTAGAGGGAGAAAGCTGATTCATGGGAAATTCTGCTACTTCCAAGGTGGAAGGAAAAGGAACGGTTGTGATGAACATGACCTCTGGAAAAGAGCTGAGATTGATAGGGGTGCTTCATGTTCCGAATATCTGTAAGAATCTGATATCCGGATCTGTGATGGTGAAGAACGGGTTCAAGCTTGTTTTTCAATCTGATAAAATTGTAATCACCAAAAACGGTGTCTATGTAGGCATGGTTATATGACCAACGACATATTTAAGTTAAACGTATGGACACCTGCTTCCAATAAAGGTGCTAAAGCTGAGGCTAGCACTAGTAATGTAATGACTGTTGCTCAAGAGGCCAATAATAAAAATTCTAATTTTGCTTATTTATTTGAGTCATTTTATTTGTGGCATGGTAGATTAGGTCACATGAATTATAATTCGTTAATAAAATTAATATCACTAAAACTAATACCAAATTTTTTCTTTAATAAGCAACACAAATATGAGATTTGTGTAGAGACAAAATTAACTAAATCATCGTTTCAACATGTTGAACGAGAAAGTGAACCTCCCGGTCTAATACACACGGATGTATGTGACTTAAAGTTTATATAACCACGAGGAGGGAAAAAGTATTTTATCACATTTATAGATGATTGTACTAAATACTGTTATGTTTACTTAATGAGAAATAAAGACGAAGCAGTAGAGAAATTCGCTTTTTATAAGACCGAAGTTGAAAATCAACTCAATAGAAAAATTAAAACATTGAGCAGTGATGGAGGCGATGAATTTGAATCACCGTTTGAGCAAATATGCTCTGAAAGCGGCATTATACATCAAACCACAGCCTCATACACTCCCGAGCAAAATGGGATTGTCGAGCGTAAAAATAGAATGCTAAAGGAAATGATGAATGCTATGCTAATCAGTTCTGGGTTACCCCGGAACATGTGGGGGGAAGCGATACTTTCCGCAAACTATGTTTTAAACAAGTTACCACATAAGAAGCGAGATAAGACTCCATATGAGTTATGAAAAGGTCATCAACCCAGTTATAAGAACCTGCGGGTTTGGGGTTCATCGCAAAGGTCCTAGTTTCCACTCCTAAGAGGATGAGAATTGGATCTAAAACGGTGGACTGTGTGTTCATCGGATATGCACATAATAGTAGTGCATATCAGTTTCTCGTACACAAGTCGGACAATCCCGATGTGCACGTAGATACGTATATGGAAAGCCGAGAGGCCTGTTTCTTTGAAGATATCTTTCCCCGTAAATTACTAGAGCACTCAGTTGAAGTTGCCAAGGCAGTCCAGGCCAAATATGGACAACAACTAAAGGGCCTAGTACGTGGATACAAAGTGCACTGTGCGGGTATCATGCTGGGATACACAAAGGTAAAGGGTTTAAGACATCTATGCTACCTAATAGCAGTATTCCGGATGAAACTACGCTACAGCAGGTTCAAGGCGTGCGCTACCTGACCTTAGGCAGTGAACTTTTGCGGTTCTTTTGATTTGCATTTAGGGTATGGGCTTTCGAGCCAATTGCATTCATGTGGGGGATTGTTGGAAAAAACCATGAAACATGGTGTTTTCCGAATTGGTCACGAGTCCAAAAGTTTGGTCAAATTCCATGAGAAGAATCTAAAGTTTAGACTCCGTACTCAAATGGCTTGAGTAGCTTGTGTGACAAGCTTCGAAACGGTATATTGCATGACCTATTCGGTGAATGAGTGTGAATGGAAATTGGCTCTGAAGTTGGACCATGGAGAGACGAAATCTGGAATTTTGGGAGAGGAAGTGGGAAATCAAATGGATGGGGAAGCCACCCAAATGATTATCCCACATCAAAAAGGAAAAACTATTTTGAATAGTTTATATGCAAATTCACCACTAGAGAGTGGTAATAATGTGTAGCCTCCTAGGTGTGTGTGTAGGCAAGTGTACCACATACGCGCACGCTCACTCGGGCTCGCTCTCGGGCATGGGCGTGGGACTTGGGACTTGGGAAATATTCCGGTTGCGGTTCCAAGAAAGACTGAGAGTTTGGAATAATAACAAAACAGTCCCAAAAATTCCATCAAGCTTGTAACTGATGCAATTAAATGAGAATAATTACATCATTAATTTAGCAGTTTCGAATACTGAATTAAGTGACCATTATGGCTGAGATTCCAGCTTAGCCTATAAGTAAGCAGCTCTCCCCCACTCTCTAAACACAATTTTACATTCTAAAAACCGGCATACTTTTTTCCTCATAGCATATTAGAAAGAGAGAGAACCACCCACCAACAGCTCGATCTTGACTCGTCGCCAGTTTTCGGCGAGTCATCCGAGACGTTGTACCTTGGGATCGAAGCGCGAACGCAACCAGAAATCTTAAGGTGGTTGGACGAATATCGGTTAAGGACAGACTGTTTACAGTCGCCTCGTCTATTTATTTCTGTCTTTTAATTACCGCAATTTAAATTCTGTCATTTATATTTTTGTCTTTTCAATTCTGTAATTTTAATTTCAGTATTTTAATTTGCTATACTTAGCTGTAATTTTCAATTCCGTTTTTACCTTTCTGTAATTTCTTTAAAATACTGTTTTATTCTGTAATTTAATTCTATAATTAGAATAGTTTTAATTCAGTCCTGTAATTTCTATTTCAATCAGAACAGTCCGGCTGTTAAGTTTATACTTTCCAGTCCGGCTGTTTCTATTTATTGCAATTCAGTACATCAGATTATTAATTGATAATAATCTGAATAACGTTTGTTTTAATTTCTTTTCAGTGCATACATGTTGTAATCTGTAATTTCAGTTTCGTTTCTGAATTAATAAAGATTACACTGGTCTTTTGTTTATTTCTTTTTAGTCATTTATTATTATTTAATTGTTATTTTATACACCGAAAACAATAACATATTGGAATTATAGTATTGGGAGAGTCATAAGCATATTGTTTCGGCTCTTGCCCCTAAGAAAACATTAGCATTACAGAAATTATGCTCAATACTCTACACCAGACATTGTGCAAGTGAACTTCGTGATCTTACTTGGTGAATTAAATTGATATTGTTATAACTATGCTGTTTTAGTTACAAAATATGTCCTGCATATCGTACCTCTTAAAAGTCACATATGTCAAATGCAAAGCATGCGATCCTGGTGAAAGAAGAGAAGGTCGAGCATGAAAAAGAAGAGTCTTTCAGATTAGCCAGGATAACTGCCTGATAACCATTAAAGATCACAAACTTTTGCAATATACAATGATACACATATTTATTAAGTCCTTTGAGCGACCACAGGCAAATTATTCTTGGTTATCAAAGAAGCCTCTTAAATTCATGTAAGACCGATCTCGTCTCCTTAAACAAATTATGCAACGCCTCCAGTTTGACATCTGATTTGGGAATGTAATAGATATTAGATCTACAATAACTTTAATGTTTTCCGATTACTTTTTTGGTATAGTTAGCCTTTGGTGTGTAGACATGTGTGCATAATGTAATGTTAGGAACATAAATTAGATTCTATAGAAGGAATAAAGATCAATCAGTGTTGTGTATGGTTTCTGCTCTTCAATTTTTGTTTACTATTGATTTAGATGGAATATCAACGATAAAGAATCAGGATATTGACAATCCAACTTGGGACCAGTCAATCTTAGCTTAACTTTAAGTGTCGCTCTGGAAAATCATGAGAATCTGACGAGTCCAAATCTTCTACCCCCTATCGTCTACCCCTTATGTGCCCCCTTACTTATTTTATCTAAAAAAAAATTCTAAAAAACTTGAAAAAAATTGTACAATTACTATAATACATGTATCAATACATTCCAATAATTAATTTTAAAAAAAAATCCACACGCAATTTATTTTGGAATAAATGTATAAATTAGTGTAAATTAAACATTAAATCTTAGAAAAATTGTCTAAAACAAAATTATGCCCAAATGTTTTAAAATTTGAATACAATATAATATAAACTCTTATAAATTTGCGGAATAAGTTGTGAAAATTTAAAATTTGAGTGAAAATAAGCAAGTGGACACGGAAGGGGGTAGAGAATATGGGGTAGAAGATTTGGACTCGAATCTGACCCTTTCTTTTAAGGATAGTCAAAAATTCCGCAAAACTCATCCCATAACCCAATACATGCGGATTGGGGCGGGTAATTATGAACGGGTTGACTGTCCAAAAAAAACTTAATCTGCCAGCTCCAATCCGTTTTATATTTTGCGGGTTGGGTTAGGGTTGTCAAACTGTGAGTTAATCCGCCCGACATGTTTCAACCCACACTATATATATATATATATAAATTATGTGTATTTCAAGATATCAAACCCCACTCTTGTTATATTTTAGTTTTGTCACTTATTTCCGAATTTTTTAAACGTATTTTGATTTATTTTGATTTATAAATGTTGTATTTATTTTAAAATTTAGGTTGATTATGCAAAATATGAAAAATAAATGACCAAAATAAAAATTTCACAATCAATTTAAAATCCAACCTATCACAACCCGCATTTTATTGTACGAGTTATATTGGTTTTGGTTGAAATTTAAATTTTATCAACCCGTTTCAGTCCGTCCCGTAATTTATTTTGCGAGTTGAGTTATGACTGAATTCAAATCTTCCCGTGCCCACCCCTACTTTCTAATTCATTTATGAGTAACAACTAACAAATATACTCGATCAATGGTTTTAAAAAGCACACTTAATAGTGTTATTATCCCGATATAGTGGTTAGTGGAATTTTTTTGCAGACTTTTAGTGTGATTTTTAATTTATTTTTATAAAAAATAATCAAAACGATGCGTTTAGGGTTAGTAATTTTATGAAAAACATAATTTCAAACATATTATATTACATGTGCTAATATCCTTAAGCGCTCATTTGGTCGAACCACAAAAATTGAAAATTTGAAGTTGTTGAAGACTTGAAATTAGTTTGTGTTTTTGCTATATATGAAATCTTTTAATTTTTCTTATAGAGAAAATCGTAAAATGATGTTTTAAAAATATATTTTCAAACATGTTTTTTTTCTTTATATTTCAAACATGTACATTTTTCTTTAGAAACTGCCGCTGGACATGTTTAACCAAAAACTAATAACTTAGAAGTTAGATGTGTTTCACTCTTCGTTGAGTCGGGAACATCTAGTGCTTGTAATTCATAATATAAATAATAAAATGAAAAATAAAACTTGAAATTAGACAGTTTGAAACATTTCAAATTCACCCAAAAAAAAATTGCACTTATAAATTATACTACACTAGTATTAATACAATAAAACAACAAAAACAAAATTGAACAAACATATCCTGATACCGTGTGCCACTTGTAAATCATAGTCTTTTACATCTACGGTTTCAATGATATCCATCACAAAATACAGTTTGTGGAATGCTAAAAAACTATAGTCGTATGGATAAGATGGGTTTGGGGGAAAACAAAATTGTTTTGTAATTCTTTGAGTTCTCTAACTTATCTGCTTTGGAAAATATTTAGAATTAATCGATACTCATTTCATTTCAAGCTACAAACAAATGGCAAGGTAATTTAAAGGCCTATTTAATCTTTCTAAAATTTATATTGATTTTAATATGCTATATATCACGTATCTATTTGTTTAATCAGTAATTTTTTATACAATAGAAATTAGACGAGGACAAGAAGTAAATATTTTTGGCCAGTAGTCTATGATAATTTACAATTTGGTAGGATAACGCATAAATACTATACATACACCTTATGCATTTCGATAAAGCTAGCTTTTTGCTTAAATAAAACTTAAAATATTTAGGTTGGTTGTTTATAATTGATTAAAATAAGAGTCAAACAGTGATGCTTTTTGGGATTTTATTTTATTTTATTTTTGCACCAAATAACACATGGTAGCTTAAACATAAACTCCAGAGAAAGATGTTACAAATTCAAAAAGGAAAATAAATTAAAATAAAGGTTCAAAGTGGCCTATTTTCCTCCCAAAACACTTGACTTTGAAGCTGGGGGACATTTTCCAGATATAAATCTGATAAAGCCATAATTTTGGTCGGTTGCGTTAGGCTTTTCAACAAAGATAAAATGACAAATCGACCGTGAATAAATGATGCTTCCTGATCTTTATTATTACTCGGATTATTGTCCTTGTTCGGACTATTACACTTGTTCGGATTCGTATTCCGATTTTACAATTATGCTCGATATAACTATTTAATCTCTCGTCTTGATCTTTCTCCTCTTTTATTCGGTGCTCGGCTGTCTTTTCTCGGTTTGTTTCTCGAAGTGATATGCTTTGGTTAGTTTCTCTCTTTTCTTAACTTCTCTCTATATTTTTTGGATAGATTTTCTGGTCCTTTTCTAGGAGGGGTAGTGGGCTATTTATAGGCAACTGCGCCTTCTAGGATATTGACAAATGTCTTCATCCCAGGGATTTCTCAGACAAGGGTCCCCCTTTGATTGGGCTTGGGCTTTGGGTAGTAGCACCTCAATTCCTATAAAAAATATGAGGTGACCCATTTAAGCGTTGGATACCCATTTATAAAGTGAATTGATTATGACCCGAATAAAATATTCGGGTCTGATTTTTATGTTCTATCAAGTGCTCCCTGACTTCCTCGGCGTGGTTTCCATGTCGGGGGAGTCATGTTCGGTTTGTCGAGAACGTTACTTCGGTCTTATTTTTCCCAATGCTTCATCGAGAAACGCAATAGACTCGTGACGGTTCCCAGGGGGGCACATTTAATGTTTCCTATCCTAATATCTTTTTTCGAGGAAAACTCCTATAAAGGGGTGTGCTCCCTCCATAATTAGGCATTTTACTACTAATTTGCCCTTGACATAATGGCTTCTTCTGGTTCTACTGGTGAGAGCTCCTTTAATTATATTTCATATTTAGAGACGGAAATCAAGAAATCTCGTACCGCGAATAAGAAACTCGTGGCCAAGGTTTCAAACTACAAGAAAAGGTTGTCTGACATGGATTCTGATCATCATGTGACGATGGCCGATCGAGATTGGGCCTATGAGCATATAAAGAAGCTCGAGGCTAATCTGGCTAAGCAGAAGGCAGCAAAAAAGGCCTATAAGCTTGCCTTCAAGGAGTTGCATGCTCGGTCCAAACCGAGTTCGGATGACGATGAAGAAGGCTCTTCCTCGAAATAATTAGTCTTTTGTAATTTCTGTCGTGATTTCTCTTGAATGGGGAGTCTTCTCCTCAGTTGTAATCGAAGTTTTTGGAATTTAATAAAATATTTCCCTTTCCTTGTTCTTGTCTGTTTATCTTCTTGATGTCTTTTTGGATGATTTTAATTGGATTTGGAACTGTGGTTAATTCGCCTTTAATGCTCTTGGGAAGTTCAAGAGGCTGTATTTATTCGAGATGACCTTTGACCTACTCCTTGTTTCTTCTTATAAAAGGGGACTGTCCCAGTATCTTTTATGCAGTTCATTCTTTATTAACGAACAAATGGCTTCTCCTCTTGAAAAGTATGGTGACAACCTTCCTGAATACGTTACCCGTCTGGAAGAGGAAGTTCAGAAGGTGCGTTATCTCGAGAAGAGGGTTGCCCGGCTGTCAGTGGAAGCTCGTCGGGCCTCCGAACTAGACGAGCGATTGGATGCTCTAGAGAAGGAGCACCAGAGGTCTTTGCTCGACAGTATTCGTGCTCGTACCCGGATCAAAGAGCTCGAGGCCTCCAGGGATAGGCAGCTCGCTTCCAAGAGGGCTTACAAATTGGCCCTTAAGGAAGTGTATGCTCGGTTGAAAAGGAAGCCGAATGACGAAGCGGGCCCTTCTATGAAATGATTTTATTGTTTTCATTGTATTTCCTCCTTGTGCTTCTTCTGTAACGAAGTATCAACCAATCAATAAAGATTTCTTTTTCTTGTTTATATCTGAATTACTTTCCCAACGCAATTTATTTTGACTGCGCACGCTTGTGGCCTCATTAATGCTTTTCTTGGTCCTTGCGTTTGATCTTATCCATTGGACCTCCTTACTCTTTATATCTAGGGACTAATAGGATTTCTTGAGCCTTGTGCATAGAAAATCCTAATCACTAGAGTTTTCTTGAGCCTTGCGCAAAAGATCTGGGATATTTATTCGATCCGCTGTCCTTCCCAAAAATGACGCGTGTTTTGTTGCCATTATTACTTACCCCCTTTAAATATTGGTAAGAATCCAAACGTTTCTTGAACAGGTGTGGCTTTTAATTACTCACTCTTTAGAGTCTTTTGGGAATCCAAACGTTTTTCTTGAACAGTCACCTCTTTTGAGTGCCATCGCTTCTGAATACCCATTGGCGAATGGTTGCGACTCTCAATCCCAGCCTTCATACGATTGAACTATAAATACCTGCTTACAGCATGGTTACATCCACACTTCTCATCATATTATTTTCCCCCATATATAGACCCTCATCTTATAATTTCCCTAAGATGTCTGGTCCTTTCACCCAATCAGCATTAGCTTTGCAAGTGGAGGCCTTCGAAGCCTCCTATAACCATGTACAAAGGCTGTTGAGGGATGCCGAGGAGGAATTGAAGGTGATGCGTTATCACCATACCGAGATGGTTCGGGAATTAACTTGGCTAAGATCCGAACTGGCTTACTGCCGACGTGCTCGTCAGGCTTTAGTCGAAGAGAATGAGATGCTAAGGGGGAACCCGACACTGAGGGACAGGGATGTCTCTCCCGGGCCCTCTCATCGATACCGATCGACTTTCCCCTAACCTTCCCCCTTCTTTTTTTATCTTTCTCTGCTTTTCCCCTTCTTTTCCTATCTCTTCCTTTTTTTCTTTTTTCTTTTTTATTTCTCCGTTTCCATCATTTCTTCCTCTTCCTCCTTTTTGCACTCTTCTTCTTTTCTTTTTTTTTTTTTTTTTTTTATATCTCTCTTTCTTTCTTTTTTATACCCTTCTTATGCTTCTTTTCTTTTTTATCGTGTTCCTTTTACTTTCTTCGTCCTCTTCTTTCTCATCATCTCTAGTTCTCTCTACTTTTTTCCTTTTTCTCTTTCTTTCTCTTCTTTCTCACCATTACGACGTAACAATCAATCCTGTGATCCTAAGGATTTTGTGTTACTTCTAGGATTTTTGTCATTGTTCTTTTTGACTCTTCTTTCTTATCATTTTTTCTTTTTCTTGCACTCTTCTTCTTTTCCTCTTCTTGCTTTTCCTTTCTCTTTCTTCTTACTTTTTCTTTTTGGTGTCTCCTGCTCACTTGGTCAGCTGATATAGTTGATCCTTTGCCTGATCTTCTGTACTAGCTCTTCTCGGATGTAATAGATCTTTATCTCGGATGTAATAGGTTTTTATCTCTGATGTAATAGACCTTGATGTAACAGACCTCGATGTAATATTGTCTATTGATGTAATGAACAATGATGTATTCCATCTTCATTAATGAAAAGTATTTTTGCCCTTTTCTTTTTGCCTTTCTTTTTATATTGTACGTGTGGTTTGTTGTTTGACTGGGATCTAGATCTTTGAATATCTCGTCTTTATTTCTTCTGCACTGTAGTCTCAGATGTCAATAGCTGTCCCCGTCACTGTCAAACATATGTGCAGGCTCCCTAATAGGTCAGGAAATGCACATGCCCCCCAGCATGTCAGGAAATATGCAATTTCCCAAGCAAGGTCATAAAATATCATACTCTTCGTTCTATAAGTACCCTCTTTTCTTGGGTAGTTTATCATCTCTTTTTTCTTTTTGCTTCTCTCTTCCTTAGCCCTTTATTTTCTTCCATACTAAACAATTTCCCAGAATGTCTGGACCTGTGGTGAGATATCATGCTCAGATGAAGGGCTTGGATACAGAAGTATCTCGGGTCCGCAGTCGGATGGCAAGGCTTGAGAAAGAGTATGGCGTTTTGGCCTTGAGCTTGTTCGGCTCTTATCCCGAAGAGACAGTGAAGTGGACCGAGATCTCGGCACTGAGTCGCCAGCTCGATCATTTGTTGCTGCAGAGAAACCATCTGGCCAATTCCTGGTATGATGCCGAGGAAATTTGGGACCATTCTCAAGATGAGTTTGACAACTCTCCTCAAGGCCTTGCTAACCTAATGGTAAAGAATGCTCGGCTCGTGGAACGCGTCAGGGTTCTTACTTCGGAAAACAATAGGCTCTCCTCGGAGAATGACGATTTGGTCGCCATGAACGATTCCTATCAAGCTAGGCTGAATTGTTCTGCTCGTATTGCCTTCTCTCGGTCTGGCAGTTCGGTTTTTCCACCCATTGATCTTTAGATTGGGCTGGTTTTCTTATGTATTTCCCCTTTTGCCATTTGTGTTTTATCTTCTGTATTTAATGAATCAGTTGTATCTTTTCGTATCTCGTGCCTGTCTTGTGAACCATTGGAACTCTTCGTATTTTGTGCCTTCTGATTCTCTATAAATGCTCCCTATTGCCTGTATCTCATTATCAATTTCTACCTCTTCTTGTTTTATAATTTGCTTTTGCGTGAGATGGCTCCCATCACTAGGTCTGCCTCCAAAAAGAAAGCCCTTATGGAAGAGGAGCCTACCTTTTTGCTACCTCGTCCCCCTGACTTTGGGGAGGAGGATTTGACTCCTCTTCAACTAAAAGAAATTGAGATGTCATGGCTGAAACATGATCTCATGTGTGCTCGGACTGAAGCGAGGAGGTTTAAACAATATTGGGACGAGGAGGGCACTGCTCGTTTCAAGGCCGAGCAAAAATGCAAGTCTCAGTCTTACGCCTTGAAACAGGCTGAGATGGCGATTTCTCGATTGGTTAGGGAGGAGCGTCTGGAGGAACTTTTGGCGAAGAGGGATGTTGCTATGGGGGATAGTTCGAAAAAGTAGGATGTGTGTATTTTCTTTTTCTGTTGTATTATTTGTGTTTCCCCCTTTGTGGATGAATAAAACTTGTCTTGCATTTGATTCTGTCCTATTTTATTTCCTGCTTGCTTCTCTTTTTTTTTTTTTTTTGTTTCTGAACATACATCGAACAATGTGCCCGGTTATCCCCCCGGAGAGCGTTGTTAGACTTGATGCTCCCTGCCATCAAGCTAGAAACGGTCTTCGTCCACCTTGTTCGATGTGCCCTTTTGGTAAGGATTGGGTGGGAGTCGAGGAACTTTAGTCGGGGGATATTATCGGTGTGATAGTAGTGGTAGCGTATGTGGGAAGCTTTTCGTGGTAGGGTCCATTGGCCGTTTATTTAGGTGTAATGATGTGAACTGCCTTGGGTAGTGGGATACGCGCTGACGTGGCGAAATCTGGAGCGTTGAAATGTTAAAAAGAGCAGCGGTTGTTGACTTTTGTATGGTTGGAAAAGGGTGAACCTCTGGTACACGAAAGAACGGTTATTATTTTATTCCTTTTGTGACTCCACTCCTTTTTATTGTGCCAGGTAATCCTGTTTATTTTTATCACAGAATTCGCTGAAGAAAATCTCTCTCTAAAGCATATTCTTCCCGCCAAAAAGGAAAAGAGGTCGGCCGCTTGATCTAGGGTTTCGTGGTTTTGTTGGAAGACTTGCTGCTGTTCGCGCTTGCTTGCTCATAATGATTACTGTAAGTGATTTTTCGTTCTCCCCCCTTCCCGCTTTTAGGAGTTGTATTTGATTTGTCGTTGTGGTCATAGGTGTGTCGTTGGTATATGGTTCAGGTTATCTATATATGTCTGATGATTCTGATGTAATGTGCATGGGGGGGGGGCTCTCGTTCTATTGATGTGGTTCTGGTTTGTGTATTTGGTTAGTATATTGATGGAATGTGGATGATTTTTGTATAGGAAATTTTGACGCAAAGTGTGGCCCAAGTTGGCACATTCGTGGAGAAGGATTTTAAAGAACTCGCCGGAATACCCGACAACATACATATCCGGCTTCCTATTTCTGACGAGGAGGTGCTGGGATTTGTACCTGCCGGCGAGGTGGCCGTGCGTTCTTCGGCATTCTTCACTGGGGGTGTTCGACTGCCCTTTACGAACTGGGTGGCTTCGTTCTTTGAGGCCGTCCAAATTGCTCCGGCCCAGCTGGCCCTAAATGGTTACCGTACTCTGAATGGTATCCAAAGGCTATCGGAGTTGTCCGGAATACCGATTGAACTGAAGGACGTCTTTGGAGTCTATAGTTTGAGCTTTGAGCGTCGCAGCTCGTATTTGAAGACTCTGCGTGCCTTTTGCCGGCTCGTTATCGGTTTGCCGGATACCAACAAAGAGCGCAATCTCGGTATTGTTATTGCGTCTGGTGAATGGGCTTGTCCGGGACACCAGATTCCTGGACCGGCTACCAATGCTCCCACTATGCCAGATCTCGGCGCTCCCAATGTAGAGGCTTTGTTAGCTCTTTGGAAATGGTGGGGGCCTGGACCTACGCCGGATCCTGCGAGTCGTACGGCTTCCATGTTGCTCGGTTACCCTATGGGGTCGGTGACCAAGGGGAATCCTGCACCCGAGATCCCCAAAGAGCCCGAGGAGGAATTTTTAAAGGTGGTCCAGGCTCGATGTGCTACTCGGCTTGGGAAAAGAGCCGTTCGTTCTAAGCGTCGCGCAGCTGACCCTGTCGTTGAAACAACGAAGAGGGCTAGGGGAACCGATACGTTGGTTACCGAGGAAGATGCTAACGTTGGCTCGGGCGAGGGGGTGTTTGCCGCTGCGCAAGGGGATACCGCCGAGGATGCCTCTGCTCCGGGCGAGGTATGTGTATATGTATTATGATTTTCTTGTCTTTTGGTTGTTTGTCATTTGGTTCGCTAGTGCTTTGCTTTATTAGTCGTCTTGTTTCAGCTACTGACTTCTCAATTGGTTACCCTCGCTCTTGCCCGGTCTATGGGTATTATTGTGTTTCAGGGGTCGGTCGACGATGTATTCGGATATATGAACCTCTTGACAAATATGGGAGAGGGTACGATGACTTTGCCGGTCATCTCGCCTATCCCCACCGAGGGTCCGATAGATTTGTCCGTGTGCTCGCCCCTCCGTAATGAGGAAGAGAGCGAGCATAGGGCCCCTGAGATTGAGCAGTTGGAGGAGGACGCGGGGGTGGAGATGGAAGGCAGCGAAGAGAATGCCGGGGATATTGTGACGGGTGTCGAGGATGAGGCTCTCGACGGATCCGAGAAGGTGTTGGTTGACGGGGTTGCAATGACCAAGTACATTGACCGATGTAGGGGTGAACTGCTGGATCAACCGAGAACGCTGAAGATGGGGTATACGGCTCTGAAACCCCTTGTGTTCAAGAATGCAGAAAAACTATCTGCCCAACCTACAATGTCAGTGATAGAGCAGGCCCATGCGGATGCGTTGAGGGTACGTGGGGCTCGTATTGCACTATATAGGTTTGGTACTTGTATTTTATTTGGAAACTAATGTGTTGAAGTGCAGATTGCTGTGAGTGCCGTGGCGCTACGGGATCAGCTGGGAGCTCTAGAGGGTGAGAAAGAGAAGCTGGTGGCCGAGAAGGATAATCTGGTGGCCGAGAAGGAGAAATTGGGCGCCGAGAATAAAACCCTGGGCGAGAATTATGACAAACTGTCGGTGGACTTCCTGCACCTGACCGAGGATGTCGAGAGCTTGAGGGTGGAAAAAGAGAGCATGGCCGCTAAGTACGGCGAATTAGAGGAGGAGAACTTGCTCCTGGCTGAGGACGTGGAAGCCGAAAAGGCTAAGGTGTCTGCCCTGAAAACGGGACAGGCGGAGGAGCGGAAAAAGTTAGCGATGATGGCCAACTTTTCTGTATACTGCGCTCATGTGCGGGCGCTCAATTTCGCGAATGTTCCTCTGTCGGATAGGGCGTGGTCGGAGTTGGTGTATCCGTGTCCGCATGGTGCACCACCGAAACCCTTGGACTGGGCGAATCTTCGTGAAGAAGAGCTTCCGCGGCTACCGGGGCAGACAATTTCGACAGCGCTGCGTCCTCACTCTATGTCGACCGCGTCCACTCCTCGACCGGATTCTACTGTTGTTCCCCCACTAACATTTCCTCAGGTGGAACCTTGACTATCTTTCTGGCATTGTGTAAATTTTTTTTTTTTTTTTTTTTTTTTTTTTTTTTTTATTCATCTCTTCTCGTTCTGCTCCCCCCCTCTTTTTTTTTATAGGCACATGCTACTACGTCGCACCAGGCTGGTTCTCCCTGCCTAGTTAACCCGGGGTTAGGACCTACTAGTGCTGCCCGGGACGAGGTCTCATCTGGTGCGGCTAGTGAGGTGCCTAACAGGTGGCCCTACATTGTTTTGATGAGCAAAAATGTCAAATTGACTGACCAATGTGCTCGACTGCGGACCAAGCTGAAAACCCAGGCGGCCTCTTTTCGGGAATACGTTCGCCGTGCCGAGCATGCTGTTGAGGTTCAGGAGCGTCGTTTGGATCGATACTGGCGTGCAAAGGGCGAGTACTTCGGCAAATTAAAGTTGCTTGTGACCAAGGCCAACGTGTTGGTGAAGTATTTTCGTTTGTCCCGCGTCAGATACGATGCTTCCGCAGCTGTGATTGAAGCTCGCCGTGACCTTTCCTTTGATGATGATCGCCGTAAAGCGGCCTCGGATGCTCACGAGTCCGCCAAAGAAGCCGAGTTTAACGCGCGGCTTCAGACGCTGACTTGTGTTGGGGCTCATACGACCAATTTTGATGCCCTCATTTCTGAGGAGCGTTTTGACGGCGATGAGTCTGAGGGGTACACAACGACGGATGACGAAGAGATTGAGCTCGGTCAATTACCGTTGTGCTCCTCCTGCAGTAGTTCTTCTTAAATGAATCTCTCTAGTGTCGTTGATCTTCTTGTTGCCTCCGTAATGCGGGCGAGGACTATATATGTGATTTCTTTATTCTTGTTTTGTACCTTTCCATTGCCGTATTGCTATTTAATTGATTGGATCGATTTTTCCTTGCCAAATCATTTGTTATTTCGTTATTCCTGTTGTGGAGATGCTTTTTGTTGATATTTTGTTATTTAGATTGATTCTCCTTCATTGTTTTAGCCAATTTATATTGCATCGCCGTCGTAAAGTGGACCTGAATAATTCCTTGCATTGTACCTGCATATAAATTTCATAGTATTCCTAGGCGTTCCTTCGGTAACACGCCATGTTGGGAATTTCATAGTATCCCCAGACGTTCCTTCGGTAACACGCCATTTACGGGATTTCATTGTATTCCTAGGCACTTCGGCCATGTTGGGAATTTCATAGTATGCCTAGACGTTCCTTTGGTAACACGCCATTTACGGACTTTCATTGTATTCCTAGGCACTTCGGCCATGTTGGGAATTTCATAATATGCCTAGACGTTCATTTGGTAACACGCCATTTACGGACTTTCATTGTATTCCTAGGCACTTCGGCCATGTTGGGAATTTCATAGTATGCCTAGACGTTCCTTTGGTAACACGCCATTTACGGACTTTCATAGTATTCCTAGGCACTTCGGCCATGTTGGGAATTTCATAGTATCCCCAGACGTTCCTTCGGTAACACGCCATTTACGGGATTTCATTGTATTCCTAGGCACTTCGGCCATGTTGGGAATTTCATAGTATGCCTAGACGTTCCTTTGGTAACACGCCATTTACGGACTTTCATTGTATTCCTAGGCACTTCGGCCATGTTGGGAATTTCATAATATGCCTAGACGTTCATTTGGTAACACGCCATTTACGGACTTTCATAGTATTCCTAGGCACTTCGGCCATGTTGGGAATTTCATAGTATCCCCAGACGTTCCTTCGGTAACACGCCATTTACGGACTTTCATTGTATTCCTAGGCACTTCGGCCATGTTGGAAATTTCATAGTATGCCTAGACGTTCCTTTGGTAACACGCCATTTACGGACTTTCATAGTATTCCTAGGCACTTCGGCCATGTTGGGAATTTCATAGTATCCCCAGACGTTCCTTCGGTAACACGCCATTTACGGGATTTCATTGTATTCCTAGGCACTTCGGCCATGTTGGGAATTTCATAGTATGCCTAGACGTTCCTTTGGTAACACGCCATTTACGGACTTTCATTGTATTCCTAGGCACTTCGGCCATGTTGGGAATTTCATAATATGCCTAGACGTTCATTTGGTAACACGCCATTTACGGACTTTCATAGTATTCCTAGGCACTTCGGCCATGTTGGGAATTTCATAGTATCCCCAGACGTTCCTTCGGTAACACGCCATTTACGGGATTTCATTGTATTCCTAGGCACTTCGGCCATGTTGGGAATTTCATAGTATCCCCAGACGTTCCTTCGGTAACACGCCATTTACGGGATTTCATTGTATTCCTAGGCACTTCGGCCATGTTGGGAATTTCATAGTATCCCCAGACGTTCCTTCGGTAACACGCCATTTACGGGATTTCATAGTATTCCTAGGCACTTCGGCCATGTTGGGAATTTCATAGTATTAGTAGACAGCATAATAATATATTTTATCCATTCAAAAGTAGAAAGATAATGCCATTAAGCAAGAAGGGTAAGGTAGCACCTGTACTTGTAGCACTTGTACTTGTACTTGTATTCGGAGCATTGCCTATACGTAGTACTTCTTTAGGTTAGCCACGTTCCAAGAATTCTTTTCCCCTCGGCTGTTGGCGAACATGACGCTTTTGATTTTGTAAGAGACTGGACTTGTTCGCTTGACGATTTCGTATGGGCCTTCCCAGGTAGGGCTCAGTTTGCCATGTATTTCATTGCGGGTGTAGACCGTCACTCGTCGTAGCACCAGCTCTCCTACCATGAATTCTTTAGATCCTCTTACTCTCTTGTCATAGGTTTGCTTTACGTTTTGTTGGTATTTAGCTAAGGTAAGGGCCGCTATCTCTCGTTTCTCGTCTATCATGTCGAGCTCTTCTCTCATTCTTTGTTCATTATTTCCCTGCTCGACCAACGTTGTTCGGAGCGTAGGTAGCCCGATCTCTGTCGGTATGACGGCCTCAACACCGTATGCTAAGCTAAACGGGGTTTCCTTGGTGCCCGTCTTAGGTGTAGTTCGGCACGACCATAAAACGTTGAGTAGCCGCTCGGGCCACCTCCCCTTTGCTTGTTCAAGGGTGGTCTTGATGCCGTCTAATATTGTTCGGTTTGACACTTCGGCTTGCCCGTTTCCTTGTGGGTATGTCGGCATCGAATAGAATTTTCGGATACCTAGTTCCTCGTACCACAGCTGCAAATTGGCATCTTTGAACTGGGTTCCGTTGTCGGCGACTATAGCGTACGGTATACCGAACCTAGTTATGATGTATGCCCAAATGAATTGTTTGACGTTGCTGGCTTTGATTTCTCGGAGGGGTTTAGCTTCGACCCATTTGGTGAAATAATCAGTCGCAACAATCAGGTATTCCACATTCCCAGGGGCTCTTGGGAGTTTACCGACCAAATCGATTGCCCATTGGGCGAACGGCCATGGGGCTGATACCGGGGTCATCATAGATGAAGGGAGCCGTGGTATCTTGGCGAATCGCTGGCACTTATCGCATCGTTGGACGTATGCATCGGCGTCTCGCTTGATATAGGGCCACCAATATCCTTGGGTCACTGCCTTGTTTGCAAGGGATCGCCCTTTGATGTGTGCTCCACAAGATCCTTCGTGGATTTCCTCCAAGACCGGCAGCTGTAGCTCGGTCGGGACGCACAGTAGATGTGGTCCCCGGTAACTGGATTTGTATAGTTTATCGTCCTCGGATAGCCAGAAATGAGGAGCTTTTCTTGTAATCTTCAGCGCTTTTATCTTGTCGACCGGAAGTGTTCCACTTCGCAGATAATGGGTCATGTCCTCCATCCAACCTAGTTCGTACTGTATCGATGTCACCCGGTTTACCATTTTCATTATGCTCGGGGTCGACAGTAGTTCCACTGTGATCGACCGGGAGTCGGTCAATGTTAATGTCGAGGCTAGGGTGGCCAATGCATCAGCATGTGCATTTTCGGTGCGATTGATTCTTACTAACTCGCACTGTTCGAAGGTGGCCATCAAGCGTTGGACTTTTTCTTTGTAGAGGATCATTCTATCATCTTTCGCTTGGTACTCGCCGATGGATTGATTGACGATGAGCATGGAGTCTGAGCTTGCAATTAGGTGGGAGCATCCGAGGGACCGGGCGATAAGCATGCCATTTATCATGGCCTCGTATTCTGCCTCATTGTTGGTAGCTCGGAAGCCCAGTTTTATGCTTTTTTCGATGATTGCTCCTTCGCTGGATTTAAGGACGATCCCTGCTCCTGATCCGTCCTTGGTGGCTGATCCGTCGACATGTATCTGCCAGTGTGATTGGGGAGAGAGTGCCAAAGGCTCGTCATAGCCTTCGGTGAATTCTGCGACGAAATCGGCCAGGACTTGTCCCTTTATGGCATGGCGGGGTGCGAACTCGATATGAAATTGGGATAGCTCGACCCCCCAGGCGGCAACTCGGCCGCTAATGTCCGTCCGTCGAAGTGACTCTTTAATGTGAAACTTTGTATATACCCGGACCTGATGAGCTATGAAATAGTGTGGCAACTTCCTGGTTGCGACGACCAATGCCAGGCACAACTTTTCCAAGGGTAGATAACGTGTTTCGGCTTCGACCAGAGTCTTGCTGACGAAGTAGATCGGAAATTGTTCGCGACCTTCTTCTCTTAGGATGACCGCGCTCACAGCTGTGGCGGAGACAGCTAGGTAGCATGCCAGAACGTCTCCTCTGTTCGGCCTTACCAGCAGTGGCAATGTCCTCAAGTACTCTTTGAGATTGTTGAATGAAGCTTCACATTCCGGGTTCCAGACGAATTTTCTATCCTTCTTGAGAGATTCGAAAAATGGCCGTCCCTTATCTGCGGATCGGCTAATGAACCTGCTCAAAGCGGCCATCATTCCCGTGAGCTCTTGTACCTGTTTCTTATTCTTGGGCGCTGCTAGGTTTCGTAGAGCCGTTATTTGATCGGGATTAGCCTCTATTCCTCGTCGGCTAACCATATGTCCCAAGAATTTCCCTTTGCTGATGCCAAATGCACACTTGCTCGCATTGAGTTTCAGTTTGTGCTCACCCAGCGTTCGGAAAACGTCCCTGATATCTTGAAGGTGGGATGTGGCTTTTTCGCTCTTGACGACCATGTCGTCTATGTATACCTCCATCGTCTTCCCTATATGATCTCGACATACCCTTGTTATCATCCTTTGGTATGTTGCTCCCGCATTGCGTAGGCCGAACGGCATTACCGTATAGCAATAATTTCCCAAAGGCGATATGAATGAAGTCTTTTCTTGATCTTCGCGGGCGAGGGGAATTTGATGGTATCCTGAGTACGCATCAAGGAAGGTCATCCGTTCTGCTCCCGCTGTAGCGTCCACCAGTTGATCGATCCTTGGAAGGGGAAAGTGGTCCATCGGGCAGGCTTTGTTGAGGTTGGTGAAGTCTATACAGACTCTTTCCTTCCCGTTCTTCTTAGGGACGACGACCGGATTGGACAACCATTTTGGATAGTAAACCTCCCTTATGGCTCCAGCCTCCAATAGCTTTTGTACTTCAGCGATTATAGCTGCTCTGTGCTGTACAGAGACTTTTCTGCTTCTCTGTGCTATTGGCTTGTATTCGGCGTTTACACTTAGGTGGTGGCATGCTGTAGTGGGGTCTAGGCCTGGCATGTCTTTAGGACTCCAGGCGAATTTATCAATGTTGCTGAAAAGGAACGCTTCTAACTCCTCGGATTCCTGTTTTGGAAGGTTATCGTCGAGGAGGAAATAGTGCTCCTCGTCCATATCCGGGATATACACCTTCCTAAGTGTCTCTCCTACTTGTTCTTCGACAACCCTTTCGGCTTTGGATATTTGGCTGATCAGCTTCTTTGTGCTGGTGGGTTGTTCCACAGTGCTTCGTTGTTGTTGGAGAGTCGCAGTGATGTCCTCACAGCGTCTTGAATCTTCTTGACATCCTCTGGCTGTCTCGATCGCCCCCCTATCATTCGGGTATTTGACCTTTTGGTGATAGGTCGAGGGTATGGCCTTCATGGCATGTAACCAAGGTCGGCCCAATATTGCGTTGTGCCCGGAGTGGTCGTCGACCACTAAGAACTCCACGGGAACCGACATGGACCCTGTTGTGACACTGAGGACGATCTTACCCAAAGGTTTGGTCGTTTCGGAGATGAATCCGATCAGTGTGACATCGGTAGGCTGAAGATCTTGCAGTTTGAGTTCCATCTTGTCGAAGAGCTCCTTGTACATGATATCACAAGAGGCTCCTTGGTCGACAAGTACCCTGCTGACTGTGTCTAGGCCGATTTGAACACGGAGGTTTATGGCGTCTCCGTGGGGGTATATCACCCCTTCTTCGTCAAGATCCGAAAAAGAAATGGGCGGATGTCGTCGTGGTGTGCATTGTCGTTTTGAGGTCGACGCCTGTGATGTCTTGGCTACTTGGCCAAAGTGGGCCAGCTGCCGTTGTCGTGATCGTTCCCCGCCTGGGCCCTTGGGTCGTGACATATGAACGACATTGATCGTTTTGCCTTGCCGGTTGTCAGATCCCTTGATGGCCAGTTGTTTGCCTTTATTCCCAGCTCCTTTGATGAACTTGGCTAGGTATCCTGCATCGCCCCACTGGTTCATTCTCCATCGTAGGTTACGGCAATGCTCAGTGAGATGGCCGTGATCCTCGTGATATGCGCAGAAGAGCTTGGAATCTCTCTGATTGGGGGGAGAGATGATCGGTTGTGGTCGGGAATACCAACTTTCCCTGCATATATCCTTGAGGATATCTTCAGCAGACAGGTTGAAAGTGTATCGCAGCTCGACCGGTCCGAAAGTGCTTCGGTTTTCCCTCTCTTGGGGTCGTACCTGTTGAAATGGCTTGGGTGGCATCGGGTAGGCGAGCTGGAGCGGTTTATGTTCGTTGGTCGGTGTTGGGTATGCGATCTGGAGCGGTTTAGGCTCTAGTGCTCGTGGTCGCTCTCCCCTGCTATGGACCTCGGGCTCTTTGCCCTTTCTGGTCGGTTGGAATGCTTCTCCCTGGTTATTTCTAACTCTTTTGCGACCCACCTGTGCCTCACGGACTGACTCTCTTCTTGGTAGAGTTCGGTTTAGGAAACGCAGTTCGTCGTTTTTATCGGTGAGGTGGGTACAATAGGCTAACAGGGAATCAGTGGTCGGGAAGTTTTTGCCTATGAACTTCCTTCTCGCCCAATAGCCATTAGGGATGGAATTGATAAAGTTTTGGATGGCTATATTATTGGCATATCGTGGAATCTGGTTTGCTACGTCGATAAAACGTATGCAGTAATCGTTGAGCCTTTCATTTGGCATCATCGTCATTTTAAGAAGGGTCTCGATACTAACCTTCTTTTTCCGATGAGCAGCGTATCGGGTGGAGTATGCTCTTAGCAGTTCTGCCCAGTTTCTAATGGAGCCCCGTGGTAAGTTATGATACCATGACGAAGCCTCTTGACCCAAGCTGTTTTTGAAAAATTTGCACATCAGTGCATGGTCATCACTCCACAGTTCCATCTTTGTCTTGTAGTGCCTCAGATGGTCGATAGGGAAACTCTTCCCGTCATAGAGCCTGAATTCGGGGATGACGAATCCCATAGGATTGCGGTACCGCGTGATCTGTTCAGCACACGGGGTTTCTTGGCATACGTTCCAAGCCTGTTGGAACGCGTCATCCGTGACTTGGTAGGGAGGAGGGTATCCTTCCTGATGTGGTGGTGGGCCATATCCCTCCCCGATCCTGTATTCGGGATATCTACCGTCCTTCGTGTTTGTGTGGACACGTTCCATATGAGTGTTCGGATGGACGATAGTTACTGGGACACTGCCCCCTTGGTGGGGGACTCTTGTATCGGGTCGCCGACCCGCTGCCTCCAGGGCGTCCCTGTAGGCAGAATCTTCCACTTCATGGCGTGGGTCTTTGTTGGGTTGGATAACTGGCAATACGATGCCGGCCGCTGTCATGGCCGTCATGCATGCCGCCAGCTGAGCTTGTAGCTGGTTGTAGTTCCTTTCATCGGCTAATGGAACAACATGTTCTACCTCCACCGTGGGTGGTGTAATCATCCTCGGAGAATTGGTCGGCAGTCGGGGCGACTGTCCGAGTACATGATCCTCGGGCATACCAAACTGATGAGCCTCGTCCGTTTGTAAACGAGCACCGGAGTTGACCGAGGTCGTAGGCAAAGGGACCTTTGAGCTCGGCCCCGCTTGGGACCCGGTTAAGCGTCTTCGTGCACGCCTTAATATGGGCACATCTTGTTCGTCCTCCGAGGGCGAAAGATGTTCGTCGACAATCCCTTCGATGAAATGTCGGGGTGGTTCGACCGGTTGTTCTTGGTTAACGTAGGAGGTTGTTGGTTGGTTTCCGGATTGGATAGCTTCATATCTGTCGTGGATAGCGAGTAGATCGTCGAGGTCTTGTTGTCTAATTTGCGTGTTTTGGTTGTTGGTTTCTACTATCTCGGGATGGGTTTCCTCTACATTGGTAACCATTGTCGCTCGTCTGGCAGAGTATTGGTATTCGAATTCTAAACTAGTTGGGCACTAGATGATTCCCGGAGACGGCGCCATTTGATAAAGCCATAACTTTGGTCGGTTGCGTTAGGCTTTTCAACAAAGATAAAATGACAAATCGACCGTGAATAAATGATGCTTCCTGATCTTTATTATTACTCGGATTATTGTCCTTGTTCGGACTATTACACTTGTTCGGATTCGTATTCCGATTTTACAATTATGCTCGATATAACTATTTAATCTCTCGTCTTGATCTTTCTCCTCTTTTATTCGGTGCTCGGCTGTCTTTTCTCGGTTTGTTTCTCGAAGTGATATGCTTTGGTTAGTTTCTCTCTTTTCTTAACTTCTCTCTATATTTTTTGGATAGATTTTCTGGTCCTTTTCTAGGAGGGGTAGTGGGCTATTTATAGGCAACTGCGCCTTCTAGCATATTGACAAATGTCTTCATCCCAGGGATTTCTCAGACAAGGGTCCCCCTTTGATTGGGCTTGGGCTTTGGGTAGTAGCACCTCAATTCCTATAAAAAATATGAGGTGACCCATTTAAGCGTTGGATACCCATTTATAAAGTGGGTTGATTATGACCCGAATAAAATATTCGGGTCTGATTTTTATGTTCTATCAAAATCACTTTTACAATGAAAAGCAAATGTAAAATAAACTTAAAAAGTAAAAATGAGATGAAGATAAAGATTCAGCAATCCATATGACAACAAGGCCGCTTTCAGAGGAGAAAAAAAGGTTTCGCCCGTATTTTATTTTACTATATTTCATTATTATAGTTAATATTTCAGGATTGTTTCGATATTTTTGGTAACGTGGTGGGGTTATTTATAAATTATTAAGGGACCAAACTAATATAAGGAACACGGTAATTATATGTACAATGAATTGAGAGTAGTGTGTGTAACTTACGTTTAGGATTAGAGCAAGAGAATAAGAAACGGGGAATTAATTACGACGACTTAATTAGAATTGAATATTAGACGTTACCAGTTTTCTTTTCCTTGGCGTATAAAAGAAATGTTGATACTATTCTCTGATCACAACCTCTCCATTAATAGTTATGAATAAAACAAGTGATACATACATACAAGTAGATATATAGAGAGAGAAAAAGGGGATAGAGAGTTGAAATTTATCAATTCCGGGTCTAGTTATTTACCTTCGCCGAGGTAACCACTTGATAATAATTCTTAGCCTCTATTAGTCTCATTATAAGTTGGTTAAATTATAATTAGGGTCATAGATTAAATAATAATCTCATATACCAGTGGCACGTATTCAACAAATTATCGTTATTATTTTCGCTTATAGTTTTGTGTTGTAACCTGTTATGCTAAATCATTTAGTTATCTGATCTAATCGCATTTAATCCCACCATAGTAGCACATTAAGATATTCTTTAGCACCTTGCGAATTGTAACAAGACAGTTCTCTTGAAAGTGCAACTTAACAATTTATCCTTCTAAAAATACTATAAGCATGGAGCATTTTAAAAAAAATGAGTCTTTTTTAATTTCTGATTGCATCGATATTGTAAATTGAGTCGTTTTATCGGCAGATACAGTAATGTTGTTGATTTCCGAATGTGTAGAGAACACTATTGCCTTCGTCAAGTTTTCTGTCTGGTAGCTAGCTGCTTAAATTTACGACATCAGAAAAACTCGACGAAATCAAAACGAAGCTACGAATGTGAGTCGTCTCCACACATTCGGAAATCAATAACATTACCACATCTACCGATAAAAGTGACTCAATTTGCACTATCGATGTAATCAGCAAAAAAGCTCATTTTTTAAAATGCTCCGTGCTTGTAGTCTTTTTAGAAGGTTAAATTGTTACAGTTGTATAGAGAACCGTCTGATAGTTAGAAAAAAGATATCGACACATACGTATATATTTCCTTGAAGTGGCCAGATACAAGTCATTATTGGCTATCAAAATGAGGCCCTTGCATTCATTTGAGGCCTCCCTAAGTCTTACACCATCACCATGCTTAATTATCATTAATAGACTTGTAGAATGATGTGCTTGCCACTTTAATTAGTATATAGAGTAAGACCATGATACATGCATTTGGACATCTGATTCGGACACATAAACATATTAGGGATTTGGATTGTTGACAAAATCTCTCTTTGTTAGCTAATCTAGCCTTTGGTGTGCATGCAAAGTGCTATTACAAGAAATATATTCGATTCAGTTTTGAAAGTTATACAACTTTAGCCTTTAGGAGAAATGGCTGATGTGTTTGTGTCTCACCCTTTGGTTTTAATTAGTAGAATTTCAATGACAACGAATCAGGATATTGACAATTCGAACTTGCACCAAGTCAATCTAAGTATGAAATTTAAAATCAGATCGAGAGGAGGCAAAAAGATATTTTCACATTATCCTGATGTAAAAAGAGACTAAAATATACGTCCTCAAGACTGAGCAATTACTAGATAACAGTTATTCTATATAACGGGTTCACAACTCATTTGCATACAAATGTGTCAAATGGATAAAAAAAATTAAATTTTGATTAATATTTAAGTTTAATTTAGGCCCGCTAGCATTGTTTATTTTTATTTGAAATATTAGTTTATTGTATAATTTATTTTTAATTTATCAAATTCTAATTTGTTGAAGAAAAAAAAATTAGTTATTAAAAAATATTATCTAACAATCTATTTTTTAATATAACGGTGGTTAAGATCACTATTGTTTCGACGATTTCAAATAGACACCCGAAGACTGCCGACATAGAAAAATTTAAATGATTGACTAATTTTTTTATACACATCTAATCTCTCTCTACTTTTATCTCTTTCCCTCACTACTTTGTAGCCTCCCCATCCCCCTCTTATTAAAATAAGAAATACCAACACAAATAAAATAAAATAAAAGGCAAAATCAGCTAATTAATAATCAAATCCTTACAATGAAAAATATTGGTGATCATATCTATCAGTCCTGATACATGGAAATAAATCAGAATAACTTGAATTTGGGTTTGTTTGGCTGCATCAATTTTGAGTAAAACTAATTCAGAAACAAATTTAGGGTTTTTAATCCAAACTACTAATTTCGAGTAAGTTCGGATTATAACCTCTAATTTTGTTTATGAATTGGGGGAAATTGATATCAATCAAAAATTTGTAAAAGAAAACCTTATAATTTTATTTCAATAAGAAAAGGAATAAGTGGGGGATGCAGAGTTAATTTCGATAAAATGAATAGAGATATGTAGATTATTTATATTCATCACCGGAATTCATCTTTTTCAAACATCAAACAGAAAACACAAGATAGCAACTTGTGCATGTTCAAGATAAACAAATACTTGTCATGCACATACAAAATAAATATTACAACTACTAGTAAATATTGTCAAAAGCTGCTTTGCGTACGTAGTTATATAAATCAAGGTAATTTCTCTTTGATCTTATCCATCAATTTATCATCTTCAATATGCTTGCCTTTGCCACCTGGCATGGTGGTTGCGTCGAAGGTCGCGGTTGTAGTCGTGGCGCCAGTGTCGCCATCCTGTTCCTTTTTGAGGCCAACACCGGTTATATTTTCTTTTATCTTATCTAGCACTCCTTTCTTCTCGCCTTCGTCACCTGGCATGGTCGATGCATCACCGGTGGTGGTATGGTGAGGTTGTTCTTCTTTAGGGGCAACACCGGGAATCTTCTCCATTATTTTCTTAGTTAGCCCTTTCTTGTTCCTTACACCGCCTTCTTCTTCACCTGACTAAATAAAATAAAGAACTTAATTTAGCAAACAAATATGCAATGAAAGTGGATTTAGTTTGAACTCAAATATTTTTACAGACTGATCATTTTACCCCAAATTTTTCTTTATGATACTAAGATATCAATCCATAGTTCTTGATGGATTGTAATTATCGGGTGGAATAAATTAACATAATTTGATGTCTATCAACCGGTTAAGAAAATGTCGGATAACAACAAACATTTTTTTGGGAAATTATTGGTAGAGCGGGTGTCGTTATATTTTTTCAAAAGAGAAACTAATTATGTTGCAACACTCATTTTACTAAGAGATTTCAAAAACGTGTTTTTTTCTACCCGACTTTTTCTTTGTAGAAAGAAAAGGAGCACCAGGCAACATAAATCCGCATTATGTCCTTGCTTGATCACTCATTTTTTGCAAACAATTTCCTTAATCTCTCTTCCGAATGTAAAAGATAAGTATATATTATTCACCTCCTTCTGATTTAGATTATGCCTTTAATAGGACTAGCAAAGCCAATAAACAGATCGATTCTAGTGTAAAACAAATGATTTACAGTTTTTTTTCACAAAATTTATCATGAGTGACCCAAGAAATAATTCCTTTTTGATACAGAAAGTAATATCGCAATTAACTTACTGAAATAGAACTTTCTTGATACGGTTGATCCACCCTATTGCCCTCATGAGTGACAATGCCTCGTTGTTCCATGTTTACATTATTACCAGTATTATCATGAACTGTTTGGCTATCAAATTCGTGGTTTTTGACATGACCATGTTGATCTCCATATTGTGCCATTGTGGGAAATAATTAGTATAATTAAGAAAGTGAAGTAATTTCGTGATATTCTGGATATTGTAGATTTCTTAGCTTTGTTAATGATCGAGTCTGTTTTGTAATTCTTCATTTTTTATAGGGATTTCAAATGTTGTTATCTGTAATTGTGGTGCCACGTGTTATGTATATGAACTAGTAGGTTCATATGTATCACATATTGAAAATGAGCACGCGTTGGGCTGCCTTTACACTAGGAAAAAAGGTGGAATACTTGAATATTTTTATGCTATGATGATTCATCGTTTTCATGTTCTAGAAAGTGACATTTCACCGGGTTTATTAGGAAGGCGCCGTTTGTTTCGTAGTAAAATATTTACCGAGAAAAAGTATTTTTCGGGTAAAGTTTTACGGTGCAAACTTTTATTTGCATTTTATTTACGGGTGTTTGGTGCGTCAAAGGTTTCCCATGGGAATTCTATTGAAATTCAAAAATATATTAGTTATTTAAATTAGACAAATTCGATCCATAAATAAATAAACATTGTTTATACTTTAAACAAAATATTTTAAGATGAAAAACATCAAAAATTAACTAAAAGTCACAAAAATTAACTAAAAGTCACAAAAATGAATAAGTTCGTGAAAGTTTAAAAACATTAGTGATTAAAATCACAATTATTTTGACGGAAAAAAAGCTAAAAGTTCGTCTATTTTTCTGAAAGGAACTTCGTCAACATGTATAGGAAACTTAACCTAAACACATATTTTATTTCATATACGTCACTTATAATAACTTATAATTTTTCAACATATAAACTCATAAAATTATAAGTATATAAGATATTATTGACTTTTTTTAGGTTTTTCAAATTTTCTTTGGTTTTTTAAATTTTTCTGAATTTTTTGCTTTATTTTTTTCATTTTTTTTTGTTATTTTTTAGATTTTTTCCTATTTATTTATATTTTTATTGGTTAATTATATTTTAGGTTTTTCAAATTTTCTTGGGTTTTTTAGATTTTTCGGAATTTTTTGTTTTATTTTTTCCATTTTTTTGTTATTTTTTAGATTTTTTCCTATTTATTTATATTTTTATTGGTTAATTAGATTTTAGCTTTTTCAAATTTTCTTGGGTTTTTTAGATTTTTCGGAATTTTTTGTTTTTTGTTTTATTTTTTTCCATTTTTTTGTTATTTTTTAGAATTTTTCCTATTTATTTATATTTTTATTGGTTAATTAGATTTTAGCTTTTTCAAATTTTATTGGATTTTTCGGATTTTTTTTATTTTTTTTCCATTTTTGTTATTTTTTAGAATTTTTCGTGTTTTTTTCTTTTTTTTATTGGTTAGTATTAGACTAATTATTAAATAATTTTGAAAGAATAGACCTATAATTAATAATAGTTATAATACTAGTATTAGAAAGAATATAGAGAGATGTTCCGTAAACCGTTTACAACTTTATTTGCGGGGTAATCGTTTCCCCCAATTTTACTGGATATGTGAGAAAAGTTTTCCCAAAAAAATGTTTTACGTTAAACCAATCATCCGAAAAATCTATTTTACCCGTAAATATTTGTTTACCCCCATTTTACAACAAAACAAACAGAGGCTAAATGACAAAAGGCTTTATCAAATGACAGATCGCTAATTGTATTATTGCAATGGGCAAAACCTACACTTGTATCCTCTATTATTGACTATATTTAAAATTAGATTCTATTTTTAGCTTTTTAACTACTCCAAACTCCCAAGCCACCATACTAATATTAGGCAGACATTTAAAAATTTACAAATAATAGAAGGGGATTTGCAAGAAAAGACATTTGAGTTTTCCAAATTCAACACTCGGCAATTTCCACTATATAAGTAGTTTTGATGGAATAGCATTTGACAAACTTCAAAATATCGAATAAACTCAAGAATTTGTCCAATATATATATATGCACATAAAATCAGTGGATAATAGGGTGAAATTTATGTTAAAACAAATACGAGAAGAAAACATTTTTCAAAATTGGCGCATGCATAGCAGATTTTTTTTTTATATACAATTTGGTGGAGGAAACCTCCATCTTATTAATAAAGAAAAAAAAGTGGATGAAAACCCTTGCAAAATGCTCGCATATTGCATCACAGACATTTGCAAATAATGCACAAACAGGGAATAACAGGGACGGAGCCAATATATTTTGATCAAAGTTTTTAAAAATTAGCATACATTCATATTACCAAAAAAAAACTCATATAGGGTTCGAAAAAAATTATATAGGCCCAAGTAAGCGTAAGATCTCTCTTTCTCAAAGAGGCAGTCTGTGGCTCTTCTTAGTTAATTTGTATTGATTGCTTAGTCTTTCCACATTCTAATTTATAAGAATTGAGTAGAGATTCGAATGTAGATAGATCTGGATTTTGTGTGCATGCGTGGCCCTTCTCAAGTTGTGTATATGAAAGTATTCCATTAAAAATGTATCCATGGTAAAGTATAAGTAATATTCTTCTCGGTCTTGTATGCTAACCAGATTGATTTGAATTTCATGAAAGTTGTTTTTATGCTATTTAAAACTCTCTCTTTAAGCTACTCCTTAAACGCATATAATTTCAATAATTATTATTTTTGATAACATTTTCTATTTTTAGTGCTTACAAGCTATATATAAGCAATTTGCGAGCTAACATCTTGGACATAGGTATTAAGTCATTTAGTAGACGTGTCTGTAACCCGAAAAACTAATGGGAAAATGAAAATGATTTTTCGAGTTTTTCTTTTTGTTGCCTTCATAAGAAAACTAGTGGAAAACAAAACAAAATAAAGTGTGATAAAATTTCATATGTAAAATGAGAGAAATAATTTTAGTTCAAAAAATGGGAGAAAAACAAAAACAAAAACAAATGAGAAAAATGAGACTGCCCAGCTCTCTTCTCTTATTTTCTTTTCTTTTCTTTTGATTTCCCAAACTTTCAAATACATGACCGGAAAGTGATTTTAATTTTAATTTTCGCTGGTTTTACTTTATTTATTTTTATTTTTTTTAAAATTTTTCGGATTACAAATACACCATTTGAAGTTAGTCCGCTGCTTCTAAGGTTGAACTGTTAATTAGTGCATCATATACTTGAATCTAAATATACGTGTTGTACACCAAAACGAATACTGGATTGATTTTTAGCGCAACTAATCAACCTTATCGATCCTCTCTTTGTTCAAGTAAAAAATTGGTCTCCTCCAATTAGAGATATAATTTAATAAATAGAGGGAGGTAGCTAAATTAATAATAATAGCATGAGGTGTAGTTTTCATTTTATTACTCCTTATTTATTAATGATACACCTTCTGGACAAATTGGTTTGTACGTATTCTTGTTATCAAATTAGACACAAACACTTGAGCATCATATTGTCAGACCAAATTTCAAATAAATGGAGGCAAAACACACACATAATTCTCCACAATGCTAAAATAATATATATTCCCACTGTTCAACCCATTAGTCGAACTACATCATGAACTTTACACGTATGCCCATCCGTTATTTGTATACATCATGGACTATCAATAACACGAACAAACACGCACACCAAAAACGAAAATAGAACAAGAAGAAATCAACCACAGAAACACATATAACAGAAAAAATATTTCGTTTTGCTAGTAGGAATTAAGTACTCCTATTATTAATGAAGGTGGCTCTTCTCAATTATGTCCAGCGAGCTTCTCTTTGATTTTCTCAATCAGTCCTTTGTTCTCGTCACCATGCTTACCTTCGTCACCTGGTATGGTGGTTTCAGTTGTGTCATTGGATTGTCGTTCCGAAGGAACTCGGGGAATCTTTTCTATAATCTCTTCCATAACTTCTTTCTTATTTTCAACAACCTCGCCTTCACCATCTGGCATAGTTGGTGCATCAAAGGTCGTGTTTGTATCAACGGTGTTGTTGGTGTCGTCAGGCTGTTGTTCCTTGGCACCAGCACCTGGGATAATTTCTTTAATCTTTTCGATCATTTCTGTCTTCTTTTCACCAAAGCCGCCTTCACGACCTTGGATGGTGGTTGTATCATCGGTGGTGGTTAAATCAATAGCGTTGTTGTTGTCCTGAGACTGTTGTTCCTTTGGACTGATACCGGGGATCTTTTCTTTGATTTTTTCCATTATTTCGTTCTTCTTTTCACCAAAATTGCCTTCCCCACCTGGCCTGGTAGTTGCATCCAACGGGGCTGTTGATTCAACAACGTTGTTTGTGTCGTGAGACTCTTGTTGATTGCGGTCAATCCCAGGGATCTTCTCCACTATCTTCTCCGCTAACCCTTTCTTATTCCTTATATCACCTTCTCCTTCATCCTCGGACTACAAAAAATAGGAACCATTTTAGCACCCAAAAAAAGAGGGATTTTTGCCTCTTACAACAATGATTGTGCACGTGATTTATGTAACATTGGTACGAGAATTTATCATCAAGTACATACTCTTTTATAATATTTTGATACTAGTTTCATAGAGAACTTCAGAAAGTCACTGTTTTAAGGAACATGGTTCGAAGCTAAATAGGAAGATTCAAAGCTTAGAGAAAGCATAAAAAGCTCATTCTTTTCATATTTTTACGCCTTAAGCTTTTTACGTATTTATCATAGCTTTGGTAACAAAACTTTAGCTAAGTAATCACTTTTAAAACACTCGCAATTATTGGTTGAAGGGGATATTAATTGTACCCTCCACAGATGAATCCTTTTATTTATCTGTTTTTTCACTCATTTAGTGGAAACAATTTTTCAAAATTATATCTCGTAAAACTTAAAACGATCATATAAATATAATTATTCAAGCTAGGACTACAAGTCTTCACTTTAAAGAAGCTTCTCATTTTGATAATTGAAACAAGAATGTAAGATATTTGATATGATAAAAGGGGAAGGATTCGTACATAGATAAAAAAATACATTATCTTTACATATCAATCACAACCCTTCATTTACTAACTTTTAATGGTCAAGATTATGTGTTTGTTCTTATTATTAGATGAACTAATCTTGACCATTAAAAGTTAGTAAATGGAGGGTTGTGATTGATGTGTAAAGATAATGTGTTTTTTTTATGTGTTTATCCTCTCCCATGATAAAAACTTTCCATTTATATTTACTTAAAACCAAAGTCTATAATACAATACCCATATATATTTTAACTTTTTCGTCAGAAGCTAGCATAACAAAATATATATGTTCGCTGATAATATATGATAAAAGGAAAATCTATGGTATATATTCATGTTTATACATACATGGTTCCTTCTGTGAAAACACCATAATTTTTACCTAAATAGACATGCATGTCTTACACCAAACATGATTTCTTAATTTCTTTACCTATTTTTATAAACCAAAATGCACGATGGTAATACATCATGTTCTCAAGAAACTTATAAACAAAAATTCAGTGATGGAATCAGGACACTGATTTTCTATTAAAAAAAAATTATTCTTTATATGAAGTTAATTTACGTAATGTGGACTGAAATACTAAAATTTTAATTTTTTGATCAAAACAAATAGGAAAAATCTTATTTTTTCATCAATTTTTTTCAAAATGAGAGGATGCAGATCCTGATTGTCCCTACTTAGTTCCTTCTTATGTATGTAGGTACATATACTATAAGTTTTTCCTATAATTAAACATATATAAGAGATTATAACACTTCAACCAAAATTAGTTCATCATCCAGAAAATGTCGTTATATTGACTTACCCGAAAGTGGTTTTCTTGTCGTGGTTGCTGCTGTAGAGGATTATCAGCGCTACTTAGACCATTCTTTCCCTCATGCGTAACGATTCCTCGATCCGCCATGTTTACACCAGGAATTTCATGAACTGCTTGGCTATCAAGCTCCTGGTTTTGGACATGACCATACTCATCTCCATATTGTGCCATTTTCGGAATTAAAGTTACACTAGAAAGTGAAGTACTTAATTATTGAATGATTTTAGAGATATTTGTTTGTTGATAGAACTGATGACTACAGAGGTATAATGCTCGACTTTAAATAGGGGAATTTGGATATTTGTTTATAATTAATTGTGGTGACACATTTATGAGTTAGTAGGGTTGATCTCTGTGAGATATTATAGCAATGTACAGGTGTTTGGTTGCCGACTACATTTTGGAAGTACCATTTGCTAAAATATTCATCTAATAATATCTAGCAATGACTCATTGTTTTGTATCTTTTCATGTTATTGAAACGCCAACTAAGATGACACTTCATACCGACATCATAGCCAACATTTACTATAAGACAAACAGCAAAGCAAGTAAATTTAAATTCATCCTCCATTGTACATGACTAAATTTATTGCAGGTCCCTTTTAATTTCTTCAAGAAAAAAAACTACTTTTTTCTTAGTTATACATAACCCTTTCATTTTACCTACAAAAGCAGCCAGCTCATATATACTTTATTTACTTTTGTTTATAATGGGTTCTCTCTTTCTTTACTGGTAATTTTGTACCTCAATTTAATTAAAAACAATTATGGGGTAGATTTTTGGTTCATTTCTTATTGTATCACATGTATAATTTGAGACTTGTGATAAGGAACCGGATATATGTAGCATCATTTTTTTTGTTAAAAGTTAATAATGTTCCTCATTAGAGATTGCTCTTACATCTATTTTACACATTTTGTATAACACATTTATACACCTAACCGTTCACCTACTAATAGTTTTAACCTTTCCATTTTACATGCTTGTGATATTTCTATTAATAAAATTAAGACTAAAAGACCTATTGCTTTAACTTGGTCTCTTCCCTCTAAGGAAAAACTGAAACTTAAAATTGATGGTTCTTCTTTCGGAAATCCTGGGACAGCTGAAAGTGGAGGGGTATTACGGGATGATCAGGGTAGTATTGTATTTTCCTTTGTTCTCATTTAGGAATACGGAATAACACTTATACTGAGTTAAGTGTTTTGTATAGTGGCTTACAAATTTGATACTCTCTAGACTTACATAATATTGATATAGAAAAAGACTCTTTATTAGTCAATAATTGATGGAATTATCATACTAGACCTCCTATTTCTTATACTAATATGTGGGAAGACACTTGTGCTCTAATGAATTTGGTTTGTTTTAGCTTGACTCACATTTATAGGGAAAACAACAATGTGGCCGTTCAGCTAGCAAAATTGGGATAAAAAATGCATACTGAAGCTTACCTAAGCTTGATGGAATTACCAAGAAGTGTATACGCAGAACAAGTGCTTGATCTGTCTGGATTGCAAAATTTTAGGATGTAACCAAGAAGCATCCAATAAAAATGCAGATGACTCGGACAACGAAATGAATCAGAAGAGACAGAGGCATGAGGAGAAGAAGCGTGAAAAGCACGAGAAGAGAAAGAAGCGATATTTTCGGGATTCGGGAGACATGAGAGAGATATGCCATTGGAACTAGAAAAAGTGTACACGCATTTATGGCTATGACTGCTTCTATCAAGAACAGGAGCAAGCCAACCGATACTGGAGAAGGACCTTGTTGTCCCATAATCTGAACGGCGGATATGGAACCATGGAGGAGTTATTGGAGATGATAACATGGGCACAACTTGGTATTCATAAAGAGGCAGTTGGCCTGCTAAATGTTGATGGCTACTATAATTATCTTCTTGCATTGTTTGGTAATGGTGTTGAAGAAGGTTTCATCATGCCAAGGGCTCGGGATATAGTCTTATCTACTCCAACTGCTAAAGATCTTCTAGAAAAAATGGAGCAATATACTCCTTCACATTATTATGCACAAGTGCTCAGGAGTAGTAGCCTAAATGATTAATTTCATCATCATTTTGTTTGGAACATGATACTCACAGAGTCATACTACACGACCACTATCTCGCCCATTACATTTTTAGACCGGGATTTGAGAATTTGCTGGGCTTGCCGTTGAAGCTACTGTGTTACTTAACGTTATGTTTGGGGGGCCTATTTCAGGAGCATCGATGAACCCATCTAGAAGTTTGGGACCAGCGATTACACATTACCATTTTAGGGGAATATGGATATACATAGTCGAGCATTTTACCGGGGCAGTTGCAGGAGCTTCGGTAACGAGTATATTCGAAGAAACCTCTGCCATTACCAAATGGAGTCGGTTGCGATCCACATTAGTTCACAGAGCAATTGGCGGGTTGCGGAGCTAAAGACTAATATATCAAGCGAAGAAGAGATGTGTGGTGAAGTCCCTCCACTTTTATTAATGTATTGCAGTGCTTTGTAAGAGATTTATTTTGCTTAATGGGTATGAATGTGTTGGGAAAAAAAACATTTATACACAACTGATTATCTAAATTACACATCAAAGTTTACAAATTTGATCATCTAAAATATAACACTCACTAAAACACACATGTTTGCTACATCCTCTAAATAGTAATTTCAATAATAATACCCCAAAAAAATTCAAGCTAAAATTTTCACAAATAAATACCACAACAGATTTTTATTTTACATATTAAAATTATTAAGTTATTTCTTTTTTTCCTAGACCATGGATGATAAATGGTCTCCAATATTAAATTGACAATTGGTAAATCGAGATTTTTTTTTTGCCTGACACAGACGAAAACTCACTTTGAAAGTGAGTTTCTCAATTGGAAAACTCACATTAATTGAAAGTGAGTTTTCATATTGGAAAATCCATTTTTTTGTCATATTCTAATTGTCTTATAAAGTAGGTGTATCGGTCTCAATTTACCGATCTTGAAAAGCTGGTTCAATAATGGACGTTACACAATGGGGAAAAATATAGGATATGTATCTGTATATATTTATATAGCTTTTTTCCAACTCAATTTTCTTTCCATTTTCTCCAAGTACAAAAGTCCATTGCAGGTGTTTTTTTACTGGTTATTTCATTTTACTTTGAAATATATTTATGTTTTAATAAATTTAGTTATTTTATAGGTTTTACCATGATTTTTTTTGTGTGTGCATATTATATGACCCAACATGTTAAGTATCTCATTATTTAATAGACGGAAGCAAAATGTTTGAAGAAGTTTTATTTTATATTTTTGAAATATCAAATATATTATTTGAAAAATGTTTTATTTTTGAAATATCTTATTATATAAAAAACGAAAAAGACTCCCTTTAAGCAAAACTAAACTAAAAAAATCACTTTACAAAATTATTATTTATCATTGGGGAAAAACTAGACAATTATATTGAAAATTAATGAAAGTGAATAATATGTGAATAAATTTGAAATAATAATCCAATGATTTGATTTTTTAGCCAAATAACAACAATTTTTCTGTGTAATTGTTTACATTTAGGCAAGCATAGATAAACATAGAGATTTAGTACATGGACCTATTAGTGATTCGGTATTATACGAGCAATATCGACATATTTCCCGTGCTATTTGGGACAAGCATGTTGCTTTTGATTTGCAAATTAGAAATGATAATCATTGTAGCAAAAAATTAAATTTGAGAGTTTTACGTTACTTATGGTTGGTTTATACGTGTTGTACTAACTATATTATAAACAAATAGATAATTCTTTAACAGCTACCTTCGTTGAAAAATGGATGATAATGAATAACGTTACATGGACATTATATATAGCGTAGAAATTTGGAAAATTGATGTGAAATCGGATAAAAATGAACTGATAGAAGACATGATTTTCAGAATGGAAAAATTACTGAAGTGTGTATATGGATGTGAATCATACAAATCGTAAAGTAAAAAATACAACGAGTAATGGAGCATATTTGTAAGATTTTAGTGGTGGTAGCCGTATAAAACAATCGAAGAAGGACAAAAAAAATTATTTCACAAGATAAAAACTCACTTTCTATACGAGTTTTTCAATTGAGAAACTGACTTTCAAAAGGAGTTCTATTAAATTTGCTTTCTTTTTTCTTGGACCCACAAACATATGTGAACAATAATTGTGTAACCCACCCAAGATATTTCCTGTGGATCATATGGCCATACCGTACAAAATGTATGCTTTACACTTGTGTACATCAACTCCTCTTCCCATGGTTCTATCTGACTCATTAGTATTATTTTTTCTTAATTTCTATTTTTTTAAAATATGTGATGTCGGTCATATAGCTTATAGATGTTCTTTTAAAGTATCATCCGTGAGTCATCTATTAGCACAGGTTCCCTCATTTTTTTTGAAAAATCTCAGCTTTGAGCTGATATCTTTTTTTTTTTGTAAATGATAGGAAAAAATCATATTTTTATTTATTTATATAATGAAAAATAAAAATGTGGAAGAAAAGCCCCACACAAAAAGAAAAACAAAAAGCCATAGGACCTAAACCTGTTAGAAAAAAGAAATACATAGCGTAGTGAATTATCATCAAAAACTTGGAAATTGCTTAGAACTTGAGCAAAAATTTCAGGGGATAACTTGTCAAAAAAGCACGACATTGCGACAAAAAAAGTAACTGGTTCGCATAATTCACCATTTCTCTTTCTTCTTCGGATATATGTAACAATGGTGAAGTCACCGTGTTCCCTCATTTATTCACTTTCTTTTTAAGAGTTATCGCTCATTAAGTGCACGAAGCACATGTTTATATACATTTTATTTTATAAAATAATGTTGTATGAATATTTATGATGCTAATACATTATAAGTTATATATGTTTAATAATGCATGAACATCATTTACTTACAATATTTCAAATTTTTTTTTATTACATTCATCTTAACACGTATAAGTGGGGCACGTACTAGAATATCCCTTTCTATTTTAGCTAATCCCCAATCCCAAACAACAACAAAATAGAAACTACTATAAACGCATCTAAAGTGCAATAACTAATACTCCTACTTCACTGCTTTGACTAATGAGTACAACACTTCAATTTGTTGTCTTCAAATTTTTATACTAAATTTGTTTTCTTCTGGTCCTTGCTCAAGGCTAAGAGGTTTAGTTTTGCTGAATGGATTAATTGTCAACTAAATGGGGTCTTGGAATGATAAAGACAATTGGATAAAAACGTAACAAAACAAAATGCGAACCCAAGAAAATCGTTGACCCTTGATAAACCAACCTCACGATCTGTAACAATTTATTCGGGCTGAATGAAAAGATTTTCACCCAGCTAATTCTTATTCCAAAGATAAGGCCATATAAATTTGGCCCAAGCCACCATTTTTTTCTCCCGGTTCTGATGTCCTTTGTATCTTCCAATTGTTAAAATCGTCAATTTATTCTTCCATGAAATGATGTAGCCGCAATGGCATTGGATTTGCCTTCAATTTTTATATTCAATTATAAGCTACATCTTAGGTCGAAGTCATCGTTTTCTCTCCTGGTTTGGATATCCTCAATTTCTCACAATTATTGAAGGGTCAATCTTTCTTTAGTTTCTTCAGTAATACCGGTCATTAGCTGAAGAAATCGGTTTGCTAGCTTCCCTAGAAATATATAGTCGCAATTGTATTGGATGATAGTTAGAATACACGAGCTTTTATAACAATAAGTTGTGTCATGACTAAAAACAAGTAGTGCATGTAAAGAAAAAATAGTATGGCCTGTGGGATAAACTAACCAAATAACGAATTTGAAATCGTGCCTAATAGGCTAATATCACACTGGAGGCCATGTTAAAGGAAAGTAAAGGGTGTTCCGTCAGCATGTAAGTACGAAATCTGCAAAGTTATAATACTATTTGGCTGCATTTTGTTTTCCAAGAGTTGGGAGAAAAATACACTTCTCAATGTTGGGACATCACATGTTTATTTGTCGATGAAACAAAGGAGGGCGGTTCCTGAAAGAAGAGAAGGTCTAAGCATGAAACAGAAGAGCTTTTCAAATTAGACAGGAGATAACTGCCTAATAGCTGAAAAGCATCATCAGACATACTCTATCGGTTTCAAAATATAAGTTCAGTATACTATTTTGGGCTGTTATACAATATAAGTCCATTTTTTTATAACAGAAATTTTTTTATGTGTAATATTACATATTTGCTCATACTTTTAGTTTTTAATAGAATGTGCATGGATAAAAATAAGGGTAAAAAGTTGAAAGAAATTGTAAAAATGGTGTAATGATTGTGTTTTCTTAATAATTTAGATTTTCCGTAATAAACTTATATTTTGGAACGGATGAAGTATAAAATAAAAAGACACGCTATCCAAACTATTTCTTTGGTGGCCACAGGCAAGTCATCTTTGGCTATCAAATTAGGTTTTAATGCTCACGTAACGCCTATTTTCCTTTTAAATTATAAATTGGTGGGAAACGCCTATTATTTCATTAATAATACTAGTTGTATTCTCACTGCCTCTTAAATAAACTTAGCTTGACAGTAGCTAATTAAGTTTTTATATATTTATATAAATGATGAGGAAAACTCATATTTTAATTTTAACTAAACACTAACCAATTGAGTTGTAGAAATCTTTGTGCTTGCCTGATCCTCATTCTATCAATAAAGTATATGTACTATAACACACATCGACATTTGATTCGGATATATATAGAGATATGGGTATTTTCAAGGTAAATTATATTATATTTAGTTCTTTACTATTACACGGAATATTTTCTATTCAAATTCCAAAGCTCACTTTAGAAGCAATTCCTGTTGTATATGTTTTCCTTTAGTATCAGCTTGAATTTAGAATGTCAATGTCAATGATAGCGAACTGGGATTCAAGAGAACAATCCTTTTTTTTTGGCCCAAAGTCAGGCTAATAAGTTTGGTACATTTTAATAGTGCCTATCTTAATTAAACTATTCTCTCATAAGCAATAGTTCTTCAACTGAATTACAAGAACTGGATACTTCATGAAGAATGATGATATCGAAACTCTTCCTAAACCAGAGAACAAAGGAATGTCAGAACTAAGTTCTAGAAATTATAATCTCCGGCATACATTAGTTTCCGCAAAAGAAATTTGTAGGGGGAGTCAAAAAATTCCTTTGATCTCTTATCCAAGCACTCTTGCCTAAACTAAAGCTTGACAACAAGTACTGAGACAATTAAGCGATGCATAATTAAGGAGATAACTGGACAACAAATCTCAACTAAATGAAATCAAATTTATAAATATTACGAGAAGGTCGAAACCATTGCCACATGTTATCTTGGTCGAGCTTATTTTTAGTATATCACTGACTTCTCGACCCAAATATCCAAGCAGAAACATACACACGAATTACAAACACACTAAAAGAAAAGCTTCAAGCACACTCAAATATTCCATCCACAGAATTACACAAACCGTATATTATTATGTTTATATATAGTGAAGATGTGGCTCAACCTAGTTATGTCCAGGCAACTTCTCCTTGATTTTGTCGACTATTCCTTTTTTCTCTTCATCGTTCCCACCTTCTCCTGGCATGGTGGTTGTAGTCGCAGCGATGTCGTGAGACTGCGGTTCTTTTGGGCCAACTCCAGGGATCTTTTCCATTATCTTCTTAGGCAGCCCTTTCTTTTCCTTTATACCGCCTTCTCCTTCATCCTCAGACTACATACATGAGAATTGTATTTCAACAACAAAATATTTACTCCGCCTCATACATACACGAGAGATTTTACTAGCTTATGTTGACTTTACTATAGCTTATGTTTTAGTGTCTAGTACATATAATTATTTCATTATATTTAGATACCAAGAGATGACTTTTTTAAAAATAATTAGGACTGTTTGATGTCCTTCCTATGTAGTGGTGTTTTAGATCAACATTTTATTTTCGTAAGTATCCAGAAAAAAAAAAGTGGTTTCCCCCCATAATTAATTCCCATATTATTTTATTTTCATGTGGTTAAATAATCTAAAGGGAAGCGTTTTTCATATCATACTTTTTAATATATAACGGAATCATTAAATAACGACACACTGTACTTGTTTTTTATAGAGTATCTTTTTAACAAGGAAGTAAAATGTATAGCATTGACTAAATGGCTGATAGAGTTTTCAGAACTATATATACCGGTCACCGAAAATGTAATTTCGATTGGTATGTTAACACAAAACTGCATTTGTTGATCACTTACTGAGCTAGAACTTGAGCTGGCAGAGCGACGGAGATTTTCTTGTTGTGCTTGAGGCTGCTGCCCGCTGCTTAGGCCATTCAGGGCCTCATGCGTCACAATTCCCGGTTCTGTGCTGTTAATACCAGTATTATCATGAACTTTTTGAATATCAACCTCCTGGTTTTGGACATGACCATACTGATCTCCATATTGTGCCATTTTAGGAATTGAAATTATATCACACTGGAATACTTTATTTGGTGATTTATTGTGGATGTGTAAATTTAATTAAGTTGATGATGAAAGAGGTACAATGCTTCACTTTATATAGGGAACTTTATGTGTTTTATCATTAATTGTGGTGCCACGTTCGTGAAGTAGGCTAGTTTATGGAGAAATTATTGCAAGTGAACAAGTGTTTGGCTACCTCAAATTATCGTGGAAGTAAATTTTAATCAAATAATCGTGTTGTGATGATTCATTGTTTTCATGTTCTAGAAATGCCAACTAAGGTGACACTTCACCGCATTATACTAACTACAAGACAATAAGCTTTCTAAACCAACGATGACTAAAAAAGTTTAGCAATTGGCAAAACAACACCTGTTCCCTCTGTTTATTGACGTAGGCTTCTTAATGTAGACCTATTCCAAAATTCTGCCTTAGCTTTTAACCAACTCTAAATCCATTACCCCCTCATTAATTTAAATCAGATAACTAAACAATTGTATTTTACATTTCATCAGTAATGAAAAAAGGGAATTACTTTAAAATAATGTTTTTATTTGCGAAAGCATAATTAAAATGTTTCTTGCAAGAGATTGGCTAAAAGTGTAAGCTTTCTTTTTTAGCGTGTGAAATGCTTATAAGGCTTTTACACGAGGTGTTTTTGCACTTTTTTAGCAAGCTAGTAAATAAGGCAATTTCCAAAGTAACACTTGGCCGCTTCAACCACTGTCCATTGATGAGCATAAAACTAGACGAACCAAAAATATAAAAAGGATGACTTAATATAATTTTCAAGTGTTATTTCAGTTACCAAATTCTTATAACTGCAGATAATTTACACAAACTACCAAAACGAAAAATAGAAATCTAAAGTGACTTCCTAGTCGATGGAGAAAAAGTTAAATAATAAATAAGAAAATAACTGACAATTGTTTCTTCAAATTTCCCCTGGAATAATGTATATGCGATCGTATTGGATGATAATATATCGTAACATATAAATAGGAGAATCTACAACAAGTAGTTTACAACTAAACACAAGTAGTCCAAAAATAATTAGAAGATGGCCCGCCAGATACCAAAAATATCAAAACATACACTTAGATTGTGGCTAATGTTAATATTATTACCATAGAGATCATGTCGCAAAAAAATGGACGATGCCAGGAAGTAAGAACCCTACCAAGACTTAACTAGATATTGGCAAAAAAAAACATTTCTAATAAACGTCGGCGAATGCAACACCGAGATACCAAATAAGATATGTACTTATTCAAAATTTCATACAGTTCACTGTAAACAATATTGAGTGAGAAGAAAATACTTAAAGAAGATGAGAAGGACAATAAACAAACCAGAGAGTTGGTTGTAACCAATCTATACTAAAGTAATTTCCAATTTTCCATGCAGAAGATTACAGAAAAGAAGGTCTAGCATGAAAGATAGGAGCTCCTAGCTTGTACGTTAGCCCGAAAAATTGTACGTTAGCTCAGATAGAATAGTTATTATCCATTTTCCCGCACATAAGAATAAGAACAGGCAAGTCATTCTTGGCTACCATACAAGGCTCTTTCCTTCATGCAAGACCTCTCTTCTTTAAGGAATCATATATGTGTGGTGCAAAAATCTACACCAACTACTAAATTAACTGAAATAAAAAAAATTTATATGTGTCAAATCATCGTTTTAAACATATTTTAGTGAAAATACATGGCCAAAAACAGAAATTTTCATAATTTGGAGACAATGCTGATTTCAGTGTTTGGGGGCTGTAGGCCACCTTAAAAATGTGGGATTTTTTTCGTCGTAAAAACAATTAAGTATCTAACAAAAATTTATTAGATACGGTAAATAAATAGCAAAATATTTCGCTAATAAATATGATCAGTTGAGACACATTTGACCAAATATATAATTATAGCAAGTGAGTTTTTTTTTTATAAACTTTACCATGGAAACAAAAATAATATTAGGATTTCCCCCTCCCCAAATTAAGGACAGATCTGTTATCTATACATTAAACCAAGTCTTTTTATTTTATTTTATTTAATATACGAGACCAGAAAAAACCTTACATTAAACTACAAAAGTCATTAACGCAATAAATTATCAACAGAAATGTAAAAAAAATTATACTGGTTTTTCAAGGGTTCCACACACTACAAGAAAATTTTCATTTACAATCATAATTTTTTTTCCGGTTATGTTGCTAAAGTGATTGTGATTAAATTTTAAAAACAGTTTAGCAATAAATTGTGTTGCTATTTATTGCTAAATAGTTGCTAAACAAATTATGATGTTAAATAAAAAATTTCTTGTAGTGACAATGGTAAAAGCCAACAACCTCTATGTATTAAGCTCTTAACCATTAGACTACAGCTACTTTTGTTAAAATGAAGAAAAAGGAATATTAATATTATAACTCACTGACAAAATGGGCCTCTAAAAATTGTCCGTTTTCGGAGGCCTCTGGGCCCGTGTCTTTTGAGTTTAGGCCCAAAACCGAGTCTGTTTGAAGAATTACGAGGGATGTCGTTGCTCCTGCTGGTCTGTACTTAGCTTCTCCTCTCGAATCAATTGAAGTACAACCTGTTGAATTACAAAAACTAATTAAAGAAACAGAACAACAAGTTATGATATGAAAAGAAAAAAACCAATTTTGACAGTCCCTAATTTCTATAAATGTAAATTACATAAGGAGACATCAGAGGAAGATGAAAAAATAAAATAAAGTATTTAGTAATTACGGTTTAGCCTTGTTTTAAATATGGTTGATTTAATATTTTGAATTATCCTCTAGTTTTAAATATATTACATAATTAGACCCATTCAAATTACCTGGAAATCAATTTTAAGGTTTAGTTGGAAAATAACCAAAATAATTTATGAGTTTCAAATTACATCTAAACCTCATAATATATGACTTATGGAATTGAATAAAAAAGGGTGCGACTTACAATTTATTTGAAATAGAGATATAATTTTTTAACATAGAGCCCTTTGAACCAAATAATTTCCTTTACGTATAGAGTCATTTTTTTCCGGTTCAAGATTAAGAGCACTTGTAACAGGCTTAATAAATGGGTATGTTATGTTACATATCCAACTCTTAAAAATTTGCTCCATCAGACTAATAGCAAAATATGGCTATGCTTATTTTAAGAAACGATAAATTAACAAAATATACTATTTTTTAAACTAAATTAACAAAAATATACCCAAATATTTCTAATTAACAAGAACATATCCAAAAATTCATACACTAATTTGTATATTTCACTTATTCAAAAAATTCATACCTTTATTTTAAAATTTCATATCCTAATTTGTATATTTTCATACATTTATTGCAAAAGTTCATACACTTATTTCAAAAATTTATATCCTAATTCGTAGAGTTCATACTTATTTTCAAAGTTAATACCCCAAATTACAGAATTCATATGCTTACTTACATAATTCATATTCATAATTTTCAACTTTATAGTTTTAATTCACGGAATTCATACACTTATTTTTCAAATTTATACACTATTTAATAAATCCAACTCTTACTCGTCCTCTGATCTCGAACCACCACGTTGTCGTCGTGGGCCTTTCCTTCGACGACCACATCTCTGTCGATATCAAATTCGAGTTTTCGATCTCAATCTACACTCTCGTCGTCCATTCCGATGGATGTCTCCATATCAATCTCCACCGAAAAGAGATATCGGAGAGAGATAGGCAGAAGGAGAAAAAGATCAAAAAGATAGATGGAGGAGGAGCAAAGAGATCGGAAAGAGAAAGGAATGATAAGAGGGAGAAGGAGGAGCAAAGAGATTGGAGAGAGTGAGAAGCATGAGAGATAGATTGGACAGGGAGTGAGATGATGAGAGAGAGGAAATAGATTAAAAAGGATGAATGATTTTTTTTTTTAATTATTAATTAAAAATATGTTTATGATAATATAACTTTTGATGTTATGTTTTTGTTAATATAATACGTGTATACTTTGTTTATGTTAATTTCTTTTAAAAAACTATATTTTCTCTCTTTCCCACTTTTTCCGTATCGTACTCTCAATATAAATTATTTTCTTTCTCTTTCCCACTTTTTCCCTATTGTATTATCAATATAAATTTCATAGGAATATTTATAGACGGCCTGCAATTAAGAGTATATGTAAACTTGATAAGTAAAGTTAGGGTTGGAAAATTTTTCCGAAATTCCGATCCGACTCGTGTTTTGACTCACACTTGACCTGCACCCGACCCGAAAATATCAGGTTTTGTCCTGACCCGATAAATTTCAGGATCGGGTGACAATTTTGATTTCGTCGAGTGTCCCGACCCGACCCGAATTTTTAATTAATTTATATTTTATATTATATAACATGTTTTTTTTTTTCAAAACTAAAATATAAATTAATTTATATTAAATGCAAGTAATGAGAATCGAACCTTATATCTCTAGCATAAAATGTAAGAACTCTACCATACGAAACACAATCCTTTTTGTTTTATATATTAGTTATAATTATATAAGTATAATATAGATTTGTAATTTTGAATATATAAAACAATTAAAATAAAAAATATATTCAAATTAAAAAGTTATATTGTTATTTCAAAAAAGATAAATAATAATTATTTTCCGATTATAAATATTATAATGATAATGTATCTCATTTAGTATGATAATTGTTGCTTTTGTGAATAAAACTAAATACAAAAAGAATCTGATAAAAAACGTTTCAATTTTTTTATCTACTAAATTATTTTTAGTTTCAGACTATTTTTTCTACTACATATTAATTTATTTTTTCATTTATTAGGAATGTTATTTTTAAACTAGGATTATGTTTCGTGTTAATAACATGTTTAGACTTCTCATTAAAGATTTTTAATAAAAAATGACGTTGTCGTAAAATAAAAAATATGTCGGGAGATTCGGGATAAACTATCCCGACCCTACGGGATCCTGAAAAAGTCGGGTTCCGACTTTTATCGAGTTGGGTCGGGATTTTTTTTTTCACTTCCAAAAGTAATCGGCTCGGGATACGGGTTGATTGTTTACGGGTCGGGTCCCGATCCTAACACACCCCTCTCTAACGCCTTAGTTAAACAATTTTATTTATTTGGTCTTATTTTTTTCCGAACAGTCTTTTGGTTTGCTTAATGTTACAATTAGGCATAGATTTTGTTTCGATAAAATTTGTGTATCTACTATTCTTATCCTATAAATTCTAATTAATCAATTGGTATTTTATGGTGTTTTGCTTCTGTATTTTCCTATCTGCATTTTTTTGTGTGGAAGTCATTAGTACCATTGTTGTAGAACATTTAAACCTGTTAGGTCAATCGTTTGATTAGGGTTTTTCGGGAATCAAAATAAGTTAGAGAATTCATTTAGAGATGATTTGTTAGGTCAAACATTGCCTTTTTTCTTTTCTTTTTTGCTTACTAGTAGTTTATTGATATATTTACGAACTAATTTCATGTAATTTATTTTTTGGTGATGAAACGGGCTGCGTTTAAGAGAGATACATGAGGGTTGTGAGTAAAACACGGGTGTACGTGAGTGTTGGTTTGGCTGAGCGAGTCGGACAGGGATTAACCCTCAGTTCGTGCCATCACGAGGGTTGTTTTCAAGAGAGAAAAAAATATAATATCTTAATTGTATATATGGTGCAACCTTTTTCCCGTTTATTTGATCTCTGCTCTTTTAATTAATAAGTTCATGCATTATTTGAGAACCTTGTTTGTTATCTGTATATATATCTACGTTTGATTTATATTTTGACTCGTTGTTCTACTTTTCACATAGAGTACTTGCAGTGGAACAAAAGGGCTATAAATTAAGTAGAAAAGTGACTAGCTATTAAGTTGTCTAATAGTTTTGATTCTTAATCAGCCCGTGTTCCAGTTCAGAAATAAAATTGTCTATTTCTTTATTCTATGTCCCTTATTTACTGCTTTTCGATGCAGCAACAAAACCAACACATCTGTTAAATTAAGTGACGGAATATCAGTAATGTTACAACTTATTAGTTTGTCGGTCCCCAAATTGCAAAACGTTTAAACCTGAAAGAATATGGTACTGAACAGTTTGTCCCAAATTTAATTTAAACCATATAAAAGTTACAATTAAATGTACAAGGGCTTGACAAGATTGTGTTACTTTTTACGTTGACATATTCATTTAGTAAAACCTTCATTCTTAACTACAATACTCAAGAAAAAACAAGAAGAAGAAGCAAAAGTTGAATTCGTGCAACTTACTGACCAAGTATCCTACTCTAATACGTATAACAAGACCAGCCCCGTTTTCTGGGCAGTGAAAACAAGCTAATGCCAAATAAAGGACTTGGAAGGAGTATGATAGGAAGCTCCTACATGTCATTCTTTGTTCTTTTAATTACATAACCTGTCATTGCATTAAATTAATGGGTTAACTGCTTTTATTTGTATATTACAAACACTACTTCCACTGCTCTTTTTATTATAGGAAATTGTTTATGTAAATATTTTAGTCTCTACCATACATACATGAAAATTTTAGGATTTGACGTTATGTAGAAGTAGAACCAACATCATGGTATCAGCTCTTTCCTACTCTATTTGATGTACTTCTGCAAACATTCGAGGTGCTTTAGTAACTATTCGTAACAGCGAAGTGAGTATTTTTATATTTGTTAATCTCATAATTGAGTACATAAACAGCCTTATATAAGCTGCTTAATCTTCTACAGAATTCCCCACCAAATGCTACTGTCAACTAACACCACACATTTATTACTTGTTACCGGAAGCATTTAACAACTTTTAACAAAAACTAGAATTTTATCAAGCTTCTACATTGTTATATTATTCCAGCTTGGAGGTTAATATTTGAAACATTTCGGTGCTAAACCCAATCTTCTCCTTAAAACTCTTCGGGCTGCGGTCCAAATGATACCAGACATTCTTAAATGGATGGTAAAGCAACTGATAACAAGGAAGACCGGCAGCGTTAAGCCTGGAGTAAAATAAGCAGCGATGAAGGTTGTATTATAAGAAAAAATGGCAGCAATGAAGGTTGTTCGAGAACCAGATAGGTAACAGCAATGAAGACTGTAATATAAGAGATAATTACTATAAAATAATGTTTGATTTAGTGAGAGTCAAAAACTGTCACAAACCTGTCGCTAATTTAAAAATTTGTCACAAATTTGTCGGAAATTGACTAAACTATCACAAATCTGTCACAAAAACCGTCGTTAATAAGCTCGTAACAAAAAATACCGTCACTAATCCTGTCGCTATTTAGCTATTTTTTTATAGTAAAGCATCAATGAAGGCTGTAATATAAGAGATAAAGCAGCAATGAAGGCTGCAGAAGGGAGCAGAATGAAAAACAAATGTGCGTCTTATTTTTATTTTCGAGATGTATAATTGCATGTTTTGAAAATTAATGTAAAATTTAAAAATTCAATACAAAATGATAACTTTTCGGGACAAAAATAATATTTTAGACACAAAAATAATTTATTTGTCTCCAAATCTAACTTTTAGGCACATAATTTGAAAATAAAATTGTCTACAAAAACAATTCCATACGGACATAAAGAGACAATTTAATTTCGTCTCAAAAAGTATTTGAAGACAAATTTTAATTGTCTCATTATATTCGTATGCGATTGTCTTTGGAGAAAAAAAAAACAAATTATATGTCTAAAAGTTAGATTTAGTGACAATAAAATTATTTTTGTTTCTAAAATATTATTTTTGTTCCAAAAAGTTAACATTTAAGATTTAGGGACAACATATGTTTGATTTTGGTTTTGTTAAACTATATTGCAATTGCAGTGTTATAGTTATTGATTGCACTACATGTGATTTTTTTTATGATGTAGAAATACAATTAAACCTTGAAAACTGGAAACAACAAGTTGATTTTATCTCTTGGCTCTAGAGAGAGACGACTAGGGTGAAAAACCCTAGCCGCCGTAAATATGGTAGATCGAGATAAGATCTTTGATGATACCAATGCTCAGGTTATCAAACCGGATTCTCCGGTAAAGTCTTTCGCTGCTATTCTAAAGAAACAAGTCACTAAACCTAAAATTGATTTGAAAGAAATCGAATTCTATCGAGGAGAACCAATGATTCAGTTTTCAAAGAATGAAATTTGCCAATTATCCGAACCATTTAAATATACAACAGTAGGTAAATTTTTGCATGGTAAGCCACAGATTGAAGATATTAAAAAGGTGTTTCATACTCTTGATTTACAAGCTAATTATCAAATTGGAGTCTTAGATCACAAACATATTCTAATTAGATGTTTTCACGAAGATGATTTCCAAAGAATATGGTTACGAAAAATCTGGTTTACTAAAGGTTTTCCTATGCGCACTTTTAAATGGACGTATGATTTTGATCCGGATGTTCAATCTTCATTGACGCCTGTGTGGATATGTTTACCTAAGCTGCCTATTCATTTATATAATACGTCAAGTATTTTCTCAATAGCCTCAGCTTTTGGATATCCTCTTAAGGTAGATGATCCTACTTTTAAGCTGTCTAGACCTGGGTTAGCTCGTATTTGTGTAGAAATTGATCTAAAAAGGGAATTAATTGAAAGGGTTCGTATTGGATATGGGGGTGATGAGGGATTCTGGCAAGACTGTAGGTATGAAGATGTACCTAAGTTCTGTTACTATTGCAGTAAACAAGGGCATGAAGAAGATCACTGCCTTATAAAAATGAATGAAAGCAAGAATAAAGTTAAGGAAATAAATGGAAAGGCCCCAGAACAAGTGCAAATACAACAGAAGGAAGGACAAAAAAAGTCCTTGGTAAACAAAAATGTTCCACAAAAAAAGTATATATAAAAGGATAGAAAGAGAGAGTACTAAGGACTGGGTTAGCAGAAACTTTGGTAAAGACAGTATGGTGGTGGAAAAGTTTTCTTCAATGGTGGAAAAAACTTCTTCAGCAAATGATGCAGAGAAACCTGTAGAAAATGTGCAACAAGTCACAAAATTAGTAAATACTGGGAATGACAATCTAGTAGATAACATTATCACTATGGAGGTTAATGAAGAAAATCCTACTGATACTATAATTGAAGAATTGGAATACATTGCGCAAGACAAAGATGGGGAAGAAATTGGAAGTGAAAGGCAACTAATTTTAACTGCAGAATTAGTGGAAACAAATGAAGTTAGTGAAGATATTGAGCATCCAGAAATTATAGTTAATAAGTTGATTGGAAGTGTTATTAATCAAAATGAAGCTGAATAAAACAATGTTTTTGATGATTTAAGAGAATCTAATGTACTAGAGGAATTGAATTTATCTCCAAGAAATATACCTCTAGAACCTGAAGATGAAAACTGGGAAATTTGCATGTCTAATAGTGCAAAAAGAAAACAGGAAAAAAAAGAAGTTCAAGATAGCTGAAAAAGAGAGTATGATTCTGAGATCCTCTAATGTAGGGGCAAGAAAAGTGTATAAATGATTAATGCTCTTATTTGGAATGTAAGATGAATGGAAGGTAAAAATGCCACTAGTAGAAGACTGAAGTTTTTTTGAAAGTTACATAAGCCTGTGTTATTAATATGTTTGGAACCTATGACTTGCAGTAGTAAGATTGACTTTTATAAGTATAAATTTGGGTTTGATAATGCTGTTTGTCAAGACTATAACAAAATTTGGGTGTTTTATAATATTGGTATTAATGTGGAGGTGTCTAATCAAATGGAGCAAGGTATTAGCTTTGTTATCAAAGGGAGTTTTCTACTGAAGCAAGTAAAATTTACAGCTGTGTATGCTAAATGTACAAGAGAAGAAAGAGTATCTTTATGGGATTGGTTGCAGCAAGAAAGTATTGATGAACCTTCGATTATTGGAGGTGATTTCAACACTGTTTCAAAAGAAGAAGATAAGATAGGATGTCTTAATTTAAATTTGGGTGCAGCTAATGATTATATAGAATGTATTAATAATGTGAACATGGAAGAGATGAAGTTTTATGGTTTTAGATTTACTTGGTGGAATAAGAGAAGTGATGAAGCTGTCATTTTTGAAAGAATTGATAAAGTTCTTATTAACCAAAATTGTATAGATCTTTTTTAGCATATTTCATTAGAACATTTAAACAAAGCCTCTTCAGATCACAGTCCTCTTTTAATTAGATGTAAAACTGAATTTGATAACAATCCTAAAAGGTTTATTTTTTAGAAGTTCTGGACTAAACATCAAGACTACAGCAAGGTAATATCTTCAGTTTGGGTGCCTTATTCTAGAGGTGATGCACTATACTCTCTAGTTAATAATTTAAAAAGAACAAAGAAGGCCTTATCTGTGTGGAACAAATAAGCTTTTGAGAATATATTCCAGAAAGTAATTGAAGCTGAAGATGAAGTTCTCAAAATGGAAAGCCTCTTTGTGAATGACCCTACAATGATCAATAAAATTCGAAAGTGATCTATTTGTGAATGACCCTACAATGATCAATAAAATTGTGTTAAATAAACCTGAAGCTAATTTGAAATACAGAACAAAAATTGAAGAGGAGTTCTGGGGTCAAAAGGCCAATCTAAAATGGGTCAATGAAGGAGATGCTAATACCAAGTATTTTCATAGTATAGTGAAAAAAAAGAGAGCTAGAAGCTATATTAATAATACTAAAAAGGCTACAGGGGAGGTTATTACAGAGAAATTAGATATTCAAAATGAAGCTGTTGAATATTTTAAAGGTCTATTGGATGCTAATAAAGGTGTTAAGGGATCCTATAAGAGCCTGTATATCATTTCTAAGCTTATTAAAGAAGATGATAATGATATGTTAAACAAGTTTCGTGATGAAACAGAAATTAAAGAAGTTGTGTGGGGTCTTAATAAGAACAGTGCTCCGGGTGTGGATGGTTTTACTGGTTGCTTTTTTACTACCAATTGGGGTCTAATTGGTAAAGATGTGTGCTCTGCAATAGCCTCTTTTTTTGCTGGGCAATTACTTCCTAAATGTATTAGTAGTACAGTTATTGCTCTCATTCCTAAAAATCAAGCTCCTAATGATTTCTCAGAATATAGATCTATTAGTCTATGTACTTTTATCAACAAAGTTATCTCTAAAATTATGGCTAAGAGGTTATCTACTATCTTGCCTTCTATTATTTCTTCTAATCAAAGTGGTTTTGTTCAGAACAGAGATATAGTGGAGAATATACTATTGGCACAAGAGTTTATTGCTACTCTTAATAAGAAAAATAGTGGGAAAAATCTGGCTATTAAGCTTGATATGAAAAAAGCATATGATAAACTCTCATGGCATTTTCTTATCTGTGTTCTAAGAAAGTTTGGGTTTTCAGAGATATTTATTGACAGGATATGGAGAATTATATCATGCAATGGGACTTCTATTCTGGTGAATGGTGTACCTACATGATATTTTTTTCCTTCTAATGGGTTGAGACAAGGTGACCCTATCTCATCAAGTCTTTTCATTATTTGTTCAGAAGTGTTAACTAGAAACTTAAATGCTTTAGTGGAAAAAAAGAGTTGGAAAGCTTTCAAATCTCCTCTACATGGTCCTCTAATAACTCATCTAGCTTTTGCAGATGACATTATTATCTTTAGTGATGCTGATAAAAGGTCTATACTTAATGTTAAAAAAGTATTAAAAAGCTATAATGAAGATTCTGGGCAAGAAATTAGTTTGGACAAGACTTTTGTTTATGTTTCAAAGAGTGTTGATAGAGAACTAAAGAAAGTAATTAATGAAGAGTTGCAAATAGAAGTGAAGAAGACTCCTTTTACTTATCTTGGTTGCAAGCTGTATTTTGGTCACAAAAAGTGTGTTCTGCTCCATGAGCTCATCCTGAAAGTAAGGAAAAAATTAAGCAATTGAAAAAGTCAGTGGTAAAATATGGGTGGAAGACTTATTTTGATCAGATATGTTCTTCAGTCTATTCCAGTGTATACTCTATCAGTTATGAATCCTCCTAAACAAGTTACTAAAAAAATTGATCAAATTTTGACTAAATTTTTATGGGGATCATCTGATCATATAAAAAAGCACTAGTGGGTTAAGTGAAAAAAAGTTTGTTCTCTAGTGGATGAAGGTAGTCTAGGATTAAGAAGCTTTTCTGATATATCTAAGGCATTTGCATATAAATTATGGTGGAATTTCAGAACAAAAGATAGCTTGTGGTCTAAATTTTTGCAAGCTAAATTTTGTAGAAGAAAGCATTCTAATTGTATTAATAATGGGAAAGGTGATAATACTTGGTCAAGAATGTTAAAAGTGAGAAAGGAGGCTGAAAATCACATTGTTTGGTTAATAGGTGAAGGTAATATTTCACTTAATCAAGATAATTGGACTAGTGAAGGACCTTTACAGGATGCTAATTTGGATAATAAGATAATGGCTTCAGATGTTATCACTGATGGTGAGTGAGATAGAGAGAAAATTGATAATATTATTCCCCCAAATTTGAGACATCTGTTTTCAAGTGGTATAAGTATAAATTAGCTAAGAAAAGATACTCATTTTTGGAAGATTAATAAAATGGATAATTTCAGTATAAAATCAGCTTGGGAGTTTATGAGAAACAAGAAATCTATAAACTGGATCAGCAAACTATGTTGGGATAAAATCATACCTGTGAATATATCTTGTTTTATCTGGAAATTATTCAATAAAGCTCTGCCATTGGATCCTGCAATTCAAAAATTGGGAATTATGCTATCTTCTAAATGTGAATGTTGTGGATGTAATGTGGAAGATTTAGATCACTTATTCAGTAATGGGCCTATAGCTATAGAAGTGTGGAATTATTTTAATAGATTAATGGGTGTTATTGGGAAAATTTATTTCTTGGTGGTCTCAATTAGTTACTGTTAACTCTAAGCTATACTGGAAAATTTGCAAAATCATGCCTGTGTTCATAGTTTGGGAAATTTGGAAAGCTAGATGCAGTAGTAGATTCAATAATAAACAAATGATTGGAGCTATAATATGTGAGAATGTCCACAATTTGATTACATGGTACTCCAGAAAGGATAAATGTTTTCCTCCTAATTTTGATATCAAAGGTGGGATTACTGCTAAGGTAAATAATATTAAAAAGATGAAAGTGGTAAAAGGGTTATGTCCACCTAAAGGTTATAATAAAATCAATATTGATGGGAGTTTTAGAAGAACCACTAATAAAAGTGGTATTGGGGGTATTATGCGAAATGATCAAGGTATATTTCTTTTAGGGTTTTATACTTCAATCAACAATAATTCTGGGCTTGAATCTGAGATGAAATCATTATTATTGGGTGTTCAAATTGTTGAGGATTTCAATATATTATTTGAATCAGATTGCCTACAATTGGTGAATATTATACAACAGAAGAGTAATTGTCCTTGGGACTTAATCTATTTTATGGATCAAATAAAACAGCAATTCAGAATACGTGAATTAAAAATTATGCATATAGAAAGAGAAGCTAATAAGGGAGCAGATCACCTGACGAATTTAGGGTGCGAAGAAGACCCAATTATTTCGAATTGTTTGGAAAACTTCTCAGATTATCTCAAGGGTGTAATCATCACTGAAGCGTTGGAAATTCGTAAGAATCAAATATTGAGGGTTTTGGATGAAGAAGAGGAAGAAGAGAGACAGTGTCTCTCTAAAGGAAAGTGATGAGTATACAGTATGTGAAGGGTTCACTGTAGTTAATACTGGGACGCGTGTCCAAAGTTTTGATTTATTCTTTTTAGTCCTTATGTTTCTGTCGGTCTGCAATTTGCAGCGTTAGATTGTAATTATTACAATTTATTTCCTTGTTCTATTAATAAAATTGTGGGTTTCCCACTGTTTATTTGGAAAAAAAAAAAAAAAAACCTTGAAAACTGGCCCATACACATATACTTTTATATCTATATAATTATGTATGTAAACAACTATGACCGCATTTGAAGGTTTTTGTTTTCGTAGCGGTGATGATTAGAACTAAACAATTACAAAGATAATTGACTGGTAGTAATTTAGTGTGTAGTTTGGTTTATAAGTTATATCATTTAAGTTTCGATTCAAGTAACCTGGTATTTTCAATCATTTAGATTTCTGTTATTGCCTTCTTTTCTTTTTTTTTTCCATATTTGGTTTACTATTATTTAGTTGGTAGAATATAAACCTTAAATATGGAATACACAGTAATATGGTTTATTCGATTAGGTGTCATAGCTGGAATAAGGTTTTTTTACCCGTTAAGTTAACATATAACGATTGAAAGTGTAAAGAGCTTGGTCCATATAAAGAACGCATTTGGCAAGAGGTCATGGTAATATCTTAATCTTTAACTTTTCTTAATCAGTTTTTTGTTTTGTTTATTTTTCTTCTCGAAGGATAGATTATATTTTGTTAATCTGCTAAAGCTAACCTTCCAAATGTTTTAGCCTAGAAAAGCTATAAGTTTTAAGCTGATTGAGTCCAACTTTTTTGTTAAATCTAAGCAAGTCCAGCTTATATTTCTTCTTGAAATCTAAACTATATTCGCATCAGCTTAAAACCGAGCTTTTCTGGTATTTCAATTTATAATAGGTATAAGAAGCTTTACACTAGTAGTTTATTGTGTATTATTTATTTTATCAATTTTAGTTTAACTAATATTAATCTAACGATGATAAAAATTGAAAATTTCAGCATAACTACAATGTTTCAGACTTTTATAAGGAAACTTGTTTGAGATCCGTTGAAAACAAATGTGAAAAGACGTGCATTTGTCTTACCGAGTGAGAGATGTGGACATTGTTAATCACAAACATGTTGTTGTAGTCCCAATAATATATGTATATAAGTACTTGCACATACTGCACTCTTAGATGAATTGTTTAAATGTACATGTTTGTATTAGACAGAGATAGTTCGGTTAAGTCGATGTTTATATGATGAATTATATGCATAAAAAATTGTATATATATGTATATATGTTAACGGAAAAGAACATTCAAAATTTAATGGGCCTTGCGTATGCATCCTTCTCGCTTCTACAGTTTATTGCATGTGGGGCGAATGGAACACTAGCTAGGATTTATTGGGGCACTTACTCATCACTCGGGAGAATCACTAGAGAGATCGAACTTTTGGTTAATTCTAGTTTGAGTAGATTTAAAGGTGTAAAAGATAATGCTAGAAATCATTTCATTAGTAGAATTTGGAGATTAGGCCCATTTTTTAACGATGTGGCGCTAACTCTCTATTCACATGTCTGTAGTGTAGCCTCCAGGCATTGTTTTCGAGCCTTTGGCTTTATATACATGCTTACATTCCGAAAAATTATTTCGGTGTAGCATGATATTTAACCTAAGAACTCCTTCTGAGAAGTCTTCTCTGGTTTAAGATTTTACCCCTTTGATTTATTACTTGCAAACGTCGGAATTCTTATGACACGTTCCAAAACAAGAACCTTTTAATTAAGTTTAACTTTTCCTAGATTCTCAATCCACCAAAAATCCAAATCATGATTCCAGACTTCGACCACTTTATTGCAGCATTTACTGCAAGTAAATCTTCTATTAAAAACCTTAGGAGTATTTAGTACTGCTGCGTAAGGTTTAAAATCAAAATCTACTATCAAACGTACTTCGAAATTAAAATCTTAGCCACTACATCGTTAGACTTACATGCTGTATAATTAATAAAACACACAAAAAAGACTAACCAATTACTCAAATGATCAGTGTCACAAAACTTTAATATATTACAAAAAAGTGACCATTGCTTAACCCTCCGACCGCCCATCACTCATTTGTATGCATCATGGACTTCACCCTTCAACCATCTAAGAAGAACGTCAAAACGACCAAGTACAACTAGACTTGTGGCAACACTTCAAGAAAACATAAAACACACAAAACATATATAATTATCGAAGGATGGACTTCTTAGTTAACTCCAGTGAGCTTCTCTTTGATCTTATTCGCTAGTCCTTTCTTCTCTTTACCATGCTTTTCTTCGCGGTCCTTGCAGCAGTGGCGGTGTTGTGAGGCTGCAGCTCCTTAGTGGCAACACAAGGAATCTTCTCTATTATCTTTTGTGTTGGGTTTTTATGGTTTTTGTATCCTGAATTGTTCATGTTTTCTCGATTAGTACCCTTAATTATTATTTTTCTTATTAATACCCTAAATTCAAGTTTTTTTTCTTCATTTTGAACTTTTTTGCCATTTTTGATACCCTAAATTCTCAAATATTTTTTATTTAGTACTCCGAATTCTCAATTATTTTCTTGTTTAGTATCATGAATTCAATTATTTCTATGCCACGTCTCACATAATTGGACGAAATAGTTAAGAATAAGAAAAAAAAACTTGAGTTCAGTGTACTGATTGAGAAAATGCCAACAATTCATTATATAAAAATGTTAGAAACCCCTTTGTGTTAGTCCTTTCTTCTTCATTATTGACTAAACTGTTCAGCAATTGGAAAAGTACATCTGGGATCCCCAATTATCGACTCTTATGTTGCTTTATATTAAATTATTTTAGCTCATAAACTAATTAACTGTGTTACACTAAAAAGAGTGAATAATCAAATTTCTTTCAAAACTTCCATAGAAGTAAATATGAAATTACAGAAAGCACACAAAAAATGCCAAATAAATCAGTTAACCGTAAAATCTAGTACTGGGATGCATATTTCAAGCGTAACATTGTCATGAATACATGATTGGATCAGCAGAGAGGCTAAATTTCATGTTTCAAAGTTTATATGACTAAAGTCGCAGTTGGGGAGAAGATCTGCTATTTTGGTGTAGACTATATAATGTACAAACAAGATTACTGTTTTTTCCCTAAAAAAAAAACAGTAGTTGTTTTTTCCCTCCATGAATAATGCTTTTTTTTTTTTGGAAACTGTCGAGCTTTGATATATAGGATCTTTAAAATTCATAAATATGGAGATATCAATTGCAGAAACAAAAGAGTCATTTCGATGTAATAATGAAATGGTAATCACAAAATCACATGTCTTGTATATTCCTCCATGAATAATGTTTAGCAGCAAAGACTTATTGTGAAAAAGAAAGAGAGACACCCACTCATCTAATCCGTATCCGGCCCCAAAATATATAAATATCTTGAAAAAAGGTTACAGAAAAGAAGGTCTAACATGAAAGATAAGTGCCCGCAACTTAGCTAGGACGATTGCCTGTTCAAGAGAGCACTGTGATATAATAGTGACCACGCTTAGAAACAGGCAAGTCATCCTTGGCTATGATGCGAGGCTTTTACCTTCATGTAAGACCTCTTTTCCTTTCGAAAAACAATGTTTTTTGGTGCGTTCAGTTTACTTGTGTAGTCTTTGCTAATGCCTATTTATAGAGTTTGAGATCACATTCAGTTCAGATATACATTGATTTGACTTTCCTTTGGCCAGTTTGTGTCTTTTTCCATTTCTGTACACTTTACATGTATAATTGCAAATGGGCATAGGAATATATTCTGTTCTAAATTTAATTTAGAGAAAGTGTAATATTCTTCCTAATCTTCCATGCTACCAGGAGGTATATCTAGAACAAAACTTGCCTCTTATCATGGGAGGAGCCTCTATCTCCTATCATTTCACTTTGACCAATAACATTTTGACACATAAAAGAGAATACATGGGTAAAACTAAACTTTTTTTGCTAGAATTTGTTATTAAAAATAATTTGATACATTACAAATCAATTCCTTTTCCTTATCACAGTTATATAAGGATATTAGGTAACTGAGTATGTGACCGTTCTATAAATTATAAAACATGTCTTGAAATATTAACCAAAAGTGACGGAATAAATATAACAAATTATATCTATTTTTATGGGTAAAACTAAACTTTTTTTGCTAGAATTTGTTATTAAAAATAATTTGATACATTACAAATCAATTCCTTTTCCTTATCACAATTATATAAGGATATTATGTAACTGAGCATGTGACCGTTCTATAAATTATAAAACATGTCTTGAAATATTAACCAAAAGTGACGGAATAAATATAACAAATTATATCTATTTTTTCTGAAAATGTTAAATACATAGTATTTCTTTTGTATGCTTATTACTTTGTATATGTTAAAATAAATATAGCATAAAATTTAGATTTTAGTAATAATGTATAAACATAAGAGTTTGAATACTTTTTATGTACTTATGAATATATAAAATCTTGCCTCAAATTTTTACAATAAGATAGGAGTAGTAAATACATATTTATTTAATTATTCTTTTTCACATGTTTCAAAATGCTAATGATCGAAATGAAAGGGTGGGAGATAGAGCCTCCTCTCATGGTAGGAGTCAAGTTTTGTACGTATAGCTGTATATGGAATTTCAACGCAAAAGAATAATATCCCAAAATGTGCCAAGACGGACTTAGTTAATCTGGTCTTATCCTTTTTTATCGATGCATTAGATCATTTGAATATCTAGTCTCAGTATTCGACTCGACTCGTACTGTTCCAAATGTACCACGTACTGACAGGAAGGGAACACGGATTGACATATAAGAGAGAGCCTAATATTTTAAAAAACATTAGCAATACGACTCACATGACACCAAAATTTAGGGCTCTGTCATTTTAAGAAAAGTTTAAACCTTACGGATATATATCAGATCTAAACTGTTTGTGTAGAGAGCAGAATTTTTTTTTGTATCAAATGAGCTATAGATATTTGCAGTAATATTATACTCATTAGATAATGTGTATGTTTAGTATCAAATTTTTTTGTTAGCTTTTTTAATTTTTTGATGTTAAAACGCCACATGCGTTTGCTATTACTGTTTTTTTTATCTTTTAAAAATCTAGATTTTGAAAGAATATAAAAATCCACACATTTTGAAGATTTTTTTCCCCCACCATTTTAAGAATTTAAATAAATATTGATCTTATCTCAACTAAAATTTTATTCATATAATTGACGTGTTACTTGCTCGTTTAAATATGATATTTTGAAAATTTATCAAAAAAATGTTTTATAGAGTCATTTTGATTGAAAAAGCAAAATGTTATTAGCTAATGTCAAAAATCAATGCGTTGAAAGTTATCTTTTTTAAGTTTTTGTCAAACACTCATGTATAATTTGGAAATCAAGATTTTTTCCTATTACTTTCTAAAAACAGCTTTTTGACTGAAAAAACTGATAATAAACGAAGCCAATGTTTGTTTTGGCCATATTTGGTGCATGACTGAAATCCGACCATATCCTTCACATTATTTCCGTTTCAGATGCTAAAAAGTCGTGTTACCATCTATTCATTTTCCTGCTCTCTTGCACAAATTGACAAATCTGTTTTGCAATTGTATTTTAGAAGGGTCCTGTATACCAATTGGTCGGTGGTCGCAATTTGAGTTGAAGCTTCAAACCCATCAGATTTTGAGCGATTAGACTTCTGAGATCTTAAAATACATTATTCTCGTGAATGCATAACAACTTATGGTACAATTTCTGATAAATAATTACAAGTACGTATAAGCACCTAATTGAAAAAGGTGTTTTAGTTTGTGCTCTACCAATTTTACGGCTATTGTTTCAATTCATATCTGAGTTATGTGTGCTTTTGCTTCTGACCTATATGACGACTCTCTTCCAAACTATATTAATATTGGTTTCTATTGAAAGTGAAATGTATAAATATCGCTATGAAAACCGTAAAATATGAAGATAAAAAGAAGCAGTTGTATATATAGATAATTAAGCACGGTAGTGTTGTCGATCAAGTGCCAGGAACCACACATACCAAGGACGATAAACCTTCACAAGAACTTTATTGAACTTGACCATGAGCAAAGACAACTCAATCCGGCTCACACTTAAAACAAAAACAATACAATACATACATTTATTAATTATAAGATTACACTATAATAAAATGTCAGAATAGCAATGTCAGAATAGCAAAAGACACTTTGTTACTATCCTGATACGAAATTGATCGAGTGTCGCTAAATTTAAGAACAACAAAATATGTTGATCTTCCATTGTTATCGTGTTTCTAAATTTAACGACACTTATTTAATAACAGATATTACGATAGTGTCTTCACATTTTCTTGCAGTGTTAGTAGCTAGACACTTTTAGTGTGTGTGTGAGTGCCGGGTAACTTGTCCTTGATCTTGTCCATTATCCCTTTCTTCTCGTGATGTGTATCATAACCCGTGGCGGTTCCAGTGGTACTAGGGTCAGTAGCGGGGTGAGAGTCGTGAGACTGTTGTTCTTTGTTTCCCATACCAGGGACTTTTTCTTTTATTTTCTCCACAAAACCTTTCTTCTCACATCCATCCCCATGTGGTTCATCTTCAGTCTGTACATAAACAACTCTTTAGCCTTGTATTTTTGTTCTCTCTGTTGTCTACGTTTCTTTTCGCAATTAGGCTAGTATTATTTTATTTATTGTATAAAATCATAAATTGTTTGATAAACCATCCCATAAATTTTAGGGAAAATCAAGTAAACTACAACAAGAGGTGTTTTATTTAGTAAAAACACAAGTTCCTATATATAGATACTAGTACGGAAGTTTATGTGAAAACTCTAAGCAATTACAAAGTTCGGCAAATTTAGAAAACTAGCTAAATCAAACTTACGGAGCCAAAGTTCCCAGAGCGTTGTTGAAGCAACTCAGCCAGACTATGATGTTCGGTGTGATCGTGATGATGGACCTCACCACCCGAGACGACATTTTTATTCTCATTATCTAAATTAATCGTGTTTTCGCCATTTTGCTGCATCTGTTGGTGAGCATACTCATATTGGCCTCCGGACTGTGCCATGTTCAATAGATAATGAAATATTAAGACACGAAAAGGGTTCACAGTTTTTAGTTTGCACCTCAATATATATTTTGGTAGTTAAAAAAATACTTGTGGCAATGTATTAACTTGCATTTTGCCAACTTTATATAGAATAAAAACATTACTGATACGTGGAAAGCCTAATTGTACCTTCGTTAAATTAAAGAAGAATTTATTTTGTTGTAGAGATACAGGTGTCTAGTGTCTTCACCATAACCTTGGTCGGCCAAGGATAAGGTCATTATCATAAAACCATTATTTATTTTCTAGAAAATTGCTTAGTCATCACATGAGCCGACACACAAGAATGTACTGTAAAAGTTAAATAATCATGTTTAATTAACTGTGAAGAATTTGGTATCTTCTGTGGCTTTCTTTCCTATTGTTTTCAGTAATTAGAAACAAATAATCTATTAGGGTTTGTGACTGAAAGTTTCACCACAAGTAGAGAAATAATGGTAGAGGTTATCATTTAAACACTAATATTATTACCTTGACCACCCTGTTTAGTAATTATTTATTGTAATTATTAGTTGAAAATACAAATTTTGTCACTATCAATTAAAATTTTAATGGTTTGCTTTAAACTTTCATTCTAAGCAAGTGTTTCTCTTATATTTTTGCTTCTAGTTCCGGCAAAATAGTAATCATTGCGTCCCCTTTCCTTCATTTATACAATTAAAGAGACTTCACAACCAAATAGTTAATGGACCTTTGAGAGTTTCTTCTATTAATATTAATTAATCAATCTTTTTTAATTCTATTTTAAATTAGATCTTCCGTATAATTGTCTAGTAAAGCAAGTTTGATTTGGTAGTGAATGAGTGTTCAAATCTTTTGTGAGTATTGATTACATGTTGTTGTTGTTTTTATTATTAATATTTTATATGTTGGACTAATATGTCACCTTTCAGGATAATAAGACCTAACTGAATAGCTTTTTATAAATACAGACTCAATAACAACTTTGGATATTTTTATCGTTTTATGTAATTTAGGAACTAATTTGTAATAAAGTTTGGATTGTATAAATAGTCTCAGAGAACTCAATTGTGCATATCTTTTCTCATTTCATATTAATAAAATATTTTCTATCTCTCCATAATATGCGATACTGCGTTTATATATATATATATATAAATACATATATAAAACCAGCAGATTGTGGTTTTTACATGGTATCAAATCACTTAAAACTCGTTATTCCGCTGATTTAATGGTTAAAACTTCACAGAATTGAGGCTGGTTATTCGGTTTCCACGGAATTGAGTTTTTTTTGGGGGTTTCTTTTCGTTTATTTCGTGATTAGCCTATAAATTCTGGTATTATTATATGATCAACTACTTTTATTGATTACATATTCAATATCTTTTTGAATTGATATTATTCAGTATAGAGAATTAAGGGGTTTCGATATAATTTGGGTATTTTTAAAGAATTGAAGATTATCTTGGTTAAATGGTTAATTGAAGATAGATTTGGGTTGTATCTGATTAATTGGTTGGTTAATTGCTGATGTTTTAGATTTCTTGATCTGATCTTATTATTAGGGTTTCTTGAGAATATTTCTTTTATATTCAAGATTTATTGTTCTTTAAATACAATGGGTGATAATTTGGAGACTGGTGATAATAGTCAGGGTAGTCCTAATAATGTCATGAATACAATGATTTCTTCTTATATAGGAGCTAATGAAAACATCAGTTCTACCTTAGTTAATCATGTTTTTACTATATCTAATTTTGATAATTGGATAAGGGCAATGGAGATTGCTACAAGTGCTAAGTCAAAATTAGTTTTCATAAATGCATCTTTAATTTGTCCACCTGAGTGAAATGTTTGGTTTGGGACATGGATGCAGTGTAATTTGATAGTGATGTCATGGATAATCAATTTAGTTAATGTAGAGATTGCACAGTCCATTCTTTATATTGATACAACCACTAAGATGTGGAGAGAGTATGCAGAGAGATTTTCTCAAATTAATGAGGTTATAATATATGAGTTACATAAAGATACACATACCACTGTTTAGAGGGATTTGTCTGTTTCTTCTTATTTCATTAAGTTAGAAACATTATGGACTTTTTGAATGTGTTTAGTCCTTTGCCTAGGTGTAGTTGCGGGGTTATCAATGGTTATTTTCGTAATTTCATGGTTGTTATAATAGCAAGAGAGAACATACTTTTTAAGATGATTTTCTTGATGAGGTTGAATTAGAATTATTATTTAGTTAGAGGGCAAATATTGTTAATGAAACATATATATGTCCACTATGAATGACATGTATAATATGATGATACAAGATGAGAAACAGAAGAATGTTAATAGTGTTGTTGTAACATATAATTTGGCTTTAGTTGCTCAGTCTCGAAGATATGTCTAGTTTTCACAATTTTGGTAATATTGGTGGTCTTCAAGTTAATGTTGGGTATATGCCTTCTAATTTTGGGAGAGGTGGTTGTATGAAATGCTCACATTGTGCGTCAAGTAGGCATGTAAAAGGTAGATGTTATAAGATTCATGGATATCCACATGTTTAGAGACCTAGGAACCACCATCCTAATTAACTATCTAATCTCAGTAATCCACCTCCACCTCATGCACATCAAGTTTTTGCTCCTACATCTGGTCAGAATTATCAGCAATATGGTGTTTCACCTCATTTGTTTCACGCTCCTCATCCTCTTCCATCTCAGAATGGGTTTTCAGAACAGATTAGTAATCAGATTAGTGCTCAGAATTTTTTGACTGGTCAGAATGATTCTCATGGAGATGTAGCTGGTCCTAGTAGTACTCTTTTCTCTAATCTCTCTTATACAAGAATGACATGTAATCATCAAACCTTGTTTATATATTCTTATTGTTCATAGTTAATTCAGAAAATTATTTTACTGAGAAAAGGTTTAGTAACATTAATCATGTTAATTTGCCTAATGAAAATAAAGATTTGGTCATTTATATTGGTACAATAGTTTTCTCATCAGAATTAGTTCTTTACAATGTGTTGTGTGTACCATATTTTGAGTTTAATAGAATATCTATAAGTAAATTAACAAAAGATATTTCTTGTTCTTTAATTTTTAAACCAAAGATTTGTTATATTCAGGACCAGCATTGTTTGAAAATGATTGGTAGGGCTACAGAACGTCATGGTTCCTATATCTTTGATAATTCTAATGTTGTTGGTATTAATAATTTAGTTTGTAATGTTTTTTTCCCTTTTAATAAACCAAGTGTATGACATTTTAGGTTAGGTCATCCTTCAAATTCAGTTTTTATAATAATTGCTCATGATGTACTAGTATCTCTTGTTCAGAACAGAATAGATCTATCTGTGAGACTTGTCATATATCAAAGCATAATAAATCTCATTTTCCTTAAGTGTTACTCATGTTACCGATGCTTTTGAATTAATATATTTTAATTTATGGGGTCTTTAAACCGTTGATAATCTTAATAATTGTCATTATTTTCTTACCATAATGGATGATTTTACTAGATATACTTGGTTCTTTTTATTAAAACATAAATCTGAAACTGATGTTATTATTCCTAATTGTTATTCAACGGTTCATAGTCAATTTTGAAAGACTATTAAAATACTTAGAAGTGATAATGGTATATAATTTATTTTGAGTGATTTTTATTCAAAGAATTGTATTATACATCAAACTAGTTGTGTAGACACTGTTCAACAGAATGACATTGTAGAAAGAAAACACTAGCATTTATTAAATGTAGATAGATATTTAAGATTTCAGTGTTCTTATCTTTAAAATTTTGGGGTGACTGTGTTATTGCTACTTCATATTTGATTAATAGAATGTCAACACCAGTTTTGTCTAATAAATCTCATTATGAGATGTTGTATAAAAAGAAACCTAATTACAGTCACTTGAGAGTAATTGTATGTTTATGTTTTGCTAGTATTTTGGCAAGAAATAGTACTAGATTTGACCCTAGAGGAAGAAAGTGTGTATTAATTGAATTTGGTACAAGTACAAAATGATATATATTGTATGATTTAAATACTTATGAAGTTTTTCTTTTTAGAGATGTTACTTTTTATGATATTTTTTTTCTTTTACAAATCCAGTTCTGTTCAAGATAATGATATTATAATCATGATTTAGTTACCGATGGTGTTTCTTCTTCTTCTGACATTATGCATAATGTTGACAATGCTAACAATAATACTGATAATGATGTTGATAATATTGTTAGACCTAAGAGAACTCAAAAAACACTTGCTTATTTGAAAGATTTTCATTGTAATTCTATTAATGCTTTGGTAAAAACAAAACAACCTATTTATTTTTTAAATGCTTGTATTAGTTATGATAAATTACCTCCTCAATACAGAACTTTTTGTATGCCTATCTCTTCTCACATAGAAGCTAAAACTTATAATCAAGCAAATAATGATCATTTGTGGCAAAAAGTTATGCAAGATGAAATTACAGCATTAGAAATTAATAAAACTTGCACTTTAACTCAATTACGATAAGATAAAAAACCAATCGGTTGTAAGTGAGTTTATAAAATTAAACATAAATCAGATGGGTCTATTGAGAGATATAAGGCTAGTTTAGTAGCTACATGTTACACTCAGTTAGAAAGAATAGATTTTGAAGCAAATTTTTCACCAGTTGTAAAAATGACTACTGTTATATGCTTTTTAGCCATAGTTGTTATAAAAAAAATGGAATTTAGAACAAATTGATGTTAATAATACTTTTTTACATGGAAAATTGGATGAAAAAGTTTATAGGATGATTCCACCCGGTTTTAATAAGCAAAATACTAACTTAGTATACATGTTACGGAAGTCCTTGTATAACCAAGCTTCAATGCAATGATTCTCCAACTTAAGTACATCTTTTTTAGAATTTGATTTTACTCAGTCAATTAATGATACTTCACTTTTTACTTATAATAAAAATGGTTTATTTTTAGCAGTATTAGTATATGTTGATGATAATATACTAGGTGTAGTTCAAATAGTAATTTTGTTGAACATGAGTTCAATAATGATTTTGATTATAACCTTGATTATGTTTTAATGATTTTACTATTTCTCTATTTTATTGATATAATGCTTGTCTTTTCCAAAGAAGAGAAAATGTATATTTCAGGTCGTTAAATGATATAGCATTCGATAACGAAGCCATAGGTTCAAGCGGAACCAAAATCGGAGCTAAAACGAAGGAGTTATGAGCTTTCGAAGATTTACGGGACCAGGATTACAGTCGACCGATCGACTGGACAAAAACGACCGATCGTTTTTGATCAAATTTCTTCCAGTGAGTCCAGTATAAAAACGACCGATCGTTTTCAGAAAACGACCGATCGTTTTCTGTAAAACGACCGATCGACTGTAGAAAACGACCGATCGTTTTCTGCAGTTTTCGAAAACAGCTTTTCAGCTTTTTCTGGAAAATAGCTGTTATATCTTCAACGGTCATAACCCAGAAAAACAGACTTTGCTGTTATATAAACCAGCCCAATCATCTCTCCAACGTCACCAATTACAACACCAATCAATCATCCAAATACCTCTTTCAATAAAAACCCAATTTATCACCATTTTGGTGAAAATATTCGAAAAAGAGGAAATCAAAGAAGAAAGCGACTCAAGCTCGATCAACAACCAAGACTCACCAATTAGCTTATTTAGAAGCAAATAGAATAGTGAGTGTAGTTACATTTTTGTAACAAAATTGTATCGAGTGTTTTATAAACTCATTTTTGTGAGCGAGTGATCGGGTAGAGGCTTTGTAAGCGAGTTGCTTAAAAGCTCTAGGTCTTTTCATTTCGGGACACTCATAAAGTGAGGGGGAGCTTAATCGGTCGATTAGCTCGTTAGGATTGTAATATCCGGGAAAATTATTTATAGTGAAATACTCGGTAGTACCGAGGAGAGGACGTAGGCCGTTTGCCGAACCTCTATAAACTACGGTGTCATTTTCTTTCCCTTTACTTTTACTTTCCGCAACCTTTACAATTGCTTATTTTCTTGCTTGCGTTTATGAATTATAGTTTGTCATTAATATTATCAAACGCCTAAGCTTAGAATAGCTAAAAAGTTGGGTTGCTAGTTGCACTTAGTTTAATTAGGCGAAAAGCGCCAAAACCTTATTCACCCCCCCTCTAAGGTTAGCCGCACTCGGGCCAACAATTGGTATCAGAGCCGAGGCTCTTGCATATAGGAATCTAACGATTTAAGAGTTAAGATCCCGATGGCTAACTTCCTTAATTTCACTTCCGCTATAGCTTCATCACCCAATACTCCACCATATTTTGATGGGGTAAATTATTCATATTGGCAGGATAGGATGAGTATGTTCCTACAAAGCTATAATGTTAAACTTTGGATGACCATTAAGGTAGGATATACCGCACCTACATCCGAGAATAGCGAGAACCCAATCCCCGTAGAGGACTTAGATAGCGCTCAACTAGAAGCCTACTCTACAAACGCCAAAGCGATGTATGCTATTGTTTGTGCCGTTTCTCCTAACGAGTACAACAAAATTTCCGCTTGTAAAACCGCTAAGGGTATGTGGGATAAGTTAGTAGTTATGCACGAGGGAACTAACCAAGTTAAGGATTGCAAACTCCAACTTTTAGTTCATGACTACGAACTCTTTAAGATGAGCGAGGGAGAAACTATTTCCGATATGCTTGCTAGATTTACAACTATTACTAATGGATTAACATCTCTTGGTAAGTGTTTGTCTTCTAAGGAAATGGTCTCAAAGGTGATTCGGAGTTTACCGAAAGAATGGGAACCAAAGGTCACCGCAATTCAAGAGGCGCATGACATGAATACCTACTCCCTTGATGCGTTGACGGGTTCACTCCTCACTCACGAAATTACCCTCAATAGTCACAAGCCAATCTCGAAAAAGAGGGAGATAGCTTTCAAAGGAACCACTTGTGACGAAAGCAATGAGCTATCCAATGACGACGAAAATTCTAGGCAAATCATTCGAATCGTCAAGGAAGTCCTAAGGCTAAAGGACCAACGCAAACACAAAGGTAAATCGTCAAATAATTCAATTTATTCTAACGATTTTGTTTGCTATACATGTGGCAAGGAAGGACACATGGCGAGAGATTGCGTCATGAATCGCAAGAGCAAAAGCAAGAAGAAGTTATCCGTTTCAAGCTCTAGCGATAGCTCCGACCAAGATGAAGTCGCTCACCTTGGGTGCTATATGGCCATGGAAGAAAGCCATGAACAAAACCTCTCTTCCTCAAGCGAAAATGAAAGCGAAGCCGATGAGGTAAATGATCTTTCTTATGATGAATTACTTCATATGTGCGATATTTATTCTAAAAAGGTTCCTAAGCTTGTCGAAAAGGTCGACTCTCTTAAAAGGATAAATTCTTCTCTCAATGAAGAAATAAGATCCTTAAAAAGAGATAAAATTGAAAATGAGTCTATTCCGACATCGTCATTTTCTCTTCATGATATAGATGACGAAAAGGAAGACTTAAAAGATAAAAACGAGTTTTTAAAAACCGAGAATGACTCTTTGAAAAAGAAAAACGATGAGCTTGTCATTACGGTCGAAAAACTCGAGTTAACAATCTCAAGGTTTTCCAAAGGGAAAACCGTGTTGGACGAAATTTTGAGTTGTCAAAAAGATGTTAATGACAAAAGCGGTTTGGGTTTCGATTCCAACTCTATTGACTCAAGCACAACCCGCTTTGTTAAATCTTCTAGCTTGTCTACAACTCCTATTTCGCCTATACAAAAGATTGTTTTTAAACAAGGGAGCACTTCAAGAGTTTTGCCGAACTCTTGTAATAATAGAAGAGGTTTAGGTTTTCAAACCAAAACCGCTCATCATACTTCTAAAACTTCCTACAAAAAGTCGCATAGTTCTCGATATTCGAAAAAATCTATGCATTGCATTCATTGTAGTAGAAGTGAGCATATTTCTTCTAAATGCCCAAATCGCTTTCATGTTAGTAGAAGCGATTTGAAATGGGTAGTAAAGACCCGAGCTACTAACAATGTCGGACCCAAAAGAAATTGGGTACAAAAAGACAAATCTTGTGTTGTAGGTATCTCCATCCAAAAGGAGAAAATCGACAAGTGGTTGGCAAAACCGACAAAAGGTATCTCCATCCAAAAGGAGAAAATCAACAAATGGTTGGCAACGCCGACAAAAGCCGTAGAAGTCAAGAAGATCGACTCCACCATCAAGGATGAAGTGCCATTAATCGACAAAGGTGGAAGGCATACCAACAAGTGGTACCACCTATTAGGAATCGGCAACGCTCAATGCAAATGCCATTAGCGAGCGGACTCGACTCCACATCACATATTCGGTATACTCTAATCTATAATATCTGCATATATGTGATTAGTTGGGTCGGGTATATGCATCATCATTACATTTTTCATGTTTGGTTTTTCTTTAAAAACCCTTCACATAACCCCATATTTTATTTTTTGATTGCATTTTGATAATGCCAAAGGGGGAGAAAAATGATATATTTTGGTGTAAATGCGTTTTGTTAAAATGGAGGAGATATTTTTCTTGTAAAATCATCATTAGTTTGTCATAATCAAAATGGGGGAGATTGTTGAACATGAGTTCAATAATGATTTTGATTATAACCTTGATTATGTTTTAATGATTTTACTATTTCTCTATTTCATTGATATAATGCTTGTCTTTTCCAAAGAATAGAAAATGTATATTTCAGGTCGTTAAATGATAGAGCATTCGATAACGAAGCCATAGGTTCAAGCGGAACCAAAATCGGAGCTAAAACGAAGGAGTTATGAGCTTTCGAAGATTTATGGGACCAGGATTACAGTCGACCGATCGACTGGACAAAAACGACCGATCGTTTTTGATCAAATTTCTTCCAGTGAGTCCAGTATAAAAACGACCGATCGTTTTCAGAAAACGACCGATCGTTTTCTGTAAAACGACCGATCGACTGTAGAAAACGACCGATCGTTTTCTGCAGTTTTCGAAAACAGCTTTTCAGCTTTTTCTGGAAAATAGTTGTTATATCTTCAACGGTCATAACCCAGAAAAACAGACTTTGCTGTTATATAAACCAGCCCAATCATCTCTCCAACGTCACCAATTACAACACCAATCAATCATCCAAATACCTCTTTCAATAAAAACCCAATTTATCACCATTTTGGTGAAAATATTCGAAAAAGAGGAAATCAAAGAAGAAAGCGACTCAAGCTCGATCAACAACCAAGACTCACCAATTAGCTTATTTAGAAGCAAATAGAATAGTGAGTGTAGTTACATTTTTGTAACAAAATTGTATCGAGTGTTTTATAAACTCATTTTTGTGAGCGAGTGATCGGGTAGAGGCTTTGTAAGCGAGTTGCTTAAAAGCTCTAGGTCTTTTCATTTCGGGACACTCATAAAGTGAGGGGGAGCTTAATCGGTCGATTAGCTCGTTAGGATTGTAATATCCGGGAAAATTATTTATAGTGAAATACTCGGTAGTACCGAGGAGAGGACGTAGGCCGTTTGCCGAACCTCTATAAACTACGGTGTCATTTTCTTTCCCTTTACTTTTACTTTCCGCAACCTTTACAATTGCTTATTTTCTTGCTTGCGTTTATGAATTATAGTTTGTCATTAATATTATCAAACGCCTAAGCTTAGAATAGCTAAAAAGTTGGGTTGCTAGTTGCACTTAGTTTAATTAGGCGAAAAGCGCCAAAACCTTATTCACCCCCTCTAAGGTTAGCCGCACTCGGGCCAACAAATTTGATAGGGCATGTGAAGTCTTTCTTAAACACTACGTTTCAGTTAAATGATTTAGGGCCACTTAGATACCTTTTAGGTTTAGAAATTGCAAGGAATAAAAGTGAAATTCATGTATGTCAAAGGAAATATGCTCTTTAATTATTAGCAGATGCCGGACATAAGGCAGTTAAACCTATTAAATGCTGTAATAATAGGTAAATTATCAAAATTAAACATAAAATTATCGAAAATTAAAATTATCAAAAAATTTAATAGGCTTATAACTTATATCAAAATTATTGAAAATTATCGATATAATTATCAAAATTATATCAAAATTATCGATATAAGTTATAAGCCTATTAAATTATATCAAAATTATCGATAACTTATATCAAAATTATCGTTATAATTATCAAAAAATATATATAATGTCAAATTTTTTACAATCTTTATAAACAAACAATTTTAAAATAAAATAATATGTTGATTTAAAAAAAATCGGAAAAAAATTACGAATACATATGAAAAAACCAAAAATCTGACAATACCTGACAATTCGAACCTGATAAAATTTGAAACCCCGCTCCACCTGTGAATATGGGGATGCTATATATATATGCTGTGTTACGAATATACCTCTACAAAACCACTCAAATTTCTAGACGGGTAAAATTCATGAAATTAAATTAGTCTAAGATTCAATATGCATACTTAACCATCAAAATTTCGAGATTGTCTCTGATATACACATCAAGGGACAGCAGGTAGCATTATGCGCGTGGAAGGATATAAGAAAAATCATTTCTCTTTTTGATAGATCAATCATTGCTGTTTACAAAATTAGTTTTAACACTGGTGGAATGTTCGTCCATTTCTCCCCCAAAAAATTATAGAGTACATAAACTAATTGAGAGAGATAGAGATCATAACACCAATCAATGTCGTAGACAGCCAATCTGAACCCACGTAGATAATTTTCTATAAGCGAGAAAAGAAAAAGAAAGTCTAGCATGAAAGGTAAGAGTCCGCAACTTAGCTAGGACGATTGCCTGTAACCATAACCAGAGATTGTCTTTTTTTATTGACTGCATCTGATAACAGGCAAGTCATCCTTGGCTATGATACGAGGCTCTCACCTTCATGTAAGACCTTTCTTTCTTTCAAAGCTGTCTTTACTACTTTGAATTGATTAGGATATATAGTCTTTCCACATTTCTATTTATAGAGTTGGAGATGAGTTTGAGATAGAGATCATTGGTCAATTTGTGATTTTTTCCAAATCTAGACTTTCCACTTTTTAGTACATATTGGGTTCATGTTGTATATAGGAATATATTCTATCAAAAGTAGTCAATTAGGAGAAAGTGCTATATTCTTCTTGATCTTGAATGCTACTAGATTTGATATAGAATTTCAACGCCAACGAATATTTCCAGAGTGTACCAAGATAATCTAGCTGTTTTAATAATCCAACACATTTTCATGTATTAGATCACTTAGAAATGTAACTACTCAATATCATCATAGGCTGTAGGAAACACCCATTTTACCTTGGTCTCAAATACTCGTCATGTATAAATCGCTACACTACTTTATCTGTCCATTAATCTTCTCGTTGTTCCAGTAAAAAATTGATTTCTTTCACTGATGTAGCGAGGAGTTCACAGAATATAGAGCCTAAATTGTTTTTTTTTTCTAGGAATATTGGCAATCTGTGACTCATGAGATGAGAGACTTCAGTTGCTCGTTTATTCGGCAAAAGAAAAAGTAATTCTCAATAAGTGCTTTTTCTTATGACATCGGGTGTGTAACTGAATTAAGCTTCGCCATAAATAACATTCCTAAGCAGTAAGAACACAAACAATTTTAACCCTATCTCGTCTGGCCAACACCGCCCGACTTCAAAAACTGTTTTTTATTTTTATTAGTAAGCCTAAATTTAAAATCTCAGTCTTGTAGATTGTTGGGTTGCCATACCAACCCTGTATCATATGGGTGCTCCACACCTGGACTTGAAAACGACGAGTTTAATGTTGATTAATTTCTTGTAGCGGGGATACTATCGCCCTCTTGAAATAGTCTGATAACATTTTCCCCCATTTCTTCCAATTTTAAACCACCTGTTTCTCTCTGTAGACCACCCAACCCGGGCTCTTATATGATGTTCGGGTCATTTATTTCTCTCTCGAAATGGATGTGTCTTCTCTCAGTAAATGTAATGTAAGGTAGAATTTTTAATTAGGTCTAAGAGTTGGTACTTATTTTGTCAATTCAATTAAGTTCGTGCATTAATGTTTGGTTTATCTATATGTGGTTGTGTAATACTTGAATATGTCATGATTATAGGTTTTTAAGATATTGTGATTCTTGATTATAAAAAAGAAGAAGATATTGTGATTCTTTTAAGTTGTATATTTGATATCTGTTCGCAAAGAAAATAGGAACAAACTGGAATATTTCCAAGACCGGAATAACTTCTCCTAATTACAGATCTCCTTAAGATAACATCTATCAAGATCTACATTCAAAAACTGTAAAAATCGATGTTGGTCCTTAAAACTTTCAATATATCCTGTGAGACCAAAAATGAAAATTCCATGAAACGAAAAGCACATTTTCAAATCATGAAAGAAATGATGCCAACTTTAACCCAGAAAACCAAAAAGTAGAGCTTAAAATTGCAACCAAACTAGGGCTTAAATAAATAAATAATTAGGTTAATATATTACGTAAACACCATTTTCGAATCCTAACTCCGGCTCTCCAGCTAACCCCTCTTTTATTGTCACCCTAATTAGTTAATCTTAAAACTATTAGCAGTTATATTAATCTAATTCTAAACACAGATCATTGACCGATTAATATGAAGACCAAATAATTAGCACAACAATGATTACTGTAGGTAGTTATTATTTATTCCGGAGAAAGAGATGAGAAAAATTAGATGCATGAAGATATGGAGTAAGTGAGACTTGAAAATTCCGGAGTGAAAGTAGGATAATAGATAAAAGAAGTGAAGTTAAACTCAACCACTATAGTCTATAGTCAGTAGATAATGGTTTTGTTGACACTTATCATTTAGTCATGGCTACCCTGAGTACAAAAAATCAAATGTATTAATAATGTTATCGTCATCGTAGCGTTTTTTTTAAAAACGCAAATAGCATAATAACGTAGCGTTTTGCTGTATAATTTTTTTTATATAAATATATAACAATACAATTTATACTAATTATGTTAACAAAATTAAAAGCTCAAAAAATTAGTTGTGGTTTTTTTGGGTAAGAAAGAGAGATATGTTTGGCTAAAAAAATCTTACATGTTCGTGCTGATAACGTGTTGTGTGACATATTATGTCGTTATAGATATATATAGAGATATGTATAGATATAGAGAGAGCTATGAAAAACAACAGAGCAAGTGTTTATTCATAGAGATAAATCAAGAGACTCCTGACCCTCTTTATATAATAGAGGGTAGGGTTACATATGGTAGGAAAGCCCAAGATAGGCCCAATAATATCCTACAACGCTCCCCATTTGGACGTCTTGATTTCTTCGTCTTCATGTTGTCGATGTGAGTCGAGTTCATTCGCAGTGCTAAAGACATAAAAACCTTAGGGCCGGAAAACCCAGTGTGGGACAAAACCGGTACCTAAGAGAAACTGTGTAACCGAATGATATAGGCCGAAATATCATGTAAGTAACTAACCACAAAACAGTGTGCCTCATCAAAACCTTGACAGAGCAAACCCAATGGAAAAATCTCTGATCGAAAGAAAAAGAGTGCAACAGTGGTAGTAGTAGGGGATCAACCACAAAACAGGTGCCTCATCAAAACCTTGCTAGAGTAAACCCAATGGGAAAAACCTCTAGTCGAAGGACAAAAGAGTACACAGTGGTAAGAAGTATACAACCGGATACTCCCTCTAATTTCGGCAATCTTAAGTGAGATATGATGGGAACGTGTCTCGCTAAAAACATTGCCAAGGAAAACCCAGTGGGAAAAAACCTTGGTCTAAGGACAAAAAGAGTACACGAGCATGCGACTGGATGCTCCCCCTCACTTGCACACGACAGAGTGCGAGTATTTCGACTAAGTAGTAATTAGTACAATAAGCATTCACCTGGATGCTCCCCCTCACTTATACACGACTGGGTGCAATGATTTCATATTTCAAGAAAGAGTACGAGCATTCGACTGGATGCTTCATTTACTTGCACACGGCTGGATGCAAGAAAATTTAACGTGGAATAGAACGAGCATTCAACTAGATGCTCTTAAACTTCATATGTGAAGATTCATTTCGGCAAGAAATGCTAAATAACATAATCTAGTCATGTCTCTCTTGATCGATAATAACAAGTTGTCCTCAAATAAGACAAGTGTTTTATCCAGATCGTGAGACAGAGCATATGTAATTCAAATATAGCTAATACGAGCTCGAAGCCATATACACTCTCTAGTCGTCTCATAGAGCACGAATAGATCAGAGTGATTCGTTTGGAGTCATTTCAAGACCTCCAAGATATTGCCTTATTCCTAATGGTAAAGACAGACCATGTTAGAAATATCCCTTATGCGGGTCTGATAAGTAACCGGCATCGGTATAACCGAAAAAGGGTTGAGTTAATTCGAGTACCGAAGGGGGTAGGTACACTCGATGACGAAAAATGGGATAAGACAAGCCCTCATCCACAGTTACCTTAAGGAAATGGGAAAATGTCTTTTATGTCATTTCGATGGCAGCGTGTTAGCGCGATGCTGTGTCGAGCTATACCATTCACAGCAGACGAGATGTTCGTCCTAGCACATTAGACCAAGTACAATAATGCGCTTATTGTACTTAGATATGAACATCATGGTTCAATATCTCTTCATCGTCACATCAGGGACAGACTGGGTCTATATCAATGTCTAGTGATCGAACGATCATGGGAGAATCTGACGACTTAGCGTCATGATGACTAAAATGTCATAACACCTTCTGGGTGTAGTCTGAATCATGGACTTAGATTCAATCTTTACGGGACTCGATCATCAGGCCGAGTCACTACCGTGTCTTCCCAAGATCCTTCATCTCGAAGGCAAATCCAAAAATGGATCGCATAATAAAACACGCAAGGGCATAATACTTGTTCAAGTATCCCAAGCTAATCAAGTACTCACTTAGGTGGGTATACCACATCCGCTTGGATTATATTAATCCATATAGTGAAAGTCTCATTAAATTGAGATCGTGTTCCGTGGTCAGGAACTACTTGATTCAAGCATTATGAAGTCACACAGGGACCTTCATCCACATCTCTAGTCTAAATCCCCACAGAGATAAGATCGTGACCACAATCACATGCTGCATAATCAGTTTTCCGAAAACTACTAAACTGATAAAGTAGGGGACCATTATAACGTCCATTACGAGAAAATAAACTATCTCGTAATCAATTCCAAGGTGTGAGAGAAGCCTTGCGCTACTAGGCGAGCATTCTACAATCTCATTATTCTCATCACTTTTCCTTACGAATAACCAAATAAACGAATTCGTTTAACATTGGTGGTGTTGGAGCTACATGTCCGAACACACTTTCGCTAAGGAGTCTACTTGGATTACAAGTTTCCATTAGTCCAGTCTATTCTCCGTTAACTTCAGGCAACGGTACATGGTTCTCTGTCATAATTTGCTCATATTATCAGTCGTTATCGAATATATGAACAAGTAATCAATGACAGTCTCGTTTCACTTCAATATCGTCTAAGATATCATGATCGACAGATATTTCGAGATTTTTAGGATGAGGAGGAAATCACACATCTCCTTGATCCTTTATAATCTCGTGCAACAAACGAGTTTCAGTTCACCACCTCTGGGGCTGAACGAATTAAGAACCGGTCAACTTTCTCATATCTTGGGAAGGATGACAGACTGACGGCCGACGGCAGCGTCCTTTGCTTGGCGGGTTCGGCCAAAGCAACGTGTTACGACAGGAACACGGCGTCCGACAGGTACGTCTATCTTTGCAAGCATTTTGAAACTGGTATAAATGATCTCGTGACATCTCATAAAGTCATTAAATGCGTTTGGCATTTAGTTAGACTTGAGGGAGTCTATGCACTTACTTATCACTAAGTGCGGTTTTGGGGATCAAGCTAAGACTGAGTGGGTTATGCCACGTTACTTCACGTCGTTCCTTATCAACGGTAACATGCAAATCTGCCCCTAACGATGGGAGAACAGTCTTAGCGATGTCATTTTCGCATATCATGCGGTAAAGAGATCGCTTGCCAATGTTACTCTATTAAATGATAGGTAGAGGATTCATAATCGACTTATGTCCCCTTCAGAGGTCCATATTTTGAACGCTATAGCGGCTCAATCAAAATATTAAGCACTCAAACACGCGTTCATATGAGGCGTCTGGCTCATAACCAGTAACCAACTGGTGCGCATTTAGTGTTTTGAGTGACTATGGGCCTCAGACGGACCAATGCAGCAAAATAGTATGACCCCACACGGAAATATAAATCTTGGTGCGCAAGACCAAGAAGTGCGTGTAACCATTTGCAATCGCATCATCAAACTTTCCGTGAATCCATTTGGGTCTGAACATAATCGACAGGATGTTCAATTTCAATTTCCAAACTCAAGTAATTCAAATCGAAATTTCGATTCTTACTCTTCGGAATTATCAAGTCGACTAGACTTTTCAGGATAATCCGGATCATGAGCCATCAACTTAATGATAGGGCTAAAAGTTTGGGAAGTGCTGCATTTATGTGGACAACATTAAAATGTGACCATATTGTCGATGCATCAACCATAACCATTTATATTTATAGTCCGTCTTATGGTTGGATAAGTCCACAATAACTCCTTCAATTCTTTACAAGAATTCTATGAGTTCATTTCGTGATCTTTACACATATTAGTCTTTCAAAGTGAGCATTAGTGGCATGAATTTCGGATTAATCACGAAATATATCCTCAAAAAGAATCCACATGCGATGCGATTATAAATCAAACATCGTCTTTTGACCCGGGAATATCTCATCCGGTCAATGCCATAATATCAAAATGCTCTTAGCACTCGACGACGGGCAAATGATAGTATAAACAATCATGTCTTAGCATCTAAATCATTTATCATTTCGACGACAGGCGAAATGATAAGGTAACTTTAAATGCTTTTAAAAATTGTGGTAGAAACCACTTGAAAGACATTTCAACCCCTCTAAAATACGCTTTTGATCGTATTGAATAGAGGCTATGTAAAGTAATTTTAATTCTTTCATGAGTTATTACCAGATAAACACTGGTTTTCTCGAATATTTTATAACTCAACAAGGTACGGCAGGACCTACATGAGTATAAGACCTCATATTTGACAAATCAATTTGGTTTTACCAAACATTTTGATTTGGAACGACAAGTCCAGAATCGTTGTCAGTGAGTACTATTTTAGGCAAATAGTTGGTGAAATTATGTGGTACACTGTTACCCACTCACCCACAAGTATTGCCTAAAATTTCATAATTTAAAGTTTGGTCACATTTGTCAAAGAAATTTGCTCAAAACACTTTAAATTATTTCGAGAAATTTCGTAAATAGGCAAACCATAATCCAAAAGTATGTCCAAATGGAAAAATCATAATCCAAATGGAAAAACATAATCCAGATGAGCGAAAAAATGGCTCAATGTTTTATCAAAATCAATAAAGAAAGGTATCAAACTCATTTGAGCCATAAAATCGGGGGTCACAAGAGTTTCCTTTCAATTAGCTTTAACCATATTAGCATCGGTTTTTTCACCTTTATAATAGTTTTGAACTATTTAAGGAGAAACCGTGCATGACCTTTGTCTTTATAGCATAGAGTTGGCTCCTTAAGGATTATCTCTTGCTTTGTGACAACGAACCATATTGTTCGTTTCAATTACTGTCCTGGAGCCACATGTTTTTGATTTTGACGATTGTCTAAAATCTCGCTTGGCTAGGCGATTCATCGGGATCCCGACAGTTCGAGAAAAATAACACTTGTCTCAGTTCTCGATTCATGGAAAAAAAAATACACGAAGAGCATTAATATCAGGCAAACAATTCGCCATTGATCCAATAAGATTAAAACTACTCACCGGGGTAATTTTCTTATCCAATAACAGATGGGCGATAAAGGAACATAGTGAATATAAATTCACGATACTGCTTATGGAATACAATTTCCAAGTTAGTATTTTGGTGAATAATTGCTCCAATATGTCAATTTCAGACATTTGTTCACCATAGACGTCATCACGTCTCAAATGTGGCGGCGGAATAAAATCAACGCATTAGCATTAATCCTGATGGTAACAACAAACTCGTGTTTTACTCATCAAGGATGGCATACAAAAAAAAAATTTGGGCATCACATTTTCACACATCAGGGTGACTAACATGTGGTGACGGAATTAAAATCAACGTTTAAACAGTCATTTCGCAAGTATGTTTTACGATTTTTCTCATCATAGATGGCATCCAACATGTGTTGGGAGTTCTGGATTATTTATCATATAAAACGACTGGTTTATATGTTTATGGTTTGCACAAGCATAAACGTTTTTTTCGAAACGACAGGTTCGAAAATATTAGTTTTGCTTCTCATGTGAATCGGTTCTCATTGATCGAACGACGGGTCGATACAGAGACACCAATTCGGCGAAACATACATCACTATATAAACACACTCGGGGAAATTATTATTTAGTCAACCCCTTTCGGTAGCTCTACTTGAAAAACGACCAGGAAAGACGGTGAGGGTGGAGGGCACGAATGCCACTTAAAACCCGACCTCATTAGGATATCGACTTCCGCCTATATCTTTCCTAGACATCGTATCCAAATAGGTGAGCCTATTTAGGGAAGATTCATAATTTTTCCAACTTAAATGTGAATATATATGATTTCGCAATTCTACCATTCATGACAATAAATAACAGGTATATATATTCTAGATAACCACATATATATACAAGGCAGTATAAAATATATTCATGATATATATCTAATCATGCAGTAGATTTGGTGATAAACTAAATCAATTCAGGATTATCAATCACACAAATTATATCATACCAAATCAAATCAAATCAATTAGATCAAATCAAACAATTAACTGTCATATGGTATATTTATATCTATGGTAATATCAAAAGATATGTTGATTATACTAACAAGATATCAATCAATTATCTACGGTTTATTGCCATATAAGTAATTCTATACATGTTAGTTTTAACATGCAAGCAAGCAATATATTTTTAATTACCAATTAATTCTATATATGGTAATTTTTAACATGCAAAGTGGTTAAATATACATGAAAACATATAAATATATTCAATTAACATGCAATTTTTATTCACTTGCCTTTTTAATAAATATATATATGCATGTGGATGAATATTTAGACCGAATATTGACTTTTATAACACATATATACTGTTTTTATACATGTAATATACTACAGGGACTATCCGTGTAATTTCAGCAAACTATATATCTATTTACAACATTATTACTGCTTCAGTCCATAATTTCAGACAAGTTTCAGGTTAGTCCTTTAGTAATTAACATGTACAGTCAATAGTTTCAGCGAATTACAAAACAGTCCTACTGTTTTCAGTTTTTTTTACAGATTTAATCCCACAGATTAATACATGTTATACAGTAAAAAAATCTATCACGCATAGTTTTTTTTTCTTCAACAAATACATGCAATTTGGGTTATTTTGTTACGATCATATATAGTTATCCATACAAGTAACAAAATCTAAGACACATGGATTATATACTACGGGATATTTATCATGCTTTATTTATCCATAAAATAATACGTGCGATCACATATATGGAATAAATTAAGTTTTGAATTCGGTACCTTACGCACGTTATGTTGGTGAAGGTCGATATAGCAAAACCCTAAAAACCCGGATAAACCTCAAGGTTTATAAATACCCAACATCCGTGCGTTTACCAAAAATCTCCAATATCCGCGACCGTATATCCTATTCTCCACGAGCAAAGTGCTGATAACGTGTTGTGTGACATATTAGCTCGTTATAGATATATATAAAGATATGTATAAATATAGAGAGAGGTATGAGAAACAACAGACGAAGTGTTTATTCATTAATATGATTGTACAGAGAGAGTCCCCTGACCCTCTTTATATAATAGAGGGTAGGGTTACATATTGTTGAACCATGGGGTTCAATAATTGATTTTGATTATAACTTTGATTATGTTTTTAATGATTTTACGATTTCTCTATTTCGATGATATAATGCTTATTTTTTTCCAAAAAGAGAATTTGTATATTTCAGAATTCCAGAAAGATAGAGCTCGGAAAAACGAAGCCATAGGTTCAAGCGGAACCAAATTCGGAGCTAAAACGAAGGAGTTATGAGCATTCGAAGATTTACGGGACCAGGATTACAGTCGACCGATCGACTGGACAAAAACGACCGATCGTTTTTGATCCAATTTCTTCCAGTGAGTCCAGTATAAAAACGACCGATCGTTTTCAGAAAACGACCGATCGTTTTCTGTAAAACGACCGATCGACTATAGAAAACGACCGATCGTTTTCTGCAGTTTTCGAAAACAGCTTTTCAGCTTTTTCTGGAAAATGGCTGTTAAAACCCTCAACAACTTCCAACGGTCATAATACAGAAAAACAGACTGTGTGATCATATATACCTCCCAAATCTTTCTTCAAAAACCCCAATCAATCATCCAAATACCTCTTTCAATAAAAACCCAATTTATCACCATTTTGGTGAAAATATTCGAAAAAGAGGAAATCAAAGAAGAAAGCGACTCAAGCTCGATCAACAACCAAGACTCACCAATTAGCTTATTTAGAAGCAAATAGAATAGTGAGTGTAGTTACATTTTTGTAACAAAATTGTATCGAGTGTTTTATAAACTCAATTGTGAGCGAGTGAACGGGTAGAGGCTTTGTAAGCAAGTGAAGCTTAAAAGCTCTAGGTTTTTCATTCGGGTACTCATAAATTGAGGGGGAGTCATAGACTCGTAGACGTGTTCTCTTGCACTTGTATCAAGAGTAGGAACCCCGGGTAGAGGGTGAGCCAATCGGTCGATTGAGCTCGATAGGGTTTGTAAAATCCGAAAGAAGAATTATAATGAATTACTCGGTAGTACCGAGGAGAGGACGTAGGCCGTTTGCCGAACCTCTATAAATCTTGGTGTCATCTTCTTTCCCTAAACTTTTACTTTCCGCAACTTTATTATTGCTTATATTCTTGCTTGCGTTTATGATTTCTAGCATTTCATTAAGTATATTAAATGCTTAAGTTTAGAATTTGCATAAGTTGGGTGTTAGTTGTTTAGAATTTTTAATTAGGCGAAAATCGCCATAAACCTTATTCACCCCCCCCCCCTCTAAGGTTAGCACACGGGCCAACAATTGGTATCAGAGCCGAGGCTCTTGCATATAGGAATCTAACGATTCTAGAGTTAAGATCCCGATGGCTAACATACTAAATTTCGCATCCGGCATGGCTTCATCACCCAATACACCACCATATTTTGATGGAATAAATTTTTCATATTGGAAGAATAGGATGAGCATGTTTTTACAAAGCTCTAATGTTAGGCTTTGGATGACCATTAAAGTAGGATATTCTGCACCTACATCCGAAAATAGCGAGAACCCAATCCCCGTAGAGGACCTAGATAACGCTCAACTAGAAGCCTACTCTACGAACGCCAAAGCGATGTATGCTATTGTTTGTGTCGTTTCTCCTAACGAGTACAACAAAATTTCCGCTTGTAAAACCGCAAAGGGTATGTGGGATAAGTTAGTAGTTATGCACGAGGGAACTAACCAAGTTAAGGATTGCAAACTCCAACTTTTAGTTCATGACTACGAACTCTTTAAGATGAGCGAGGGAGAAACTATTTCCGATATGCTTGCTAGATTTACAACTATTACTAATGGATTAACATCTCTTGGTAAGTGTTTGTCTTGTAAGGAAATGGTTTCTAAGGTGATTCGGAGCTTACCGAAGGAATGGGAACCAAAGGTCACCGCAATTCAAGAGGCGCACGACATGAATACCTACTCTCTTGATGCTTTGACGGGTTCACTCATTACACACGAGATCACCCTCAATAGTCACAAGCCAATCTCAAAAAGGAGGGAGATAGCTTTCAAAGGAACGACTTGTGACGAAAGCAATGAGCTATCCGATGACGACGAAAATTCTAGGCAAATCATTCGAATCGTCAAGGAAGTCCTAAAGCTAAAGGACCAACGCAAACACAAAGGTAAATCGTCAAATAATTCAATTTATTCTAACGATTTTGTTTGCTATACATGTGGCAAGGAAGGACACATGGCGAGAGATTGCGTCATAAATCGCAAGAGCAAAAGCAAGAAGAAGATATCCGCTTCAAGCTCTAGCGATAGCTCCGACCAAGATGAAGTCGCTCACCTTGGGTGCTATATGGCCATGGAAGAAAGCCATGAACAAAACCTCTCTTCTTCAAGCGAAAGTGAAAGCGAAGCCGATGAGGTAAATGATCTTTCTTATGATGAATTACTTCATATGTGCAATGTTTATTCAAAAAAATTTCCTAAGCTTGTCGAAAAGGTCGACTCTCTTAAAAGGATAAATTCTTCTCTCAATGAAGAAATAAGATCCTTAAAAAGAGATAAAATTGAAAATGAGTCTATTCCGACTTCGTCATTTTCTCTTCATGATGTAGATGACGAAAAGGAAGACTTAAAGGATAAAAACGAGTTTTTAAAAACCGAAAATGACTCTTTGAAAAATAAAAACGATGAGCTTGTCATTGCGGTAAAGAAACTCGAGTTAACAATCTCAAGGTTTTCCAAAGGGAAAACCGTGTTGGACGAAATTTTGAGTTGTCAAAAAGATGTTAATGACAAAAGCGGTTTGGGTTTCGATTCCAACTTTATTGACTCAAGCACAACCCGCTTTGTTAAATCTTCTAGCTTGTCTACAACTCCTATTCCGCCTATACAAAAGGTTGTTTTTACACAAGGGAGTACTTCAAGAGTTTTGCCGAACTCTTGTAAATATAGAAGAGGTTTAGGTTTTCAAACCAAAACCGCTCATCATACTTCTAAAACTTCCTACAAAAAGTCGCATAGTTCTCGTTATTCGAAAAAATCTATGCATTGCATTCATTGTAGTAGAAGTGAGCATAATTCTTCTAAATGCCCAAATCGCTTTCATGTTAGTAGAAGCGATTTGAAATGGGTAGTAAAGACCCGAGCCACTAACAATGTCGGACCTAAAAGAAATTGGGTACAAAAAGACAAATCTTGTGTTGTAGGTATCTCCATCCAAAAGGAGAAAATCGACAAGTGGTTGGCAAAACCGACAAAAGGTATCTCCATCCAAAAGGAGAAAATCAACAAGTGGTTGACAACGCCGACAAAAGCCGTGGAAGTCAAGAAGATCGACTCCACCGTCAAGAATGAGGCGCTGTTAATCGACAAAGGTGGAAGGCATACCAACAAGTGGTACCACCTATTTGGACTTGGCAACGCTCAATGCAAATGCCATTAGCGAGCGGACTCGACCTCACATCACATATGCGGTATACTCTAATCCTTAGTATTTACTTATATGTTATTAGTTGGGTCGGGTATATGCATCATACTATCATTTTTCATGTTTTGGTTTTTCTTTAAAAACCCTTCACATAACCCCATATTTTTTATTATTGATTGCATTTTGATAATGCCAAAGGGGGAGAAAAATGAGATTTAGAGAAATCTGTTTTCTTAAAATGGAGGAGATATAGTTATACTTGTAAAATCATCATTATTTTGTCATAATCAAAATGGGGGAGATTGTTGAACCATTGGGTTCAATAATTGATTTTGATTATAACTTTGATTATGTTTTTAATGATTTTACGATTTCTCTATTTCGATGATATAATGCTTGTTTTTTTCCAAAAAGGGAATTTGTATATTTCAGAATGCCAGAAAGATAGAGCTCGGAAAAACGAAGCCATAGGTTCAAGCGGAACCAAATTCGGAGCTAAAACGAAGGAGTTATGAGCATTCGAAGATTTACGGGACCAGGATTACAGTCGACCGATAGACTGGACAAAAACGACCGATCGTTTTTGATCCAATTTCTTCCAGTGAGTCCAGTATAAAAACGACCGATCGTTTTCAGAAAACGACCGATCGTTTTCAGAAAACGACCGATCGTTTTCTGTAAAACGACCGATCGACTGTAGAAAACGACCGATCGTTTTCTGCAGTTTTCGAAAACAGCTTTTCAGCTTTTTCTGGAAAATGGCTGTTAAAACCCTCAACAACTTCCAACGGTCATAATACATAAAAACAGACTGTGTGACCATATATACCTCCCAAATCTTTCTTCAAAAACCCCAATCAATCATCCAAATACCTCTTTCAATAAAAACCCAATTTATCACCATTTTGGTGAAAATATTCGAAAAAGAGGAAATCAAAGAAGAAAGCGACTCAAGCTCGATCAACAACCAAGACTCACCAATTAGCTTATTTAGAAGCAAATAGAATAGTGAGTGTAGTTACATTTTTGTAACAAAATTGTATCGAGTGTTTTATAAACTCAATTGTGAGCGAGTGAACGGGTAGAGGCTTTGTAAGCAAGTGAAGCTTAAAAGCTCTAGGTTTTTCATTCGGGTACTCATAAATTGAGGGGGAGTCGTAGACTCGTAGACGTGTTCTCTTGCACTTGTATCAAGAGTAGGAACCCCGGGTAGAGGGTGAGCCAATCGGTCGATTGAGCTCGATAGGGTTTGTAAAATCCGAAAGAAGAATTATAGTGAATTACTCGGTAGTACCGAGGAGAGGACGTAGGCCGTTTGCCGAACCTCTATAAATCTTGGTGTCATCTTCTTTCCCTAAACTTTTACTTTCCGCAATTTTATTATTGCTTATATTCTTGCTTGCGTTTATGATTTCTAGCATTTCATTAAGTATATTAAACGCTTAAGTTTAGAATTTGCATAAGTTGGGTGTTAATTGTTTAGAATTTTAAATTAGGCGAAAATCGCCATAAACCTTATTCACCCCCCCCCCTCTAAGGTTAGCACACGGGCCAACACATATGCTAGTAAAGTCCAAGATAGGTCCAATAATATCCTACAACATGAATTAATTTGTTTTTTTTGATATATTAATTACTATAGGGGGAATTTGTGACATGTTATTTACTATAACAGTGAATATGTGACATGTTATTAACTATATGGGCTAATTGTGACATGTTATATAATAAATGGGCTAATTGTGACATGTTATATAATAAAGAGGTCAGTCCAGTATTTACGCTACCAGTCCACTGTATTCTATTTGAAAAACTTGCTATTTATGCTAACAGTTCAATAATTTCATGTTTTTTGCGTTTTTAGTCTCAATAACGCGAATTTAGCGTTTTTTCATACAAATAGTGGTTTATCGATACATTTTTTCCAAAAAACGCTATTTCGTGTAAAATAGTGCGATTTTTAAAACATGGCAAAAAATGATCATCAAAGCTAAGTCAAATTTGAACACAAATGAGATAACACCTATCTAAACACAATTTTTAGAGTTTTTATCATCTCGATTATTCAATCAGCTACGTGAGTTTTTATCTTTCCATCTCTATATCTTTCTTAACTACCAATGGCTTCCAAAGTTACAGTTTTGAAGGTTTTACCGGAAGAAATTGTTCTTCAAATCCTAGTTCGATTACCGGTCATATCTATTTTCAAGTTCAGATCCGTATGTAAATTATGGTACAACTTGTTATCAACAAACTACTTCACCCAACTCTACAATCAAATCTCGATAAGAAATCCTAAGGTGATAATTGAGATCACTGATTATTTGTACAATTTGAAACCTTATTTATTTTGTGTTGGTAGTTTTGATGACGTTTCTGATATTAATTTGGATTTTATTAAAGATAAGGTGAATATTGCAGCATCGAGCAATGGATGGTTGTTCTGTTCTAGCATATTTAATACGGGTGTGGATTATGTTTGTAACCCCACAACTAAGCAGTTTAAGGTACTACCAAAGATAAATGAAGAACTCCTTACTAATTTTCCTAACCGCCATGGCGTCAAAGGCGCTAGATTTGTTGGGTTAGTGTGCGATTTATTCAACCGGAAGTTCAATGTGGTTCTTGCGGGCTATTCCTTTTCAGTGGAAGAGTATAAACGGACATTCGTATCTATAGTGTATGATTCAGAAACGGATGAGTGGAATTATTTTAGTTACTTACGAGATGATTATTCTGCCCACATGAAATTTAACGACACTGTATTTCAAGGCCAATATTGCATGTTAAACGGAAAGTTGATTTGGTTTTCGATGGGTCGTCATAATATAGTATTTCACGATTTAAAGCTAACTACTTTGACTTCTATTAAGTCGCCAGTTGTAGTCCAGGCTGAGAAAGGTAATCAGGTGTATTTGTTAGAATTTGATGGGTTTTTGTCCGTGGCAGAGATTGCGAATGCTTTCTTGACTATTTGGGTGTTAAAAGATAAAGATGTCGAAAACTGGGAGGTGATAGAGAAACTGAGCATACGGCATATTAGAAAGATCATACCGCATATTTATCGGATTGGCCTAAGTGGTAATTATTTATTTTTTGCTACTGCGAGAAAGCTTGTGATGTATAACCGAAGAACTAAAGCGTGGACAACTTTGTTTTCTGGGAACAACCTCTTGTTGGGGTGTACGACTCCTTTTCTGACCACATTATTCTCAATTATCGACTGAAGTAGACCATCATTTATTGTTTAAACTTTTTTTCCCCATTATTCACGAATTTTTTAAGTATATATCAAAGAACACTATGCCTTATTTTTGGTTTTCCTATGATGAAAGAGTAGTTATTCTTAAAAATTCTTGCTTTGAATTTGGTTAACGTGCAATTATTTTCCATCTACGTCGAATGGAGACAAATGCTGTGCATGTTTTATTAATAAGCTAGGATCTTTCTATGTGCGTTTTTAAATGGGTGTGCGACTATATATGCTCTGTTGATAAGTTGCATTTAATTTATTTTTGTATGCTTCGTATTATCCTACTCAAATGAGTGCATGAGATTGAACTAGAAATGCAGTGGCCATACAAATACTATGTTTGGTACATATTTTGTGGGTGATATATATCATCTTTATTTGCATAATCTCAATACGAAAGATCCTAGATGTACTAATATAAGCGTTATCATTATTTTGTAAGCCTAATTTTAAGTACTTTTGCACAATCCAGACTTTTATTAATTATTAGTGGCCATCTATGTAGCACGTACGCATGCCTTTATTACTTATTAGAAAAAGAAAAAAAAACGAAGCTCGGAAACAAGGTTGAAAAGTTACATACAAGGGAACACGGAGAGGGATGTTCATGGAAAAGTTACAGTAGTTGAGCTAGGGTCATTCTCTCAAGCATACGTAACAGCTTAGTTTCTCATTTTACTGATATGGTGTGAAAGAATTTCCGTTACTCGATTGGCTTCAACCCAGTCTATGGTTACGATTCTACCATATGTGTCTTTTTTCATTCTGTTGAAAATTGATTTTACGGTATAGACGCGGATGACCAACCCCTCTATGCCCTGCGGTAATGATTCCTCTGGAATTACGACCTTTGCTCCTGAATTCAAACAACTCCAAAGTTCCATTTCTTATTATTTTATTTCATTTTTTTATTACTTTGACTACTTTTTCTTTATTTTTGTAATAACAAATAGATATAGAATATAAAAAAACAAAAAACCAAACTCTGGACTCTTGGACAACATATTTTTATGTTATGATTTTGGTGCTTTTAGTAAACCGTCTATATCAAAATGACTTCAATCAAAAAAAACTTATTTTTTTAGTTATTTAATCTTTTCATAATTTAATCCCATCATGAAGTTAACACTCTAGTTTCATGCATGATTTGTTTAATTAGGATCCTATTTATTTTGATTAGGCATTGACCCAGCTGCTTTTTGAGTTATCTCTTGGGAAATTCGGATTTGATTTGAATCAGACTATTGGATCAGATTGAACTAGACCGCATTTGATTTCAATTTTCAAATGGATCTTATCCCTCTCCAGTGTACTTGATGTTTTTACTTTCATTCAATTAGTCAAAACTTTCTTGCATTTCATGAAAAGTATTACACAAAACATTAGAATTGATGTAAATCCACACTTAAAGTTAACAGGTCTCATTTTGTGAGGTCATTGAGTTAGACGGTACAATGTTCAGTCAACTTCACAACCATTAGATTAAAAAATGAAGTGTTATATGATACATTTTCAATAACTAATTTAATTTTTTATTTTTTATCATATATTAAACAAATTCAGATTTAATAAATTAAAAATAAATTTTACAACACAATAAAAACTCAAATAAAAATATATAAACCTAGTGGATACTATACTAAATTTAATTATTAATCAAAATTTAAAAAAAAATAACAATTGAATATTTATTTTTGAAAACGGGATTTTGTGCAGTTCAATTGATTGACGACACAAAAGAAAAACTCGTTAATAACTATCTTAAACAACAGTTTTAAAAGTTGGTTAAAAGCAAAATAGCGCATTTGGGCAATTGGTCGACCGCATGAATCATTTCCACCTTATTATGGTCACAACGTTCCATCAGATCAGCTATTTTTACATGTGAATCAGAAAATGAACCATGAATAATAATAAAAAAAATCTGTTTAAAAGCTTACAGAACAAACCTTTTCTAGTCGAATTAAGCAAAGCAATCTGATATGGTCTGACTCAACGGATCCATGTATTTTCAAAACCTGTCGCTTAATTGCCTTTTGTTTAAGATTCTTAAAATCAAGATTTCTTTTTAAAAGTTTGCCACAATAAACTTCTCTGGTGGACTCTAATAATTTGCAATTTTATATCTATATTGTAAGGATCTTCGTACTAGTTTTATGGTTGCTTTAATGGTAATTAGTCTATTGATAGATACGAACTGTTTGTTTAAAACGATTAAACAATTGTTAAACTAACAAAAGATGAAACTTGAAGACTTTTATCTATCAATCTAGGCTAATTGTTTAAGACTTTTATACAAATTGAGCAATTTTAATCAGTGATATCTCAAGTAACATGGGACCAATATGTTCCTAAATGCCGTGTTCTACGCTCACAGCTTCAATTTAGCATACATATACATAACTTCAATCAATCGCTAAATTCAACAGGCTGTACACAGTGGTGGAGCCCTATCTACTTGGATTTTAAAAATTCAATATATAGAGGATAAATCACTTTTTTTCTTTGCTAAAAAAAATCATACTCTAAAAAAAATATTTTTCAAAAATATACGGGTTGTATCCCCTGTCAGCCCCCACCTATCTATTTCCATATACATTATTGACCTTTGATGCAATTGACTCCCTAGAAAGGGGGAAAGGGTGGAGGACAGCTAGTTATAGGAGTAAAAAAATGCTAAATATGAACCGTTTATAAAATTAATCTCAGCCTTTAATTTTAACCGGAAGGAAAACTAAATTAAAAGTTATTAACTCACAACAGTACATAACTTGTTATTTGGGGAAAGGAGAGCTGGAGAGCATATGCTCTATATATCTAAGGCCCTGTTTGTTTACGTCTTTTGGAGCACAGGGACTAACAAACCCAGTGAGACTATGGTGTTAATAGAAAAGATGGTGGGATAGATTTTCCAAAAACCAACCCCTCCTGGTATTATAAAAGACTCTAATTCATGTATTTTGTAGTCTGGTCTTCTCTATTAGTCCAATCCAAATAAAAACAATACAATCATCTTTTATGGGTCCTCCTTCTTTGTTAGTCCAATCCCAAGTGCATAAACATGTAAACAAATAAGGCCTAAAAGTATTCCAAATACACTATTCAATTTTTCTCTTTATCTATACATGTAGATAAGTGGAGAAATTTGATTACTTATCAGACTATTTACATTTCTCTCTATCTTCAAAAAATTTAAAAATATTGAGATATATAAATTTTCTATTCACATGTAGAGAATCAATCTGAATATATATACATTTTTTTATTCGCTCAACTAGCAAATTAAAAATAAGTTCACGTTCTTTTATCTCTCATTTTTTCATTTTTGTTTCTCTATCTAGACATATAGTATCTTTTTTTTCTGTAAAAACTTTCTCTCTCTCTTTTGTGTGATCTCCTCATTCTCTCCATTAAAGATAAAAATTCTCATCCGCCCTACATCTCGTTTCTACAAACAATCATAACATGTGTTATTAGATTTTTAAAACCCTAATTTGATCATAGATATTTTGACCATTTGTCTTTATATAATCAAAACGTAAATTTTTGTTAGAAGTTACTAATCTGTGGAGTTTTATATGTTTTCATCTTTAAGATGATGATTTTATTTTTCGCGTTATGTTTTTTTTATTATATTTTGGTGATAATTTTAAAATAAAACACTTTTTTTGTTATCATAAAGTGAAGGTTATAAATGAATCTAACATGTTTAAGTTTGTTATTTGAATGGTTAATTAGAGAAAAAATGTTTAAGATAGAAAAAAAAAATATTTTTTTTTATATCTATATATCAAATTTATATAGTATTGTTGTGCGTCATATGAAAAAAATAGATATACAGAATTCATAAAATTTGTATATAGTTATATCTAAAGAGAAAATTAAAAGAGACTATTGAGAATACTTTAATATATTGATACATCGATACATATACAATACACACGCATATACATATATACACACATATATACATATATATATATATATATATATATATATATATTATATTTATAAAATATTTTGTAGAAAATAAATAATACTAATAATGTGTTAAAGTATAAGGAATTGAGGATTGGTATATTAACTAAGATTAGATTCAAACATATATGGAATTAAAATTGACTGAGGGGCATTGTTTGAAAATCCATTTTCAGCCATAGATTCAAACTAAAATGATAATGTTAGAGAGAGAGAGAGACTGTAGGTTGAGTTTTTTCAGTTTTAAATTTTGGTAAGAGATCAACCGGAGATTTTGTTCTCACTTTTCTATCCTAATTAATATTTAAAACTGATCTCTAATCTCTCATCCAACGCCCATGTTTAGCTGTTTTTATAGTGTTAGAGCAGTCGTACCAGTTTTCTTATAATTTTTAATTATCATCACTTTTATATTTTTAATCTAACAGTTTAACTTTATACATTTTTCAGCTTATCTATCAAATTTCTTATCATAACTGAATATTACTATATTTTAATATACTTCTATCAATTTTTTTCAACCCAAATTAATTTAATAGAACAACCACATTAAATAACTTACAAGTTTTCTCGTATTTAAAGAAAAAATTACACTTTTATAACTTATAAGTAAACGTTTTGTTTTATACAAATTATGAGCTTTTTTTATCAATTTCTCTATCAAAACTATACACCTCATCTTTTTGTTATTTTATCAATTTATATGTGAAAATTATAAATAAATAAGAAAGAACAAGAGAAAAGCAAGATAAATAAATTATTATTTTAATTATAAGGGAACATTTTCATCTCTTATATTTGAGTGATATTTGAGTTCGTATAAATTTAAGCTAATGGTTAAGTAAACTGATGTGTGTACAATTTTAAAATAATTTACTTATATTTAAGATAAATGAGTCATATAACTTAGTATTACTAAATTAGAGCCCTAATTAATTAGACAGTGATGGCATGGTATTTTAAGATAGCCAATTTAATTATGAGGGTCTAATCAATCATTTACAATGTTAGATAGAGATGGTGTATTAAGTATTTGAATTAGGAATCTTCGATTATTAGTTTTAATTTAAGATAGACCTTGAAAGCCAATAAATGATTATCAAGAGGACACCCTATTAATGATCACTCATTAGTTTATCAAAACCAATCCTGAGGCCACACATGCTATGTCCCTGTGTTTGCATAAAAAATGACGATCTTTCAATACTAAATTATTTTCCGGAGATACTTGAATATTCATGTAAAGGAGGATACGGGTTCTTGTTTTTTTTGGAATATATTGTTTGGTAAATTATTAAATACAATGAACAAAAACTTAAAACAGCAAGATGAAGAGAAATGGAATGAGACTGAAAGGAGAGGCCAATTCATGTACAAGCTCCCTTGCCACTATAAGAAATTGCTAGCATATTGCTAAACTTGTGGTAAACTAGATGGTGTTATAAACAGTAGCGAAACTCAAATAAAGTACGAAAATACTAGAAATAAGCATCATTTTATCGATGTCGAAATTACAATTGACTTCTAGGGTTAGCAATGTCTTATAAATATTTCGCGATGAGCACACTTGACATTATGTCAAGTACATTTAATTTAATTTAAACAATCAAACAATCACTTAGAAAAAGTCACTCATTTAATTGATAAGTTGATATTGTTTAATCTTTACTATATTTATAACTTTATTCACAAATAAGGGGTTATTTTATTTGAAAACAATTATAGATAGTATTCATGAAAACTACCGAAATAAATTATTATGATTTGATTACCTGCAAGCTATTGAAACACTGTCACTTTAAAAAATCGGAAACTGTTTTTATTTATTGAAAATCATAAGAAACAAATAGATACATTTGGGAGATCGAAATTTGCAACATGTGGTTAAATCTCTAATGATGAAAGTAAACTATAAATCTAAATTCCAAAAAAAAAAACCTTATAATACTATACATATACAGTATAGTAACAAAAGTAGCTGACAAATTGTTACTAAATTTTGACGACACTAAGTTATCATGAGTTTATCAGCAGAGATTTTGATGGCATCGTTAATTTTTTTTTGTAGTGCGTAGTCTACGACTCGTACATATGAAATTCTACACTTTACGGTGTGAGAGTGCACACACGCAGAAAAGCATGTTAACTAGTGCAATTTATAAGTATGCTTGTTCACAAAAAGAAATTGAATTTTATTAATTGGTAGAAAACAATGTTTATATATAAAAATTGTGTGTTTTGGTATATGTATATATAGTTCTACGATGTCAGCTCTTTTTTTACCTTTTGCTTATTATGATGTCCGGATTATCGGTGTCTCGACTATTTATCATGAAATGCTCGAATCCACCAAAATGAACGCACTCTTCGTCATTGCTATTTAAAATTATGAATTATTAGATCAAATGATGATGTATGATCAATTTTATTCAAACTAAGAACACATCAATAATTGATTTGGCGATTATGCTTCAAACTAAATCTAGCTTACCCATTAGGTGTAGTTCTATCCAGACCTGGATAGAACCAATAATAATGTGACATTAGCAAGAAACCATTTCGTTATAAAATTAGTATAATTTTGCCAAAAACTAATGGCATTGCATCATTTAGATAGCAACTACTACCATTTCATTATAACGTTTCTATGATGTCATTAGGATAACGTAAAAAAGTGAGTTACAGCATTTCATTAGGATAACATAAAAAAGTGAGTTACAGCATTTAGATAGCAACTACTACCATTTCATTATGATGCAATTACAGCTTTGCTTTCAGGAAAATGTCCATCACCAAGAAGTTCACTTAATATATGGGAACGTCATGGTTGAAAATTATATATCTATATAAATATATATATATATATAAATGCTTCTTTTTTCAATTTTCGAAATTACATGATAAGAGTTCTGTTCAGATCAGGAAATATGAAATCATATCGGAGTATACATAATATTTTCGTCTCATGTAATTAGTACTAAGTAATAAGGGGATTGTCCAAAAAGAATTAATATTGAAAAATAAAAAAGGAAGACGGTACGAACAAATACAGATACGAGATTTAACCTCTGGGTCCTACTTTAAATGTGTAGTATATTTATTATATATTTGCATGCTCAACTCTTAAGCAAATTAAACCACTGACAAAACTGATAATTGGAAATTCGGAGTGTAAAAATATTGCCTCTATCCTTTTCCTCTAATAATGCATCTGAAACGACAAAACTTAATTTACTTCGAAGAATTTGTATTAGTAAAGTAGTGAGTGACAACATAATTCTAGTACACTAGTGCCAAAACGATAACATTTGTATGCAAAATTGCAACCTTGATATATCCAATCCATATAAGAAAAACAACCTTATATTTTGTCTAAAATTTAATAGTTTTAATAGAAAAATTGCACATTTATGATAAACACTACCATAGGTATGTATATATATATATATATATATATATATCATCACACTAATTATTAAACGAAGAAAAACGCAATCAACTTACAACCATTATTATTACACCACATATTTTATCTCCACCCATGAAGCACACGACCAATAAAATTACAACTAAAAGAACAAACATTACACACGTAACAAACCCTAGTAATTAACTCTATTACAATAATTAAAACACTCCAAAAATCAAAACATAAACATATCTGCACTAGCCAAGATAGGTTCATTAAATTGCATAAGGTTCCACGGATTAAATAAATCTCCACCATTGATCATCCCGTTTTCTATCCCAACCTCGTTCGAGCTCATAAAATTCACAATTTCATTGAGCGAGTTCAACCGGTGTGTCAGCTCATCAACTTGGGCTCTTAACACCAAATTTTCCCCTTCGGCATGAAGGTACATTTGAGTAGCCGCATTTACGTTCACGAGTATAAATTCATTCTCATATCTGAGTTGACTGACCTGCAGCGTAAAGCCAAGACTTGTTAATAGGGATGGCGAATCTACATAAAGAGTTCGTTAAGGAAAAAAGATACATAATTATTTTGAACTGCTTTAGTACAAAAAAAATGGTCATTATAGCTTCCATTTGCTCACCTGAGTTGACAACTCGTCCACGTGCTGTTGTTTTTTCATCCGAGATCGCCTAGCAGATTCCCGGTTCGATATCATTCTTTTCCTTTTTCTCTGATCTGTAATTTGTACCGGATTTGGTTCTGAACCAGAGCTTTGTACCATCTGGCTTGACCCAGATGAAGCTCCACTAATAGATGCCATTGTAGAATTTATATGCGTAGTAAAATTTAATTTAAACAAGTAATAATTTTGTGTGTTTTTAAAGAATTAAAATGGGTAAGATCCAAATTTTAAGGCCAATTAGATTTGGATGATTATATTGTTTCAGTTTGTGAAAAAGTTTAGAACAAGTGAAGTAAAAGACTAGTGGAAAACTCTACTTAGAAATTAGCAACAAAAGAAATTCAGACCCAATATTTTTTATACGTTTAATTGTTTCAGTTCGTGAGAAAATTTAGAACAAGTAAAATAAAAGACTAGTGGAAAATTCTACTTATTTTTTATGGATTTTCAATAAATTTACGAATTTAAAAATTATTGTGTTGATTTGTGGGAGTTCATGAGAAAACGTAGAACCAATAAAGAAAAACGACGGATAAAGATTGGACAAGATGGGTGCGACGACGAAGAGAGGAGTTTATGTAGCAACCGGAGAGGAGAACTTCGCTTAAAACAGGCGACATGGCTGGTGGATTTGATTATACATTGACTAGATTGATGTGAATAGGAAATGTGTATACTTAATGTGAAAGAAAAGAAAGTTATGGGGTTGATTAGCTATTTAGGAAAGATTGGAAGGGTTGAAAAAAATTGGAGGGTAAAGAAAGATGGGGAAGGAAAGGGAAGGGATTTGGGAAAGTATTGATGGCTGGATTTTATAGAAAAATAAAGTGCATTATTGGGAAAAAAATTATATTATACTTTTGGTGATAATAGGAAATGTGTATACTGTACTGGTTAGTAGACAAGTGGGAATTCCCCATTAATTTACTCCATCCATCCAACTAGTTTAAATTTTACTTTATTCAAACACAATTATGTTTAAATTTTGCATAATTTTGGAATTCCCCTTTAGATTACCCCATACATCCAAGTAATTTCGTTTCTCAAACTAATGAAAGAGTGCTATATATGTCATTTAACATGTTTTTTACCTCTCTTGTTTATCTTACAAGTACTTTCAATGATTCCACAACTTACCAGGAAATGTAAATATAATCGCATTCGTTATATATTAAGAGTGAGAGGTAGTAACTAGTACGTAGATCAAAAGTAGGATTATACTTTAATAAGAGTCATAGTGAGTTGTTTCTTAATCAGAAATCTAAATTTTATTGCATATTCACTATTTTGAATCTCTTCCCAATGATCGATTTCAATTGTTGACAATTTGAAGTTATTAAATCTGATTAATCAAAACCTTAAAAATCGATTAATTAGGGGTTGAAGACGTTTTGGGCTCAAATTAAATTACCACGCTAACCCGTTGAATATGATCATCTCATCGGTGTGAGACCGTGGCGAAACAAGGTATCATAGTTTCATAGTATTTTTTCAATTTTTTTACTTTATTAGTAATTCACATGTCCCTAATGGAAGCTCACTTTTGCTGTACTCAGTTACTATCATTACGTAAAAAATTTACATGAATGATGTAGCATCACATGCAAATTAATTAATCATCGATCCATTACTTTCAAAAAACCAAAAATAGTAATATATATGCGGTGTCATGGTATTATATAAAGTTATCTGAAGGAATACTGCTTTTCTCTGATCAACACTTCATTTTCATCTCTTTAGTGGTAAGTTTGATAGTTTATTAGTTTTCGATCATTTCAAAAAATAAACTGTTCATAGAATTTTGAGTAATTTGTTAAATTGGATTGAAAAGAAGTATGATATAATATATAATTAATTAAGCATGAAAGGAAAAGTGAAGTTTGATAGTACTTTATGATCATAATCAAAATCTGTGTAGAAAATTATGATTATTTGTTGAATTGGACATGAATAAGTGCGAAACCAAATACCAATCATACTTAAAGCGTGAAAGGAACTTTGAATGGAAAACTTTCATTATTAATGACATCTGTAGAGAGTTTATATATATGGTTTATATATTTGAGAAGCATTGGATGGGTAGTAATGCGATTATATCTACCCAACCCGATACATCATTTTTGTTTTTTTAATCGTGATCATATACGTCCATATTAAAGCGCAAACTTTTGAATCCTCTAAAGATACTTCGTCTTTCAATTCGACATTGATCATTCGGTGCAAGTACAATATCAAATGGACTAAATCCGAAAACCTTGTTATCAAGTATCCACAGAAGTCTCAAACAAATCTCAAAATGCATGAAAAGGGTGTTTTAAAACCCATTTCATTTTGTGCCTTTCCCTAGCTCAGTCTAATTTGAAATTTTAAACACATTTTGGAGGATTCGCCAATTTTTAGCAGTTTTGAATTTAGGCAAGACAAATTTAGGGATCAACCAGCTATGGCTGTGATTTATTAATATTTGTGATTATTCCTAATACGAAAATACCATTGATGAAGTCTAGTTTGAATAAACAAATCAGAAACGAAATGCTTTAAAGTTACAGCTGCCTCGATCTTGATATAGATGTTGTTAGCTCTCACCATTTCATCGATCTATATGTTACTATGTATGATAAAGTGATAGTTTTTAGGTCTAGACGTGAAAAAACTCTTGCTATAAGGATTTGCAAGAGTTTTTAATTATTAGCTAGAATTCAAGCATGACGCTTGAAGATTATTTTTAGTATAATTAAATTCATATAATTAGTTAGGGGACTAGCTACTTCGTAACCATTCTTTTTGGATTTAGCAATATTGATTGTCACCCTAAAGTATTCCAAGAAAATACTACAATATAATCGTATACGAATTATAAAGATTTCCTTTCCTTTATTAGATTGCTTTTAGAACCTTTTAATTAGGCTACAAGCAAAGGCAGCTTCACATATTTGACTAATCTTTGATGGCTAGCTACAATTGAATACTTCACCCCTAATAGGTTTCACAAAATCTTGAGCTTCTTAACCTTCTTTTAGATGATTCTCCATTTATCCTAAGCATATTCGTCGATGCCACTTCCTTTTCATTTTGTAGGGCAATTGTTTCTTAGTTAGCTTTAACATTTCTTTTCAATTGTTATGCTTCAATGGTAGTAAATCAATAAACATTAAATTAACTAGCAAAACAGGGAAAAGTCATGTTTTTCTAAACTTAAGCTTGTTTCTCACGGGTGTAAATGTTACTCATGATTTGAACGTATTAATTAACTTTAATCTTAAAACAGACTATTATGAAACAAATTATTATTAATTATCCAAACCAAATCATTTATGTTTTCTACGGGTGGGTTCCCAGTTACTCTAATATAGAGTCTTAAGATAATTCTAAGTCTTTTTTGACCTAGTCTCACATAATTTCAATTTATATAAGCAGCCAGCAGGGGAAACTTAATCTTTGTGCATGTGTAACTAATGTAGGACCCATTAACATATTTATAAAATATAATTAAGAGAAAATGTTTGACTTGAAAAAAAGTATATAATGTACATATAAAGCATGTGCATGCATTTTCATGCACAAAAGTTAATAATTTCTTTAACTTTGGTCATCACTCATCAGACTTTTAGAAAAATCTCCACTAAAAAGTACTACTTCTAATATAATAAAGCAATAGTTTGAGTAGACCAATAGCAATTGGAAACTTCGTCAAGTTTTCCTCAAAGCATAGGCCCGTCATCCACCACTGTTTATATATCCACATATCTTAATATCTGGCCTAAGTTTTCAGCAAACAACAAAATCATAAAAGTTCATCTTTTGCCCTTAAAGCTACTTTGTCTTGACCTTGTGACAAAAAAAAGCACATTTGGGCTCCTAAAGCAATAACTTTTATAAAATGTGCGTATGCTTTGCCTGATGAGTTAAATCCACATGGGTATTGCAAAAGGTTTGTGTACTACTACTGACTATGTTTTGGTGCTTCATCAACTTACTAGACCTCCAACGAATTTTTGGAATTGGATAACTTACATCCAGTCATTATAACAAAATATCGAGATGATGACAGAGAATTGATAAAAATGTTCAAACAGTGAATGTTACTACAGTTTAGTAACAAAATAGCAACTAACTAAAATTTAACGATACTTATTTTACGTTTTCAAAACAAATGTGTCGGTTACTATCCTGACATTTTCTTTTATACATATAGTGAGTTGGTTTAGGCCAAACTAATAGACTTTTTATATATACTTTGTCAAGTTGAAGCATATAACACTAAACGTGATTTGTTGAGAATTATCTAATGTTTTTAGTATTGTAACTCAACACCTGCGCCTGCTGCCTGTTACTAAATATACAGATAGATCGAAATTTCCCTTTTTTCCTTTTTACCGCCGATCAATCATGTTTATTGAGAGATAAACTACACATCGTATTTATGAGACAGTCTAAATTGTCTCATTTTCATGCAACTACTAACTATGAAATTTAACAATGATACGAAATGCATATAGAGACTTAAATATATATACACAGATCAAACAAAGTTTGGTTATATATTCTGAAGAAAATAAATGTTCCTCTCAAAAGAAATAAACAAAATTAAGAATGGGAGAATAAATGTGCTATGGCAAATAGTTTTTATAACAATTAGAGGCCAACTTTAAGCCCTTTCCCTCTTAGCAGATGAATTAAGTAATTAACATCAAGATAGAACTGAATTGGTGCGGGCCATTTGCAGATGATATATTTTTAGTGTAAGAGACTAGAGAAGCTATAAACATTAATCTATTAAAATACAAAGAAGACTTTAGGATATTGTCGTTTGAGGTAAAGTCGACGGAAAACGTAATCTATGCGGTGTATTGCGTTTGGTTATAGAAGGCGGGCGGGTCTACTTTTAGTCAAGGTAAATGGTGGCTGATTGGAAAAAAATAATAAATTTCTCAATCTTGAGCCAATGGTTTAAGACAACATATATACTGGAATAAGTACTATCAACTACACAATCCAATTAAGATAGATGAGGTGAAAAAGGTACTATACATTTTATTTTGATTGCTTGCAATCCAAGGTTGAAAGATAGGATTTTTAAGATTGCGGTAAAACAAGTTGTATGAATAAGTTGTGAGCGTAAGGAAACTAAGAAATTGAACAACTTGAAACAATTTTAGCATAAATGTGAATGTTGAGACGGCTACGTAGAAAGATTAAGAAATTAGGAGATTAGAAATGAGAAGATTTGTACTAGATTGGGAGTGGCCTAAATTGAGCTTAACATGAGATAGAACTGGTTGAGATGGCATAGTGGACATGTACATAAGACCTATGATTACCGTTGCGAGGCAAAGTTTACCGTTGACGTCAAAGTTTACCGTTGTGAGGCAAAATCTCATTTTTATTTTAAATAATTTATCCATATTCTTAGTGTTAAGACTGAGTTCGATGATGATGATCTTTTCGTCACACTTTCTTATTAATGGTTCATTTAGTCTTCATTATACTGAGTTGATGATGATGCTGATCTACAGTATTGACTGATATGGACCTTCCACGACCGGGTCTAGGACAAGATGTCTTAATTTAAAGTTTAAACAGCTAAAAGTAGCAATGCTACTCATGTTTGTTTTTGCCGAATAATCTCCCGACTGATAGTTGCACGAACTCTCCTTTATGTTTCTTCTTAGCTTCTTGGTCTGTAATAGGTATCTGGTTCTTGCTACTGTGATTTTTCCCTTTTCATGGTGTGGCTTATGTTCTTCATCAGCATTCAGACTCAATAACTTTGTGGTATTATGATGATTGTGTTTTTATAAATAAAGATGAATTAGATACATCTTCAGTGTTCATGCCAACCGCTTTGGAGTTCATCCATCAACATAAAAAACCGAATCAAAACGATTATTGATCTCCTGTACTCCATAGTTAACTGATGAGAAAACCATATCCCAAAAATTAACAAAAACAAATTATACTATTTTGTGTGTTTAAGTGTACCTGTTTAGTATTATACCAAAGTAGTTCCATCATTCCATGAAAGTATCACTTTTTATATAAATTTTAAGTATCACCAAATAATAATATCTGGTTACAGCCCAGACACTATTAAGTCTATAACAAAATTTTCCTTACAATACTAAAAAGAGTACAGACTTGTGTTTGTTACAGAGTAAGAAAAAAATCCAATAGAGTTCCAATTTTTCTTTACATCTCTCATAAACATATCAAGGAAACCCAATATAGTCTTAAAAAAAAAAGATTCTGTTTTAAACATAGGTGAAGGAGTTGGCATAAGAAAACTCAGGATGATAATGAAGCATTTCCCGCAGCATCATTTCTCGAATCATATTCTCGCCCATATTCTCATCCAAATCATCAAGATTAATCTGAACCTGAGCTGGTGGGTTACGAGTCGGATCATATAACCCCGCCACATATGGATGATAAAGTGCCTCCTCAACTGTGATCCTTTTTGTCGGATCAAAAACAAGCATCCTCTGCAATAGATCGATAGCCATAGGATCTGCATTGGGGTATAAAGACGCGAAATGCACACCACTAGAAAACGGAAGTGTTTTTATAAATTTCCTTGCTTTTTGATTATCAATGAACTCGAGGTCTGCCTCGCGTTGACTACCAAGGACGTTGATTATAAGTTTGAGTTGACTAAGGCATTCGGAGCCCGGGAAAAGAGCTTTTCGGCCGAGGATTTCGGCAAAGATGCATCCGACAGACCAGATGTCAATGGAGCTACCTGCGATGATGAGACCAAACTGATATCAGAAATTGAACAGTAAAACTGGATATGAGTAAATGTAATATAAAAGGAACTGAAACGAAATTTAAGATACAGGTGCCGATTCGAGAAAGGTAGTCTCACAATCCGAGTCTTGAGGGAGACAAGGGCAAAAATATCTTAAATTTTCGTGTGAAGTACAACAATAGTCTCCAACAATGTTTCCAGAAGCAAAAGCATAACTGAAGTGCTTATGCAAGAATTTTGCTAAAGCACAGGCTTTTCTAGTTGAAGAGTGCATAAAAAGCGTAAAGACGTACCTTTTGATCTTTTCATCAAAGTGTCGCGTATAGTATAAGCAAGTTTGAAGGCGCTTTCAACAAGTTATTGAAAATAAATTTCCCTATGCTTTACCAAATTTCCATAATTTAAATTGCAAGACTAATGGCCCCTGGACTTCTTTTAAAGTTTTTATTCAATCCATGTAGTTTCATTTGAAACATTATCAGTCCCCGTTAAATCACTTGAAACATTAATGGTCTCCCAAGTTTACGCAAGTAGTTATAGTCCGCTTTAAATAACACTATTTGTCCCAAGAATAACACTGTTGGTCCCTACGGAAGAGATAAACCGTGTAACTTGCTTAAGCAATGGAGATAACACTTTCGTAATTGAAACTCAAACTATGGGAATAACAAATGTAACTTATTCAAGGATGAGGATCCATAGTGTTGCAACTGAAAGTACTAGGGGAAAATTTTAAAATTTCCCTAAATATGGGGACCATAACAAAATCTATTTTCTTCATACTACTTTATTTTTACTAAAATGATAACATAAGATAGGTGGAAAAAAATGTTACAGCATATATCTATTATAAAAATAAACATAGATAGGAGAAATATAACAGATCTACAGACATAAACAAAAAAGAATTGTATTTGGGTCGCATACCGTAGTTGTCACAGCAGAGGAGAAGCTCCGGTGCACGATACCAACGTGTGACAACATATTCGGTCATAAACTGTCCGTTGTCCTTTGAGGTGCGTGCGAGGCCGAAATCGCATATTTTGAGCTCGCAGTTAGCATTGACGAGGAGGTTTCCGGGTTTTAGGTCGCGGTGCAAAATGTTTGCAGAATGCAAGTATTTTAGTCCCCTCAGCAACTAGAATATGAAAACACGCATTAGTTACAGCCAGAAGTGGGGATATGACTGATTATAGACTAAGAAATCATCCGATCTTGATCTTGAATTTGAATCACTGTTTTAAAAAAGCGCGCTTACATAAACAAATAATAAAAAAGTTACAGATACAAATTATTATGTACATCATGTTTTCTATTTTAGTTTCAAGCCTATGATTTCTATTCTAATTAGGAAACAAAATTAAAAAAAAGGTTAAGTTGTTGCCTAAATTAATAATTTATGTAGATATAGAAAAATATAAATCTGGTTACAAGGAAATGTTCGGAATGGTAACTATCTTTATGAACATGAAGGATTTCTAGCTATGATCCTGAACCCTAGATTCCAGTTAAATATCATGTTTATTTCAATTTTATGATTTGCACTGTGCTATGAACTTATAGTCCTCTGGAATATTCGAACATTAAACCCCAAAAAAGGACTAATCGGTAATTAAAGGAGGGATGAGGCTAGTAGTCCAGAGCACTGTTTTAAAAAGCTCCCTTCAAAGACAAAAGCCTGATTCAAAGCTTGACAAAAGCTCGATCCAAAGCTTTAAAAAACCAGAAAAATCTCGCTTTCCGCTTTTTAAGCCGTTTAAAGCTTACACATTTTACAATTTTAGTGTAGCTCACGCAAAAACTCTTTAGCTAAATTTTTTGCTTTCTAAAACACTGGTCCAGAGTGGAATCATTGTTGTTTAGGACAGTATATCCAATTAGTGACTTTTTACAATTTAATAAATATGTTCCGAACAGTCCCTTAAACTTGGGGCGGGTGAAAGCAACGGCCCCATGACCAGAAGGAAAAATAATACTATACTTGAAAACTTTTTATTTAAAAACATACACATGCAGATTGTAATTGGATGATATGCTGCAAATGGCTGCAGTCTACTGCTATTATTCGATTACTAGGCTAGTAGAATGCCATTATGCAACAATAATAGAGAGTCAACTCTTGAAAGGTTTAGTAAAATATCAATTGGCAGATCATGAATGAGGGTGAGTGTTAAAATAAAATAAAACTTAAATTATTGTGAACGAACTAAATGTCTAATTGTGCAACTTGTCATCCTTAAACCAAATGAGTAAAAGAGTCTCTTGCCAAAGCATGCTTAACAATAACTTGAAAAACAGATATGACCTCTATTGTGATACTAAAGAAAGAGTCTGAAAAATAAAACCAAAAAAACGGAATTGTGAGTTGAGAACAATAAATTTGGTAAAGAGGATAGAATAAACAACTTACGGCAGTACTAAGGGGCATCATTATTCAGAAGGTTAACTTTACATTGTTTAATTTTGAAAACTTGCTAGTGGCTTTTTACTCTTCAGAGATATATGCATCACAACTAATTAGGTAAGTTGGAATTTTATACTTCAGCTTGTAAACAGATAACTTGGCATATTTTAAAATTGAGGAAAAAAGATAGGCTCGTCCGGTTTTTAGCTTCTATTTTGCTCAGGCAAGAAAACCAAAATAACCTGGCTTTTATACTGACCAACGTAAAACAAGCAAAAAAGGAAAATAACTTCAACCCAATCAAGCCCTAAGTTGTCTATTTGGGATGTGGAGATAAATGAAAACTTATCAGCTCAAGCATAAGTCAGAGGATACATAGTCAGAGTTTCTGCCTGATCACATATTCATCTCATACTTGCAACCACTAAACACTGGACGCCTACCAAGTGAAATGCAGGTCCTATTTTGTAACCCTATAAAGTACTTACCGTGTTCAATTATAAGCAGTTACATTTATTACGACAGTGAAATCGAAGATAATCATTAATCATAAACTAAGATTGACAATTTTCAAACGGAAAACACCTAAGTAACTAACTAAGCGGTGTTTCCACATCTGATACTTCCATCAATTCAACACCACTTCAAATTTTGCATGTTGTTATTACACGTCTAGATATGTTAGACAGTTCTTACCTGGAAGAGAAAGTATTTGGAGTGGTCATTTGAAAGAGGTTGAGACGACTTTATGATCTGGTGAAGATCTGTATCCATAAGTTCATAAACCAAATAAACATCCTTAAAACTCGATCGTTGAATAGGCATCATAACATCCTTAAGAGCAATCACATTCTCGTGCCGAATATGCCTTAACAACTTCAACTCTCTTAGAGTCCGCAATGCATCGATTTGGTTCCCAAACACATTAATGATCTTTTTTATTGCGACTTTTTCATTAGTCTCCCTATTAATAGATGAGCAAACCACTCCGTATGCCCCTCTACCTATCGGCTTGATAGGTACGTATTTCGTATCTATCTCAAATAACGTTTGCCACATTGAATAGTAGTGCTTCCCGCGAGGCCTAACCCCGTTTGGCGGCTCCACAAGTGTCGCCATTTCTCCGTAGATTAGCCTAAAATTAAACGAAAAAACTAAGCAATAAGTTTAGTACAAAATCACTATTATGGGAATGGGAATGTTTGACTACAGATTTTTCTAAGCAAATACACTGGTTTATTTTAGACTGAGAGAAAGCTGCGGTCAAATACCTTAAACCTTTTACAGCACGGAAAACACAAAGAACTCTGGTTTCAAACTGATCATCCAAACATACAACAATTCATAAACGAAATCGGGTATATACAGCTTAAATCTTCTAAATTATCCAACTTACAAAACAAAAAAGATCAGATTGAACCTAACCAACCAAATGCACAACATCATATAGCAAAAACAGCGAACCTTAAACGCCAACACAAATTGAGTCTAAACAATAAAGAGCTTATAAGACAATTATGTTAGCCAAACAAATGGTTCAATCAAGAACTGATTATAACTCAATAAAAGGATAAGCTTAAGAGCTGTAGCCAAACAAGGCCTACATCAACAAGACTATAACTTTGCAGTTAGTGATCAATAATTCAATACACAGAAAGATCAGAACAAAAGAAAAGACAAAATCTTTTGCATACCCAACAAAGAAAGAAACAATTTCCATGGAAGCTAGTGATCTAATAAGGAAAAAAAAAAAGCAATCTAACAGAAAATTAACTAGGAAAAGAAAAGAATAGATACTTACTTCAAAAGTACAAAAAGGTAACTTATTTGATCACTTTTTTTAATATCACAAGTGCCCACTTTCCTTCATCTACACAATTCCCCAAGTGATTAAAAATCTATCTGAATTCTGCTGAATTTTATCTGATAAATTAAAAGCTTTAGAATCTGCAATCTTTTATAACAATCACATCTTAATTAATGAGTCATTAAAATCTGGACGATCGGATGCAATGATTGTTTTGTTAGATATTTATCTATAATTCAATATATATGTGTAAATAATATTAATATATATATATATTAAGGAGAGATGAGATGGACAAGAAGGAGAATAGGGGAAGTGGGCAAGGACACTTTTTCCATTAAAAAAATGGTTTAAAAGTGAAAAATCGAATGTAACAACTATTATGAATCTGTACAGATACATACAACATATATACTCATTCATGCACTTGAATCCAAACATCCAGCTACTACTTCTGGTAAAATACGTATAATTTTGAACGATAATTATTTTAAAAGTTAATCACGTGGTTCATGTTTAGAACTATATGATGGAATTTTAAATTTTTTCATTTCGTTAATTTTGATATGAAAAATTTAATGGTCAAAATTATACGTATTTTCGTAATAAACATTTGTTTAGAATAGAAAGGAATATAATGTAATGTACTAATATTGTTTTTTACTATGTATATATGTAAGTAAGTATGTATGTATAAAGTACCAAAGACAAATGTACACTGTTTACTTAAGTCTCTGTTTATGTAATATATATTGTTTTTGAAGAGTATTAACCTTGTTATGTGTCATGTATGTATATCTGTATGAATATATGCATGTATAGCCAAAGTACCAAAGAAAATGGACACTGTTAACCGTTTAGTGTCTGTTGTATTATGTAACATACTATGTATGCCTGTATATATATGACTTTGTTATCTGGGCCGGCCGTCACCATAGCCACAGCCTTTGAGCTTAGCTGCCGTATCTATCTGAATTTTTATTTTTAAAAAAATAATACATATATGCATCTTTTAATAATTTATATTATGTTTTCAGTGCATTATCTAAGTCTTCCGTTCCACAATATAAGTCAACTACGGGAACTCACCCAATTTAAGGGGACATCATCGTTACCCTACTTTTACACATATTTTTTAAATTTTGCCCCTTATTTTATTACACATTTTTTATTTAATTTAATGTTAGAAGGACAAATAGCTAAAATTACATAACAAAACTTGCTATTAATGAAAAATTGACTTATATTGTGAAACAGCCTCAAATAGTATATTGGACTTATATTGTAGAACGGATTGAGTAGTTTCCATAGATGTATCACCGGGGAAATTCATGTTACCCCGTAAATTGCAGGTGCTATGCTATGTATGTATGTATGTATAGTTAAAGTACCAATGATAAATGTACACTGTTTAGCACAAGTGTCTCTAAAAAAAGTAGTATACAGTTTGTTTGTTTTTTGTTTTTTTTTTGAAATAAGAGTATAAGTGTTTGTTACTAATATCGTTATGTATTGTGTATGTCTTTATAGGTAAAGTACCAAAAATAAATGTACACTGTTGTTTAGTTCAGTGCTGCCGGCTATATCGGCTTTTACAGACACATTATCTTGCATATTTTGTTATTATAAACGTTATTGATTTTTTGAGTATATTATGGAGTCGTTGTTTGTGTTGTTGAAGATTTGATTTTGTTTTCTCTTATTTGATGTGTTGCCCTTGGTTTTCATTTCATAATATTTTCCGTTTGCTAAGCACACATGGCACGACAAGACGACAAGTTATAGGCATGTACGTCATTGACTTTTGTGTTTTTTTTTTTTTTGCGAGTAAGATTTGTTTTTAGTTGATTACATTTCTCTGTTTATTTGTGATATAAAAGATTTGATAAACTAACATTGACGATCTCAACTTTGTATGAGAACATAAACACACTATGCATTTGGATTTCATTCAAAATGATTTAAAGGGGAAAATTCAAAACAAATGTCACTTTTCAAACTAATTATTATCCAAACATGTACTTCTCAAAAAATGCAACTTTTCCTATACTCATCTCAAACCAACATAATCTCACTCAACTCTCTCGCTCCAATCAATTTCAAATCACATTATATTTTGACTTCAACCCTACTCACAACGTGAATATGGATTGACGACATCGGTGGTGGTCCGGTGAGTTCGTTAGAGCTCCAACGAAAAGCAAGCACAATCGTGAAATTCATATACATTCATGCAAATTGCATGCCCTTTTTTAAAGTGCATACCATTTCTTTTCTTCGGTCACTAGTAGAGGTCGTCGGAGCTCTAACAAACCTCCGACAAATTATATACACAATCATGAAAAATGTATATATAATCATGGAATGCATATATAAAGTACCACTTTTTAGGAATAAAGCTTTGCCAGTGATATTTTTTGGTAACATAGGTTGCTACTTACCACTTTTAGATAATTTCCCCTTAAATTTAATATTCTAGCTCATAGGATCTCACCTTGGCTTTGATATCTTTTTCAAAATATACGAAATATTCCAATATTCCATCTAAAATGGAATAAAATCCTTGGAGAAATTAGTTAATGTTGTATTACTAGGAACGGAAATAGCTTATTATTAATTATTCCGCAATTCGGGTTAAGCAAATTAACAGCATGCCACATGGTGTAGGGCGGCTAGTTTGCGCCTCTTTGGTTTATCGTATCACACGGATCCATTCTTGGTGGGGTTGACACGATTACATATTCGATACATTTTCGCTACGGTTGATAAATTTTATTTTTATTTTTTACGTAACGAATTTGAAATGCATTCGATACTTTTTCGGTACGGTTGATAAATTTGTTTTTTATTTGTTTTTTTTCATACGATGCACTATAATTTAGGATGTGTCAACCAATAGAATATTTTAATTTTAATTTTAAATTAATTTTATGGTAGTAGTTATTTTGGTTTCATTAATATGCGTTGAGTTTTTAAGGGGTGACACGCTTTTACCGGGTTTACGGTAGTGTTACTCTAAAATAACGTACCGTAATCGCATTGAGAATTTTTTTTTAACTGCTCGTGTTAACGAGTAGTGTATGTAGTCAATCTGACATAGTAATATTTTCATATCTCACCCACAGTCAACTCAAATCATTTTTTCTGTTTTTAATTTTGGTTTTTGCTATGAGTATATTGCTTGCGCCATCTAATGAATGCCGGATTTCTACAAACTTATCGCTAGCTAGCTGCCTTAAATTACCACATAATATAAGATATTACTCTTTTGCAATTTTATTATCCAAAAAAAAAAATTAGACTAGAGACGTAAGATTGATAATAATATACAATATTTTGCAACATTCTAGCTTGAAATATAACTGTTCAGGTAATAGTTGATATAATTAATGTAAGATTGTAAATACAATACTAAAATTTTTGACATTTTGTGGCCATGGAAATTTATAATTTAAAAATTGTTAATTAATCACGAGTTATTGAAGTTTACAATATCTTCATAAGATAACTATACATCTGATTTTCAGACAACAACAAACGAATTTATTGATGGATGTGAGCTGAAATTTATTTTGAAAATTCGATTTTTTTTAATTCACTTATGTAAAAATATTTACAATTTGTTTTCAACATAAATTAAAAAAAAAAAGTTTCCCACGCAATTCTATAGTTAAAGCAATTTTCTGCAACCTTTTTCATGATTAATTTAGCACATCTCATCGTTTTTGCTATTATATACGAGGGTCAATGCCCAAGACATACAACGTGTTATAAAATATTATCAAAGCATACAACGTGTTATAAAATATTACCAAAACATACAAGTGAAACAAATTATTCCCAAAACATACAATTGATCCAAAAAAAATAATATATTTCTCCTCACTTACAAAAAAATTCTCTTTCTCCTCTCTCTCTTCGCGCGCTCTCTCTCTAAATCATCATTTTTTTTTCACAAAAGACTAGCTTATTTAATGTTAAAATGACTTCTAAACCGAAAAAAATAAAATTAAAATAAAAAATTAAAAAAAATTAAAAAAGTCGAGAATCCGAAAAAAGCCAAAAAATGCTGAAAAAACCTTTAAAAAAGTCGGAAATCCGAAAAAATCCAAAAAAATGGTAAAAAAATAAATAAAACAAATAAAAATCCAAAATCACAAAAAATTGAAAAAGTTCAAAAAAATCGAGAATCCAAAAAAAACGAAAAAAGGCTGGAAAAACCTTTTAAAAAGTCGAAAACCTGAAAAAACCCAAAAAATGGTTAAAAAAGTAAAAAAAAAACAAAGAAAAATTCAAAATCACAAAAGGAATCAAAAAAGTTCACAAAAGTCGAGAACCCGAAAAAACCAAAAAAATGCTGAAAAAACCTTTAAAAAGTCGGGAACCCGAAAAAACTCTAAAAAAGTGGCAAAAAAAAAACCAAGAAAAATACAAAATCACAAAAATATATAAAAATAAAGTTCAAAAAAGTCGAGAACCCGAAATAAGCCCCAAAATATGGTAAAAACAAAAAAAAACAAGAAAATTACAAAATTACAGAAAAAAAAAGAAAAAATTTCAAAAAAGTCGAGAATTCAAAAAAACCCAAAATATGCTGAAAAACTTTTAAAAAAGTCGGTAACCCGAAAAAATCCAAAAAAAATGGTTAAAAAAAACCAAGAAAAACCAAGAAAAATCCAAAATCACAAAAAAATGAAAAAAGTTTAAAAAAGTCGAGAACCCGAAAAAACCCAAAAAATGCTGGAAAACCCTTTTAAAAGGTCGGAAACCCGAAAAAGCCCAAAAAATGGTTAAAAACAGTAAAAAAAAACAAAGAAAAGTCCAAAATCACAAAAAGAATGAAAATTTTTTACAAAAGTCGAGAACCCGAAAAAACCAAAAAAGTGCTGAAAAAACCTTTAAAAAGTTGAAAACCGGAAAAAACTCCAAAAAAGTGGCAAAAAAAAAACAAGAAAATTACAAAATTACAAACAAAAAAAATTTAAAAATTCAAAAAATTCGAGAATTCAAAAAAACTCAAAATATGCTGGAAAAACTTTTAAAAAAGTCGGTAACCCGAAAAAACCCAAAAAAATGGTTAAAAAAAAACAATAAAAATCCAAAATAAAAAAAATGAAAATGAAAAAAGCTCGAAAAGCCCGAAAAATTCGATTGTATATACAGTTTTCTTAGTTTTTATGCATTGTTTGGTATTGTGTATTTAATTTTTTGTATTATGTATGTACTTTTTTGATTGTTTATGCCATTTTCTCGATCGTTTATGCATTTTTTTGGATTGTGTATGCAACTTTCTCGATTGTGCATTCATTTTTTTGGATTATGTATGGCTCTTTTTGATTGGTTATGCACTTTTTAATATTGTGTATGCACTTTTTAAATTGGATAGACAATTGTGATTTTTCATATTGTTTGCAAAATTACATTGTGTATGCAATATGAAATCATCACTTTTTATGTGTAATGTATAACAATGTATTGTGTATGTCTGTATTGCGTATTTCAGTATTAAAAAATATATATAAATTATGTGTTATGTATGCATGTATTAAATAAAATGTATAAATAATATATTGTGTAAGCTCGTATTAAAAAACATGTATAAACTATGTATTGTGTATGTATGTATTAAAGAACATATATAAAAAATGTATTGTGTATGCATAATAAGAAAAACATAAAAATAGACAGTGTCAATGGATAGATAATGTATTGTGTATGACTGTATTAAAGAACGTGTATAAACAATGTAGTGTGGATGCCTGTATTAAAAAGAATGAATAAAATATGTATTGTGTATGTCTGTATTGAAGAGCATGCATAAATAGTGTATTGTGTATGCCCGTATTAAAAAAGATGTATAAATTGTGTACTGTGTATGTCTGTATTAAAAAGCATGTATAAATAATGTATTGTGTATGTCCGTATTAAAAAAATATGTATAAACTGTGTATTGTGTATACTTGTATTAAAGAGCATGTATAAAATATGTAATGTGTATGCCTGTATTAAAGAGCATGTATAAATAGTGTATTATGTATGTTCGTATTAAAAAAACATGTATAAACTATGTATTGTGTATGTTTGTATTAAATAACATGTATAAACAATATATTGTGTATGGATAATAAAAACACAATACACTGTTATTAAAAAACAAAAACAAAACACAAAACACAAAACAATGTTAATATTCGGCATCTCGAGTCTATTCTGTTTCTTTATCAATCATATTATTCTAACAAAATACCAATTTCCGAAAAAATATTGAGAAAATAACTAACACAAACACCGATATATCATCAACTAATTTCTTCGAAAAGTAATCATATTTCATATACGATTTGAGATGAATAAAATCCGAATAAAACTCTAATCGAAAACAACATCGTAAATAACTCTGTATTTAAATCAATTTATGAAAAATAAACTCTAATTCGAACAATAAACCAGAGAAATCCGACGAAGAGAAACTGAGTATTCGAAACAATAAAAATACGGATCAAAATCGCCTAATTAAAAGCGAATTTATGGTTTGATAGAATGATTCGACGGAGTTGTATAAAAAAAGTATTTTGTATATATGTTAATTATGGAGTTTATATGGCGAGTGAGTTTGACTCTAAATTAAAGGGAGACAGATATACAAATACGTATGTATAGATAAAGGGAGGGAGGGAGGGAGAGAGAGAGAAAAATATAAATGATTTAGTATTTATAATTTTAATTAGTTGCATGTTTTGAAAATAAAGTGTTGGGGTGTAACTTTTTTATAATTAGTTTAAAATAGTTGTATCTTTTGATAATTTTTCCTATACGATAAGATTGGACGGCTCTGTATAGGATGAAATTGTAGAAATAACAACTCCAAATGGTGTTGTGACCGATACATATATTGCTAGAATCTTACAAATCTTTTACTATGCAAAGCAATATCCATCGAAGAATTTCATAATAAAGAATCAAATATCGATCTTCTCTATGTTTGGTTTGGATGAGGATATAATAACTGGTTTCCAGTTTTGAAACATGTTTTCATTTGGCATTACATAACTTAGATATTGGATCCGAGCATAAAAATGTATGTTTACTAGAATTTAATAGGTTGTGAATTGTCATTAGCTTGTTGATTTATACGATGTTACACCATAGCATCAAATCATTGGCAAGTATATAAGATAATGTGAGTTTGGTATATTAGCATAATTAGATTTAAGCTTTTGTTCTTTTATAGGATGCAGATTTTATACTCGGTCAAATTATGATCACATATTTACATGTTAAACATCATGATGCTTGTACCAATAATGCTAATGAGCCAGATAAACTTAACCAGACTCTCAACATACTAGTCCTTAATTTAAATTTAAAATTTCATTTTCATCCCGAAATTTAAGAGTCTGCTATTCGGACATATATTTAATATTTTTAATTAATATTTAAGTTTATGATAGTCTCAAATATGAGTATAAATCTTCTACCCCTAATTCTCTACCTCATTCCGTGCCCTTTTGCTTATTTTATTCAAAAAAAAAATTCTAAAAAACTTGAAAAAAATTGTACAATTACTATAATACATGTATCAATGCATTCCAATATTTTTTTTAAAATCCACACGCAATTTATTTTGGAATAAATGTATAAATTAGTGTAAATTAAACATTAAATCTTAGAAAAATTGTCTAAAGCAATATTATGCCCAAATGTTTTAAAATTTGAATACAATATAATATAAAATCTTATAAATTTGCGGAACAAGTTGTGAAAATTTAAAATTTGAGTGAAAATAAGCAATGTGGCACAGAATGAAATAGAGAATAGATGGTAGAAGATTTGGACTCCTCAAATATGGTTCTATAATATTCTATTTGGTTTTTTATTTTGTTGAATCGTCAAATAAAATATATTAAAATCATTAAAATTTTAAATATTTTTAATTAATATTTAATTTTAGGTTAGTCTCAACTAGGGTTTCATAAATATTATATTTGAGTTTTTATTTTTGTTTTATTTAGGTGTCAAAAGAATTATAAAAATTATATAAATAAGTGTCTGTCCGATAATAAGTTAGGTTGAGACAGCCCGCCTCTATAGCATTAGTATGCTTGTACTTATCCTGAATCTATAATTCTTATAATATGCACACAAATAGTTAGAAGGCTAAACAAGAAAAAGAAAAAGTAAAAGTATACGTGTCTTAGATTTTTTTATTTTTTTTTGAAACAACTTAAAGACTAGATTAAAACGACAAATTTGAACCTAATTACTATGATTTTTTTTTAACTCACAATTACTCGATTAGATTAACAAGAAAACGATATTGTCAGCATATTCTGTTTATGGAGTATTACCAAAGGAAATACTTTTTGGTGGAACTAGAAAAGCATTTGGCTTTCCTTTTTACAAAAAAAATAAAATCCCCGAGTTGATGAACTTTTCAAACGTGTGGGGTACAAGATTTAATCCAGATACAAATGTATCAAATGCATGTTCAAACACGATTACTTTTAATTTCAGTATTTGACCAAATCTAACAATTTCGTGTTTTTTTCTCTCGTTTCTGTGAGACTTTTTTTTTTTAAAACATTAAGGTTCTGTTTGTTTCGTAGTAAAATATTTACGGAGGGAAAATATTTTTCGGATAAAGTTTTACGGTGCAAACTTTTGTTTGCATTTTATTTACGGGTGTTTGGTGCGTCAAAGGTTTCCTATGAGAATTCTATTGAAATTCAAAAATCTATTAGTTATTTAAATTAGACAAATTCGATGCATAAATAAATAAACATTGTTCATACTTTAAACAAAATATTTTAAGATGAAAAACATCAAAAATTAACTAAAAGTCACAAAAATTAACTAAAAGTCACAAAAATGAATAAGTTCGTGAAAGTTTAAAAACAATAGTGATTAAAATCATAATTATTTTGACGGGAAAAAAGCTAAAAGTTCGTCTACTTTTCTGAAAGGAACTTCGTCAACATGTATAGGAAACTTAACCTAAATACATATTTTATTTCATATACGTCACTTATAATAATTTATAATTTTTCAACATATAAACTCATAAAATTTTCTTTGGTTTTTTAGATTTTTCGGAATTTTTTGTTTTATTTTTTTCCATTTTTTTGTTATTTTTTAGATTTTTTACTATTTATTTATATTTTTATTGGTTAATTAGATTTTAGCTTTTTCAAATTTTCTTGGGTTTTTTAGATTTTTCAGAATTTTTTGTTTTATTTTTTCCATTTTTTTGTTATTTTTTAGATTTTTTTCTATTTATTTATATTTTTATTGGTTAATTAGATTTTAGCTTTTTCAAATTTTCTTGGGTTTTTTAGATTTTTCGGATTTTTATTTTATTTTTTTTTCCATTTTTGTTATTTTTTAGAATTTTTCGTGTTTTTTCCTTTTTTTATTGGTTAGTAGATAGAATTGGACTAATTATTAAATAATTTTGAAAGAATAGACCTATAATTAATAATAGTTATAATACTAGTATTAGAAAGAATATAGAGAGAGCCTCCGTAAACCGTTTACAACTTTATTTGCGGGGTAATCGTTTTCCTCAATTTTACTGGATATGTGGGAAAATTTTTCCCCAAAAAAATGTTTTACGCTAAACCAATCACCCAGAAAATCTATTTTACCCGTAAATGTTTGTTTACCCCCATTTTACAACAAAACAAACAGAGCCTAAACCGACCAATTATATTCAAAAGATGCAAAGCCTCCGTCCAACCGGACAAGTAACATAAAAACTATAATGAGCTACGAACTAAAAAACGATTAGTAACCCACAAACTTGGGACTTAATCGTCAAACTAATAAGTAACTTATCTCTCCGATAGTTAGAAACTTACCAAATTTATTCATATAATTGATAACGTAAAATTCGATTAATTTAAAAACATTTTCGGGGCTCGAACAAGTCCCATCGTACATTCGTAAGTTTCTCTCTCTCTAAATCCAACACACCGTTGATGCGAAGAACGTACTACCTAAACAAGCGGAGACCGATTTCTCTTTGAAGAGCTCCGATAAAAGATACAAGTATCTCAAGTGTAAATGGCGATAAAAGCGAACCTAATTACTATGCTTTTTTAAAAACTCATTATTTACTCGATCAGATCAACAAGAAAATGATATTGTTAGCATATTCTGTTTATTATGACCAAAGGAAACACTTTTTTGGTGGAATTATGATAGCATTTGGCTTTCCTTTCTACACAAAAAAATCTCTAACGAGTTGACGAACTTTTCAAATGTGTGGGGTACAAAATTAAATCCAGATACAGCTCCATATTCAAAAATATAATCTTTTTACTAAATCTAACAACTTCGACTTTTTTTTCTCATTTCCGTGAGACTTGTTCCTTTCCTTAGGCTATCAGTGTCGCGTCCGAATCTTCTAACCTTATTCCGTACCCTCTTTCGTGTCCAATTGCTTATTTTATGCAAAAAATTATTATAAAAAACTTGAAAAAAATTATACAATTACTATAACACATGTATCAATACATTCCAATAATTATTTTTAAAACAAAACCCCACACGCAATTTATTTTGAAATAAATGTATAAATTAGTGTAAATTAATTATTAAATCTTTAAAAAATTGTCTAAAACATTATCATGTCCAAATATTTAAAATTTTAAACACAATATAACATAAAACCTTATAAACTTGTGGAAAAAGTTGTGAAAATTTAAAATTTGAGTAAAAATAAGCAATGAGACACAAAAGATGATAGAGAATAAAGGTAACAGATTTGGACTCCTCAGCGTCATCTATTACTATTGTGATATTATCAATTGCATTACCTCTATGGAGTTTGTATGCTATTTCAACATATCTCTATCCTAACATTTATCGTCTCCGATTTCTTGCTTGAAGAGGTCGACATCTCCACCGAGTGCCACTTGGTCATCTTCTCTCGTCCATAGCATCTCAGCTATATGTATGTACATGGGTAACCTCGCCATTTTCTCTTAGGCACTTTGTGTTTCAATTTCATAAATAGACTGTGTTGATAAAGTGATAATCGAGTACAAATTAAGTACATTTGCTAGAAGTCGGTGACAATGCTGCTGTGGCGTCTGTTCTGACAATAGTGCACAACTTAATTTTCGAGTTGCATTGAATCCTTGATCTGTATGTTATACAAGATGACTTGAAGAGAAATAACGACGTGATCATAAATAAGAAAATGCATATTGAATTTTCCTGCTAGGAGTATACAAGAGTCTAAATTAGAAGCAAAAACATATCCAGGTACAAAAATAATGAAACTTGTGATAACACCAGTTTCTTTCTTTAGTCAGAATCAGAATCGCTATGAGCTGAAGATCTTATGGTCCTTCCCTTGTTTTCTAGGTAATCATCTTCATCTTCTTCACTCCGTTTACTCTCGGTAATGATACCTAGAAAACAAAAGAGACAATCATTACTTATACCATCTATGCAATACTAACGGGAATAAATATCGTATTGCTTTGACTGGTAAAAAAAATACCTTTTCTTATTAGGAAATTCTCGAGTGCTTTTGTGGAGAAATCATCTTTTCCTCCTAACTCTTGAAACCCGACCAACCTTTCTGTTGCAACTCCAGTTCTGAACGAGAAATTTAGCAGCTCAGTTTTCTCAAAATCTTTCCACTACTTCTCTCATTAAGGAACTTTTGTTAATCTAAACTGCTAAAACAGGATGAAACACAAACGAAACGACTTACCTGAATAAGATGACACATGGCAAAGTTTTGACTGCAAGTTTGGCAACAAAGAAAGGCGCATTCTGCATTTGATTTTATATCATAAAATAGTTGGTATATGTTTTCCAGAAATGAAATTAACATAAGACTGCCTAGTTTGCGGGAACAGTTAACAGAAAAGCAGGGTAAACCATGAAATAATGAAAACTAACCTCGGCATCTAGCTTAATAAACTTGGTGTCGACATGCTTCGGTGCAAGGGTCTTCAAATGCTTGTCCACAATCCTACATACGATTTTACAAATGAGGAGACTTATAAACATGAAATAGATTACACATCTGGAAAATCAATGCGGTTATAGGATCAAGATTGAAGAATACAATGAGAGTTTTTTACTTGCATCGATAGAACTCCCGGTGGTAAAAATGACAAATCACTTTCTCACTCCCAGTAACTTCACCTAAAAAATCCCCCTCCGTTATCTCCCGATACTCTCCATGCCCTTGTCTCGTCAATTTTTGTCGCTTTTCAGCTTCTCTCTGGCAAAGAAAATCAAACCAACAATTAAGTTCCACATTTTGGCATATCAAAGACCCCAAATTCTTGGAATTAAGGCGTACTTCAATCTGATAATGATGGTTTCGGCATATCAAAGGAAAACAACATATTCAACTTATAATGGTGAATTAGGATAAATTTCTAACCTTTAGAGCATTAATCCGATCAGCATGTAGTTTTTCTAGCTCAGGATCCTAAAATTACAAGATGTAATTGACACTGTTAAATATGTACTAACGATTGAGAATAAACAAAAATGTGAAGTCCAACTTACATCCATTAAATCGTCAAGGTCAACCTCTTCATTCGCACTAGTAGAGTGCTTTCCCTTTTCCTGAGCTAAAATTTCCTAAGCGATCACAGAATGGTACATAAGAAACCAAGAGAGAGAAATATCAACAAAACTACTATCACAATCTATAGCTGCTTAAATAAATTATTAGAGGGTACACATCCAGACAAACCAAGCAGAGGGAAATCTTTAGCACACTTTGTTAACCAGAAACGGAGCCACTAAACACAGATTATTTGTAGTCCCCATGATTTGTTACTGTAAAGTATAAACCAAATGTCATATCTAGTCTATATGTGGTTTACATGGTCTACAACTCAGCTTGATACCAATTCGTCCCACTTGTAACGTATGTACGTTACAGACCTTAAATTTATTTCTTGTAATATTTAGATGTTCTACAGTTTGACTAACATGAATACGTTTCTATTCCCCGTACTAAGATTTCTGGATGGCTGTTTTAGTGTTAGATGGCACTACTCGTTTACTCCATACAAATACATCAGTTGTAAACCCAGAGAGCAAAAATATCAACAACAGCTGAGTTTGCTTGAGTCGACTGTAATAAGTCAACCCTTTTCATTCAGACCAAAGCTCATCAAGAATACTCACATGGCAAAAGGCTTTCTGCGCATAAAGATTAATGCCCAATTGCTTGGACAAGAAAACAGTTCTCTAAATAGCCCAAAATATAAGTTCAATTTTCATTAATTTATCACTAAAAAATTTGGCTTCGAATGAGAAAACTCTGTGAAACCGCATATCCGTGGCCCAACAAATAACATAATATTTATGGGACACCTAAGAGCAATACCCCAGCTACATTTCTAGCGTTCTACCTACTTCCTTTGCTCAAACTCATAAAACCTTATCTGATAAATTCAATCTATGATCCTTACTAAATTCTGCAACTCAGACAACACAACCACCAGCACTTGTTCTACAAATATAACTTGTGTTCAAACAGCGACTTGAAATAACATTATTTCGTAAAACAGCCTAAAGCTTCAACCTTTGGCCAACTCATTCCATTATACAATTTTTTTAGTCTACTATTCCTATTCTACAGCATGATTTATGAACCGTAGACAAGTATTACAATAAAAGAACTAGGATGTAACACAACAGGGCTAAAGCCGAAATCTTTTCTTTTATTTATATTTTTCACCATTCATCTCAATAAAAATCTTCCAATTATATTAATTTTGCCCCTATTAATAAATAAATAAAAACCCTATATTAAATCCTCTTCATTCTTCCAGAAAACCCTTGTCAAGCCACTAACAATTTCCATATATGTGTTTATTAGTAGGGAACCTTATGAAAATCACGTGCAGCTGCGGCCATATTTAAACAAACCACTTTTTTCTAACCATCAATATGTCAGCTTATTTAAATCCCAGCTTAAAACTGAATCTTTCTTATTCCTTGACTCGAAAAAAGGCTACATTTTTATGTCGAAGGAACCCACCATTTCTCTAACCCTCAATATGCCAGCTTATTTGCTTAAAAGTTTAGTTTACCTATAACGCAGCGTAAAAACTGGACCTTTCTTAATTCTGTCTCGAAAAGGCTATATTTTTACGCCGAATGAATCCACCATGCTTAAAACTTCAGTTTACCTATAGCGCAGCTCAAAAACTAAATTTTTCTTACTTCTGACTCGAAAAGGATACATTTTTACGCCTAACGAATCCACCATGCTTAAAAGTTCAGTTTACCTATAGCACAGCTTAAAAACTAAAATTTTCTTACTTCTGACTCGAAAAGGCTACATTTTTACGCCGAACGAATCCACCATGCTTAAAAGTTCAGTTTACTTATAACACAGCTTAAAAACTAAATTTTTCTTACTTCCGACTCAAAAAGGCTACATTTTTACGCTGAACGAATCCACAATGCTTAAAAGTTCAGTTTACTTATAACGCAGCTTAAAAACTAATTTTTTCTTACTTCTGACTCGAAAAGGCCACATTTTTACACCGAACGAACCCACCATGCTTAAAAGTTCAGTTTACCTATAACGCAGCTTAAAAAGTAAAAACTAAATTTTTTTTACTTCCGACTTGAAAAGGCATATATTTTTACGCCGAACCAACAAACCATGCTTAAAAGTTCAGTTTACCTATAACATGACTTAAAAAGTAAAAACTATTTTTTTCTTACTTCTGACTCGAAAAGGCCACATTTTTACACCGAACGAACCCACCATGCTTAAAAGTTCAGTTTACCTATAACGCAGCTTAAAAAGTAAAAACTAAAATTTTCTTACTTCTGACTTGAAAAGGCTTTATATTTTTACGCCGAACCAACCCACCATGCTTAAAAGTTCAGTTTACCTATAACGCGACTTAAAAAGTAAAAACTAAAATTTTCTTACTTCTGATTCGAAAAGGCAACATTTTTACGCGGAACGAATCCACCATGCTTAAAAGTTCAGTTTACCTATAACGCAGCTTAAAAAAATAAAAAATTAAAATTTCTTACTTCTGACTCTAAAAAGCTACATTTTGCGCCGAACCGAATCCACTATTTCTGTAACCCTCGACAAGTCAGCTTGTTTGCTTAAAAGTAGTAACCAAACAAGCCCTGATATCTATTCATCAACCACTTTGATTTAACAAATAATTTGTTGAAATGCTTAACAAAGCTAACCTAACATTTAGATATTAGAAACGGTGTCGACCCACCAATAAATTCTTATAAATTAGCAAAAAAGAAAACATTAAAAATAAATAAATGAGGGAACCTTTTGATAATCACGAGCAGCTGCAGCCATAACATTTCCCATATTTAAATTTTGTAGCGTTGATTTAACAGATTCTGGATCCATTTTTGTCTTTCTCTGTTTTTAAAAAAAAAAGAAGCTGAATCTGAATAAATGTTGTTTTATGTAAATTGAGGTTTTGATCAGAGAGAGAGTTTTTTTGAGATGCTTTGAGGGTAATTTTTAATTCAAATAATGAAGGATAGAAACTAAATTACCATCTTTTTAGAAAAAAATGCTAAACTTATACCTAAGTATTTTTAGGATTTGATAGTTAGTTTAACCCATTTTCTAATTTGGTACACCACTTATACATGCATGCTCAGTTCATATCCGGTTATTTAAACTGTATTAACTAAATAGTGATTTCATTCTAAATTTTTTTGGTACACGAGTTGAATATTTCACATACGTTATTCAATAGTTAAATAAACTTAGTATGAGTTGAAAACCGGTAACCGGGAGTAAGATCGGAGTGAAAACATATAGGTTGAGTATCAAATTAGAAAGTGTGTTAGGTTGGGTAACAAATTGGAGTAAAAACGTATAGATTATGTATCAAATTAGAAATAGTGTTAGGTTAGGTACCAAATTAACAAAAACCGAAAGACTTTGTAGCATTTTAGCATTTTGTCCCAACCCTAGTTTAAAATTGGGCAAACTGCAAATAACCCCATAAACTATGAGTGTTGTGCATATAGCACTCATAAACTACGAAAAATTGCAATTAGCTCTCATAATTTGTTTACGTTTTCCAACCAGGAAAAAACTATTTAGTATAATGTACTATTGGTTTTTACTATTTTTGTGCCCAAACTCGCAACCTTTGATTTTTATCAACTTGGCTTTTACTATTTTAGTTCCCAACATTTGACTTTTATCAACTTAGAGCATCACTAGCATAGTATATAACTCCCCTAGTCTCAGACATTAGTGAGGGTTTCCAAAATAAGAGAAAATAGTGATCCATTAGACTAGTTAGCTTGTTTATGTGGCACTAAATGATGTGTCAGAAGTTAACGATATTGCTAACTCTAACACTAGTTTTAGCAAACATTTTGTGGATTATTTAATTATAATTCATTATTGATGTTTCATTAATTAGGTCTCCATCTACCTATTGTCATCTAATTAGAGGTTCGACATTAATAAATAACGGAATCGCAGTCACTATATCTCATTGTGGAGTATCTATTATTAACATATCGTGAGGAATTGTATTGACTATATCTCATTGTGGAGTATCTATTATTAACATATCGTGAGGAATTGTATTGACTATCTGTTAAGTGAGATCACATGATTGTAATGCCGTATTAATCATATGTAAATAGGTAGAAAAGGACCTAAGTTACATTTTTTTCCTTTTGCAATCTCAATAATATGGCTTCTTCACACGGTAAATAGACCTTGTGTCATCATAAGTGGGGCTGCAGCCACAATTACAGGATGTAAAGCAGAAGCGAAAAATGAAACGGGAAACGGAAATGTGAAATGTCAGAAAAATAAAAAAATACTTAAAATTTACACATGAAATAATAAGAGGTGGACAACATGATGCAGAAATCGGGAAACGAAAAACGGGAAACTCCGGCGGCTTCCAGATTTACTTTTGGAGCTTAACCTTGTCTCTTTACAACTCAAAATTTTATTTTGTGGCACTTTCAGCCTAAATAAGCTAGATAAGCTGGATTGGACTGACTTTTTTGCGGAACGACATATCCTAAAATCCATTCTACATGCTATAGCCAAACATACCCTTGTTATTTACTAGTTGGAATCTGTAGTCCCTACTTCTACAAGATTAACTTCTGATGATAAAATTGAGAGTACACGCATACCCAAATAGAAGACTGATTCTATGAGCTCATTCAAACGCCGTAATCCATATTATTCAATATGAACACAAGTACGGCTTTGAAACAGCTAGTTTCTCAGTTTACGCTAATAGACAAAATGTCATATTTTCAGAATCCAACAACTTATATTTTCTTCGTTACATTCGAAGCTAAAGCTAAGTGTCAAGCTTATCATAGTTTATTTATAAATCATACAGTAAGGGAGACTGATTCAAGAAAAGAATGATATATATATATATAACTATACATACCCTTTGGAAACAAGGAAACAAGGATGATCTAGAACATGTCTGGGGATGAACATGGCTAAAGTGACCATGTTGGTATATTTCCATAAGTTGACAAGTGGATACAAGTGAGTCTACAACCAGCTGTTCTTTTATTTTAATTATTATTATACTTGTTACTTTCACTTGTTAATATCCAATTTTCCATTTCTACAAGTGGACGTGGAGGATTAACGATCGGTATGTATCGCTATAAATGAGTTCCATATTCCGAAATCAGAGAGTGGTTGCCCAATAGTTTTAACCGTTTTGAAAGATCAAGAGTAAATGGAGATAAAGTAACATCATCTCGTAACTAGAAAGTGCGAAAATCGGACTTGGTTAAGAAAAATGGGCCTCGAAAGAGACGCAGTCTTATTTTTGAATGAAGAAAAGTGGAAATCCTGTAATGCTGTTAACACAGAATTCACATCTTCCACAATGAACTGATTGACATTGCCCATTCTCTGAAGAGTAAAACAGCTACATTATATATTTACAGCGTTTAACATTCAAGACCGAAATGTGTTCTAAATTCTTGTCGCCTTACATAATTAGCATTATTATGTTTTCATGGTACAATGTAAGTTTCACAAAATCCCTAACAATCTGGGAATGAGTTGTCAAGACTAATCACCAACAAGTCGATAAATTCTCAAGAAGAAACCATGAAGCCATCTTTGAAATAAGTTTTAGACTGTCTATCATTCTATGCTGCTATTAGAATTTAATCAAACAGATCAACAAAGAACCCATGAAAGCAAAATGTAAATAGAAAAAGGATAATATTCCTTTCATATGATTGAAATCAAACTTATTTCACAACCTCCTTATCTTTACTATAAACATCAAAATTTGAGCAACACGAAACATTCAGATCTTATAAGAGAAACTAGTTTTATCATCCAATAAAGTAGCTTTTATTGTTGCATAAACTCTAATAATAACTGGGAGTTGGCATCATCCAAGCGGGTGGCTGATACATATACATGTGTTGACAAACAGGACATGGGTTCGGGTTGTGGACATGTGAATGGGCCTGGGTCGGAGCCTGCGCATGGAACTGTAGCTGGGCTTGTTGCGAAGCCTGTGGTGCATGGGCCTGTTGTTGGGCCTGGGGTTGGGCTTTAGGTTGGGCTTGGGATTGGGCCTGAGGTTGAGGTTTTTGCTCCGGTTTCTTTTCTTCAGTCTTTTTGTTATTGTCTCCGTGTCCACCGGTACCTCCACTAGAGGCTGGTACTGGGCCTGGGCCCAAAGGTGGACCAACACTTATGACCTCGACAAATCTTCCCGCTTTTTGGGTCCGTAGGATAATCTCGTAAGGGTCTGCGAGGCCCGTGACTGTTAAAGTTCCCTTGGTGACATCTATTTCAACTCTATCGACACCTGCAAATCAAGTTCTAATTTTAAAACAAATACTATAACATAGAAAGGACAGTTTTGGGAAGCAAACTACGATTTTTTTAAGTTTTGGTGGTGGTGTTGACTAATGAGCTGGCATCTTACCTACAAGCTAAAATTCTTACCAAGTGTATGGCGGGACCTAACACAGTATCACAGTTTTTGAAAAAACATATTGACTTGAACTTGATAAATTTCTGTAACATATAATTATGGTAAGGAGAGGTGCCATTTGAGCATGCTTCAAATGATTTGCACTGATACCAATTTGTTGCAAAAACTCAATGTCATATTCCTATTAATTTATGATATTTATAAGAGGGATCGAATACAGAAGCTGTAAATTTATGTTTACCGCGGCCTTACCGTAGAAAAAAAAATCAACCGAGGAAGTTAACATAGTAACATATACTACGTGTTTGTTATTGCGAGAAAGTAAAATCTTACCCCTAATTTACAGTTACTCATATAACACTAAATTTCCAGTGTTTTTTTAGATATTCAAGTCCGGAGTTCGAATCATATCAAAACTGCTGACTCTTAGAGATTTGTATACTAGAAACACCATACTAAATGGTTTCTGGGTTCTTATATAAGATGAGTCAGATGACACATATACATAAGACTATCCTATAGTTGCAGTAAAAAGAAAACATAATGGTCCATATGAAGAAAAAAATAATGAAACTCGGGCACAACCGATAACCAGATTTCTTATAGTACAAGGGAAGGGGAATTTTACATGATAATTCCATTAGTTCATATAGTAAGCAAGGGAATTTTATTACTAACCTCGAATTCCAGAAACTGCTTGGAGAAGTTTTTTCCTATCCCTATCGCATGAAAAATTAACCCTCAAAACAGTTCTTTGTAGTACCATGGGAATTTTGATTTCCTTCTCTATGTAACTTTATTTCTCCCCTTCACATTAGATATACGACTAGGCTGATGGGCATTAGCTTCATGTTACTTTCGAACGCAAGCATTATATAATGGCTAAATTGCTGATATAGTATTTCGCAATCAAGAATCTTAAATCGAAGTGATTACCGAATTATTGAGAAATGCTGTCTTAATGTACACGTTACCAATTTATTAATTTATTTTTGCAAAGCTAATTGTTTTCTGATTCATTATTTTGTATGAAAATTTTGTTTCTATTCATTTATCTTTTTGTAACTATGTAGCATCAATCAACACACCTTTGAAATGTTCACCATTTCTCTTGCTAAAATCCACAAAAGATAATTGTTCTTATTGTCTTCTCCGATAAGGAAAAATGTTAATCTTTCTTTATGTTTATGGCCATCGAATAGATTAGCAAAATTGACTTGGTATTTGTTTCGGAGCCGAATTATCAATGACCTTGATTGTTGATTTTGCCAAATGGTGATATGAACAACCATAAAGAAACAAAATAATAAGCTAAGAACATTGGGGTGACATGGCCAAAATGAGCATTCAGAATCGACTAGGAATTCGAGACAGCAACGCTGGCTTGGAGCTAGTGATCGGTGATTAGGTTGAAATTACTAGTTATCTTTATTTTTATTTCTTTATTTTGTCATTGAAAACTAAACCTTTTACTTGAAAGAAACCTTTTCTTCTTAAACATAGATTTTAAAGTTGATGCGTATCTAATAGGCAACATATGTGTAAAAAAAGTTGAAATTCCTATCCGCTGTTCTAGTTGCAGTTTTGCAGTTAGGTTCCAAGTGAGGTTGCAACCACCAGTTGAAACCAAGTGTATTAAATGGACAGAACTGTAAAACGTTAAATGTACTTAAAGTGAACACAAGCACATTTAACAACGGAGTTCACCTAACTAGGCTACGTCTCCGGGGCACTTACCCGGATTATGATATTATAAAAGCTTACAATATAGGACTAAGTCTTAATGAAAAACTCTCAGAATCCCTCTAGGTTTTTCTGCCTATCTCTATATTGCTCCTGCTCTATAACTATCACGTATAAATCAATGGCATCCCACCATTGTTTTCTTTTTAAAAGCTCACGTGTATTCTCTCAAGAATGGGTTCTTTATAGTTTAGAACACACACCTTTTTACAAGCTAAGTTATTAACTATTTATAAGTAAAAACAATTTTCTTACTTCAAGATCTTTTATGATTGCTTTTGACTTCTTTTGATTGGCTTCAATCTCTCCATATTGCACGTCTGCCTTTTGTAGGATTGACATCAATCTTCATAAGTTAATACCTGTTTAATAACAAGCTTGAAAGTAGGAGTTAGTCTTTTCCTATAACTAGGAAACATATAAAGATAATATCTTTTAGAGATAATATCTTTCCATATATATATGAAACACCTAACTCCATATTACATTCAATCTTTAAATTATACTGAATATAGATAAGGAACAAAAGATTGAAACAAGTGATAAGGATAAGCATAAGAATAGAGATACATATTAAAAGGAAACATAACCTTATAAACTAATCTCTTTATATCTTTTAGGAAATCTTTCCTTATCACTTTGATATTCTCAATTTACGCATATTAAACCTTTAAGATCATATGAGAATATATCCTGCATACTGTAGAACAAATATTAATCAATAAAGAACAGTTATGCAGTTTTACAGAACTAGACAGAATTCTGCTGAACAGCAGGTTGCAACTGAGGTTGCAACTGGTACTTGAAACCTGTCAACGCTGTCTAAGCAGGTTGTAACTGAGGTTGCAACATTGCTTGAAACCTAATACTACTGTCTTAGTAGGTTGTAACTGAGGTTGCAACATTGCTTGAAACCTAACAACACCTGTCTTAGTTCATAATAAACAGATAGGATTATTTAGTGAAAACCATTAGACAACAAATAGAATTTAGACCAGGAATCTGGTCCTAACAATCTCCCCCTTTGTCATTGGTTTTGACAAATCAATTAAGTTTATATAAACACTAATCCACCTGCAATAAGTTAGCAGTACAGTCTTTTACTGTATTTCATTTATCAGTGCTTTTGTAACACCTATTTAGCCCCCCTGCAAGTTAGAATAGCAGGTATCATATAAGCACAGAATGTATCCATTCATAGAGTTTCAGAACAGATTTAATTTCAAACATAGTCATACTTCAAAAAACAAATTGCAGAAATTGTAAGGCCAAACAATGCTGGCACAGAATAGTCTTAATATAGCAATTGTAACTGAAATTTAAAACAGCAACATAAAGTTTGAAATTGAAATTAAAACTTGAAACTGTAAACATTAAAATGAACCATAAACTCATCTCCCCCTATTTGTCATAAGCCAGACAAACTAGTCACGAGGTATGTCTGAAGACATGGTTTCAACTACGGTTGGAAGTGAGCTTATAACCTCGCAGTGGGTTTTTTTTACAGAGACCTAGGGTTTTACAGATTAGAGAGAGAGAGTGATTCTGTAAAGTGTAATTGATTTTGGATAGTAAAAATATGTTTGTATAAATAGCAAAAAAAGTCCATATCTTTTTGTAATTGGAAAGAGATACATGCAAATCAATTATGAAACAGATTTTAGCGAACATTTAGGAAATAACTTATCAATTAGTATAAAGAAATCTCAGCAAGATCACGAAGGAAAGATAAATCCAGCCAAACATACAGATAAACATTCCTTTTGCAAAACAGATTGATCCAAAATTTGAAAATTCAAAAGTTGAAGCTTATTAAGGAAATTTGACTAGATTCAAGATAAAGAGCAATTAAAAAGATATCTAACTTTTAGGAAAACAAAAATCTAGCAATTTACTCAAGAAAATATGTTTATCAAAGAATAACTCTAATAAAGATTAAATTTTAGGAGCTTAAATTGAGCAAATCCGTTTTTATCTCTACACAAAAACTAGTTTGATGACCTCGGCAAGGAAAGAGTATAAGTGATGTCAAAAATAACAAGACTTTGTCTTGGCAGTTATAGAATAGACTGAGGTTTCAACTGATGTTGCAACTGAGCTTGCAACCAGTATTTTTAACACGAGGTTTCAACTGGAGTTGTAACTGAACTTTCAACCAGCTATTGAGAACATGAGGTTCCAACTGATGTTGCAACTAAACTAGCAACCAGCTTAAAAGAAATTGCACTTTGTGCTTGCAACTCTATTACCAGAGAGGTTTTCAAGGACAAGTTACCTCACATCTGTTTTTGAGACACCAAAAAGCGGATTTTTCAAAATAAAAACATCATAGCTCAATTAAGACTTAACCTTAGAAATAAAAATTATTGAATGTACTCAATACAGGCATATTTAGCAAGAATATTCAATTAGATTGATAATGACATACCCCTATGTCACTTCTTAATGATTCAAACTTGTTTGTATCAAGGGGTTTTATGAAAATATCTGCTAATTGTCTTTCAGTTGAAACATGTTCTAAAATTAAGCTATTTTCTTCAACTATTTCTCTAATAAAATGATGCCTTAGATCAATATGTTTAGTTCTGGAATGTTGAACTGGATTTTTAGCTAAATCTATAGCACTTTTGTTATCACAAAACAAAGTTAATATTTCTTGTTTAACATTATAATCAGTTAACATCTGTTTCATCCAAATAAGTTGAGTGCATCCACTTCCAGCTGCAACATATTCTGCCTCAGCAGTAGATAAAGATATGCAATTTTGCTTTTTACTGAACCAAGAAACAAGGTTGTTTCCAAAATAAAAACAACCACCAGAAGTACTCTTTCTATCATCTATGTTTCCTGCCCAATCAGCATCACAGTAGCCACTTAGAAAATGGTTTGTATCTTTAGAATACCATAGGCCTAGGTGAAGTGTTCCTTTTACATACCTTAGAATTTTTTTGACAGCTAGAAGATGAGGTTCTAAAGGATTTGCCTGATATCTGGCACAAACTCCTACACTTAAGCAAAGGTCTGGTCTACTAGCAGTCAAATATAGCAAACTTCCAATCATGGATCTATAAAGACTTGGACAAACACTTTTTCCTTTATCATTTCTAGACAGTTTAAGAGTGATACTCATAGGGGTTCTCTTCTCTTTACTCTCACTCAGACCAAACTTCTTAACAAGATTATCTGCATACTTACTTTGGCATAGGAAAATGCCTTTCTCATTCTGTTTAACTTGCAATCCTAGAAAGTAAGTTAGTTCACCTCCACCACTCATTTCAAATTCATTCTTCATATCAGAAATGAATTCTTCTATCCTTTTATTAGAAGTAGAGCCAAAAACAATGCCATCAACATAGATTTGAGCAATTATTATGTCCTTTGTGGTGTTCTTATTAAACAAAGTGTTATCAACTCCCCCTCTGTTAAAACCTTTTTCAATCAAGTACTTGGTTAATCTATCATACCAAGCTCTAGGAGCATGCTTTAGACCATACAAGGCCTTTTTCAGCAGATAAACATGTTCTGGAAATTTAGGATCTTCAAATCCCTTAGGTTGACAGACATACACTTCTTCATTAATCACACCATTCAGAAAAACACTCTTTATGTCAAGTTGAAACAATTTAAAATCATACAGACATGCAAGAGAAAGTAGCATTCTAATGGATTCAATTCTATCTACAGGAGCAAAGGTTTCATCAAAATCAATTCCCTCAATTTGTGTATAACCCTGAGCTACCAACCTAGCTTTATTCCTGATAATCACTCCATCCTCATCACTTTTATTTCTAAAAATCCATTTAGTCCCTATAACATTTTTATTAGAAGGTCTGGGTACTAAAGTCCATACATCATTTCTCTCAAATTGAGACAATTCATCCTGCATAGCTAAAATCCATTCACTATCTTCTAGAGCTTCTTTTATATTCTTAGGTTCTAACTGAGAAATATAACAAGCAAAGTGAACAACATTATTTCTTTTACCTCTGGTTTTCATACCTGAAGTAACTTCCCCTATGACATTGTCAAGAGAGTGGTTTTTCTGAGTCCTTACATAGCGTGGCTTGCTTGTAGTTGGTATAGGAGATCCTCCTTCTTCTTCTTCAGATTCTGTTGAATTCTGGGTTTCAACTGCGGTTCCAACCTCAGTTCCAACCTCAGTTGTAACCTCAGTTGCAACTGGACTTCCAACCACTATGGGACTTCCTGTTTGTTGAGTTTCTTCTTTCTCTTTTTCTGCAATCTCAGGCTGTTCATCATCACCTATAATCTCATCAACAGTTTTTAGGTCATCAAATAACACATTATAAGATTCCATAACACAGTTTGTTCTTTGATTGAAGATTCTAAATGCTCTACTATTCTGAGCATAACCAAGAAAGATCCCTTTATAACTTTTAGATTCAAATTTACCAAGATGCTCTCTATCTCTGAGAATGTAACAGACACACCCAAAGACTTGAAAATACTTAACATTTGGTTTTCTACCTTTCCATATCTCATAAGCTGTCATGGAAGTGCCTTTAGTAATATAAACTCTATTAACTATATGACAGGCAGTATTAACAGCTTCAGCCCAAAATCTGTTAGCAAGTTTCTTAGAGTTAAGCATGACTCTAGGCATTTCCTGAATGGTTCTATTTTTTCTTTCAACTATGCCATTTTGCTGTGGAGTCTTAGGAGCAGAGAACTCATGACTTATACCTAAGGAGTTGCAGAATTCTCTAAACTTGATGTTTTCAAATTCAGTTCCATGATCACTTCTAATCCTAGCAATATTACCACTGGTGGAACCTTTTTCAAGTTGCAGTTTTAAGCACAGAGTTTTGAACAGTTCAAAAGTTTCAGACTTATCTTTTAAGAACACTAACCAAGAGTATCTAGAGTAATCATCTACAACTACCAAAATGTACTTCTTACCACCTATACTAGCAGTTTGCATAGGTCCCATCAAGTCAATATGAAGAAGTTCAAGGACTCTCTTAGTGTAGATTTGACTTATACTTTTGTGAATACTCTTAGTTTGTTTGCCAACTGCACAGTCACCACAGACACTTTGAGTTTTAGCACTTAGTTAGGAATACCTCTTATCAACTCTTCTCTAACAAGCTTATCTAAGGTTTTGTAGTTCACATGACCAAGCCTTTTATGCCAAATATCAAAATTATTAGTGATAGCTTGATTACACCTATTCTGAGGCAATTCTTTTTCAGCTTTTTCAAACACATAACAGCTGTTTGTTGATCTAATTCCAGTCATGACCACATCATTGTTAAGATCAGTAATTAGACACTTATCTTTGTTAAACTTGACAATCATCTTGTTATCACATAGTTGACTAATACTGATAAGATTAGCTTTTAGACCATCTACCAGAAAAACATCATCAATATTAGGCATTCCAGGTTTGTTTAAGGTACCTTTACCAACAATTCTACCAGTATCTCCTCCTCCAAACACAACAGTGTTCCCTGTGAGATTAGTGACATTTTTTAGGAAACTTGCAGTACCTGTCATGTGCTTAGAGCAACCACTGTCAAAATACCAATCATTAGAAGTAACAGCATTCAAGGAAGTAATGACAACTTTATTATTAGCAATAGAGGTAGATTTTTCTTTAACAATCCAGACCCAGTTCAATTTTTTATTGATAGAAGCCAACCAGGTCTTCTGAGAAATGTACCTTCTGTTCTTCTTTAAATAACACTGGATTTCTACATGACCAGATCTTTTACAGAAGTTACACAGTTTAGCTCTAAAAGTAGATTTAACCTCATAGCTATTCAGTTTATTTTTGGTTGCAACTGTGGTTGCATCTCTAGTTGCAACTGTACTTCTAACCTTCTTCTCAAAAACTTGAGTTTTATTCCTGGTTGCAACCTTGGTTGCAACTGAGCTTCTAACCTTATAGTTAAACTTATTAAAAACCTGAGTTTTAGCAACATCTTCAATAAAGGTAGTTTTTCCTGTACTCTTACCACCATAGTAACCTAGACCACTGATATCTTTAGAGCCTCTAGAATATGACAGCATGTCATCTAATTTTTCTGAATCAGAAACATTCATCAGTTTTATTTTCTTTTTAGTTTCAGTAAGTTCATCCAGTTGTAAGTTAAGCTTCTCAGTAAGACTTTTAACCTCATCCTTTAGATTAACATTAAGTTTGGTTATGATCAAGGATTGTTTACTCAGACATTTATACTTTTCATAAAGAACAAGATATTGCTGAGAAATGTCTTCATCAGAAGGTTCTTCCTCATCACTGCTGTAGGTTTAAAGAGCAGTTGTAACTATGGTTGAAACATGTTCACAGTCACTTTCATAAGTAGGTTCTTTTTCAGTGATTATTCCCATAAAATTAACAAAATTAGAATCATCCTCTTCATCACTGTTGCTCTCAGAATCACTATCACTATGAGTGGTTATGTAAGCATTTTTGTTCCTTTTTAAAGTATTAGCACACTCAGCCTGAATATGACCAAAACCTCTACATTCTCTACACTGAATCTCTTTAGGCTTATAATCTTTGTTATCCTTCTCTTTAGAATTCCACTTTCCTGTAGAGTTATTATTGAACCTGGATTCTGTCTTAAATTGGTTATCCCCTTTTTGAAAGTTTTTACAGAAACCAGTATCATCCTCTTTTCTCTTATAAAACTTTTTGAAAACCTTTTTAGCAAAGAAAGCTAGCTGTTCTTCATCACTCATTTTATCACAGACATTAGGTTCAGATTTCTTAGCCTGAAATGCTATTCCCTTTTCTGGTCTTTTATGTTTAAAAAAATTCAGCTCATGAGTGCTTAGATTTCCTATAAGTTCTTCAAGTTTAAGATTATCTAAGTCTGTTGATTCTTCAATAGCTGTAACTTTTATTTCAAACCTTTCTGGGAGTGACCTAAGAGTTTTCTTAACAAGTTTAGCATCATTGTATTTTTCACCTAAGGTTCCAGCTTGATGAGCAATGTGACAGATTCTACCATTAAATTGTTCAATGTTTTCATCTTCCTCCATTCTTAGGTTTTCAAATTGAGTAGTTAACTGTTGAAGTTTGAAAGCTTTTACTTTAGTAGTTCCTTCAAAAGTAACTTGCAAAATATCCCATGCCTCTTTGGCAGTTTCACAGTGAGAGATATACCTGAATACACTGAGAGTTACACCAGCAAAAATCAAGTTTATGGCTGTTGAGTTGGCACTTGATTTTCTGTCTTCATCAGCAGACCATCTGTCTTCAGGTATAAAAACCAGTTCTCCTTCACTATCAATGGTAGTTGGAGCCTCCCATCCATACATCATAGTTTTCCATGCATGTTCATTCTGCTGTTTGATGAATGACCTCATTCTGATCTTCCATACTCCATAGTTTACTCCTCCTTCAAGCAATGGAGGTTTGTTGAAAGCGTTTCCTTCCCTCATTAAGTCCATTTTTACTAGAACACAGAATCCACACTAAGTAAGGTCTAGTGTAAAGCTCTGATACCAATTGAAATTCCTATCCGCTGTTCTAGTTGCAGTTTTGCAGTTAGGTTCCAAGTGAGGTTGCAACCACCAGTTGGAACCAAGTGTATTAAATGGACAGAACTGTAAAACGTTAAATGTACTTAAAGTGAACACAAGCACATTTAACAACGGAGTTCACCTAACTAGGCTACGTCTCCGGGGCACTTACCCGGATTATGATATTATAAAAGCTTACAATATAGGACTCAAGTCTTAATGAAAAACTCTCAGAATCCCTCTAGGTTTTTCTGCCTATCTCTATATTGCTCCTGCTCTATAGCTATCACGTATAAATCAATGGCATCACACCATTGTTTTCTTTTTAAAAGCTCACGTGTATTCTCTCAAGAATGGGTTCTTTATAGTTTAGAACACACACCTTTTTACAAGCTAAGTTATTAACTATTTATAAGTAAAAACAATCTTCTTGCTTCAAGATCTTTTATGATTGCTTTTGACTTCTTTTGATTGGCTTCAATCTCTCCATATTGCACGTCTGCCTTTTGTAGGATTGACATCAATCTTCATAAGTTAATACCTGTTTAATAACAAGCTTGAAAGTAGGAGTTAGTCTTTTCCTATAACTAGGAAACATATAAAGATAATATCTTTTAGAGATAATATCTTTCCATATATATATGAAACACCTAACTCCATATTACATTCAATCTTTAAATTATACTGAATATAGATAAGGAACAAAAGATTGAAACAAGTGATAAGGATAAGCATAAGAATAGAGATACATATTAAAAGGAAACATAACCTTATAAACTAATCTCTTTATATCTTTTAGGAAATCTTTCCTTACCACTTTGATATTCTCAATTTACGCATATTAAACCTTTAAGATCATATGAGAATATATCCTGCATACTGTAGAACAAATATTAATCAATAAAGAACAGTTATGCAGTTTTACAGAACTAGACAGAATTCTGCTGAACAGCAGGTTGCAACTGAGGTTGCAACTGGTACTTAAAACCTGTCAACGCTGTCTAAGCAGGTTGTAACTGAGGTTGCAACATTGCTTGAAACCTAATACTACTGTCTTGGTAGGTTGTAACTGAGGTTGCAACATTGCTTGAAACCTAACAACACCTGTCTTAGTTCATAATAAACAGATAGGATTATTTAGTGAAAACCATTAGACAACAAATAGAATTTAGAACAGGAATCTGGTCCTAACAAAAGTGTCTTTAAGTGTTGGTAAAATCCTTTCTCACTTTTTGGGAATATCAGAATATTTGGGATACTTTAGTTCGTTTTAGGTGAAATTGGCATTTATTTATGGAAGGCTGATCTAGTATCTGCATTAACATGGATTTGACATGAAATTAGAGGACTTTACTGTCAAGTGTCTGAAATATCCATTCCAAATTTATGACTTTAAATTTCAGTTTTATGATGAGATTGTTTGATTGTGATAAGAATTGTCAAATATTAATCGACGTGTTAACGCAAGTTGTTAAAATGAGTAAATTGGACATATATCGTAATAATAGTTGTAAACGTAAGCGCTCCTCGCTACTTGTACGGACGTAAATGTAAGATGTAAGTTAATAAGCAATACCCGAAGTTCGTTTACTGTCAGAAAAGTTGATCTATATTAACCGGGATCTGGCAGGATAGTAGTATAGGATTTTACTTTCAGCTAAGCCAAAAATGTAAGTCCAACATATGACTAAATGAGCTTGCATTTTACAATGAGAATCTTTGATCGTGATCCAACTAAACAACTTAATCGGTGAAACTCAGTGTGGCAACAATGCAATTCCATCCTCACTATAAAACAATGTGTTAGTGCAGGTTATTCAGAATGAGTAAACAAGAAAACATCTACTAGGTTCAAATAGATGAGAAATAAATTTCATAACGCTCACTAGCTAACTCGTACGCATGTACGTAAGTGTACGACGTATGGTATTAAATGAAGTGACGGTGTTGATATTCTAGAATCGGATATATTATTTTAAAACAAAATTCAAATCGATAAATCTAGAATCGGATATATTAATTTAAAATAGGAAAACTAGGAAGGTCGGTGTTGATATACTAACGCTCCCCCTCAACGCCGACTTCCTTTGATCTTGTAGCTATACCCCGAAGCTTTGGAAAGTCTGTAAACTTTTCAATGTTTAGGGTCTAATTCGTAACATATGGACTACTTGCTGTTTTCGCTTGTTTCATTTGTATTTCTCCTTCAAGTACTTCTTCTCTAAGAAAATGGTAGTGTACAAATAATAAGCAAAAGTGACAATGACAAGTTTTCAAAAAATAAAAAATCATCCACCACAATTACAAGGTTCTATAACTGTTTTTGACTTCATAGCACGTATATCCGGTTTCAGAAATTGACTACTCCATAAGTTAAGACCCCAAAGTTTCAAGAAATTAAATATTGCGTAAAGAATAGAAATATGACTACATGAGTGCTCAATATGTATTTAAATGCAGGCTTCTATCGAGTATCAACTGAAACATGGTAGTATAATATAGTGTTTGGTTGATTGGATTTTTCAAGCAAATAATTTGTAGGTTTTTATCGTTAAGAGTCTGATTGTGTTATTCCTCTTAAATGAATAGCCTTTTTAATAAAAAAAGAACACCTGTTTTAAGATCAACAAGTCAACTGCAAATCATAAGCAAAAAAAGAACAAAAATGAATCAGTTCATTGTAAAAGTTGATCAAAACAAGTTCCAAATTAATGAAAACTCGAGTAAAATGAAAAAAACATCCCCTTCATAATACATTATCCTTTTATTTTGAAACTCAAAATACAATTTGGTTTATTATAGAGGTTTGGAAACTCCTTTTCAAAATTCCATTTCCGACACAATTCCTATGCCGGAAATGAGCACTGGCAATTTACAACCACACTTAACTAGTTAACTTCTGAAGTTATGTTTACGTTCTTTAAAATATACCCAGAGAGTTTGCTCACAAACCTAGGGTGTAGCAGTGGTTACGTGACGTAACTTACCTCGGGGACCAACCTTAATCGTCTATATAGCTTCTCAATTACACAGGGTTTGGACCCCTTTCGATAATACACTTCAAAAAAATAAATCGTTTTCAGTTTGTTGAAACAAATAAAACACATACTATAAAAGTACACCTTTTTGTAAATTTTGGTAAGGGATTTTCAACTAGTCTGTGCATCAAGAATTACAGAACATTCCTGTACGAAAACCAACTTAACATTTGTTTTAATCGGCGGAGGATGTGGCCAACGCCTGACTGTACATAGGTCTGCCGGACTTTGATCTTGATCAGATATATTTCGAAGCTCCATCAAAGAACTAACAACTTGGAGGTGTCATATTTAATGAATATAATTATATAATGATGAATCACAGATTATTCCTCTCAAATTCTTTCGTAGATGTGGATTCTATATATGCTCAAACATACTCTTTTGATATTTTTATAATTTTGATTAATGCCTACGTGTGTATATAATTTTTGAGTGATGATATAAGAAAAGACTTTTTGACATAGACTCTCGCAGAGACTCAATATGGACCTTCAGATCATGTATATGAGGATAAATCAATTATCCACATCGAGTCTCTACAAGAGATTCTGTCAACAAAGCTCTACTTATATCACAACTCATAATATTTTTTTTGCCTGGGAATATAACCAACTCGATTAACCAAGCCTCTCTGGCATCTAAAAGTGGTTTAGCAACGAGATAACATGTATAATTTTTCACCAAACCTCACATCAAGGGTCATATATGCATGTAACTACCTACCTTTCTACCTATCCACCAAACCTCTATATTCGACCAAGCATTTTTGTTTTCATTGATTTTCAGATATCTTTTTCCAAACTGATTTATAGATGCATTTATATGTGTCTACATATATATACGCACTAATATGTGTCCGTCCACATCCATGCTTCTTAACTTGCAATTTGCAACTTTTAAAAAATATCCTAATAAGTAATAATGAGAAGAAGAATATAATTCTTTACAAGTCCAGATCACCTTAATCTATTTTTTCAATTCAATTCAATACAATTTCCCAATTGATTATGAGATGTGTACATGATCTGTTTAACTGTATTTGTGTCTATCTTGGCTTATAATCCAATAAGTCATGTCCATATGCATACTTCTAAAATTACTACTACAATGAAATAAACCAACAATGAAAACACGTACTATATACTATATATATATATACACATAAATATATATATATACACATATATATATATATATATATATATATATATATATAGGCGCCGAACAGCATGAGTGTACTAAAACAGTACCAGATTCGGTGGTTGAAATGACGTCGGGTAAGGCACCACCACCTCCTGCCAAGGCCAAGCTCTCGGCTCTAAAGTCAAGGCTGTCACATTATAAAACTTGGGCAGTTCTAAAATGACATGCCTCAAATGGGAGGGTTGTTCTCTAGTGGTTGGTCGAAATCCCAACCGGGCCGAGAGATGACTAGGAAGTGGTCGCGACCGGACCGTTTAACCCTGATTTTATGATTGTTTATTGGGCATTGTATATAACTGAATAATTGGAGGCTAGGATTAAGATTATTGTAGGAAAAATAATTATATTTGGTTCTTAACCTCAATCAAAACACTACCAGAAGATCGATAGATTTTAAATAAATTAAAATTATGGTCAACCAATAATTAAATTTGAATCTTACACTCAACTGAAACATTACCAGTCCACAAAAGTTCGATTTTTTTCAAAGGCAGCCTTTTAGTAACTCTTTTCCTTATTTCAAAATACCTCATTTCAACATTTATGGTCAAAAAATACTGATACACACCTAAATGAAGAACATGTATCGAACTTTGACTCTATCAGTCAGAATAATTATCTGTTAAAACAAGAACAAATATGTATCACTACAAAAACTTAAAGATCAGACTTAGAATACGATTATACGAAAGAATAAAAATCATTCCAGTTTTCAACACAATTTGTCATAACTTATTTACAACAAAATATAATACTAAGAGTGAGTTTCGGGAAAGAACTAATTAAGTATGGACAAAGCCACCATAGCCTGCCACATTCACAAAAAACCGATCTCTTGTATAATTATATGGTACTCAAAATCATGTAACTATACAACTATAGGCCCCTTATAATAATGAAACCGTCTATACTAAACTTTACCCCCTACAACCCCAAGTAATTTATTGTTCCCATACTGTCGTGACTCGTGAGTAACAATTAGGGCTGAGTTCGATCTGTTTCGGTTCGGTTTTTAGCAAAACCGATACCGAGCATATATTTCGCTTCGTTTTTTTTCGGTTTCGGTCTTTTTATTTTTTGGACCGAAACGGACCGGGTTTTTTCGGTCCAGTTTCGGGTTTTTTCGGTTTTCCGGTTATTTTTCGGTCTTTTTCGTTTTTTTTTGGTTTCGGTCTTTTTCGATTCGGTTTTATTGAAAATCGAAACCGACCCAATTTTTTTTCGGTTTTTCAGTTTCGGTGTTTTTCGGTTCGGTTTTTCCGGTTTTTCGCCCGGCCCTATTAACAATAACTAAAATCAATTTAAACCATGTAAAAATATCCAAAGCTAATTAAAGTACACTGTCTACTAGAAAATCCAGAATTTTTGGAGTATCAATTCCCAAAATTTAAGCTAAGATTACGGAGGAAAACAAACATTCAAATTATCAACATAACATAAAATTTTCAAATCTACACCTAGACAGTCGGGGCCTCGATCCCTCCCATTGTGATAAAAAAAATATTTTAAAAAAGTAATTTTCTATGTAAGTTGGTAAAATCTTTAAAAATAGCGTGTTAGCACCTCCCGTATTATGAAAATTTTAGTCAGCTCATTTAATTTAAAGTTTCTGGTTCGTCCCTCCCCTAATTAATAAACAAAGATGAGCAAACATATATTAACTCAATTTTAAACATGGGTTTAAATGATAACTACTCAAAAGCTTGGGACCATTACAATTATGATCAAATTATCAAAACCAAGCAAACCAACCCATAGTTTCCAAGTACGTGAAACTGAAATGGAAACAAAACAGGAAACGAAAATATGAAGTGTGAAAAATGGAAAAATATTTGAAATTTATACATGAATACAACGGGGAAAGAGAAAGCAGGAAGCAGGTGAGCAGAAAACGGGAAACACAAATGTTTAAAGGGGAAATGAGTTTCCTTGTGAGTCGGTAACTATACGAAGATCGCTCTGCATACACTTTATATCTACATGCATGAGAAAAACTTATGTGAACCTTGTTCACCCGTATCTTTAGTGCCAGTGGAGGCAGATCCGATGGTGATGGGAGTGCGAGGCGATATGCCTTTTTTTTTAGAGAGAAATTAAAGATGGTAAAAATAAGGTTGGATTAAGTAGTGATGACATGTCACATTCTGCTTAATAAATTTAATGATTTTGGTAATAGAAGGTATTAACTTGGATTTTAAGGGCCCTCAATTGGACAAAAAAGTATTGTGTACAGGTTATTAAAAAGTTTAAAATTCCATCGTTGGTTAGTATGCTTAAAAAAACTCAGTGATAGCATGAATTATATATAGTTAGGGATTTTGATAACACCGAATTATTTTGGTTATTTACATCATTTAGTTGGACTATCTTATTATTTGATTATTCGCTTTGTCAGTCCTTTTATTAGGTCTATTTGTAGTTTCGCTCTCATTTTTGGTAATGAAGTGATCAGATTTGAGTTTAGGGTGCTCGTCTAAATCTCTCCTAAACCCTACGAATGTTATGAGCTTTTCTCTCTCGAACATGTAAGTGTTTTCTCCTATTAAATTTCATTATCCAATCCGGTTGATTGGCTAAAAGGAATAGCTTGTTTGTTGTTCGGCTTGCGAAAGGTAAAAGTTACTTGAGTGAACTTATGAGTTTTTTCTTTTTGTTTTTTTTATCTCAATACACAATTTCAAACTCGATGTAGATTAAAGTTACATTCCTAAAATGTATCATCTTACTTACACTTCCACTACCCCCAAATGGAATATAAACACGTAAATTCTTTCACTATAGAGTAAGGAGCTATGAAATCTATTTTTTAATTTTCACCTCGATCTTTTTATGTTTTCTAATTAGAACACTCTGCCCCATAACTTAATATCACCATGTGGACAAACGGCTCTGTTTGTTTCGCATTAAAAAAACCGTCCGAGGAAATTATTCCTTTTGGAAAGTTTGCCGGGAATTGTTTTGTTGTCAATTCCAAACGTTTAGCAAAAAAAAAGAAAAACTCATTTAAAATTAGTGTAAATTTAAATGTGCCAGTTCTTTAGACTTACACAAAAATTGATGATTATATTACACAAAAATTTATGATTGAATTTGCCATAAGTGGCCAATAGCAATTTCAATCACACTAATTTCCTATGATCTCATATTACACTTCTTTCAAAATCAATCACGCATGGCCAACCAAACATCATATATATGCAACACTAACTTAAGAGTAGAAAATCAAATTTATTTAAAAATAACTACAATTTGCTCTACTATAGGAAAGTCGTTAGGGCTGAAAGAGACAGAAATAGAATCAGGGATCATCACTCACCCAACTAAAAATACAAGAGGCATTTTCCTTAGTTTTGTACTTTTCGTACGACTGTTCCCTATATAGAGCTTCATATTTTTTTTTCTCAATTGTTACATAGAAAGATCGATGTATATTTTTCACAAACAAATTACTCCTACAAAATATTCTAATATTTCCTCATTTCTTTTCCACCCAAGTCTTGAGAAACCATCGAGTTTCAGATACAATTACGGATTTAAGTCCTCTAAATTTGAATTTCCACGAGAAATTGTTTTCGTCCGTCTGGTGAAGGGAATGGGGCATACGAACATGATTAAGTCATTCCGAGCTCAAAGTTTGAGGGGTTCAAGTAAAACTAGCAATACAGGCAATCATATAGGGGTTAAAGCTGTTCTTCAAGAACAAGTTTCTACTCATAATATATCCGAGTATTCTCCAAATAATTTCTCTGTCGCTGATCTTGAATGCACTCTCAATCATCTGGTGATAATTATTAACGTGACTGAGATAATTCCTTAATGACCTTTTCTTTATTGGGATCCTAGAAAAGTGAGACGGGTAAATAAAAAGAAATAGAGAGAATTATTTTTTAATATTCCTTTATTCTACTAATCGATTATTTGTTGTGTATGGCAGAGCAAGTGGCTTCTGATGACACTTCTTGGCACAGTGCTCATTTGTAGGAATGACAATGAAGCGTTATGGGTTGCTTGTGGTTCGGTTGTGAATGCCGCAATTTCAACTATACTGAAGAAAATAATAAACCAAGATCGACCTGTATCTAACTTGAAATCCGACCCCGGAATGCCATCTTCACATTCGCAGAGCATCTTCTTCACCATCATATTTACTATCACCACACGTGAGCGAAAAATCATTTACGAATATATTTTTCTAAATTCTTGAAGTGCTTAGTATTTCCCCACATATGGTGGAAAATGTAAACTTTAAACAAAGAAGGATCTGTTAGGAGATCAGGTAGTTATGTAGATTAGCTAGTATTAATTCACATCAAAGTTTTAACTTACTTTTTAACCGATGGTGTGACTTGTATAGATGGACCTGTCCATATATCATAGTAAGGGAGCAAAGTTAATTAAGTAAATGTAAATTTGGTACGTGCTAAATGATGCCATTCTCAATATTTTTTATTGGTGGTTGTACGAAATCATAAAAGATGCATGCATAAAGTGCTTTAACCACAATAATCACCTGGCTGATGCTAAATTTTAAAAATAAAAGCCCTCGTCAACTAGCCCTATAGTACGCTTTTAAGTTAAAATTCTGTTAATTTTTCTGTCGTCTAGTTTTTAAGTTTTATAGGTATCAATGAATGAGATGCGTTTGGCTTCAATATGATGATTTAGTCTGACTAATAGTTTTCACATGTATAAAATGAGTTGTTTAAGTTGAAATACATGACATTCTTTGTTTTCTTGTACTTTTGGTTTTCCGTTGAATTAATTGCCTTCTCTTGGGCATTATGTTTTTCTTTTATATTATTCTAACATGTGCTTATATCTCCATCACACTTAAATAACATCAAGTTAAGATAAATGAATTCATGAATTGTAGAATTAATAATTTAACTTTGTTGCTTATTTTGGTCTGTAATAATACATGTTTTCTTGTGTTTATTGTCACAGTGTTTCAATGTCATGGGACGGACGCCTTCACCATCTCTCTTAGCGGTATTACTTTGGTATTCGGCTTGTATCTGGTGAGTACAAAGATATAAAATCACCTTATCGGATGTAAAATCATTTCCTCTAACGCAATATCTGGTGTGATGATCAAAGATACGGTGGTTTATACTTTTTATTATCTTTTAATATATAATTGTAAAACAAATAAACCTTAGTATCTGATATTATCAAAGATATTGTGACCTCACTGGCACTGCAATTTATCTAAACTTAATTTGTAAAACAAAGATTAATTCTTATCAGAGAAGTTAAAAAAACTAGTGTCAATATATATAATACATCAAATATTCATGTCCATATATACATGCATACGATCACATCGTGTCCCATGTCACCTCCAAACCAGAATTTATTTACAACTTTTTTTTTTTAACTTGGTTTGTAATGTACGTAGTACTATAGGACTAGAATAAATCAACTTTTTTGACCTTTTTGGGTGCATTATTATTAGACAATAAAAATAATTCTCTGGATGACCAAATTTGGACTTCCAGTTTATCCAAATTTTTGTACTTCTTATAGTGCGAGAATAACCAACTTATGTGATGACCAACCACATAGGTGGGAAGTTATAGAAAGGGTTGAGATAATCACATCAAATTCTAATCCATCGGGACTAAAGCCAAAAAACACATGATCATGCTATATGGCAAAAGCCGCAAAACCAAATGTGATATACTAATGCTAATTATCTAAACAAATGATTAATAATGTACATGTATATACTATATATATATATATATATATATATATATATACAGTGTGAAATAGTGATGAAAGTTCTGTTATTGTGAATACTTTTTCATGATTGTTTTAGCCTTTTTCTTCAAATGAGTATATATTAGAAGAGCCTGCCACCAATGTTATGTAGAAACATAAGTATGATGTTAACTTCACATCAATGAGGAATTTAAAGCTTGACATCATGTAAACAATTTAAGACTATAGTTTTATTCACAGTCGCGGCTTCGGATTACTCAAGAATACCATACAACTAGCCAAGTGGTTGTTGGCGCGGTTTTAGGAACCATTTTTTCTATATTCTGGCTTTGGTCATGGGATTCATTTGTTCATGAGGCGTATACCTCTACTTCGTCAGTACGAGTGATTGTTGATACTGGGGCAGTGGCGTTTTGGATCGGTTTTCTAATGTACATATCTAGGTACTATATTATTCTACCTTGGTACTCATACTGATGGTTTCTCAAACAGAATATAATTTTATTGGTCTAAACTGTATTCAGGCACTTCATTGTTCCACAAGATCATAACATGTAGGAGTATCTAGTTGAGGTGGTCATGAAAAGAAGTCTACCAAAGTCATGCCATGAAGATACCGACCTCTCTTCGCTCTTTTTTACCCTTCTTTTTTCTTGCAGAATCGATCATGCCGGATATCCATCCTTTTCGATAGATTCCAACTAAAAGAGATGTTATGGACACTCTGCTATTATAGTTGTATATATAATATAGATGAAACAAAAATTGCAAACTTCTGTTGTGATCATATACATTATATATCAGTATGGTAAGAAGATCAGAATCTTATTTGGCAGTAGTTCTTAATTTCAGTTAAAATCTGGGACAATATTGGTGCTAATTCTTTATGCTTTTGCAACTTACTTAAATGATCTGATCTCAAGTATAACTGTCTAAGCTCTACTTCAAATATTATTAGCACAGTTTCAAAACTCGACTAGTATTCAAATCATCTGATCTCAAGTCTAAGCTATAAACTTCAGATAAAATTAGCATGGGCAATGCTTAAAGACGATTCCGGGTTCACTTTCACTTAACATATATGACCAAACTAAGCACTAGTGGTAAGTGCGAGTTGTATAGCAACTGTAACGCAAACTCAGCTCTACCCCCTTTTTAAGATACGCCTAAGAGTCTAAGATGACTTGCTGTTTCTCAGAAAATGAAAATGGAAGAAAATATATCTGTGCTATGGTATGAGCCAAGAAGGGTTGTAGTGCCCGGCAAAGTTAGTCGAGGAATGGAAACGTCATAATTTTTTTTGGAGAATTTCGTGCACTAAGTGTTGAACATTGAACTTGTCATTGTCAAAGAGGAAGATCCAAAGAAAATTGACAGTATAAAATCCCCAGTATTCTATATAAACATAACAGTATACATGGTCACACAGTAGTTCTTCTTTTCATTATAAGTTTTCAGGAACTTCCTGAATTGTTTTTAATATATATTACCTTAAAGAAACATAGCAATATTGTAAAATCTAAGATTTAGATTGACCGTTCTTATAATTATCATGTAGAAATACCAAAAATAGTGTCTCCCACATATAGTCCAAATCTTCTACCCCCTATTCTCTGTGACGACCCAGATTTCCCGGAAGGAAATTCTGTGGTGCGGTATTGTGCGTTAGTCCCACATCGCCCAGATATGAGAGTACTCGTGTGGTATATGAGCTTAAAGATCCATTTCCTATCAACAAGGCCTTTTAAAGCCGTGCGACACAATAGCGAGGACGGAACTCCACGGTTAAGCGTGCTTAACCTGGAGTAGTACCAGGATGGGTGACCCCCCTGGGAAGTTGTGCCAAAGCGGATAATATTGTTGATACGGGCGTAGCGGTTCGGTCCGTGGGGCCGGGTCGTTACAGATGGTATCAGAGCCTCTATCTGATCGGAAATGTGGGGACTAGCACGAGTGTGTGAGGCCCCGGAAGGGCGACGTGCCCGACGAGGACGTCGTGCCTAAAGGGAGGGTGATTGTGACGACCCAGATTTCCCGAAAGGAAATTCTGTGGTGCGGTGTTGTGCGTTAGTCCCACATCGCTCAGATATGAGAGTACTCGTGTGGTATATGAGCTTAAAGATCTATTTCCTATCAACAAGGCCTTTTAAAGCCGTGCGGCACAATAGCGAGGACGGAACTCCACGGTTAAGCATGCTTAACCTGGAGTAGTACCAGGATGGGTGACCCTCCGGGAAGTTGTGCCAAAGCGGACAATATTGTTGATACGGGCGTAGCGGTTCGGTCCGTGGGGCCGGGTCGTTACATTCTCTATCCCCTTCCGTGCCCCCTTACTTATTTTCACTTAAATTTTAAATTTTCACAACTTGTTCCGCAAATTTATAATCTTTTATATTATATTGTATTCAAATTTTAAAACATTTGACATAATATTGCTTTACACAATTTTTCTAAGATTTAATGTTTAATTTACACTAATTTATACATTTATTCCAAAATAAATTGCGTGTGGATTTTAAAAAAAAATTAATTATTGAAATATATTGATACATGTATTATAGTAATTGTACAATTTTTTTCAAGTTTTTTAGAATTTTTTTTTTGATAAAATAAACAAGAGGGCACAAAAAGGGATAAAGAATAGGGGGCAGAAGATTTGGGCTCACCTACCAATTAGCTAGCTTGTAAGTATAAAACATGTGTTCAAAGAGTTTTTCGTATATTTCTAAAAAGCTAAAAAAATCCTCATTGAGTTTGATCAATTTATAAATTGAACTAGAATATAAATGGCATTTTTCCTCTCAGAGATTTGGAAGTTCATATGTCAAAAAACCTTTTCCTCATCCATAATTTATGGTTTATTTATAAACATACAACCAAGTACACCAAAAGTGAAAATTGAATAGTGGGAGCTGAGTTATAATATGAACGGTAGTTCTCAATCATTTTCTAAACCCAAATTTTACACATTCACAATGTCATTCTTTAATTTCACGTCTCGCGGGTCACATTATTTAAATGTTCACCTTATTTACAAAAATGTCATTATTTTAAGTCAAAATAATCCGACACATGAAATCTAAAATATAGTATTGAATATTAAAAAAAAAGGACAAAAGTGTTCTGTAATATATCATAACAGACTAGAAAAAAAGAAAATATTTTAAATTACGAAAAATAGTATAAAATTGTAAAAACTAAAACTAACATTAAAATTTTGAGCAAAAAATAACTTTTTTCACGTGGCTTTATTTACAAAAATACTATATTAAACAGGAGGTTTTTTTTTCCACCAGAAGCGATTTTCTTCATCAGAATGCTTATTTTCTCACTGTTGCTTTTTATACTATAAAAGTGATTTTTTTTCCCTACAAAAATACTATATATATGTTTTTCATCATTAAACGTTTTCTTCATCAAAAAATGTCTATTTTCACCTACGTACGATGCAGCTTTGTCGCCTCAAAGCGCTTATTCAACAATAAAAAGTTTGTTTCCAAAATGAAAACGTCTTTTTTCATTTATCAAAAAAGCATCTTTAGTCATAAAAAATGACTTTTCATCGAAATATCGATTTTTTCCAAGTGTCACGTCTCACCCGAATGTAGCTTAATTTATTCATTGAACGATGGCTATTTTTCATCAAAAACTTGATTTTTAAAAAGCAATTTTAATTAAAAGGGGGCATTTCTACCAGAAACATACTTTTATAATTAATAAATGGGAATTTCTAAGCTATTTCATTAAAAAGGGAGCTCTTTCATAGAAATTCATCAAAAAGAGGCTTTTAAAGTGAATATTCTTCATTGTAAAGTGCATATTTCATTTCAAAATGCATATTATTCAGATGAAAGTGTACATAGTTAAGTCAAAAATGTATATAGTTGATTATAAAGTGTGTATAGTTCAGTCGAAACTAATAATTTAGCCGAAAGTGTATGTATAGTTCACTAGAAAGTGTGTTGTTCACCGTAAAATGCATATATAGTTGAGTTGAACATGCATATAGCTATGTAGAAAGTATTATACTTTAGTTTAAATTGCATAAATTTTAGCTCAAGGTGCCATCTTTTTCTAGACTCTTTAATCTTAATAGAGTACTCGTAGTTGCAAGACGTAATTACAATTTGCGATTTTGACGAATTTTGACTTTTGGATAATGTCGTAACTCGTAGTTACTACTTGTAACTACGAGTTGCAACTTGCAAATCGTATTTATGATTTTCTGTAAAAAAAAAACAAAAATTTAAAACAAATTAAAGACAATAAAAAAAACAAAAAGCAAATGAGCAAATACATCATAATGTTCAAATTTTACCTACATAAACCTTGCAACAAACATTATTATTTTTTTGCAAAACAAAAGACATAGAAAAACATTCTAAATAGAACTAAACTAATTCAATTAAAATACATCCGGCATGGATCCACAAATTAAACATGTCTGGCTGCAGTCAAACATATGTGAATAAAACTTATGTGAACAAACAAGCAAGGGAAATAAATATTTTAAAAAAACTGTACCAAATAAATATAGTACAAAACTAAAAATCCTACATAACGGAATTGAAATATAAGATAATGTTTACATGCAAAAATGATTAAAGAAGGTTTACTTTCTCGAACACAACAACCTTGATAGAGGGATTTTCAGATATAAATTGACATATATGAAAATAGTCGCGATATTTGTATTTACCAAGCAATCTGTTATGCCCCTACTAGTCGAAAACCGTGAGGTGGAACCTCTAAACGGATGATTTACATGGTGGCGTTTAATATTGTTGTACGAGTTGAATATCGAAATGATACCGAACTTTCGACTATAGTTGGAGTTCTTCTCACGAGTCAAATAGTTCACCTTGAATTGCAGATAGTTCAACTTAAAGTGTATATAGTCGAGTTTAAGAGGTATATAATTCAATTTAAAGTACATATATATTTAACTGTGTGTAATTTACTTAAAAGTAAAAAATAAATATTGAGGTGGAAGGTCAACCTCATGCCTCCTAATCTTAGATTCGAGTGCAAGCACTCTTATCATTTTGAAACTACGAATCTAAAAAAATTACTAAGGCGAAACATGGAATTAAACCCTTCGAGCAAAGTTGCTAACATTTCTTTTTTTGTTAGTTATCACAAATTATACTAAACACATGAGTCACTATAAGAAAAAAGTAAATTTACGATCATGAGAAAATGTTGCAAATTTTCAAATTCTGTTGCTAATTAATACTAATCAACAATTTTGTAACATTATGAAAAATGACGGTAATATGGATGTCGCTACTATTAAGCAACAATACTTGTAACAGAAATAACTGTTGGTAATAGGATGCTATATTAACATTTGTTTAGTTTTATTTGTATGTTTTTATAATAGTTGTGATGTTGCTATGTTGCTAGAAAAACATATATTTCAAAATTAATTTTTTTCCATTTATATTTTCTATTGCTATCAAGTTGCCATTTTATTTTTCATCATGTTGGTGTAATGATGCAAACTTGATGCTATATAAATTTACAATTATATTATATTTTTCATATAAAAGTATATATAAAAGCTCATCACACAATAACTAAAATTCAATTTAAAATAAAATTAAACTGATAAACATATTCAAGTAACTTCGACAACAATAATACAAAATCAACATACCAATCGGTCAATTTCTACCAATTTCATTGGGTACGTACCACTGTCAATTGTTCACAAAATTCGCTACACCTAATAAATCGACACCAAAATAACATAATACATAACTGTGTACAAAATAATCCTAAGTTACTCATCCACACACCCACAAAATGAGATAATACTAAATCTCTCTTGATCAACCTACTAAGGTCAGTGTCTTCACATCATCTGATTACTTATCCCCAAAATAAGATAGAACCAAAATGGCCTACTTCTACAAACATAACATAATCGTCCTTCTATGCTTCATCGTCACCAATTTCTTAATCGCTAGTGCCATCATCTGTTGGCACGTAGAACTGTCTGCTCGTTGCGAGAGCTCCGATTTTCTTCCATTAAATGCAACCTGTAATATACAAAGTCATAACAAGAGCAAGATTAAACACAAAGCTAAAAATATATAGGTATTGGCATAAATATGTAAATTAACTTTCCCAAAATAATGAAACAGTGAAAACACAAAATTTATAGGTTTTGGCATAATTTAAAACAAACACACAAAAGAAAGAAAAAAATGTCGCAAGCATTTCAACAAAATTTTGTAATTTATTTCTCTTAAGAAACCTTTGACTAGCCTTAAATAAATTGAAGCTTATTTGCTTAAAAGTCACATAACAAACGGCTCTAAGCTACCCAGAATATGAGAATTTGAGTATAAGAAGTAATAACCCTTCAAGAATATCGTCACTAAATTGTTGAATATACTTATTACATCACATCCGAACCATCTAACTCTGGGTCAAACCAAATCAATTTTGTGAATTTGCAGTGACGTATATCATCAAAACTAAACTATTATTTTTCAGCAAAATAATGTCACCAAGGTTTACCAAAAATAAATAGCTCAAATCATATATATATATATACAGACTTCATTCCATATAAAAAAACATAATAGAGACGAAAGAGGAGATTCGACGGATGATAAGCAGAGTGATGGTCGGAAGGTGATCGGCGAGAAGGGCAAAGAGAAGAGACAGAGGGGGAGATCGTGATAGTGATATATTTGGACTGAAGACAGATAAATTAAAAATATATTACAAAAAATATTAATGGCATAACGGGGTAGGAATTAAGCAGTTAGTCTTGTGGGAATATATATAGTTTGAAAAGTGATCAGTGTTGTATTATAATCGACTACCAAGTTCAAGGCTCGCAACGTGGCCGAAGGTTGCATTGCAGAACAAGTGAAGCCAGTCTATGACTGACCCTTGCTTCTTGCAAAGTAAAAGACACAAACTCAAACTAAGCCATCATCAGTCATGACATTGTTTAGATCAAAGTTTTCATTGTTTAGAATCCGGGTGTATTTTATAATGTTTTTGAAACTTTTATGCAAAATTGCATAAACTAGTTGATAATTGTATGAAATTTCAAAATATTGGGATTATTTTGCAATAAGGCCAAAGTCTCCCTCCATTCCATATTGCATTATTTTCGTATCTTTAGTGCCGAAATGAAAATTTTGAAAAAAGTTGTACAAAGTCAAATTTAATTTGAGTATATAAAAGTTTTTTTAAATTTATCATTTTAGTAATTTAATTACATTTTTTTTCATCTCAACATGACTCGCACGTTGGACAAGTAAATTGAAATGGAGGAAGGAACAAGTAAATTGAAACGGAGGAAATTGAGTAAACATATAACATCAGCATGTTGTATTTTGTATAGTGTGTATCTTCTTCTTTTTGTTTATCTCCCACCCCCCTTTATTTTTAATGCAAGCCCCCATTTGCTACTCAAAACCTTCATAGAAATTGTGGGTTTTAATTTTCTCATCATATAATCAAGTCCTAATTAATACGTTAATTTAAGCCTATTAATAATCATATGCCTTCAAACAATCCATTTCAAGCTTGTTCAATGTATTTTTGTTAAAAACAAAATTATGTTCTTATGTGTCGGCCAGCGTTTGAGGTGACCGACTGTTTTGGCAATATACTTGATACGCAATCAATTATTAAAACTAATAGAAAATTGAATTAGTGGCGATGACTAATAAATATTTTACAAACTTGCAATAATCAAAATGGGTTGCTTATTTCGACATGAGATCCAAAATAAATGGATCCTGAAGAAATGATAATATTATTCTAATTAAAATCACTTGTTTATATTAAAATATGCAAATGTTGATTTTCTTTGAATTGAAGCTTTCAAAGTCTAGGGAGAGTAGAACATAGCAGTATAGAAATTAGAAAGTATCAAAGTTAGAAATTTGAAAAAAGTACTTGTATTTGGTCAATCTAAGAAACTTGCATTATTGCGGTCATGTGGAAATGCGACAAGTACAAGTTTATTTGATATAATTGGCCTTAGTCAAACAAAAAAAGGTTATGGTACTCTTCCAGATGCTAGATGCATTTAGCCACTTTTTACAATTCATCTTCATTTAACAAATTTTAGCTTGTCATTCCGTTTGGCATAAAAATTGATGAAGTTTCATTAGTTGTCAAGATAACAATTAAATATATATTATGAAGAATTGCAAAATATAACAAGAAATGGTGTTTTTAGGAAGAGAAAGATATATCACGATGTGAGCATTCTAGATACAAGAATACGTAGATCTACTAGAAATATCCGTGAAAAGAAAATAATCATTTCCAAAATGGTTCAAGTGTGCAAAATTACCTTTCTTGTAGAATTGGAAAGAGATGACCTGTTGCAAATATTGTAAATTCCATGATGATAACGTGACAAAACCCAATTTTATAATTTGTAAATCCCCATACCTTCTTCTAACTCATTATTTGGTATGCCTACCTTTTTTATTTTGTTCTACTTCTTTCTTATAATCCGTCGATTTTTCTCTTAATGGATTGGTCTGTTTAAACTCCACACACAAAAAACAAGGGGTGGACACAATCCGGGAACATGATTCTCAAAATTCATTTTGAACCGGAGATGAAAAGATACCATCGCCGTCAAATAGGCGATTTAGATCGATAAGGAACGATATTTTGCAGCAATGAGCAACCCAGGTATCATGAATGAAAATACCTTAGATTGATCAACAATAAAAATATACATTACAACTCGTTAGTTGCTAGTAAAGAGTTAGAAAAGATGGACATATATTGATCTCTTGAATTTGGATCTCTCATTCTTGAAAACGTAGAATTAGGTATATAAAGTGCCTTTGATTGAATGTTATAAATTTGCAATTAGATTGGATAGGCATTCATTAAATAATTAGGTGATAAACAATGACATTTTCCTAACTTCTAGATTAGGGAGTACAACTCTCTAAAATTGTAAAAGTGGACTGTAGAGATTAAGTAAAGTCGAGTTGAAAGCTATAATAGTTATGGCTTGTCAAACTTGACTCATTTCAGGCATATTCAATTGCAATTAGTACTTAATCGAGATTAAACTTCTCAAAAGAAAATTGTTTTTTTTTAAGGTAAAAATGTTAGTTCACATAAAAAAAACTAGATGCCCTGGCTCTTGCAGTATATAAGCAAATAAGTTTAAGCAAAGATGCAACAAACAAGTTAAGAAAGTGGCTAAATGAGACCTAATTTCAATTTAAGAGTTCAAGCTCAGCTAATTATTGGAGTTCGAGTTTTGCAGTTGCAACATAATGATAATCACTTTTCATGTACTCTCATGTACTGAATTACAGTCATACTAGACTTTCTTAAATATTATATCAACAATCATGAAGAAAATGACCAATTCAAAGAATGAAAAAAAGAAGAGGAGGAAAACATAACTAATTATCTCCATAGATCAAGATAAAGAACACTTTCTCACTAATATTTCTTTCATTCATATTCTTTACAAATTTGAAGGCATAAGAGAAGGCGATGATGTTGACCTGTCTCACTTCGCCTTACGAAAAAAGAACAAAAAATCAAATACAAAAACTTTAATTATTTTTCAACTTTTCACCACAGCTTCCACTTGAATCCCATACAAATATACCTAAACTTGACGGACCAACACATCGGTGTAACTAGTTACTTTTTTGTAACTTATATATTATTAAACTAGACAATCAGAACTTATATCCGCCTTCCTTGACATACTCCATGTACCTAGAAAAGGCAGGGTCTTTTAACGTTTTCTTAGAGGTACGCGAGTTAAACAAACCAAACAATGGGTGGACTTTTCCAGCCTTTTTCGCTTGCTTTGCTGGCGATTTCTTTTCCGGTATTGGAGCTGATTTTCGTACCGAACCAAAAACTTTTACAGGTAGACTCTTAGTTCTATATAGCTTGGGTTCTAAAAATCCGTCTGTTGACTCATCCAACACGCGCTCGTATCCACGTCCACCACGTACGCTCATCGCTCTAAACATGGTATCAGAGAGATTGTAGAAAAATAATTAGAGAGAAAGAGAGAGAGGTCGTTTATTTGAACTGAAATAAGGAAGTTGAGAATATGATGTATGTGTTAGTAAGAAGCTGAAGAAAGTTTCTTGGTTATATATAGCTTTGAAAAAAGGAACATGGGTTATTTTCTTTTCTTTTTTTTAAATGCGTAATGCAAGTAGATATTCTAGCCCGGTTTCTAGGCAAGTCAACTTTATGCTTCCAAATTTCTTTGAAACAATTTTGTTGATTATTTCTACATGATTGGTTGGACTATCATATATTAGATATATATATATGTATGCATAATTTATATGGTTATCTCTCATTTCAATAAACCCGTGCTTTAGAGTCAATTGTTTTAGTCAAACCGGAATTTGTCTTAGTATTAAACTTAGTGAGAAAAATAATTCATTTGCGTCAAAGTCTAAATTTTATGGACCATATATGTTTAACAATTGTCTCACAATCTCATACCAAAACAATGACACAATTTAAATTTGTTTCAAAATTGTTTTTATCATGGGAAAACTAAGTGGCATGCTATTGGGGACGACACTCCATAATTTATTATTATTATGATTTTTTTTTAATTTTTTATCATTTATTTTTACTAAAATACGTTAAAAACGATGATTTGGGAACACTCATTTTTATATTTTAAATTTTGGCACCCTCATATACCATTTCTGACTACGAACTTGATTGTTATGTTGGTATAGGAATGTATTTGAGGACACATTTTTTATATATATTTTTGATCCCTAATATTATTAGATTTAGAAATAAAAAATTGTTTTGATCGCTAAAAAATCTATCTAGAGACAAAATTTGATTGTTTTCAAATAATTTATCTTGAAATCCAAATTTTCTTGCCGTGAATATGGATGTATAACTAGTTTTCGATTACACTATTAGTTGAACATAATGGATGGTCTTTTCAAGAATTTTCGGGAGATTTAAGACTTGAAGAGGTCATCAAAGCAGCTTATATAACCTTCGAGCTTTTGCAGTGCTAAATTTACATACATCGTAAATCTTTTTGTTCTCAGTTTTTTTTATGGGTAATTATAGATTTAATCATGATAAATTAAAAAAACTGGATTTACCAAAGAACAATTCTCCTTTTCTAAATTGTTAAATCTAAAAATTCAAAACACTAAAAACTCAAATAAAAGTATATTAGAAATCTAGTTGAGTCTAACATAAATTTAAATATTAATTAAAAATAAAAAAAATTGTTTAATCTAGTATCACTAAGAATCAAAATCATTGATAAGGTGCATATACCATGTAATATGGGTTGATTTTTTAAATAGAAAAAATGTGTTAGGAAAAACATTTCCTTAATAATGCCCCGAAACTCTAGCTCGGAATGAGCTCATGGATAGGTAATGTATCACAATTATCAAATAATAATTACTCCATAAATTAATCATCTAGTCTTAGTTGAAAATCTTTTATTCAACAAATTAAAAAAAAAATACATAGTCGAACAAAAATATAGTAACATATTATCAACAACATTATATTGTAATCAATTTAATGAAACTAGCAGATTGCATACGCTATCTGAATAGATCATATATGGCGGTCTAGCTGTTCTAATGAAATTGTCAATTTTATTTATTGCATGAAAACAACAGGTTACCAAAAATGTAGCCCATATTTGACTTTTCAACATAGCGGACTTTACAAGAAGCCACACACGTGAGTGACCAAATAAATATATCCTACGGTTGGATGTTCTCCACTTGCCAATACAGTTTTTATATTTTTGACAGCCACTTTTTTCGATTAAAAACAATTCTTTTATACTCCCTCCCTCGGTATCCATTTATATCTCCAACCGGTCCGACCGGTTTTGATATGTAACTAAATTGACGAAATAATTTAAAAAAGAAATTCAATTATATACTTTAATATTTAAACTATGTAAAAAAAAATTTAAAATTTTTTGTTTCGGTAACTTAGTTACATGTTCAAAACCGGTCAAATTTACACGTGTTTTCGTATAGGACATATAAATTGATACGGAGGGAGTAAAAAAAACGATTTTTTAAAATGAAAATTGGTTTATCTCACCAGATAGCAGGTTTTTCAATAAAAGACGGGTTTATCAACGAAAACCAGCTTTTCTCATCCGAAAGCGGCTCTTTATGTTGTTTACGAGTATTTTCATCGGGTAGAAACTTTTTTCATCAGAAAGCATGTTTTTCTACCGTCAATATAGCTTAAAAAGTGGTTTAAACATCTTAGTGAGGTTTTTTTTCATCAAAACCGGCTATATCACATGAAAACGACTTTTTTTTTATCGAGAAATAAGTTTTTTACCATAAAGCAAAAAAATCATTGGCTAGTGTGCTATTTTACTCGAAAATTGGTTTTTTTATTTGTAAGCAATTTTTTTTACAATAAAATGAATGTTTAATAAAAAATCCGACTGTTTCCATAAAAAATACCTATTACATATAGTTATGTTGAAAATGCTTATAGCTCAACACAAAGTCGAAAATGCAAATGCCTATAGTTCAGTGAAAATGAAATATTGTTCAACTTTATGCATAGTTCGCTGGAAATTGGATATAATTTAACTTAAATTGTGTATAATTCAACACAAAGTCTAAATAATTCAGTCGAAAGTGTATATA